>JARWLC010000003.1:40692659-41892659 GCA_033318265.1 Phyllotis vaccarum
TCCTCACAGGAGAATTGAAATCTTTATAGTGCTTTTATTTAAAGCTCACAGTCATTTCCTGCCAGAGCCCTGAGTTCCAGATGTTTTTATGGCTTATACTCACCTGGTACCTGCACTATGGCATCCTGCTTATAGCTGTGGTCAGTAATTAGCTGATGATGCAAATGAATGAATGAAGAGTGAGTGAATGAATAAAAGTAGAGACATGCACCTGGACCTCTCTGCTGGGAGCTGTTCAACCTTTCTAAATCACATACAGATGCCCCTCGACTTCCAGTGTGGCCATGTCCTTCTAAATTCATCATAAGTATAAGTTGAAAATACATCTTGTACATGCAGCCTCCTGCACTGGATTGAAGCTGAGCATACAGGACACCGGTATATCCATCATTTTCTCTAGCCAGTGAATGCAGCTGATTGAGAACTGCCACTCACTGCTTTGAGCATCACAAGAATATGATGCCGTGTACCACTATGCTAGGACAAGGTCACATTTCTAACAGTGACTACTCAATATGTCTTGCCCTCATGCCATGGTAAACTTACACCTGCTTATTGTATAAGTCAGGATCATCTGTGTTGTGTCCATCAGGAAAGTTAGCCACCATGTCCTTCTACCCGCTACCCCTCCTCCCTCAAATGCAAGGGCACAGAGAAGCCCAAGAAGGAAGTTCAGAGGTACATATCCCCTCACCTCGACTCCATGTGTGCATAAAGGGCTGAGTGAGATCAGAGCCCCCACCCTCATTCTCCTGACCTCAGTGGTGCAAGGTGCTTCAGGAGCTCTGGCTGGGAGAGGAGGAAAGAAAGCCTGGAAAAAAAAGTTAGCAAAATCCTCACTGATCAGCAGCATCTCAGCTCATCTCTAGGACACCCGAGAAACTTCAGAAAGAGAACAAAGGCTGGTTAGAGAAAGCAGGGCTGTTGCCTGAGGACAGGCCAATCCCAGGGCGGGTACTAGAAATATGAATGTCTCTCCTGGGCCCGGCTGCTGGACAGCTTGATGCAGGCCAGGCTCACTGTGCTCAGGGACTGGTTAGCTCAGTTGCATCTACGAGGACCAGGTTAAAGAGAAACCTCTGCAAAGAGGCCAGCTTTTCGTCCCTCCTGCCTGGAGCCTCTGGTGCCATCTTGATGAGGAGGAGCTGGAGATATGGGATAGTGGGCCTGCTCTTGAGCCTGTAGTGTTGTTGATAAAGTGTGCAGAGCCAACAGCGTTCGTCCAGGACTATTTACAGTTATAGCCATCTGGACTTTGCCATCGTAACATCTTCATGTGGGGATAAGAGATCCTACCACATGGGTACATTCCTAGGGGTTTAAAAAACAGTCGGAAAAAAAAAAATCTAGGAACCAGGCTGCAAAGAGCTTTTCAGTAAAATGCTTGCCATTCAAACATGTGGAACTGCATATAAACCTCCAGAACCCATGTGAAAAAGCCAGGCCTGGTGGCATGTACTTACGGTCCCAGTGATGGTGAGGTAGAGATCAGCAGATGAGCCTACTTGGTAAACTAGCCAATGAGAGATCCTTTCACAAAAATGAGGAACACAAAATGAATGGTGTTCATAAGGAAGACACCCAAGGTTACCCTCTGGCCTCCATATGTCCATGCTTACAAATATACACATACACAAATCTAATCCACAACTCCCACATACTGAAGGAGAGAGGAGCAAAATGGGAGGCTGTCCAGGAACTCACTGAGTTCTCTCCCTCCTTTCTCTCCTGCCCTGGGTCAGGTGTGAAAGGTAAGCAACACTTTGCGTGTCCTGGTGTGCAGGGCAGAGCCCTCATAGCTTCAGAGCTCCTCTGAGGCTGTGACAGCCCCACCTTCTCAGAGCCCAAGCAATGAAAACACATTTGAACAGCCTCTGGATGTCTACAGAGCAAACTCTTTTGGTCATTTCTGCTAATTTCTGTGGTGTCAATTCTCTGGCTGTGGCCGCCTTCACACACCCAGCAGCATAAGCTCTGTCTTCAAAGAGGCCCGGAGATTTGACTGCAGCAACACCTCTACCTTTGGTGGCAGAAGAGAATCTGCCACTTAGTCATACTCACAATATACTTATTTAGTGACCATGGGCCTCTCTTTCCTCTTATATAAAATGGGGCAACAATAGTCTGTGTCCCTCGGGGCTATAGAGGTTTTGGGAGTGTATGACAAAAGGATGTTGGGACTGAGCATCTTCCTCTTGAACAGTGAATTTCTGCCAGGTCCGTCCTTTGGTTTACACACTAGGCATTCAGGAAAGGGTTTGCTTGAAGATTCCAGCTGTGCCCCAAGCCACCGTTTTCACATCTTCAGGGATACCCCCATCCTCCCCCCCCCCACACACACAGACACCCTATCCCATTTTCTCCGTGGCCCTGGTGTCATTGCCCCATTTTATTAAAGCAGAAAGCAGTGACAATTATTTTCATAATGAACTGGCTCTTCAAATTAATGCCAATTACACTATGCAATCATGATTAAGATTGTGCATTAATCAACGGTGGCAACCTACTTATTAGCCTCTTTAAATACTGCTCATGAGGAATGTATGGGAAGGGAGAGGATGGAGATGAGCCAGGGGAATTGAGCCGCCTCCAAGTGGGGAGGAGGGCTCTAAAGAAGCCAAAGCCCAAAGAAGCTTGTGCTCCATAGGGACAGGGCTCATGCTCATGGGGCAGGGCTTGTGTTCCACAGGAGCATTGCTAGGATCTGAACCCAGGCCATGGGACACTTTGGCTTCTGAAGCTAAGAGTTGTGCAGAGGGTGGGAACATCAAGGAGAGAGGCAGTAGAGGGGACCCTTGACTGTTTATCACTTTTTCTCCCCCATCTAAAGAGAAGTGTGTGGGGATTCAATAAAAGTTTCAGAAGTTTTGGAGATCTCAGAGGAAATCTACCCACAGTCTATGTGGGGGGTTAGTAAAAGCTCCAGAAGTCCCAGAGCTCTAACCACAATCAGTCTAGGAAAATCTAGGAGAGTGGTGACCACCCTTAATCCCAACTGAGTCAAGGTCACTTCAGATTATAGAAGAAATTCCAGGCTTCCAAGCAGGCAGTGGTGGGGCCACCCCTTAATTTACGAAAGGGTACTTAAGACAGGATAGAAACACAGAGGGAAGCCATTCCAAGGGAAGCGAGGCTGAGGAAGCTGGAAGACAGCTGGATAAGATCTGACTGTGGTGTTTATTCCCTCTAGTATCTCCAACTTCTTCAGAGATCTATCCCTGAGTCTCATTCATTCATGCAACAGAAGCGTGGTTGGCACCTCCCCTCAGGTATCACTGGTCAGATTGCATGGATGCAGATCTGTGGTGTCTCTAAAGGAAAGGGATGAGCAAGGTAGGTTGGAGGAAGAGGCTGGGCTGGGGTTATATGTAGCCTCAGCTAAGGTTTTTGTCAGGTGTCAGGTGAGAGTAGAGGTAGGGTAGGGGGGCTCTGGGATGTGTGCCATGGCAAGGGCTATCCCACCATGAATAAGGGGGCCACAGTTCAGAGAGAGAGTATCTACCAGGTATTGGCTGAGAGCTGGCCCTTTGGCTCAAATGAGTGGCCTCAATTTCCAGGCAGCTGGTCTTTCCTCTGAGTTCTGTTGTTCCGGGGATTTCCCAGAATTCCCTTTCCAGACTTATTGAGTGAATTCTCCTGAGAAAGGGCTGGTTTTCAAGTGAGGTCTGCCTGTACTCAGAACCTATTCTCTGAACCTTAGAGACCAGGAGACAGACAAACTGGGGTCACCTTGCCCTTGCATGTTCACTCACAGCGACCTCTAGCCTTGTACTGTGTTCTGGTCTCTAGAATTCTCTAGAGCAGTGATTCTCAACCTTCCTAATGCTGTGGCCCTTTAATACAGTTTTTCGTGGTGTGGTGACCCCCCCCCCAACCATGAAATCATTTTGTTGCTGCTTCAAAACTCTAATTTTGCTACTGTTACAAATCATAATGTAGATAACTGACTGAGACTCCTGTGAAAGGTTTGTGACCCAGAAGTTGAGGACCACTGCTCTGGAGCATCCAGTATCTGCCAATCACCTCTTTTTCCAGTTTCTCTGCTGGGTTTCTGTCTCTCTGTCCTCATCCCTGCTGGCCTGGACCTCTTTCTGTCCTGATTCACCCATGCTGTATGTCGCCATTTTCTCTCAAAGAGAGTGAGCTGATGTCTGTTTGCTGTGGTCAACATTTCAAATTGTAGGGCTCCAGAAGGGGAAGATGACAAAATACCCAATCTACCTTCTCAAAAACACTGGACCTTTTGCTGCCCCAAGGGCTCTCCAGGGGCCTTACCTACAAGTGCCCTGGCTTATGGTTCCCTCCTTTCTCCTCTTAGGCCTGCTTCAGGTCCCTTCACTTCTCTTGGG
The DNA here is from genome assembly GCA_033318265.1 of Phyllotis vaccarum. Classification (NCBI taxonomy): domain Eukaryota; kingdom Metazoa; phylum Chordata; class Mammalia; order Rodentia; family Cricetidae; genus Phyllotis; species Phyllotis vaccarum. The sequence goes on from JARWLC010000003.1 coordinate 40,697,009, forward strand.
CTGTCTCCATCTCTTGTGCCTCACTGCCCTAAACTCACTATACCCTCTGTTTCTTTGGTACAACAATTACTTGCCACCTGGCTGATTTAACTGTAGCCTCAGTAGTGCTTTTCTTAAGGAAATAATCTCTCCAAGATGAAGGGTCATCCTTCCTGCACATCGGAGTATAGAACACAGCCCAGTGGTGAATATGGCGTACTGGTTTTGTCAATAAAGTCTTATTGAAACAGTCATTGGTTTGTGCTATCTGTGGGTCCCTTCATGTTACAGTGGCACAGTTGAGTCACTGCAGGAATGATTAGCTGGCCCAGGAAGGCAGAAATGTTTACTCTCAGGATATCTACAAGAAAAGGCTGTCAGCACCTGCTGTGGGATATAGAGGCTCAAATTAACTTCATTTTTCTAGATCACCTTGTTTCCCCCTGTAATGGCTGCCTTTTGAGACCTCGGCATGTCAACACACTCAGCCATGCTTACCTGTGTAGTTCTTCCTCAGAGCTGTCAACCTTTGGATGTTTATCCCACTCTGCACGTGGAAAAACAAGTCTTAAAAATATGGAGGAGCTTCCTCTGGTGGAGGTGGCTGGGTCTGAACCAAACCATGAAGCCAGAAGGGAAACTCTTTCTGCTGCTGTGTGTAAGAATCGAACCACACACTTGCCGGCACCTGTTAGTCATGGCCAACCAGCCTGCTGGGCTAAGAACTCTTGGAAAACAGAATATATGCTGATGAGGGTCCAGGGCAGGTTGGCACAGGGCAGTGGGTTTTCATGGCACTGAACGATGTAGGCTGAATCCCAGCCTGTGAAAAGGGCTGTGTCCCCACAACCTTGGGATGTATAAGAGTGGGTTTCTTCAGATACAAAACACCCAGACTCCAGGAGCTCTTGATTTTACTTCATTTTGTTTTGCTTTTTTGGTCTTTTTAATTTGCTTAAAAAAATTTATTGGCATCTGTCCATTTCTTTGCTTTTGCATTTTAGCACACATGTGCATGTATGTGCAGAGGCTGGAAGAGGATTTCCTGTGTTCTGCTCTCGGTCTCTCCTGATACAGGGTCTCTCACTGAGCCTGGAGCGAGCTCTGGTCCCCGTCTCTGCAGCCCCCAAACACCCACAGCACTGGGCTACAGACACAACCACTCCTGGCTGTTTATATAGATGTAAGAACTCAAATTCCAGCCCTCATGCTTATACGCTACCCACTGAGCCATCCCACACACATACACACGTTTTAAAAAAATTATTTTGAAGCTATGGTACATATTTGCTATAAATAATTTTTTTTTAAACTCAAGAAAATATGATGGTCAGAGTAATCCTTTAACCTTGTCTACCCAGAATTAGTCTAGAGTAACACTTGGATACAAATCCTTCCAATTTTTTTCTGTAGCTATAAATAATATTTCAAAACCCACTTTTCATTTGATAAACAAGGATCAGATGATATTATTTGCAGTATTTTTGAGGCGAGAAGATGGCCGCTTTCTATGCTATCAAATTTTCTTTAAGAGCATTTTAAGACTTCCTTTCCTCACTCTGAAAGACTTGCCAAACAACAGAAAAAGCGTATGCTCCATTACGTTTTTTACTTTCTAGAAAGTACCACTGTTAACATTTCGGTGTGTGTCCTTCTGGCGTGTCCTTTTTTGATTTTAATTGGAATCACATTAAATTTATAAATTAATTTGAGGAGAGCTGACATCTTTACAATAGTGAGCCAACCCTTCGGGGAGTAAGTTATGTCTCCCCATCTATTCAAGTCTTTTTTTATGTCCCCCAGTAAAGTTTTGTACTTGGCTTGATAGAGGAATTGCCCATTTATTGTAAAGCATTTTATTATTATTATTATTTTGCTATGGCTTTTGTGAGTGGGGTCTCTTTTTATTCCTTTCAATTCCTCGCTGTTTATGGCTGATCTGTAAGAAGGCTATATGTTTTGGGTTATTCGTATGCTGTGTGCTGGCCCTTGTGAGTACTAAGTTGCTTCTGTTTTCATCTGATTCCCTTGAAGTTTTAAAGAGAACATTAATAAGCACCGCCCACAAGCAGTGTGTATGAGTGTGTGTGTGTATGTGTGTGTTAGAGATATACATGAGTGTGCACATGTGTGAACATCAATGCATGGAGGTCAAAGTAGGTTACTGAGTTCTCTTACTAAACCAGGAACTCTGCTTTTTGGCTTTGGGGGCTAAGCTGGAGGCCACCAAGGCTGAGCCATCCTGCCATCTCCCTCCCCGCTTCCCTCTGCCTCTGCTCCAGCGATGAGGTTGCAGGGTGTGGTAGTTTGAATGTAATTGGTCCCCATAAGCTCATAAGGAGTGGCACTGTTGGGAGATATAGCTTTGTTATAGGCCTTGTTGGAGGAAGTGTGTCGCTGTAGGGGTGGTCCTTGAGGTCTCATATATGCTCAAGCCAGACCCAGTACCTCAATTTACTTCCTGAATATCAACGTGAAGCAGCTTCTTCTCCAGCACCATGTCTGCCTGCACACCACTATGATGATAATGGACTGGATCTCTGAACTGTAAGTGAGCCACCACCATTAAATATATTCCTTTATAAGAGTTGCCCTGTGTGGTGGGATTTAGGTGTTAGCTTATAAGGTTGGAAGGCACGTATCTAGAGTCTTGGGTGTCTGAAGGAGGTGTGGCCAGTCTCGTTTAAAAGGGGCTGCTGGAATCTTGAGTAGCCGTGGTTATGGTGACTCTCCACAGCAATAGAAACCTTAATTAAAAACTCTGGTGAGCAAAGCATGCTTGGCTCCTTTTTTTTTTTTTTTTTTTAACACAAGTGCTTGGAATCCCACTCAGGTCCTCATGTTTGCACAGCAAGTGCTGTCACTCACTGGGCCCATCTCCTCAGCCTCTACAAATGACCTCAATTGTGTCTTTTGCATCTTGATTGTACCATGACCATACCAAAACGATATGTTCTGTGACGACTGTATCACAATTCTACAGAGATCAGTCAGCTGTATCTGCATGTGTTCCTCATGTGGCCTCCCTCTCCAGACTCACAGCCTCTGCTATCCCTTCACTTCAGCTCCTCCTGAAATTTAAAGCAAATTCACTGTGTTTCATCATTTTTTACCCTCATTGTGACATCCAGGACCTGTTCTACTGCAGGTGGGTTTTAATATACTGAGTGATCTCTTGCTTTGGGACCTAGAGGAGATTTTATTTTTTGATATTACCTACAGATATCCTTACACGTAAACGCAGTTATACATGGAATTGCCATGTCATATGGCATTTTGATCATTTATTTCCCATTAAGCACATAAAGACGGTGGTGTGATAACTCTTCTCGTTAGAAATTGTGCACATGTTCAGTGCAGAACTTTCTGGAGAGACAGAGCAGAGAGAAGGAAATGAGTCATTCAGAGATGGCCACTCAGACAATGACTCTTCACTATCTGACACGTTCTTTTCTTCATTCTTACTGTGTTTTATGCTTGCTTGAGAAAGTTTATGAAAGCTCACACAGGATCACAAGCATGTGTACGCAGGTGTTACAGCCAGGCTAAGGTCCCCTGGGAAGGGATGGATTTGCCTTTTACTTTTTAACATATTCACTATCCCCCCCCCCATATCTTTTTTTCTTTTATTTTTATTTATGCTAACTTGTTTGTGTTGAGGGGGGTGCCCACACCTGTTCATGTACATGCATATGCACATGCTTGTGTATATGTGGAGGTCAGAGGACAAACTGAGCTGTTGCCACCATTTTTAGACCAGGTTTCTCACAGGCCTGGAACTCATGGAGTGGGCTGGGCTGGCCGTCTGCCGAGCCCCATGGGTCATCCTATCTCAGCCTCTCTGAGACTGGGATGATAAACACACACTATCGTGCCTCCAGTTTTGGAATGTAATTTTGTTTGCTACATGATGTCCAGGGATTGAACTCAGGTCCTCATGACTGCAGGCCAAGCATTTTACTGGCTGAACTATCCCTCTTCCCTTTGTTTACCTTTTCAGTAGACTTAATTTGAGGGAGGCAGTTGGAGGCTCACGGTGCAAAGGAGCAGAAAGCACAAGGATTTCCCACATACCCTGCTCTTACACACGTTCATAACCTCCTCCACTGTCATTGCTAGGGACTGAGTGAATGGCAATCCCTTACAAGTGCTGAACTTGCATTGACAAACTGTCTCTCAGCATGTGATTTAGGGTGCGGTTTGCTCTCAGTATTGAACATTCTATAGTTTGACAAATCCGTAGTCACTCAAGTTCACCACTGCAGTGTCATCCAGAGATCTCACTGCCCTAAAGTGTTTCCGTGTTTCCTCCTATGCAGCTATCTCTTCCCCAACCCCTGGTGACCCTGATCATTTTGCTGTCTTCATACTGTCTTTTCCAAGAATATTGGTAGAATGTCCAGTTTGAGGCCTTTTGGGGCTGGCCTCTGTCTCTGTAGGATGGACATAAGTCTCCTCTCTATCTTTCCAGTCTTTCCATAGTGTGATGCCTCGTGGGTGTAAGCATGGGCTAGTGTCTCCCTGTGTGGATGTACTGGTTTGTTTGTCTGTTCACCTAGTGAAGAGCATAGGTTGCCTCCCAGTTTGAGCAATCTTAAATAAACCTGCAGTAAACACCTTTGTACCAGCTTCTAAGTGGACTTAAGTAAGCAATGCCTTTGGGTAAATTCCAAAGAGCACTGTGGTGGGATTGATTGACAAGGACATGTTTGGTTTTCTTGGGAGGCTAAGGCAGAAGGGTTGGGTTGTTAGGAATTGGAGGCCAGCCTGAGCTACAGAGTGTGTTCCAGGTCAGTCTGAGACCTTGATGAGTTTTATAAGACACCGAAATAGTGCTGTACTCACAGTTCCGCATCCCCACCAGCGGGGACTGTTTCTCCTGGTCTCATCTTCACCCACATTCACTACCATCAGCATGTCCATTCACTTTCTCATTGCTGTGATTAAAAACACCTGCCAGGGAGCAATTTGAGGGAGGAAGGGCTCATCCTTGGCTTCTGATTGGAGGAGATTACAGTCCATGATGGCAGGCAAGGCATGGCGGTGGCTGGAGACAGTTTGTTACACAGCACCCACAGTCTTCCGTAGCAGAGAGATCAATGTTAGGGCTCAGCTTGCTTCCTTCTTCTCCTCTTTTGATTCTGTCTGGGACTCCAGCCTAAAGATGATGTCACCCACATTCAGGTCTTTTCTTCCTAATGCCCCCCCCCCCAAAAAAAAAACATTGTCAAAGGCACATCCAGAGGTGTGTCTCCTAGGTGATTCTAAATCCCGTCAAACTGATGATGCAGATGAGCCGTCTCAATCAGTGTTGGCTTTGGGCTGTTGTAATAGACGTGCCTGTTGCTTCAGTTTGCATTACAAGGACGCTGTAGGACATGGAGCATCTTTTTGTCTGTTTGCTCATCTTCTGTGATGGGCTACTTGTTAATGTCTTTGGCTCACTCTCATTTTCTTCTTTTCTTACTTTAAGTGTTTTGGGTAATAGCTTTAGCAAAAGCATCACACCCCATACTTGTCTTCTCATCCTTCTAAGCATCTTTTGCAACACAAACATTCTAGTTTTGGTCAAGTCCAGCTTATCAAGCCTTTGTTTTCTGAAGCATGCCTTTGATGTTATACTAAAAAGTCATTGCCAAAGTCAAGGTCTAAATGTTGTTTGTATGACCTTCTAGGGTGTCATAGTCCACATGATTCATCGTATTTTGTGTAAGATATAGGATCCATGGCCAGATCTTTTCCTTCTGCGTGTTGATATCCAGTTTTTCTGTCCCCGTCTGTTAGAAAAGCCCATAGCTTCCCCATTGTCTTTGCTCCTGTGGCAAAAACCAGCTGGCCATACTTGACGTTCATCTACGTCAAGCCTTTCTGTGCTTTCCAAACCCTTTATTCTCATGCCACTACTATGCTGTCTTGATTATTATAGCTTTATTGTGATATCTCTATGTGTGTCAATCTGTCGTCTGTCTGTCTGCATATTCATGCGTGTGCCTGCAAGTGTGCATGTGCCACAGTGCACATGTGGAAGTCAGAGAATAACTAACTGTAGGTGCCAGTCCTCACCACCCAGCTTGTTTATGACAGGGTATCTTTGTCTGCCAGACCTGGAAGCTTCAGCGGGGTCTCAGTCTCAGCCTCTCATATCCCTGGAGCAGCGGATAACAAATGTTCACACTATGCCTCTAGGGTTCTAGAGATTCAAACTCAGCTCTTCATGCTTTCTCAGAAAACACCTTTATCTACTGATCCATCTCCTTAGCTCCCCATTGTCAATCTTGAAGTGGAATGGGGATCAGTCCTACAGCTCTTCTTTCAATTTGGGCTAGCCCCAAGATACTTGCTACACAGGTTGTAGACCACAGCTGGGCGCCATTAAAAAGAATACCTCTTGTCCCTCTGTGAACAGTGTGGAATCATTCTGCTAAAAGCCGCAGAATAACTTGCTGTGGGATTTTGATGGAGACTGCATTGAATCTATAGATTAAGTCAGAAGCACTGAAACAATATTACTCCTTCTATCCAGGATTATGGCGTAGTTCTCTGTTTTTAAAATTATTCCTCTGATTTCTCTATCAGAGTTTTGTCATCCTCTTCAAATAGATCCTGTACAGCTATTTCTAGATTTAACTGTTCCTTTTTTCTGACTACTAATGTAAATAGTATTGTAGGTTTTTTTTTTAAATTTTCAAATCGTACTCGTTTGTTGCTGGTGCACTGGAAAGAAGTCAATAGCTTTTGACTTCTTGGGCTAACGTCACTTGGCATGATGTCCTCATTGTTCATCATGTCACGGCATTTTTGTAATCTATTCCCTTTTTAAAATTGAACAATATTCTCTTGCATATATATGTCACATTTTGTTTACTATCTCGATGTCTGGCGTAAACCTTGCCTTACCCCTGTGCTTTTGTTATTGTGAGTAAAACAACTCTTCACATGGGCATACTGACACCTGCTTGCATCTCTGCTCTCCGTTCTTCGAAAATATTCCCAGATACATCTATTATATATAAAATGTATATATTATATAATTTATTATGTACATGTTTTATACATATTGTATAATATATCTCAACTCAATATATATTCAATATAATAATTGTATTTCTGCTATACTGTTCTACAGAGTGACTGGACCGTTTTATATCTCTATCAACAGGGTACACAAATCCCAATTTTTCCAAACCTTCATCTACATTTTTGCATTTATTTTATTTCATTATTATCTTTAAGATTACATTAGATAATGCAGTTGCCTGTGTGTGGAAGGGGGTGTGTGTGTGAGAAAGAGTCACAAACATACTCGTGGACATCAGAGGACAAGTTATGAGAGTCGATTCTTCATTCCACAGTGTGGAGCCATTGATCTCAAGTCATAATCAGGCTTGGTGGGAAGTATGCTGTGGATCCTGAGGGTTGAACTTGAGTCATCAGGTTTGATGGTGTGTTTACCAGATGCACCATTTCACCAGACCACTTTGCAACATTTTTAATAGTATCTGTCCTAAGGAGTGTGAGGCAATTATGCCCAGGTGGTTTTAATTTTGATTTCCCTAATGATTAGTGATGATGACCATCTTTCAGGTCATTGTTAGCCATTTCTTTGGCAAACAAAGTGCCTACTCAGGCCTTTTATCTATTGCATTGGTCAGACATTCTGTCCTAACTTATTCGTAGATTTTTTTTTTGAATCTTTTTTATTTTGTGTGTGTCTTAACTGCTGTGATCAAATACCATGACCAAGAGCAACTTGAGGGTTTGTTTATAAGTCAGAGCCCACTGAGAGAAGCCAAGGCAGAAACTCAAACAGGGCAGGGATGTGGATACAGAGGCCACGGAGGAGTGCTGCTTGCTAGCTTGCTCCTCGTGGCTTGCTCAGCCTGCTTTCTCTTAGAACCAAGACCATCAACCCAAAGCAGCATTACTCACAATGGGCTGGGTCCTCCCCTAACAACCACTCATTAAGAAAATGCCCAAGGGTCTGCCTACAGCCTTGATCTAAGGGAGGCATTTTCTCAGTTGAAGTTCTTGCCTCTCAGATGACTATAAATTTTGTCAAGCTGACATAAAACTAGCCAAGACAGTGTGTATGGTTATTCTACCTACTGGTGTGTTTACACACTATGTACATGCAGTGCCCATGGAGACCAGAAGAAGTCATTGGCTGCCCTGGGACTGGAGTTACAGAAAGTTGTGAGCTGCCATGTGGACGCTGGAAACCCAATCGGGATCCTCTGGAAGAGCAGCCAGTGCTCTTAACCATTGAACAATATCTCCGGCCTCCTCCTGTCCTTAAATGCTTAAGGAAAAGACCTTAAAGAAGGAAGTTAAAGAAGGAAGGAGCTGTCTGCTGCTCTATTCGTTGGTGGGTCCGCTGCTGTGGACTTGAGGTGACACTGAACAGCTATCAGCTTACTTCCTGACTGATAGGAAGCAGCATCGAGGGGCTAGGAAGTGACAAAGGCAAGATACACCCCAAGGGGTCATCCCAGTGACATTCATTCTCCAGCGAGGCCACACCCCCTAACATTTTTCAGCTGAATTAGCATCACCAGCTGGAGAGTAGATTTCAACAGGTGAACCTGATGAAGTAGGGGGAGAGGCATATAACACTAAAACCATAACATCAGGTTTTGTTTTGTTCTTTTGGTTTGGGGGGGTTGTTTATTTGTTTGTTTGTTTGTTTATTTGTCTGTTTTAAGACAGGGTTACTTTGTGTAGCCTTGGCTGTCCTGGAACTTACTCTGTAGACCAGGCTGGTCTCGAACTCACAGAGATCCTCCTGTCTCTGCCTTCTGAGTGCTGACTAAAGGTATGCACCACCACCAAGATAACATTTTAAAAATGATCTATTTTATTTTGCATGTGAGTATTTTGCCTGCCAGCATGTATGCACACCATTCGTGTTCCTGGTGCCCCTGGAGGCTGGAAGAGGGCATCTGATCCCCGGAAACTAGAGTGACAGATAGTTGTGGGCTGTTTTGTGGATACTGGGGATTGAACCCAGGTCCTTTGGAAGAGGAGCCAGTGCTCATAACCACTGAACCAGCCCCCAACACCATAACACCCACTTTTACATTAGGTTTTTGCTATTGAGGTTTAGAAGTTCTGTGTACATCCTGGCTATTAATGTGTTGTTAGTTACGGCCAATAAGTACTCCTTGGGCTCCAGGTCATCTTTTTTTCAACTCTTTTAATTGTACCCTTGGACGCACACTGTTTTTTTTTTCCATGCGGCCCAGGTTGTCTCATTCTCCTCTTGCCAGTGCTTTTGACGTTGCCGTCAAGAAAGCCACTGCCAAATACCGCGTCGTAAGGCTCCGTTTCCTCTCATGAGTCTGTAGTTTTGGAGATTATATTTAGTAAGTATAAAGTTTGAAATTAGGAACTGAGAGTTTTCTAAATTTGTTCCTCTTCAAGATTGTTTTGGTTATTCAAAGTTCAGCGAGCGTCTGTTGATTTTAGGAGTTTTCTATTTAAAAAAAAAAAAGCATCGGGATTTTTACTAGATTACATTGACTCTATAGATTGTTTGGAGCTGTATTGGTACCTTGATATCAAGTTGTCCTACCCATACTCATAACGTGTGTTTCTATTTATTTATATTTTTTTTTTAAAAAAAGACTTATGTTATCTGTTAATGCTCAGTCTGAATTATGACTTTACACCAGAGGAGGACATCAGACTGTCACTATAGGTAGCTGTGAGCTGCCATGTGGGTGCTGGGAATTGAACCCAGATCCCTGGAAGAGTAGCCAGTGCTCTTAATCTCTGGGCCATCTCTCCATCCCGTATTTACATTTTTTTAAAACTTTGCTCAGCAATAATTTGTACTTTTCATCATTCAAGTCATTTATCTCCCTAGTTAAGTTAAATTTTAAATATTACACTGTTTAAAAATTATTAACATTGGGACTGGAGAGATGGCTCAGTGCTAAAGAGCACATACAGTTCTTGCAAGGGCCTGGAGATTGGTTCCTACATCCATATGGGGTGTCTCACAACCTCCTGTAACTCCAGCTCCAGGGGATCTGACAATTTCTTCTGAACTTGGAAGCCATCATCACACACACGTGCTGTGTGTATGTGTGTCATACACTGTCACTAATATGTTCAATACTAGAGGCAAAAGTATTCACCTGTATTAGGTTATTTTATAACTGGCAGAATACCAGAGAGACAAGTTAAAGGTGGATAGATTTATTTGGTTTGTGCTCGTAAGGAATTTCAAATCCGCCTTGGCAAAGATGACCAGCAGGTTAGTCTGCAGGGAAGAGCTTGCTATTGTGGCTTCTTGCATGGTCTTGACTAGGAAGAAGATGCAGAGCCAAAGCAGGATACAATCCCTCAAATACCTGCTCTCACGACTACCTCCACCAGCCGTGTGTCCCAACCCCAAAGGTCCCACAGCCTCCCAAGCAGCAGATGCTCAAACGCACTAGCCGACAATAGACATCCCATCTTCAGTCGACAAGGACATCCTTGTCTTATTTCCGACCCCCGAGAGAAGCTTCCATTCTCTCACCACTGACTATGTTTGCTGTGAGTATTTTCAGATACGGCTTTTGCTCAATTCGTATTTTCTTAAGTGTTTTAATTTTTAAAAAATGAGTTGAATTTTTCGAAAGCTTTCTCTTCGAGGGCTGAGGTAATCATGTGAGGTTTCTCCGCTTCATTTAGTTAATGCAGTGTATCACCTCGATCAGGTTTTGTGTTCTGAACAGTCCCTGCACTCCAGCAATAAATTCCACTGACCATCAGTTCATTTGATCTTATGCTGCATGCGCTGACTTAAAGTACTTTCTTGTAGACGATACGCAGTTGGGTCTTACCTTCTTTTACCCACTCTGCCAATGACTTCTGTAGATACATTTGGGCCATTGATGTTTAAAGCCAGATTTGGTGTAGTGAGGTTGATATATCTCATGTTTCTCACCAATTTCTACCCTTGTTTTTGACGTTTAGTGTCCTTTCTCTGCTTTTTGCTTTTAGTCAAACAGCACCTCCACGCCTTTTACTGTCAGGTGTACCTCTCTCTTTCATGGTTGTCCCAAAGTTTGTAAGGTACATTTACCACTAACCCAAGGCCCCAAGGCCCTGGCCCCAAGTAAGATTGCATCTCTCACAAAGCAAATACCTTCACGGGGCAATACTCTCTTCCATGTCATTGATTTGGCTTATAAATAAGTGTGTGTGTGTCTGTGTGTGTGTGTGTGTCTGTGTGTGTGTGTGTGTCTGTGTATCTGTGTGTATGTGTGTCTATGTGTGTGTCTATGTGTGTGTGTGTCTGTGTGTGTCTATGTGTGTCTGTGTGTGTCTGTATGTGTCTGTGTGTCTGTGTGTGTGTCTGTGTGTGTCTATGTGAGTGTGTCTGTGTGTGTGTCTATGTGTGTGTGTATCTGTGTGTCTGTGTGTGTGTCTGTGTGTGTCTGTGTGTGTATCTGTGTGTATCTGTGTGTGTCTGTGTGTGTCTGTGTGTGTGTCTGTGTGTCTGTGTGTGTATCTGTGTGTCTGTGTGTGTCTGTGTGTGATTTTAACTATTCTTTCCAACAAGCAGCTCTTTGTTAAAACAATTCAGAATAAGAAAAACATAATTTCACCTTCACCTAATTTCTCTCTGGTGTTTTCCATTCTCGTTTGGTCCCCATTTCTGACATCCATCATTTTCCTTCTCTCTAAATGTCTTTTTACATTTCCTGGAGTGCGGGTCCCCTGTAAATGTATTCCTTCTGTTTATGTTGTTATTTCTCTTCACATTTGAAGGATAATTTCTAGGTTAGTGTTTATTCCCCACTGCACTTTGAATAGTTCACCCTCTTCTTAGCAAGGTGGTCTCCCGGAGAAGTCAGATGTAATTCCCGTCTCCGCTCGCCTGTGGGGAAGGTGTGTTTCTCCTGTCTTCCAACAGGATTCTCTCTAATCTTTCCTTTCTTCTATATGAAATGGTGCGCCTGTGTGACGGGGTGGTTCCCCTCCGTGGTGTTTTCCAAAGCATCCTAAACCTGCAGGTGAGTGTTTGGCATTAATTGGGGAAACATTTGCAGCGATTATTTTTTATTATCCCTTCTTCCCATGACTCTCTTCTGCCATTTCCATCTTGGTTTTCCTTGGAAACAGCTTTCCATTTTCATACTGATATCGTGTCCTGTTGCCTTCTCCCCCTTTGTCCCCCGACTTGGCTTCAGTTTTTGATTTGGGGGATTTTTACTGAGATTTCCTCAAGCTCATGGTCCACCCGCTAGAAGCCCATCACCAGCATTCTTCACTTCTGCTTTAGTGCTTTGTCTCTTTTCCTCAGAAGTTTATGGTCTTCTGTATTGCTCACTTTACCGACACACTTGTTTTGTCCTTGTTGGACAATTCCAACATGCTTAAGATCTCTGTGCGGGAGTCTGAGACCTGTCTTGATGTGGGGTGTCTTTCTGTATGCTGTGAATATCATTTGTTAATAAAGGGACTGTTTTAACCTATGGCAAAGCATCTTAGAAGTAGGCAGGAGATCCAAGCATAAATACAGGGGAAGGAGGGAGAAGTCCAGGGAGACGCGATCCAGCCCTCCAAGAAGCAAGATGTAAAGTAATAGGTGAGCCATGGTCCATGTGGCAAGACAGATGGATGGGAAATGGGTTGAGTTAAGATGCAAAAGCTAGTAGCTAGCAATATGCCTGAGCCATAGGCCAAGCAGCATGTAATTAATATAAGGTTCTGTGTGTTTCTGTGGGACTGTGGATCTCTGGGTTTGGATTACAGGCTAGACAGGCCAGAAACTCCTACTATACTGTCTGTATTTTTTGCTAATGTGTGTGGGGGGGGTGGTTACTGGATAAAGGAACTGATGTATTGTGTGTGTGTTATGTGTAATGTTTGCTACTTCTGTGATTAGGCTCAGTCTTTTCTTTTTTGGTTTTGGGGTGTATGTGCATGCACCTTGCACATATATGCATACACATGTGGAGGCCTGAGGTGATGTTCAGTCTTTCACAAGCTCTCATCTTATTTTTTAGCTGAGGTAGATTCCTTTAGATGAATTGGAGCTCAGTGGCTCTGGCTACTCAGTTTATTCCAGGAGTCTCCTGCTCTGCCTTCTAAGTACTAGAACTACAGATTCCCAGCTGTTCCCATCTAGCCTTCCATGGGTGCTGGGGAATGGCTGAGTCTCAATCTCTTTACCTCAGGTCCATTAGGGTCTGAGCAAGCTCCAGTAGGTTAGTTAGGCTCTAGTCAACTAATTTCACTTCAGACAGACCTTGTGAAGAAGAAGTAAAATCTTCGACATATCTTAAAAGTGGTCCTGATTCCTCCCACAAATACCCATGGGGATCTCCCCACTCCAGTATTCATTCTAAGACCCTGGAAGGACTCAGGGAGCAAAACCCAGATATTCAGGAACCTGATAAATGACACTCCCTGGAGATTTTGTCCCTCAGGCTCACCCACAGTGAGTCTCCAGCAACTTGTCAATTGCAATTTAGGCTTTCTTGCTGGATCCCAAAATGGTTCTGTTCCCAGGTGTCTACTTCTGCAGACTTTTTTCATAGATAGAACAAAATAATGAACAGAAATAGCATAATGGAAGAAGTCTTGATTTTTGGTTTACAATTTTGTGGCAGGTGAGGTTCAGCATCTGGGACTCTTATCTGCAGCAGAAGGAGCCAGTAGATGGCTTGTGATGTCTTGGGTCAGGTCAAGAACCTGGAAGCTAAGACCTCAGACTGGAATTGGGGTGAACTATAACCTTCTCACTCTGTCCCTATGGTTTTATGCCTGATAGGGAGGCTCTAGATCCAAAGGATCCCACAGCCTCCCAAAACAGCGCCCTCAACTGGGAACCAAGTATTCAAGCACGTAAGCCTGCATTTTCCATTAAGGATTTCCATTTACTGGGATTCTTCTGTTCTCCAGTTGCTTTGGCCAATTTGAAGGAAAATGATTGCTCTGCCTTCATGCTTACAGACTCCAGAAAAGTTGGCTTTTCAGTTGCTTTTAGATGGGGTGATGACCTCTCCAAAGTTTTTCATATAGCAGACCAGGATCTGGAAGCTACACTTCCATTTCTTTTAGTTTCCCCAAATAATGAAAACAATCCAAATACTCCTCAATTGGCATATGGATAAATGAAATTTGGCTTATCTATGCACAGTAATGATAGTTAACAACAAAACAAGGCACTCAGACGTGCTACATATTGATAAGCCCAAACCCACTGAGCACAAGGAGCCCGATGCAGAAGAACACCCAGCATGTGATTCTATTTGTCTGATATGTTCACAGGAAAAAAAAAATCTGGAGACAAAAGGCAAATTAGTGGTTCCCTGGGGCTGCTCGTGCAAACAGTGAAATAATCACAGGGGGTATTATTGGAAGATGGAGAAGTTCTAAAATAGGGTTGTAGCATGCTCACATGGCTTCTTCACGCACTCAGAACCACCGTATACACAAAACAGGTCACTTTCGAGAAGTGCAAACAGTATCTCAGGGAAGCTCATTACTGAAAAGTATAAAGGTTTGTCTACAAGCACACTAAAGTATTCAAGAAGCAATGTTTCCCCGGAGGCTCAAGCCCACCCTCACTCTTCTCTCTTCCTTCTTCTCTGCATTTCCTCAGAAGGGCAACGACAAACAAAATTCATCACAGACATTTCCTATATTATTGCAAGTTTTGAAAATAGCAACACAGGTGGCCCACACCTTTAGTCCCAGCCCTCGGGAGGCAGAGATGGTGGATCTCTGAGTTTAAGGCCAGCCTGGTCTACAGAGTGAGTTCTAGGACAGCCAGGGCTGTTACACAGAGAAACCCTGTCTGACTGAAAAACAAAAACAAAAAAGGGGATTGTAATATAATTACATTATTTCCTCATTTTCTTTCCTCCTTTCACCCCCTCCGATGCACTTCCTTTGCTCTTTCTCAAATTCATGGTCTTTCTCTCTTACATACACACACACACACACACACACACACACACACACACACACGTATAGAAATACAACCTGCTTGGTCTATGTAATATATGTATGTTTTCAGGGCTGGCCCTTTGATACTGGCTAACCAATCGTGTTACTTGTCCCGGGGAGACTGACTGACAAGGTGGCATCCTTGTCCAGGTCTTCTGTAGGCAGCCATGTTGGTGAGACTCCTTGGGTGTAGCTTCTCTGACATTTCTCAGAGACAGCAAACCTCTTGGACCTCTGGCTCTTTCTGCCCCTTCTGTAAGGATCTCTGAGCTTTAGGAACAGGAGTGTGGTGAGATTGTATTCACTGGAACTCTGCATTTTGATTGGTTGTGGCTTTCTGTAATGGTCTCCATCTGTACTGGCTGGGTTTGTGTGTGAGCTCAACACAAGCTTGAGTCATCAGAGCAAGGAGCCTCAGTGGTGGAAATTCCTTGATGAGATCCAGCTGTAAGGCATTTTCTTATTTAGTGATCAAGGAGGGAGGCCCAGCCCATGGTGGGTGGCCTGGTGGTCCTGGTTTCTATAAGATGCAGGCCTGAGTAAGCCATGAGGAGCAAGCCAGGAAGCAGCTCCCCTCCATGGCCTCTGCATCCGTTCCTGCCTCCAGATCCTGCCCTGCTTGAGCTCCTGTCCTGACTTCCTCCGATGATGGACTGTGATCTGGAAATGGAAGCCAAATAAACCCTTCCTCCCATCCCAGTTTGCCTTCGGTTACGGTGTTTCGTCGCAGCAGTAGAAACCCCGACTAAGACACCATCTGTTACATAGAGAACTTTCTGTGATGAGGAGGAGTCATATCATTAAATTTCTACAGTTTCGTGGATATGCATGGTTTACCATCCCCTGATTGGGTGTTTTCAGATCTTCTCCATACATTAGGAACAGCAGTGTGAGAGCCCCGGCCCGCCAATGCCACCAGGGTGAATGAAGAGATGATGGAGAGGCAGGGAAGGAGGAGAGGCAAAGAGGTTGTTGTTGTTTGTGTGGGGTATTTGTTTTTAGTCATTGTTTTTGTTTACTTGCTTGTTTTCTTTTGTGGGGGAGCTTCAGGGGTGAGGAGAGGATATGGGGGGACCAGGAGGTGAGTAGAATTGAATTGTATGATGTGAAATGCCCAAAGAACCAATAAAGAAGTTCAATTTTAAAAAAGGAAAGAGAAAAAGCTGTGTGAGCCATTTCCCCTACTGCCAACAACAGAGCAGGGGCCCCCTGCTATGATCTGCCTTCTCTCTCGGCCCATCCCATGAGCTAAACCAGCATCTTACTGTTGATTTCAGCTGAGTATTTAGCCGGGAGGAAAGGTCACCTCTCCCTGTTGATAGCTTGTTTGCATTTTTTCTTGTTAACTGAGTACCCACTTTTCCTTTGTACCTGCTTACACGGGGGAATCTGTCCTTTTTGCTCTGAATCTGACTGCTTTTTATAATACTAACATTTATGCTGATATCTATGGCATAGATATTTCACGATGATATCCAGGGTGGTTTGGGTGCATAGAGATATCATGCAACTTTGGGGTTAGCAGTCTTCCACATTTTTTGGCATTCTTGAATACTTGGACAGACTTTCCATTATTATATACTATTTGCTCCTGTTTCTATTTTTGGCAGTTTTATGGTGTTCTCTTTTTTCTTTCTTTCTTTCTTTTTTTTTTTTGGCTAATCTTTTATTCATCTGGAAATTGTTTTGATGCATGGAGTAAGATTGGAATCTAGAGAACCAGGCGTGTACCTCAGTAGTGGAGCACTCACCTAGCATGTGTGAAGCCCTGAATTCAATCCTTGTATTGGAAATAAAAACACTGAAATCCCAAATAATAGAGTAATTGTCAGGACACAATTAATGAATAATTCATTCTTTTGCTGCTGCTGTGAAACATCTTCTCATTCATGTTTTAGAGACGTGTCTCTGCTTGAGCCTCTTTCTAAGGCTTTTTATCTCATTCTCTTGATCTCCTGTGTTTTCAGACGTTTTAACAACATGGTCTTAATTATTTTGGCTTAATGATATATTTTAAAATCAGATAACACAAGTCACCTTTCATCATTCCTGTAAAGACATTTTTTTTTAGACATTATGTTTAGCTTCCACGTTTTAGAGTCATTTTTTTCTAAGTAAAAGAGAAGCCTCTTTGTGTTTGTGTTTGGAATTGAATTAAACTAAAAAAAAAATGATTTGGGAGAAAACTGAGACCTGAAATGTTACTTTTCGAGAAACAGCAGCATCTAAGTTATGTGTCTGTCTGTCTGTCTGTTTCACTGCCTCCCACCAAGGCCTCACTATGTAGCCCTGGCATGTCTAAACTTCACAGAGATCCACTGGCCTCTGCCTCCTGAGTGCTGGGATTAAAGTCGAGTGCGATCACATGTGGCTTGGTTATCTCTCTTGCTTAAGGTGTTTAATTTGTTTTCATCCTAAGCTATTGGAGTTATATGTTTGTCTTTGAGTTATTATTTGTTGTGTAATATGTGTGCTGATGTTGCTAAGGGGACTTTTTGCTGTTAAGTTTCCTAATGAATTCTTACTGATATAAAGAGGCACTGTTAATGTGTGCTAACTAGTTCTTTAATCTCCTTAACATTCTCACCTGTCTTCATGGTTGGGGGTTGATTTTTTTTTCCCCCTGGTTGTACCCACTGATGCAATAGTATCATCCATGTTCCAGGCATAACCAACCAATTCCTGATTGAATATGCAGTCTGCTCCATGGAAAGTCTGCTCCATATATATATATATGGCTAGTGATTTAAACTTGCTCAAAACCTTACAGCTAGAGATATACAGGCCTTACAGAGAAAAATCTACTGCTGACGATTTGACAAATTCTCATGCAGTTAAGCTGCCTTCCAATTTGTTCTGTTTATACCCAGAGTAGGACACCTTTGGTCAGGAAAGCCTCTGTGGGCTGTATGCATGTTCAGAGCACAAGGGTCATAATTGGTCAACGTGCTAAGAACGAGTATGTGTCGAGTGTTCAGCCCTAAACAGGGCATCCACATTAGCCCTTTGAGGCCCAGGGGTCATTGTAGAAGCAGGATGGGAAGACAGTAAGAGCAGAGGACAGAGAGGAATACCAGGAAACACCGACTTGTGGGTGTGGCTTGGCCGCTGTAATCGTGAGCACATGGGAACTGTGACCGCCTGCTCGAGACTCCTACATACACACAAAAAAGAGCAAGTCGTGGAAGTAGAGGGGGACAAGGTGGGGGGAGTGGGCGCAGGGAGGGGATATACATGGTGGGGGTGAACACAATCACAGTGTGTTAACATTTATATCAGGTGCAAATAAGAGTTTGCACGTTTGCGGAAGCCATGCCCCACCGTTCCCTCTGTCTCATCTTTCGGGTTAATGGCGCAGTGTGGTTCCTTACCAATACTTTTTTTTTTTTTTCTTTGACAGGGATACTTCCAGTGTTTCATTACATATTAGTTACTGTAATATTAAGGCTGATGTGAGCTAAAGTTGCTTGAAGGAAATATCTTTCCTGCTGCTATCTTATTAAGCATTCTTTATGGCGGTAGACACTGGATCTCATCAGATGCCTTTCTGAATTTTGAGGGTTGATTTATTTTCATCTCCTTTGAACTACTGATGTGGTGGGATGGTATTCACGGCTTCCTTTATATTAAACTGGTTTTGCATTCCTGAGATAAAACTGTGGTCATGGTATGTTAGCCTTATGATATTCTGGTAGATTCTACTTGCCAGAACTCTATTAAGAATTTTCATAGCAGAATTAAGTTAGGAATCTTATTTTGGCCTGTCAGATTTTGCTAGCAGGAATTTGCTAGTTGGGTAAAATGTATAATTTTTAAACATGGAAATTCTCTAGGATCTTATTGAGCACCGGGGTGGGAAGGCCTTGTCTGTATAACCCGAGTAGAACATCCTTGCTCTGGCTGCATTCTTCCTTCCCACACACAGCTCTGTCATCTCTCATAGGAGGAATCTTTGAGTATGCGGATGGCCCTAACGCCCAGGTCATGAACGCCGAGGAGCATGCTTTTCGATTTTCTGCCAACATCATTAACAGGAACAGGACTCTGCTGCCCAACACAACCTTGACCTATGACATTCAGAGGATTCACTTCCATGACAGCTTTGAGGCCACCAAGAAGGGTGAGTGTGCAGATCCTCGCTGGGCACATTCAATGCAGGGGTGGAGTTGAAGCCTTTCTCACTTGGTCTGGGGGCCTGATTCTTTCTCTGTCTAGAGCAGTCTGTGCCAATCCCCCGGGAGCATGAGTGGGAGCTGAGAGGCTAGCCAGGCATGGTGCTTTAGCCTGTAATGCCTACAGTCAGGAAACTGAGGGAAGATCATGAGCTCCAGGCAGGTCTGACTATATAGCAAATACAAGGTCAGTCTAAACTTCACAGCGAGACCCTGGAAGATGGTTGGTAAGTGGAGGAAAGGTAGGCAGGGGCTGGGATTGCCTGAGAAGAAGCCAGCCAAGGTCTCCAGGACCTATGAACCAACATGAACATTTTCAAACTTGAGTTTTCTTTTCTATTAATTTTATTTTTAATGGACAATTATTGTAATTATTTGAGGCATAAAGTGTCCTGTTTGGATACATGTGTACTTTGCATATTCTTAAATCAGAGAACCTTGCACATCTACCACATCTAACATTTATAATTTCTTCATGGTAAAAACATTGAAAATGCCTTCTTTCAGATATCTCAAAATATGTTACACATTATTATTAACCATAGTCACTTTGCTACTGAACTTATTTTATCTTACTCAAGTAAGCACAATAGGCAGCACACATAACAACAGATACTGTATTATCCTGAGAGCACACCGTCTGCCTGTCATAACAAGACTTCATGGAAAAACAGCACACTGCTCAGTGCCCGTAGTGACTTGGCCGCAGAGGCTATCGATGATTCCTGAGTCTGACCCTGGTCCCATATTCAGTGTGTGTCTATGCTTTCTGTTGCCAGCATCATCACTAAAAAGTTCTGGCTTGAAACAGCAAGTTGTGGGGAGTCTAGTTCAAGTTGTCCCACACCTGGATTCTTAAAAATAAGGTAAAAACAGATTAAAAGAGAGTGAAATACCACTGTCCATGGGTCCTCTCTTCTCTCTCTCTCTCTCTCTCTCTCTCTCTCTCTCTCTCTCTCTCTCTCTCTCTCTCTCTCTCTCACACACACACACACACACACACACTATAGTAACTAACTTCCCAGTACCTAGGTGAGTAGCTAGTTGCCAGTACTCTGTACAGCACACCCAAGTACACAGTGGGGTTTTTGTCATTATTGCTGTTACTATGTTCTTTAAAGATTTATTTACTTTTTGGTGTATGAGTATTTGTCTGAATGTATGTATGGGCACCACATGTATGCAGTACCTACAGAAGCCAGGAGGGGGGTCTGCCCTGATTATGAGCTGTCCTGTGGGTACCTGGAACTGAACCCTGCTTCTCTGCTAGAGCAGCCAGTGCCCTTAAGTGCTGAGCATCTCTCCAGCCCCATTTTAATGTCTTTTAAAAGACAGAGCACATACATAATTTTATGCATGTGTGCATGTACACAGTCAGCCCTCCAGGCCCATGGACTCTACATCCATGATTTCAACAAGCCATGGACCAAAAATGCCAAGGGGGAAAAAAAGAATTTTTTCTGTGCTAAACATATATAGACTTTCCTGTGTAATTTTCCCTGAACAATAAGCACAGCACCTATTTACATAGCATTTGCATTGCATTGTGGGATGAGGCATCTTGAGACGATGGAGCATAAGGTGCAGTGTGTGGAAGATATATGCAAATACCAAGCCCCTCTGTGCCAGGGACCCAGCATCTGTGAGTCTGATATCTGCAGGGGGTCCTGGAACCAATTCCCTGCAGATCCTGAGGGAGACTGCATATCTGAACTATATTTTTACATATATATTTAATTCAAATTCAACTTAAAGGCTTAGATAACTGGAAATAGCTTCCACAGAACCTTAGATTTCCATGTAACCATTTAAAGATCTCAAGCCTAAGGAATCTCATTTCCAAAATGACTAGGTCATCCTTTCCGAAATATGATATCATAACCCATCAAAGCTCATATCACAATTTTTAGTTAAATCGTTGGGTTTTTAATGTACTTTCTCTTCTCCCTCACATTACATCTCTTTTAATATTTGCTCTATTTCTGAGGCACCTGAAGGGTTAGGGACTATAGTAACTGCTCAATGGAGTAATTGTTGAGTATATTAATAAATGAAGAGAACCCAAGAGTCATTGTCTAGGACCCCTGTAAACTGAGTTTAGGGGTTGGCATCATGCACAGCAGGCTGAGACACCCACAAGCTAGCCTCATCTCTCTAAGGAGTTCCTGGTTTCTAAGTCATTTGAAGTCCTGGACTTCCAAGAGCAGAGCCGCCAGGATTTTGCCTGCTCATGTCTGCTTTCTAAAGCCCCACTGTGGGTTAGCTTTTGAGCTCAGAGATTCTGCAGAGTATGGACACTGGCATCCCTATAACTCCGACCTCAGCTGTGTAGGACAGAGTGCCTCTATTAAGCACCTAGGACTGTGACTCACACTCCAATAAATAGGACTTCTCTCTGGGTATGCTCGGCTCCCTAGCCTTCCACATACTAGGTCATCAAGGTGGGGCCTGCGTACCTAAAGTCAGAGGCTCCATGAGCTTGTGCTGCAATGCCTGGCATTCATGAGCCTCACAGCACCTTAGTTTAGTCCTGGATCCCATCTCTCTGAACTTGTCTTCTTGACTGTTTCCAGCAAACCTTGTGACCAGCACCAGGAAGTAAACCATCCATCTCCCTGCACACTGACACCCACGTGCAAATGACTATACTAGATCAGACCTAGCCACAGAAATTTTAGGACTGAGCAAATACCTGGAATCAGATCAGAGACCTTCATGGATTCAACCAGCCTGAAGGCTACACTGTCTAGTTAGTGATGCTTTGTGATCCAGCATAGGCACCTTCCCTAGCCTGGTGGCAGCTTAGTCCAGTTAGGGAACCTTCCAGGGTGCTTCCTCCCAGGACTTACATTCCACAGAACCATCCACCCCCAGAAGTCAGCCATGGTGTTTCCTTCCATATCAGACCACACGGTTTACTCCCCTAAAGCCTTAGTTGTGTGCCCATTCTCAGATTATGGTTACATCCTGGCCAATTTAGCTCCTCAGGGCTTTTGTACATTCTGTTCCCCTTATTCCTAACTCCTTCAAATATGTGCATCCTACCTGCATCCAGCCTTGCTGGTGTTGAACTCATTCTTCTCCTAAGATTTGCATCCTCAACTCATTGGCGTGTGTGTGTGTGTGTGTGTGTTTCTGCCCCTTCCGCTGGACTACAGTCCCTATTAACGTTTTATTACTATACTATATAACCTGGTTTGCTTTATGTTGCTATGATAAAACACTGACTGAATCCAATTTGGAGGAAAGCCAAGACGGGAGACAGGAACTGAAGCAGAGACCATGCTTACTGGTTCTCTTGTCCTGTTTGTGCTCAACCTGCTTTCTTATACAACCCAGGACCACTCTTGGGGGGGGGGGGGCTGGAACCGCCCACAGTAGTCTGGGCCTTCTTACATCATCAATCAAGACAATAGCCCACAGGCCAGTGTGATGGGAACAATTCCTTAGTTGCAGTTCCCCCCTCCCAGGTGTCCCTAGTTTGTGTCAAGTTGGCAAAACTATCCAACTCACCTATCATGGACCTGCATCCAGAGTCCACAAAGTCATTACTGATAGTTTGATCTGATATACAAGTGAGAGACAGTATGAATGAATTCCTAGTCTGTTGAAGTCACTTTAAATTTCTCCTGATAATCCCAGAGGGAGACAAAGCTTCACCCCTCTACAGGTAACATCCAAGATATTAGGAAGTTGGGTCATAGGCCAATAGCTACAATAGCTGGAGAATGGTAATGAATTACACAAGTGCTTGCTCAGTCAGGAGGGTTTCCTGGACTAAGAGGTGTCTCGGCTATGTTCTGAAGGATGGTGGGAAACAGTTAAGGACAAGGGCAACATGGGAAGCAGGATGATGGATTTGCAGGAGGGTAGCAATGCACTTGAGTAGTTGTGGTAAGGATTTGCCATGTGACATAAGTTAGAAGTCACAAGATGAGAAAGGTGGAGGTGGCCAGTTCCTGTCTCTGTTTATCATGACTGGGAAGATGGACCCAGGCTTGGAACTGCAGGAAATGACGTAGGACAAGAGAGTCCAGCCTGGGCTTGGTCAAAGAGTACTTGGAAGAAACAAAGCTGTCTAAGCCAGTTCAAGAAAGCATCTTTAGCACCCAGATAAAAACCAGAGAGCAAGCGAGCCCTTCTAGGCCTCTGGGAGCCCCTGTGCTCTCTACTTGCGGCTGCCATCACTCCATGCTGCTGTCAGGCACTGCTTCGATCTGGCCTCAGAGGTCATGAAGTTAGAATCACTCAGCATGTCCTTTATGGGCTTTGCTTATTGGGTTCCACGACCCATCCATGAGAGTCCCCTGCAGTGTCTAATCCAGTGGTACTCCCCAGCCCTGCACTCATGGGCCATTTGAAAAATTCCATCTCACTCTCCACAAGCCCTGACGTTGCTCCCAGTGGGGAGTTACTAATATAGTGTTTCTGTGAAGGGCTGTGTGCTTGTCTTCAGGGGCACAGGTACCCAGTTTTGCTGAGTTTGTATTTAGGAGTTGAAGCATGGGGTCACAGTGTTCAGCCAGACAGTGTCATAGGTGGTTGCACAAATGGGCATTCCCACAGCTGTGCACAAGGCTGGCAGGTGTCCTACATATGTGCTGACATGCAGGAAGGTCAATTAGACTTTTAGAGATTTTTTAAAACAGATTTTCAGCCATTATGCTGATTTAAGTGGTTATCACATTGTGGTTTCCTTTTATATTTGTCAGATGATTAGACAGTGGACATTCCCTTTAATGGGCAAAGGCCTCATAGGGCTCAGTGTAGGAGGAAGGACTAACCCAGCCAGAGCGGGGTCGGGTAGGTGGTACCAGGTTTTGTACGCGTGTGTCTCATTGCCCCATAAGAGCTAATATGGCTCACCACGCTCATCTGAATATTGAACACGTCATTTGAATATTCTTTTTCTCTTTTTGGGAGTGCTTTTTTCTTTTTGCAACTTTCAATGACCTTTTAAAAATTGAGCTGCCTGCCATTTCTTTGTTGATTTAAAGAAGTTCTTCATATATTCCGGTAAGAGTCATATTGTGTGTGTGTGTGTGTGTGTGTGTGTGTGTGTGTGAATATACACATTTCTATATGTATTATATCCATGTGGGATTGTCTTTAATTCTCTCATAGTAGGTAGGTATCTCATGAGACACAAAGCCTTTAATTGTCACAAGTCTTATTTATTAATAATTCCCGTTGTGTATTCTGATTGAAAAGTCTTTGTTTATCCTAAAGACAGTCTCCCTGTTTCCTTTTAGGAGTCTTGTAGCTGCGCCTTTCCTGGCTGGCTTTCTAATTTGTGTCTGTGTGTGGTGAGAATTGACTGTGAGATTTCTTGTACTCAAGGCTGGTAGGATGGATTCAGCTTCACCACAGCATTGTTTACATGTATTTATGTATCGTAGTTAGGGTCTCTATTGCTGTGAAGAACATTTGATTGGGGCTGGCTCACAGTTTCAGAGGTTTAGTCCATTATCATCACGATGGGTCGTGGCATTGTGCAGGCAGACAGTGTGCTAGAGAAGGCAACAGGAAGTAAACTGTGTTTCACACTGAACATAGAATAACTCAAAGCCCGCCCCCACAGTGAAACACTTCCTCCAACAAGGCCACATCTTCTAATAGTGCCACTCCCTATGGGGGCCATTTTCTTTAAAAACCACCGCATTATGCATCTACCAAACTTTTGCATGGAAAGATATTTCTATCTAGTCATTTTTCTGTTAACAACCGAACGGACGAAAGGACCATCTACAAGAGAACAGATTGGCACATAGTTAAACAATGGAATTTTCATCAGCCATAAAGGAATAGACTCAGGTAGGAGGAGTGCAGCCCAGTAGTAGAGAGCTTGTCTGGCATATGCCTTGGGTTCCACCTTCAATACATGCACACACAGGTGTAGGCAGGGGGCTCTAGTATATGGCACTGTATCCCAGGTTTTAAACCTGGCAGGTAGCCTCCCTCTTCCACATATGGAAGCAACGCTTATCAGTCCTCCTGCCATTTCTTCTCCTGGGCTAGGTCCCACTGAGCAACCCCTGTCCCCCAGGAGCTGCACATTCCCCTGGCTTGTACTCCTTTTGATCTTTGATTTTTTTTTAGCCTGAATTCCTTTAGGACCCTTTCAAGGAGATGCATTTAGGCCCAGTTCTGAAGAATCCAGTGAAAGCTGTTTGTAGATAGAAGTTGCCACCACCATTCCCTCTGCCCCTTTCCTCCCCTCCCGTGAGCTGGATCCAACCACCTTAGGTCATGTGCAGCAAGAGGACACAACAAAACCTGGCACCATCTATCCCCCCAGTTCTGGCTGGATTTGTCCTTGCTCCTGCTTGAGGCCCATGAGGCCTTTCCCTATTAAAAAGGACTTTCACTATTGCCTTTATTTTGAAGTGTTTTGTAGAAAATTAAAAGAAGAATGTCTGCCAAGCAGAATCCGAGCCAGAAAGCACTGTGTTTTCTTCCAAGCCTGGCCAGAGCAGGCTGGAATCGACCCAGCTCTCCCCAGGCTCCTCTGCCTGCACTTATTCTCTGGGTGGCTCAATTCCTTTTAAGACACAAATTGATTGGGATAATTTGAGCTATAACTACAATTGCACAGAAGGGAGGGTGTATTCAGGCTGGGGACTCCTACAATGACTGTGAACCATCAAGTTACTGTAAAATGACCAGAAAATGGATTCAAAATTGAAGCCACAAATAATGTAATTACTGCAGTGTGTGCGCAGGACTGCCAGGACAAGGTTGGTTGCTGCCCTGGAAACATCTGGAAGCAAAGCTGCTGTTGCTGCTCTGACAACCTTTATCCTAGGCCTTGTTGGTAGCAGAGTTCTTCCATTCTGGAAGAATCTTAGAGGTGGAGGGAACGTGGAGGAACTAGAAAGCAGATGTAGAGAGGGGAGAGGAGAAAATAGAAGTGTAAGTCAAGAATGAACCTAAGTAGGTGTAGACACTGCACCTTTGGGAGAATGGAGTGTGCTGTGGACATTACTATCATGTATCACCACACACGTCAGCATCTCAATTCTTGCCATCCCTATCCATGCTATCACCTCTGTCCCTACCGTTCCTGCCATCATCTCCACTGTTGCTATGACAACATCATCATCACCACCAGCCTTGTCAACACCAGCATCATCCCTCCTTCTGTCAACATCATCATTTCCCTGACAGCATCTTTATCAGCAGCACCGCCTCACTGGCACAGTGGTCCACAGAAGCCCTATTTTTGTCGCCTTTTCTCTCTCCACTCATATCTCTTGCCATTTGTAGTATGAAATTTCTGGCCCAGCCTAAGCCCCAGGGTTCGGACCTACAGCCCGGCTTGGTCCCAAACAATCACACAAAACCTTATATTAATTACAAACTGTTTGCTTATGACTTAGGCTCATCATCAGCTAGCTCTTACAACTTAACCCATTTCTATTAATCTATATCTTGCCACGTGGCTCATGGCTTACCTGTACTTTTGCATCTTATTCTTTGGGTGGCAGCTCGAAGTGTCTCTTCCTGACTCTGCCCTCCTTCCCCTTTATCTATGCTCAGATATCTCGCCTGCTTCTAAGATGCCTTGCCTTAGGTCAAAACAGTTCCTTTATTATCCAATTATAATTCACAGCATACAGAAAGACATCCCACATCAGCCATCCCTATTGGTTCCACCTCCACGACTATGATGCCACAGACATCTTTATCACTAGCAGTGTCCTCCACACCAACCAGCATTTCAACACAATTAGAAGCTGGGAAGCCACCTACAAAAACATCAGGGTTGTATGGCATGATTATAGCATCAGTGTGCTCCACATCAGGGTTTATAACTGTTTCTTCTTACCTCTCTGGTATCAGATGAAGGAGAGACTGTTACAGCCCCATTGCTCAGATGAGGAAACTGAGACTTCGTGAGTTGCTCTTACCCCTCAACATTTCTCTGGATCTTTTCCCCATGTGTTTATCAGATTGTCAAAATCACTGCCCACACTCAGTGGGCACAGCACCTCACTGATCCCTGTGTTCCCCTCCACTCTTTTGCAGCCTGTGACCAGTTGGCACTGGGCGTAGTTGCCATCTTCGGGCCATCACAGGGTTCCTGCACCAATGCTGTCCAGTCCATCTGCAATGCCTTGGAGGTGCCTCACATCCAACTGCGCTGGAAGCATCATCCCCTGGACAACAAAGATACCTTCTATGTGAACCTCTACCCTGACTATGCCTCTCTCAGCCATGCCATCCTCGACTTGGTCCAGTCCCTCAAGTGGCGGTCAGCCACCGTGGTCTATGATGACAGCACAGGTGGGTGGCGACATGCCAAGGCCGGGGGAATGGTGAGGGAGCATCAGACACCAGCCAGTTATACTGATACTTATCCCTAGGGTCTCTCACACCCATGCACACCAGCCGCACACATACCTTATTCAACCCCAGCCTGGCTCACACCTGATTCTCCCCTCCCCAGCATGTCTGCATCATCTTCTACATCAGAGTACTAAGATCTGCTATTGGCATTGTACTCACACTTCCATGGCCACCCAACACCAGCCTGTACTCGTCTACCTGTGCCTCCCACCTGCAGGAGGCATGTGTGTATTCTCCACACCATTCACAGTTTACTGACTGCGGCCTGGTGTGCAGTGTGTTTGTGCAGTGTGTAAATCCCTGCTCTCCTGCTTGCTGGCTGGGTTGCCACTCCATGCCTTCATTTCCTCATGGGGAAGTTCCAGAATAATGAGGTGCCCATCCAACACTCATGCCTTGCCCAATTAGAATCACATCAGTATTCATTCCCCTGCACAGAGCCTGCTTAGCCCACTCCTGCCTTGCCATCCAAATCTATCATGGTACTCACCTTCCAGAACCCTCTTAGTATGCTGTGTTACACTTCCCAAGTCCTGGGCCCTTTGGTGTAAGCATAGAAGAGATAACCACTAAGGGCACCAGTAAACATTCAGAGCCTTTCTTTTGAACCTTGTGGTCTGTGACACATCTTCAGCCATGGTCTTGGCAAAATGTTTGTTATGGGTGAACGAACATAGAGAGGGTCAGGAGAAAAAGAACAACTGTCAGACCCTGTCTTCACCTTCGGCTTCTCTCAGGAGGTGTACTGTGTGGAGGCAGAGCAGGCATCCCTCTGGATAGGTACATGGGAGAGCCCACTATGTGTACCATGAATCAAGCAGTGAGGCTAAGTCTCATTTAATTCCAAGTTGCTCAGTGACTCAATGGGGTGGTAAATCAGAAACAACCAACGAAGACTCAGCAAAGGAACAGACCCCGCCCACCGTCAGCAGCCAGTATCTCTGCCCATCCTGCAGGCCTGTCTGAACCCAAGCCAGCTAGCCAGCACTGAGCTGGTTCCTCTTTCTTTCCAAACACTTGAATCTTAAGACAATTCTTAGCCCAACCTCTTCAGAGACAGTGACCTTGGCAAATCACTTAACCCACCCAGCCTTTTTCCTTACCCCCCCCCCACACCCCACACCCCATCCCTCCCCATCTCAAGAGCATCCAGCCTTGAAAAGCCCTCCAGCTCTGGGCTACCTGTGATTTCATGTCAGGTCTTGATTACCTCCTGATGGGGAGGTGGGAATAGCAGGATGATCAGGATGCTGTTCGCCCATCTCAGAGTTCTGTAAACAACTGTTTCAGTGAGTCCTTAAAAGCTGATCCACCCCCTGTTATCCCAGCATGGGGCTCCGTGGGGCACTCCATGGTGCCAGTCCCCTTGGTGGCTTACCTTTCTAAACCAGTGGTTCTCAACCTTCCTAATGCTGATGACTCTTTAATACAGCTCCTCATGTTGTGGTGACCCCCAAGTATAGAATTATTTCTGTTGCTTCTTCATAAATGGTAATTTTGATACTGTTATGAATCATAATGTTTATATCTGGTATTTAGGATATCTGATAGAAGACCCCTTTGGGGGTCATGACTCAGGTTGAGAACTGCTATAAAAATATTTGTCTGTGAGTCTATTTCTGCTCTCAGATTATAGGTTACCTCTAGGACTCAGCACAAATCTTGGTACAAAGTGGACATTTTTAAAGCATTGGTTGAACTGACTTGGGTGAGTTGAAAATAATGTTGGCTTAAACTCTAAACGGTATGAGGGTACAGAAATGAAGATACCACTGCCCTATTTTTGAGGAGCTAATCATGTTCTAGTAGACTGGTGCCTGGCTATAGGGCTCTGCTAAATCTCAGCCATCAGAGCTAAGAATCAAGCGTCAAGGACAAGTGGACAGAGCTTGTGCCTGGGTGGGAGAGAGCTCTGTGGCCTTGGCTAGTATGTGCCGATGACCAGAAGAAGAGAGAGTTTTGCCCCGGGGCCTTGAAAATGGAGGGACAGAAGGACAGAATAAGGCATGCTGTGGGCATAGCAGATGAAAGGAAAAGTGTAGACGGAGGAGAGGAGGTGGGGAGGATGGGACAATGTTATGGAGATGCCAGCCCGGCTGGGAAGAGGATTGAGTATGGAGTGTGAGCAGGGAAATCAGAGACAGACGCGCTTCGCCTGGCTGTGCAGGTCTGATATCCAGCCTCAGGCTTCAGACTTTACGTTGTGTGTAACGGAGCACCGCTGAATGCTGTCAAGTGTAGCCTTGGCATAATGAAAGCCGAGTTTTAGGAGATTCCCCGGAGAGCTGAGTGTGAGAAGGGCTAGAAAGAGGAGCA
This sequence comes from Phyllotis vaccarum, assembly GCA_033318265.1. Taxonomy (NCBI): domain Eukaryota; kingdom Metazoa; phylum Chordata; class Mammalia; order Rodentia; family Cricetidae; genus Phyllotis; species Phyllotis vaccarum. Next base: position 40,726,777 of record JARWLC010000003.1, read on the forward strand.
AAAGCTGGAGAGGCTGAATGGTCCCCACAGGAACAAAGGAAGCCAGACTTCACCTCAAGGGCTTGCCCAGAAGAGAACTTGGAGCAGAATGGAAGAGAAGAAGCAGAAATAGGCAGGATGACTGTAGTGTCACAAGTCAGTGAGCAGAGCATATCTTGGCTTGAACCATTGCCCAGGCGTGTAGGACCTCCAAGCTTGGGGGCAGGGCACAAGGCTTTGCAAGGAGATATGCCAGGATGACAGGCATCTTGCTAGAAGCACTGCTCGGAGCTGATGCTTAAGTCTGCAGCTTCTTGTCTTTGAGCCCTAGGTCTCTCCACAAATCCAGGTCCTCGGCTCTGATGACATGGAATTGCCAGTGACCTCTGCATAGTACCATTTCCTCTACTCTTTAGTTTTGCACACAATGCTAGAAATCAAATGTCAGGACCTTGTGCAACTAGACCCATGCTTTTTTTTTTTTTTTTGCAGAGATACACTACTCCTGGAACCCCAAATATTCTATAATCTGATTTTTAAAATGTGGGATAACCATGCCTTAGTTTTTTCGCCTTCCCAGTGCCTAATGTACTCTTTCTTGAAATATTTCATTAGCGTTCAATTCAGTTTGATTTTCAATTTGTCTCCGTTTAGCTCAGTTTAAAAGGTACTTGGAGTGGAGGCAATGAGAGATGGGGTTTGGTCAAGAAAACAATAGGTTCTAAGATTCAGATTTGCATTGAACAGCAATACAACAGTGCAAACAGGTAGTGGGAAGAAGAAGCCAACCTCCTACAACCTCAGTATTTCACCAGGCTGGCGGGAAGCGCAGTGCATTTAACAGGCTCTGACTATGTGTGGCAGGGCTATGGCGAGCAGCACGTTTTAGCTAATGGGACAACCCAATTCAAATCAGCTCAAGCAACAGCCACTTACTTTCCTTGTAAGTAGAGGTTATGTGCTGGACCTTTCTAGGGCTCCTTTAGCAGACGGACAAGGTCAGAGTGCTGGATGGATATTGTTACACCCCGCTTGCCTTTCTCTTCCTGGGCACCGTAGTCTTGCTACAGCTCCAGACAACACCAGATGCTCCATCCTGAGCAGAAAGGAAACAAAGAGATTTGTCTAACTGTGACTCATACCCCTTATCGACAAGAAAGGTCTGTCTTGGAACCTTCTAGAAGGCAGTCTTCAACAGTTCCTGGAGCCTGTGCCTACTACTCCGAGGCATTGTCAAATGGGAGTAAGACTGACAGTGACTAGCTCCTAACAGTCATGAGGACTGGCACATCGCCACACTCTTTTTGGCATGCCAGCCAAGGATGCATCTGTTAGCTCTTTCTATAATAAGCTGTGTAACAAACCACCCCCTCAAATCCAGTGGCCGAAAACAACAAAGATTGCTTTAGCTCCTGAGTCTACCGGGTCAGCGGCTTACTGGGTCTGGCCAGCTACTGCTTTGGTTTCAGCTGGTAGCTCTAGGCTGCCCTTGGCTCTCTTGCACGTGTTTCTGTCCTCCAGCAGCGAACCTAGACATTGTTGTCCTAACTATGGCCAAGGAGCAAGAGAATCAGCCAGTGTGGAGTTCCATCAAGCTTGTTAAAAATCTCACTGAACAAACCGAATAACGTGTTGAGCCTGGTGGGCAGGCACTACCCAGCTCCATGCAAAGGGAGTGTGATCTAGGGAGGGCCGAGGATCCTTTTCACAGCAGTAGCCTCAAGGAGAGTGGCTGTGGAGGAGGTGACCTTTGAGCTGTGCCATGTTTCCACCTTCCCAATCCAGTCTGTGGACAGACTCCTGCCAGGGCTGAAAGGGAAGTATTTAGGGAGTAAAAAGGCCTTAGGGTAGAGAAAACGGTCTCTGCCTAGAAGACAAAATGCTGGTTTTCAAAACTGGATTCTATTTGTGGCGTGGTTCAGAAATAAGGGAGATCCCTTAACCTCTGTGGCCCTCCGGTTCCTTATCTGTTCCACCAGCCTGAAGGTTCCTGTTCTTCATGCCTCCCAGGCTCCGGAAATGGTTAAATGGGGCTATGAGCCCAGAAGTGCTTCGTAAGTGAAAAGCACCATTCCAACAACCGTGATTCAGTGCGGATATTCTGGGAGGGATTGATTAAGGAGGCAGGCAAAGCAAAGCTCGATCTCAGGCAAACAGACAGCCCAGTCCTCTGGAGGTGGGCCAGAAGGAGCTTCAGTCTCCTTGGGGTCTACAGTGATGGGAAAGATGTCTGACATTTGCTGCTGGAGAATGTGGGTCGTTATGCATTACACAGGGTGACGTGCTCGGCTGACGAGACAGCCCTGGTGGCTTCCACTCCAGCATCCAGCCTGTCCCTGTCCTCATGATCTGGGTCTCCAGAGCCCATAGGCTGGCTAATGCTGAACAGGAGTCAGAAAAATAAGGGGGCAGGAGTGAAGTGGACATGAAGGGCCTCCAGGTAACGGATGTGAGCGGCCAGCCGTAACAATGGAAGAAGCCAGAACTGCTGTAGAAATCCGGGTTCTGGGTATGACGGGGTAGCTTGTGGCTCCTCCTTTACTGAAGTCGGCTGTTCCCCTCTCCTTCCTTATCTACTCTGGGGTCAGGATCTCAGAGGTCTATTTGAAGACCCCTTGAAGGTTTTGGCATTCTTTGGGAGGTTTGGTTAGTGCCTCGGCACAGGAGCTGGTAGAAGCAAACCCCCAAGAATGGGAGACCTAGATAGTATTAACGCTGGGTACTGGGGATTGCTTTGGAAACTGGGATTCCATTGAAAGGGTTCTAGAGTCGAATGACAGAGTAGGGAGCTGCTGTCCAGATAGGAAACACTTTAATAGGTAAATGTGAAGTTTATTCATGCGCATTACCTTAAGAAACACAGGTATGTGTATGCATGCGTGGTTATTTAGAATCAACATTTTGTTATTGTTTAGTTTTTTTTCCAAGACAGGATTTCTCTGTGTAACTCCGGCTATCCCAGAACTTACTCTGTAGACCAGGCTGGCCTTGAACTCAGAGAGACCTGCCTGCCTCTGCTTCCAAATGCTAGGATTAAAGGTGTGCGCCACCACCACCAGGCTTTTATTGCTTTTCCTAAGACATTGGAGGACAGCATCAGTTTATAGTACTGTTTGACCCAGAGGTTCAAATGGGTGCCATTGGGACATGCTTCCTACCCTTTTTATCTTCTCTGACGTCGGCCACAATGGAATATATCTCTAGTTATATGTGGTGACTCCAGACTTACATCCTTCTTGCTTACATAAAAAGGGCTGTTTCTTACCTGCCACTAAGTATCACAGAACCCCTGTGTTCTTATTCTCAGGAATGTGCTGGCCAGCTTGGGGTCACACACTTTGTTCCCTGGGATGGATCGATCCTTCCTGAGTTTATAAACTCAGGGTGGGGAGGAGGTTCTTCCCCCAAGGAAAGTTGGGATAAGTGAGTGGGGTTTGGAACATGGGTGAGTGAACCATGATCTGTGGAGCATAGGTATATGAACCATGCACAGCTGTAGAGCTGTGGGCACAGTGCAGGGAGGGAGGGTGTACCTGCTGGCTCAGCCGTCCTTCAGTGTGCCTGGGTAGGGGCAATAGAGAGCAGCAAGCAGCCCCCCTCCCAGAATCCACAGAAGAGTCAGCAAGAATGCAGCTTGAAATAGGGAAGGAAATGAACTTAATTAGACCTAAGCAAGCCATTTGTCTCCAGGAAGTGGCATTCTGTTTTCCCTGGAAATCCCCAGATTAAGTGGTTTTACAAAATGCCAAGGTGGAGGATAGATTTTTCAGCGTGGGGAGAAGAAAACAGTAAGTTAGTCCAATTACAGAAGTGTTGTTTAAGTACTCCCTAAGTGTCAAGGCCCTGGGCCAGGCTATAGGCACTAGTCATGGCAGAGTGAGCAGGGAATAGGGGGCAGGCAAAGGAGGCTATGGGAGGAGCCCTCTAAATTGACGTGGATATTGGGGGGATGTCTGAACACAGGGAATCGTTTCCAAATAGAGAAATCAAGGAATGCTTGGTAGCAGTATCTGAGTAGGTAGATGCCTGAGATGTTTTATGCATGTGCGTATGTGTCTTCTGTGTCCTGGGCCCCCAGGTCTCATCCGGCTGCAGGAGCTCATCATGGCCCCATCCAGATACAACATTCGCCTGAAGATCCGCCAGCTCCCCATCGACTCTGATGACTCACGCCCCTTGCTCAAGGAGATGAAGCGGGGTCGGGAGTTCCGCATCATCTTTGATTGCAGCCACACCATGGCAGCCCAGATCCTCAAGCAGGTGGGTGAGCACTTTTCAAGATGAGGGTTTAGGGTAGGGGCCTGCCATGGCTCTACCTCCTCTTTTCCAGGTACAAAACTTGACAACACCAATAAGCATCCTAGCTGTCTTCGGGGCCCACTGTGACTCTACCTCAGAAGCAGCAACAGTCTAATGGTTCTTTTACTCCTTTCTGTTAAAGATGTATAATGTACCCCATATCATGTCCTAGTGTTCAGAGTGCCCCAGCATAAACACTGCCTCCTAGCCCACCTCCACCAGGCTACCAAGAGGCATGAGAACAGCCCTCATGGGGTGGGGGGGGGGGATGCACAGAGGGCCTTAGCTTTTCAGTACAGTCCCCAGATGCCTCACTGCCTCTCCCAGTAACTAATTCCCCATAGCCACGGCACCTGTCTGTGACTAGGAGATTGCTCTTTGAACAATCTGCTGAGCTTTGCAATAATGGCAGAAGAAGAGCATGGCTCTCCAGCCTGAATGATCCTCCACTCCCAAGCAGGACTCAGGCTGATAATGAAAGCTGAGCTCTGCAAGCCACCTACGAAAGTAGCAGCAACTGAGCATCATGGTACATGCCTTTAATCCCAGCGCTCGGGATGCAGAGACAGGCAGATCCCTGAGTTTAAGGCCAGCCTGGTCTACAGAGTAGGTTTCGGGACAGCCTGGGCTATAGAGAGAAAATGTGTCCCAAAAAGGGAGGGAGGGAGGGAGGGAGGGAGGGAGGGAGGGAGGGAGGGAGGGAGGGAGGGAGGGAGGGAGGGAGGGAGAAAGGAAAGAGGACCTACAGCCTTCCCCAAGCCACCATAGTAAAACCACAGACACTTGATTCAAGCCTGTGCTTTATGTAAGAAGCCATTAGTTGTCTCTGAAGGTGTTCCAGGTGACTGGAGAGACTTTCATACATTATCAAGAGAAACTTACAAGAGTCAAAGTCACAAGGTGAGGCAGCTCTTTCAGGAAGAGGAGTAGTTGCCAAGCAGGGGATGGGACAGTTTCAATACCCTGAGGGGCTCAAGCACAAACCTTCATTTGGAATACTCATCCTGACTGACAGCTTCCATGTCTGTGCCCTGAAAGTGGAGGCAAGAGGATCATGGTTCAAGGCCAGCCTGGGTTCCATAGTGATGTGTGGTGTTAAGAGAGATATGGGGAGTATCTGAGTCCTGGACATATTGCTCAGTTAGTAGAGTACTTACTTAAACTGCTCCTGGTCTAATGGCTGTTCTACAGTGTTAAGAGAGGAACACTGACCAATAGAGTCACTGTTTACCTGGCATGTGTACAATGGCTTGTCTTTGTGAAAAATATGTACTAGAGACAGGAAAAAAAAGTTTGATTTTGTCATCCACCCCCTGCACCACATAAGCCATATGTGGTAGCACAGGCCTATAGTCTCAGCAGTCAGGAGGGAGAGGCAGGAGCATCAGAAATTCAATGTCATCTTCAGCCCAACTGCAAGTTCAAGACCAGCTTGGGATAAAAATGGCCCTGCCTAAAGAGAAAAGATATTTACCTATTATCCTGCCTTTCCCGTTCATGTTACATGAGGGAGTAACTGTTGCTACCACCTCTTCTTCTGTGGGCAAAGTTTACTCATAATCCCTCCTCAAATAGCTCTGGGGCTGTCCGTAAGGTGAGACTGCAGAGATGTGAGCTCTGGTTTGGGCCTGGAGAGGTCCTAGGGTCCCTCTGGGGGACACTTGTGCAGAAGTCCTGTAACCTCTCTACCCTGCATGTGTGACAGTAATAGTGTTGGTTACCAAGAGTCACTCGGCTGGAATCTGTTCCTCCTTATTGACCCTGAAGTAGGGGCTTGTTACTACTGCCAATTGATAGGTGAAGAGACCAAGGCTGAAGGGAAAGCAGCAGGCCTGAGGTCATCCAGCTAGCAATTCAGATTAGTCCCAGGCCTATCTGGCTGCAAAGCATCTAGAGTTACAGATGAGGATCCTGGGCTGAGCTAAAAGGAGATTAAAGGGGGTTGGGACCTTTCCCACTGCTGGCCTCCTCTCAGCCCTCATAGCATAGTTGAGGGTGACAGAGAACACACAGTTCAAGGTATATTTGACCCTGTGACATTTTCCTCCGGAACCCTTGGTGGGCCCTGCTTTCTGAGGAACTCTAGAGAAAATGCATTACAGTCATTAGTGTTATAGATTACAGGCGTCTTAATAAAACACACAAGATGCATCACACAGAGACCTTGTGCTGTTGTGCAATAATGATCCCAAAGGAGCTTGTGGTATGCTGTGTGGCCTGATGGGACCAGGGAAGCATGGAGGTTTCATTGCTCCTGGGGGACACTTATGCTAAAGACATCCCCCTTGAGCCTGGCTGACTGAGAGAGCCAGGCTCTGTCAGCGTGTCTGAGTGACAGGTCCAGAGACACTGACTGAAAATCCAGATAGTTGGACATCTCCCTGCTGCCCTGTGGAACGGGGGACTTTGGGAGAGGGTGACCCTCAAACCCCACCCTGGAAACCCCGACAGGTGCTTTTGTTGCACACTGGAGTGGGAACCTGATGTTGTCTGTCAGCAGTCTCGGTAGCCACCTTAGGTCTGACCAGACAGCTTCACAGAGCCCATGGCCTGTACTCCCCCAGCTCTCCTGCCCTGATCAGTGGAGGGCTGCTAACACTCTGCTTCCCCACAGGCCATGGCCATGGGCATGATGACGGAATACTACCATTTCATCTTTACCACTCTGGTAATGTACCTCTGGGTCCTGTGAGGAAGGGTGGGACCTCCTTAACGAAGGCCAGCCTGTTAGAGATAGCACCATAGTTGGAGCAGATCTAAGCCATTTTAAGTGGTAGATGATGCTCTGGGTGACATCTCTGTTAGCTGCCCACTTTTGAAAAAGTCACAGGCATGGTCTTTGGAGCAATGTGGAGAAAAACTCTGCTGATTTGTATGGGGACCCTAAGTCAGTCACCAGACCTCCCATGCCTCAGTTTCTTCCTCTGCAAAATGGGCTCTTACCTCCTTGGCCTAGTAATCTGATGAGAGGGGTTGAAGGGTGTGAGAGCAGAGCTTGGTTGATTTGGAGCTGAAGAGAGAGGTTATTAGCACTCTTTAGATGGCCCTCTGTCCCACACCCGTCAAAGGTCCTCCCATCACACCTGGATCCTGCACCATCCATTCTGAAGTCAGCCCCTTGCTGTCACTGGGGCCAGCCTACCTGCTCTCTCCAGATGGGTCCTGTCCAAACTCTGAGAACATGTAGGGCCATTTAAATCCATTAGAATAATTAGTTGTGATCTGAGATCAGCAGAATCATGGCGTCCTGTGCCAAAGAGGGCACCATTGCTGAACTACCTGGCCTCAGAGCCAGCTGCACCCTCCCTCCTGCCCTCCCTCCCCTATTCAGGCAGCTCTACCTAGCATCCACTAAATGATTTCTTTATTTATAGACCAACAGTCACAAATCTTCACCCAGAATCTGGGCTAAGCTGGTGATTTCAAGATGGCTAGAAACTTCTGGTCCATCTTCCTCTACATATCTGGCTCTGATACAGATGACCTTTGGCCTCAGGCAAAAAGCCATAAAGCACAATGCAAAGGAGATGTTAGGAGTCGTAAGGCTGATAGCAAGTGGGAAGTTTGAGGCACGCTTTCTAGAAAAAGCAGGTGCTTGAGCTAGGCCTTGAAGGATCAACAAACACTAATAGATGTGGGGGGAGGAAGGTTATTCTGCACAAAAGGAGCATCATGAGCGAAGGCTAAGAGGCAAGTTAACTTTTGGTGATGTGTTGGAATTGGCTCGCACTGGAGTAAGAGAATCAGCCATGTTTTCACAGCTCTACATTCTTAGCTTGCAGTCAGCCATGTGAACACTTACCCCACAGCAGTGGGTCACTGCTGCCAGCAAGGGTTCTCTGCATCACAGAGTAGTCACCAGCACACCCTGATTGTCACGCACCCTCCATTCATAACACTTTGTGCCCATGCAGTGCTCAGGGCCCTGATAAAAGTGCTGTAGGGAGACCAGGCACCTTCTCCCTAAGGGCTCACCTCACCCCAGTCTCTGTTTGCCATTCTGTGTCCTAGAAAGTCACCAGGAGCTTAGGGCAAGGAGCTCGACCCCTGACAGCCTTCCAGACCAAGCAAGACCAGAGGTGACAGTACCTTGGTCCCAGCGTCTTCTACAATGATGCCATTTTCCATGGAGGTCAAGATCAAAGGTCTCAGAAAAAGCACTGTAGCACTGAAGACCTCCCCTGCAGCCCCATGCCATGCCCATTTATCCTAGACCTTGCTTCTTTGATTCAACTGCTCATCTTTTCATTTACTCATCCACAAATGATAGGTCCCCAGCTCTGAGCTGGGAACATAAAGAGAGACGGACCCGACACAAAACTCACACACGAGCTCAAAAACTTCCTCCTGTGAAGTGCCCACGGAGTCCTGGCCTGCAGCAGGTGCTCTGTAATGCCTGAGTGGGAGACAAGTGGGCGGGTGACCACCATACAAATTAGGTTCTAATCAGCATGATGGGTACTCAGCATCCCTTGCAATAGGCAGTTAAGTCCGTGGACTCTGGTGTGTCTGATTGGGATTAAGATATTTCATTGTTTGGGGTGTGGGAGATGGCTCAGGGGTTAAGAGCACTTGCTGCTCAAGCATGGGAACTGAGTTCAAATCCCCAGGTCCCACATGAAAAGCTGGGTTTGGCTGCACATGCCTACAGCAGTAGCTGTATCCAGTGAGGACAGAAGGTTCCTGGGGCTTCCTGGCCTCCAGACTGACTCCAAGTCCAGTGAGAGACCCTTTCTCAAGGAGGTAAGGTAAGAGTGATAGAGCAGATCACCCAATGTCTTCCTGTGGTCTCTGCAGAGACATGTGGGGAACATACTGTTTACATACCACTCACACACACCACCACCACCACAAAAAAGATACCTCACTTCCTTAGGCAAGGTACCTCTTTCTCTTTGCCTCATGCCTTTGTCTGTAAAATAAGAGCAATAGCAGTCAGTGGTCAAATCACTGACAGTAGCAAGGTGCTTAGAACAACACTTGGTACTTACTACCGTGGATGTGAATAAACTCACTAAGCACCTCCGGCTTCTGCTTCCTGTGTGTCCTCCATCCCTCAAAACATGTATTAATGGGGCCGTGACTCTCCTGTATCCCCTAAAAAAATGGAAACTGAGGCTCAGGAGAGATGACTCAGCAACAAGTAGACAGCAGGGACTTTCTCAGTACAAGCTCTCCAGCTGCCAAGCCTTCTGCCCACAATGGTCACTGCAGTGTCCCCAGCCTCCTCTATCAGGTAGACTCTTCATGATGACTAGCATAATGGTCCAGAATGGTGATTGTCACTAATGGAATAAACAGAGCCTTCACGAATCCCAGCAGTGCCCACACTTGGCATCCTTTGCCTACATCCTCTGATTTTCCTTTTGAGGCCACAAGGAAAGCATGTGCTTTCTGCTCTACGCCAAGAGAGATGACATGACTCTCCCAGAGTCTCAGAACAGATCAGGGCTTAGGCTCTCACTCGGGCTCTTGCCCATGGCTGCTTCAGGGTCCTGTTCTTCCTCCTGCCCCATTCCAGAGCCTAGGAGACCAGACTCTTCCAGGAAGATGTAGCCTCCGTAATGTAGATAGCTTTATGGTGCAATGTTCATCAGGTGCCTTCCACCGCAATCCCAGTAACTATCGTGGGTCACATCGTCTCCTCTGCCTGGTCACGTTGCCTCCTTCAGGCCCAGGGCTCCACCTCATGACTCTTCCTTTTCATGGCCATTGGTCAGTGGTGGCTATATTGGGAAGGAGACTAGTATTTGGCATGTATCTTGGGAAATTCACATCATCAACCCTTCCCCTCAAAAAATGTTTCCAAAATCTCTTCTCCCATGCAGAAGACATTTTAATTACCCCAGCTGCCATTATCGGTGTCAGTCAGCTTTGAGCCATTCCCAGATAACCCTGTGCTAATCAGCCCCAGCTGAGCCCCTGGTGCATGTCATGTGTAGGTAAGAGCCTGGGGGTGAAAAAAAAGAATTATAATAAATTAATAGATAAGCAATCACAATTAATGCCACTTCCCGGCAATAACAGTTACATCATGGGAAAGATATTTTCATCTGTTGTTCCTTGAGGCCATGTTTTCCGAGCATCGGCTTCTTCCCATTCAGACCCATGGGGTGCTAATGAATTAGTCTATTATGTTATGCTGAATGTTCCTAAAAGGTCCCCAGTCGACACTGAATTCAGTGTGTCAACATTTGGCATCAGAAATGCAACTTTTTGCCAAGCTGCAAAGTTGCCCACAGTTCACCGTGTTGAGTACTTAAGGTCTTGGCCCAGGGCAGTTTGAACAAAAAAATAAAATGAAATACTAACAGGAGCTGGACAAAGAGGCCTCTTCACCAGCTCCACACTGTCACTGCCCTCATGTCTTAGGGATGGAGGCACTCAGTGTCACTAGCCCCAGAAAACTTTGTAGGAAAGCCCAGACCACAAACTATCATGAAGGAAAGTAACCCCAACCTTTCAATCTAGTGTCCCCTGACTAGCTCAGCTCATGCACTGGATACTTGTTCCATAGCTGGGGGCAGTAATTTTGGAGGCTGTAAGAACTTTTTGAGGAGATGGGCCAGCTGCTTGAAATGGGTATTTTAATACATGGACCCTGGTTCCTGCCATCCTTTCTGCTGCTGGCTCGGTCACGGTGTCCCACCTCTGTGGGGTCAGCTGCTTTTCCATCCATTCCCCTGCCAGAAACCATGAGCTGAAATAAACCTTTATTCCCTCAAACTGTTTATCGAGGATGTTGCCACAGCTAGGGAGAGAGCCCTCCCCAGCTGTGTAGGCCAGGGAGGGGAGCTTCACTAGAATACAAGCTTCCCTACCAAAGTAGAAACACTGAGTCAGGTTGGCTTCTGGGCCCAGGGATGGGTAAACTGAGTCAGAGGCCCTAGGAAGGCTTACTGTTTTAGCATCTGTTAAATTTTAGACATCAGGTCAGTGTTGAAGCTGAGAAGAGGCAGAGCCCCGTGCTGAGAAGGGAGAGGATGACAGCCATCAGTGCATGGTCCCAGCAGCTCAACTCCAGTCCCAAACTTGCATATACCACTACAAAGTAAAATCTGCCTAGCTCTCCAGACCTTCCTGGAAAGGTCTCTCAGGCCTAGGCCTCAAAGCAAACTCCCATCAGGGGCTCATCTTCCTTTCCAGGCAATGCACAAAGCTACTCACAACTTACATTCTCACATAGGGTGGGGAGTAAATATTTAAACACCCAGGAAGTTACTAGCCAGGTTCGCCCTTCTTTCCACAATGTGTGTGTGGGGGGGGGGGGGAGAGTTATAGAGATGTCAGGCTCCAGATCTTAACGCTTGCTACCTGCTAGGTGAACACCTGAAAACTCCCAGAATCAGAGTTGGATCTCTGATAGACCTTGTTGTGTGTATGGAAGGAACAATCAGGGAAAGCTTCTGGGAAGCAGTGATGTTTGTCTCCGTCTGAGAGAGCAGCCGGCAGACACTGAGCTACACCTATCCAGAGTCTGGAGTATCTACAAAAGCATCTGACTTAGGATAAGAAGCTGGGAAAGGCAGGCAAGACAGAGGTAGTTCAGTCTTCATAGAGTGAAACTGGGGGTGGGCACAGGTAAACAAGATGCAGGGGTCATTTCTGATCTATGCTAAGGAGTTTTTTTACTTATTTTTTCTTTCTTCTTTTGAGCAGATATGTGACAGAATGCCGTAGCTTAAGTGAGCCATAGACAATAAGAGTTTGTGTAGATCACAGTTCTGTGGGCTGGGAAGTCTAGGAATATGGCGTTGGCCTCTGATGAGAACCTTTAGTCTTCATCATGGTACGGTGGATGAGCCACCAAGCATGGAACCAGGCACTTGGCAGACTCCTTTAGAAGCCTTCTCTCCTGAGTAACCCAGTGCTGCTGAGGACAGAGCCCTTGTGGTTTATTTACTTCTTCCCATGTCACCCCGTCCCCGGCCCAGTGCTTTTTCCTTGCCTATGGAAGTTAAAATGGTATGATGGTCCCCACACTCACTCTCTGCTGAGATTGGTACCATTTTGACACTCCGTGGCCATCTTAGTGTGGAATCCCTTCCCTACAGCCGCCTGCTCTTACGCAGCTTCCTCCTGAGCCTAAACTCTGGCTGAGAAGCAGGGCCATATAGTGAGTTGTCCTATAGTATTCACAGGAGGTTGGCTCCAGGATCCCCTTGGATAGTAACTCCCAGAGATGCCTGTCCAAGTCAGGGCTTCTATGGCTTCGATGAAACACCCCGACCAAAAGCAACTTGGAGAGGAAAGGGTTTCACTCACACTTTCACATCCTGTCCATCATGGAAAGAAGTCAAGCAGAGCAGGAACCTGGAGGCAGGAGCTCATGCAGAGGAATGCTTCTAACTGGCTTGCCCAGCCTGTTACCTGCCAAAGGACTGGTCCCTCCCATATCAGTCAGCTGTTCTGACAATACCGCATGCATTGCCTATAAGCCAATCTTATGGAGGCCTTTCTCAATTGTGGTTCTTCTTGGATAATTCTACCTTGTATCAAATTGACATAAAGCCAATCAGCGCATGCTCAAGTCTCTTATATACAATTGCACAGTATTTACATATTACTAATACAAGCCCTCGTAACTTATAGTACCCAATACAATGTAAATGCTGGGTAGTTCATGATATTGTTAGGGGATTGTGAAGAGAAAGAAAGTCCGCATGGTTCAGTATAGATAGGCAATTAAATTTATGCACAACACACAAAGATACATGCACGGTTGGTTGAATTCATAAATGCACTGGTTTGAAAGGCTGGTCATAGTTGTTTGGACGGGTTAAGATGAGACTTTCTTGCCTGGGCTCCAAGCCGCCCTCTTCTCAGCAAAGGGGTCATAAATGCATACCTTCCAGAAGGTACTAGAAGGCCACCCAGAGGCCTAGAATGTGGAAAGAGCAGGAGTTCAGCATCAAGAAGGAGTCTTAGGGACCACAGGACACCCAAGCATTGTGTGAGATCTGCTCTATGAACGCCAAGTCTGTATCTCTTTGGATTACCTGAGGTTGGCACTAGGGTAGGAGTGGAAGTGGGGTGGGCTTCAGGTTCCAGGCAGAAGGCAGATCAATGAAGGGAAGCAAGAAAGTGCAGACAAGGGACTTGATTTTCCCGGCCCTGGCCTGCAGCCAGTCTACATTGTTTTTATTTTTGAAAATCAAAACATTAGTCTGAAGTAAGTGTAGATTTGGACATGTTTCTAAGTCTGGAGGGAACAGTCTGGTGGTGAAGCTGAGAAGTGGAGTGAGTAGCAGGACTTTAAGGGGGAAGGGACACAGAACAGCCCGGTCACAGGCAAAATAGATTAATCTCCCTGCAAAGCAATAAAATCACAGCCTTAGGGATGACCTTTTGTGCCAGACACAAATCTCATGTTAAGCAGAAGTTTGGGCTTTAACTAGCAATAACAGCAGCTTCTAACCCAGGGGAGTTAGGAAGCCCCCAGTGATCTGTAAGCGCCATTCCGTGTATTGAAAGCACATGATGTTTCTCTTGTGTCTCCTTGAATTTGGAGGCATTTTGAACCTGTGGTGCTCTGCTTGGCTCCTGTGAAGCCTAACTTCCCCTCCACACTCTGTCTTCTCTGCTAAGGGACAGCTGGCTGTTCCCACTGCCCCACCTTTGGCTCTTTGCTTCACCAGCCCATTGGCCTGATCTGAGCTGAAAGAGAGGCCAGGGATGGTTGGGCTTTAATATCCTGTTCTCCCGGGCTGCCAGCCAAGGTTTGCCCATCTACCAGGCTGTGTGGTCCTGACTATGATGAGTCCTCTAGACAACTGTTTCTAGGAGGGAGGGTAAAAATGCCCTGCCTGTGACTTCTAGAAGAATAAGGGAAAAGGTGGTGAATTTCTTTGGTCCCCATTTGGAACCCTCTGAAGAGAAAAAAAAATGCTCTGGTTTTTCCGTCTCCTGCAGTGACACTTGGAGATGCTCAGGCCCAGCATCCCTCATCCTCCCAAAGTAAGAGGGTTCTTCTGCACCCTGTAGAGGGAAGTGATTCCCATTTTGCAGATAAGGAAACAGAATGGTGACTCCCATAGTCAACATGTGAGGTCAGCATCAGGAGATCCAAGTGGTGGACTCCACGGCATTAAGCCGTCCTGTGGGTACTCCAGCCAACTTTCATGTATAGGACTATGCGGGGAACCACAGCCCAGACCCAGGGGTGCCCAGATCTGGGAGGTGAGGGAGGGGGACTGGGCCAGCTCTTAACCACATCAAGCTCTCTTTCTTCAGGATCTGTATGCACTAGACCTGGAACCCTATCGCTACTCGGGGGTGAACCTGACTGGGTTCCGCATACTCAACGTGGACAATCCCCATGTCTCAGCCATTGTGGAGAAGTGGTCCATGGAGCGGCTACAGGCAGCTCCCCGGGCAGAGTCTGGTCTGCTGGATGGAGTGATGATGGTACCGTGGGCAGATGGATAGATAAGCCCCAGGGGCTCTCCTCTCTTCTTCCCTACCTCCCTCCCTCCTTCCTTCTTGTCCCTCTTTCCTTTCTTCCATTTTTCCTTCCTTCCATCTCCCTATACAACACTTCTTTTTGTAAGATCTGCCATATATCTGCCAGAGCCCTGGGAACAATAATCTCACCCCAAGGGCAGCCTCTGATTATTTTTTTTAAAAAAAAAAAAAAAAAAGGCTGTGACTGATGGGTATGAGGCTGAGGGGGCAAGTAAGGAGTAAGAAGTGGGTGAGATGGGTCAGAGAGTGTCTGGAGAGATAAAGCCTGAGCTGCAGAGAAGAAGGTGGCACTGGAGTATCCATAGACTCATAGGACCACTGAGGCTGGTAAAAAGGACAGCACAAGGTTCCCTCTGGGCCTAAGGGCCTGTTTACTCCCCAGGATACCATGAGCATGAGGTGGGAGGGGAGCAAGTGGGGCAGGATCTGAGAAGCAACTGCCACAGCTCTCAGTCAGGCCCGTGCTCTCTGCAGACTGACGCAGCCCTGCTCTACGATGCTGTCCACATCGTGTCTGTGTGCTACCAGCGAGCACCGCAGATGACCGTGAACTCCTTGCAATGCCATCGGCACAAGGCCTGGCGCTTTGGTGGCCGCTTCATGAACTTCATCAAGGAGGTGAGTCCTATGCCCCCTCCATAGATGTCCCCTGCGGTCGTCAATGCTCTCAAGTAGCAGAGAACTGGAGTATTCAGGTGTGGGAGACAGAGACGTGGTTTCTGTTACAGACTTGGGCAGGCCACGTCACACTGCTAAGCCTTGGTTTCCCCAGTCTCAAAGGGGATTGAGAAGCCCAGGTGATTGAAGGATTCTCTCTCTGTCACTGTGCTTGCTGTTGTCACTCTGGATTCAGGGTTTATGGCTCCAATCTACAGACAAATACTCTCGGCCCGGGCCTGACGTCTAGTGCGTTGCCACTGGCCAAGTGACTTGGTGAGATGAACACCTCTCTGATCCTCAGCTCAGAATTGTTGAAAAGACAGAATAAAATTCAGGGTCTGACCAGCATCTAGTCTCAATTACTAACAAGAGGAAAAATCTATAAAGGACAAGGTCTAGACAGGGCTAGCCTGGGCTAAAGTGAGTGGGGCTCAGGTGAAGCCATCTTGGAAGGTCCAGTCTCTCTCTCTCTCCTCCTTCCTCCCTCCCTCGTCTGTGTTTTCAGAGACTAAAACAAGCAAGCTGTCTTGGAGGTCTTTCATCTACTGACAGCCATTGGCTGAGGGAGGGTTGGTCTCAGAGCTGTACCCCCTCCCAACCCGCATAGCACAACAGATGTGACACTGTAGCCACTCCAACTTCCTTTTGGGGAGTGGGTTTCAACCAGAGAGCCTGCTACCCACACTGCTTCAGGGACCCCATCTCTTCACCCCTTGCCCCTTAGAGAGCATGAGGCTCAGCCAAGAGAAACAGATTCCCCATTGCCCAGCCTAGAAAGAGATGTAAGGCTCTCCACCCTGAAACTCTCCTGCCCAGGTTGGGGCAGACACTGCCATGTTGTACAGAACTCCTTCTGTTCCCCCTAGGGACATGGGGGGCAGACAAGAGTAGCTACAAAATTCTCATGGTTTATAACTGGCCACTTCCAGAACCCAGGTACCCTGCAGAGTCCAGCTTTGCTTTTGTCCATTTCCAAGTTGCCCATCTCCTGGTCTGACTGCGTGACAGTAAATCATTTTAAAGACTTGGCATTTCCGAGAGGAGCTGGAAAATACCAGGCCGGAGTTCAGAGCGTGTGAAGCATCTTTCATTTAGCAAGTCCTGAGCTGCTGCTAGAGGGGGCGGGTGGGCTGGGAAATGTCACGGGGAGGAGCTGTCCATGGCTCCCTGCCCTGCCCCTGCCCACCCGCCCACAGACAGGCCGCACCTGCTGGCATTTAATTCCTCTGGTGCTGACAGGGAGGAAGGCCTCCTCAGTAGGAGCAAGGCAGCTGAAGACACCTGCTGAGATTTCCCTAGGGGCCAACAGATAGCCAGAGGGTGTGGACTGCAACAGAGAGACAGAAGCTAGAGGCCTGGGGGAGCCAGCCTGAGGGAAGCGGAGCCTCCCTGCCAAGTCATAAACAGAGCTGTTCACCTTTTCTGATGTGGCTTTTAATCCTTGTCCCCTTGGCTTCCAGCTTCCCGGGGTGGGGGTGTGTGTGTGTGTGTGTGTGTGTGTGTGTGTGTGTGTGTGTGTGTGTGTGTGTGTGTGTGTGTGTGTGTGTGTGTGTGTGTGTGTGTGTGTGTGTGTGTGTGTGTGTGTGTGTGTGTGTGTGTGTGTGTGTGTGTGTGTGTGTGTGTGTGTGTGTGTGTGTGTGTGTGTGTGTGTGTGTGTGTGTGTGTGTGTGTGTGTGTGTAAGCTGGGCTCTCCCATCAGGTGTGTTAGCTGACCAGTGAGCCCTGGCGATCCACTCACCTCCACCCCACCCACACCCAGTGCTAGGGTTCCTGACGCCTGCAGCCACACCTGACATTTTTGTGTGAGCAGTAGGCTCCACCTCAGGACCTCATGCTCTGTGTCAGGAATTTTACTAGCTGAACTATCTCCTCAGTGCCTCAGTTCGTCTCTGAACCTCAGCATTCACATCTGGAAAATGGAAACAGTGATGATCGCTCCTTTGCAAGGTCACAATAGGCTCGCTAAGGATGGGATAGTAACTCTCAGCTGTAGAGATCCTGCCTGAGCCCCTGTCCTTGTCCAAAGTCCTGCTCTTCCTCCGTTGAGGACCAGCTCCATTTCCAGGAGACCCTGGGGCTCCAGAACCCACAATAGAAACATGATAACCTCTAACACTCTTCATGATCATACACACGGGCACGGTACTGGGCACTTTACCCGCCTCTTTAAGGACCTGCACACCAGTAGGTTGTTAGTTATATTGAGCCTCATTTGTTCTGTATGTTTCTGGGGCTCCAGGATGTTGCCTCTGAGGACACCTTTTGTCGGTCTACTCTTCTTTTTTTGGAGGGTGGGGAGGGGTTCAGAAACCTCCCGCCTCTAACTCAGCTATCATCTACCAGTATTTGTAAAAGTCTACAGGGACTCCAAGCTGCCCAAGAACATGGAAAGCCCCTAGGTATTTAGGTGGGATTCAAAGACTGGTGGGACCCAGAAATTTGAGAAATGGTGACCATGTGAGGGGATGCTGGTGCTATTCTAAGGAGAGACCAGGAGCCTTGCTCAGAATACAGAAGCAGGAACCTGTTATGCCCAAACCAGAATTAGACCCCCTGCTGTCCATCCCTCTCCTGGATACCTTATTTCTCCCCTTCCTCTTACTACCCTGTCAGAGGACCCCCTTCTGGCTGTTTCCCGCCTAATTCCCAGGACCCCAGGATGGGCCGTGGGTCCTTTCCCAGATGCAGAAATCTAACTGCCCAGCAGCATCAGCCCCAAGGAAACAGAGGAGGGAAGGAATCCAAGCCAAGTAGTGAGACCCCAGGACCAGGAGTCTAGCTTGGCGCTGCCTATTGTGTAATGCAAGCTTTGGGGTTCCTGATACCCCCTCCCTCTGGGCCTGTTTCCCATCTGTAACGAGGGGGCCAGCTGTCGAGGCTGCTGAGGAAACTGAGTGACTCCAACTATGGAGCTAGGGCCAGGGCTTCACTAGTGAAGCTGCTCAAGCATGAAAATTGAGCGTCGAGTCCCCAGCACCCACATATAAAGCTGGGCACAGTGTAGATCTGTAATGTAAGTGCTGGGAAAGCAGGCAGATGGCTATCTTACCTGAATCGGTGAGGCCCAGTTTCAGTGAGAGACACTGCCTCAAAGTATAAGATGGAAGGGCCAGAGAGGTGGCTCTGAAGGTAAGAGCTCTTTCTTATAATCGTAAGGACCTGGGTTCAAGTTCAGCACATAGACCCTAGGCATGACGGCACATGCCTGTAGCCCAGACATTGAAGAGCAGAGACAGGTAGAGCCAGGAGCTTGTTGATCAGCTACCCTAGACAAGAGAGCCTGCTTCAGGTTCAGTGAGAAACCCTGTCTCAAGAGAATAAGGTGGAGAGCAATAGGTAAGACAGCTCTTGTCTCCACATGGCCATGGGCACCCAGACATGCTTATGCAACACACAGGTCGATATTATTATTGCTATTTTAATTTTAAGTGAGATGGAGAGTGACTGAGAATGTTCAACAGTGACCTCACACATCTGCATACACATACATACATTTCCACAAGCACATATGTACAAACACATGGGAAAGGCATACCACACACCTTTGTGGGCACAACAGGTGATTACTGTGGACCCCCAGGAAAGAGACAGTTCATAATATCCAACTGTGGCAAATCTGAAGGTAGCAGGACTCCCCATAGACAGGTAGGGATCTCTGTGGACTTATCTGACCCATCCTGTCCTAGAAGATAGTCTGCATTGAGTTACATCTGCCTCTCTCTGTGTATTAATGACAACAGAAGAACACACGTCGACATTTATCCAGGGCCTGCGTTAGGCCAGGCTCTTCTCTCTGTTTTCCCTGGCTAATTTGACATTTCGGAAAGATGGATACCACAACTAGTTTTATTTTATAGCCAAGGAAACTGAGGCAGAGAGAACTTTAGGTCACAGAGCTAGTAGAGTTGAACCCAGTCCTTGGACTCCAGCGTTCTCACCTGTGGTATGAAGCTGCAGCAGCAGGTTGAGGGACCTTTTCTAGCTCCTTCCCTCTCCGGAGATAATACTCCAAGAATATGGCTTTGTAAACAGGGCCTACTGGGCCTGTGGGCATTTCTATCTCTTGGTGAGTCTCAAGTGCTCCAGCTCTGCTCACCTGCCTCCCTGGCCCCCTCCAGGGATCTGACATGGGCTCCCCCTTCCCAGTGCTTCGAGGCGGGGGCTCATTTGAGCGCATCCGAGATCGATGTTGTACATGAGAGGTGCAGATGTAGAGCTGGCTAAAGAGTGTAATAGAATTTATGGAAATCGCTGGCTCGCACCACAGCCCGAGCAATGATGGAGGTGATTATTAATTAATCATGGTCTTGGGGGAACGGTATCAGTGCAAGGAGTAATTAAAATGAAGCATTGTACAGTTGTACCGAATGATGATTTATGAGCCCAAGGAATTGCCTCTCTGCCCTCTCCCCTCCTCAGGCTCAATGGGAAGGATTAACTGGACGGATTGTTTTCAACAAAACTAGTGGCTTGCGGACTGACTTTGATCTGGACATCATCAGCCTGAAGGAGGATGGCCTGGAGAAGGTGCGTAGACTCTGGAGAAGGCCTAGCGGAGGACCAGGGATGTTGGAAGTGCCTACACAAGCTTTAGACAGAGGGGCAAGAGCTACTCCAGGCCTCCCTTTGGGATTCAACCGACCCAGCATGGATGGCCTCTGCAGAGCTGTGGGCTACAGGAGACTCTAGGGTCCTGTTCCACTGGAGGGTGTCAAGTTCTGTGGCCTACCTAAAGCAGTCACCTATGCCTCCACTCTGTGAGCTATGTCTATCAGGGAAGCACAGTCCAAGATTTGTGCCACAAACGGACTCTCTCTAAGGTCCTGCAGGGCTGGGGCAGGATCTGCAGGATGTTCTTAAATTAAACTGTCTCCACAGATTGCCTGACTTGGGGTAGTAAGCTCACAGTCCCTGGAAGCATTTAAGCAAATATAGAAAGACCGCTTGTCTGAGAAACTGAGAAAATCCTTACCTCAAAGAGATGTGTCTGCCTGCCCCCAATTTCAGACCACTGATTCCAGCATTTGGTCCAAGAAAGTAATCTTATCTGGACTTAGGGCTTCTCATCTGACCAACATGGGAATGTTCTAATGAGGCCTTCTCTGAACCCCAGGAACCACCTTCAGTGTGTGCTGATAAAGTCAGGCTGCTATGTCAAGGGAATTTAACCTGAGGTCCCAGTTTTCAGCATCTGGATGAGCCAATAGCTCAGTCACACCCATCCTACTGCAGCTGGCCCCTGAGAGCCACCTGAGTTCCCCTCCAACCCTGAGATATGGCATTAATGAGATATGAAGAGCAGTGGCCAGGAAGCTAGAAACTGGGCCTTCAGCATAGACTTCTGTTCTCCCTTTCTGTATATGTGGTTCAGCCTCTGAGGGCTCTTGTAACATCCGTCTCTGATTTTTACCTCACACTCTCATCCATCCTGAATATACTCACAATTGAGCCTCACCAAGCCCAGCTTTGTCCTGCTGGTGGCTCCCCAATCCCAAGTCAATTTGCCACAGTCCTTCATTGGGGCCTTTTAGACTCTGAGAATTTCTTCAGCTGGTCTCCCCACCCAGCTCAGCCTCTTCTACTCCCTGAAATGCCCCCACAGATGATTCATGTTTCCGCCCTTCAAAACTTCTGAGTATGACCCCCACCCCCACCCCAGGGCTCTAACTGTAAAAGTGACACCTTTCCCCCACACACATGGCACTGGCTCTGTTTGGCCTCAAGTACTAGCCTCACTGTATCTATGGCCATGGCTCTCCGAGTCTCTCCTGAGTCAGCCCATTCACTGTATAGGAAGGGGTGGCCAGGAATCCTCACAATTCATCCACAACTACTTCATGCCATTGAAGGAGTGGGGCTGAGTCCCGCTGTTCCAGCCCCAGGCACAGTCCATGAGTTCCGTCAATCTTTGTTTAAGCTCCCCAGTGCTGGAAAGCAACCTCCTTCTTGGGCAGTGGCGCAGATGACAGGATGGTCACAGGTAGCTGTCCTAGATTTGCACTCCCCGCCACTCATTTCGAGGGACAGTATCAAATTTTAGGAATAGTAGATAGATGGCACACGCACCATCACTTTCTGTTCCTGTGCCTGTGGCAGGCATCAGTAATTGATCACCGGAGCACTCTTTCATCTGAGCCCACCATGCAGCATCTATCTCCCAACAGCCCTCCAGGCAGCTGGTACAAATTGACCGTAGCTAATACTCAAGGAAAACTCTATTATCCCTGGATGGAGGTTGGCCTACAGGGTACCCACCAGAGGCGCCTGATCATAGCCACCTGGGCCTGTGAGCAGACAGCCTCTCTCACTGGCATCATGCCTGGCATCTATCAGGGCTTAGAAGAGCTTGCTTGCCTGAAGCTTCCTGCTGTTCACACCTCCGGACAGATGTTTGCTGAGTGCCTCCTGCACCCAGCCCTCTGCTCAGCAGCCATGCACTGAACTTGGTCCAGTTTAGAGAGGAGTCTCTCCAAACCCATCTGCCTGTCCCTTCTCCTTGTGGCCCCAGTTGTCCACACAGGCAGAGAGCATGCTGAACCCCCACCACAATCACAGCCTCTCATTGCCTCATTCTGTTTGCTAAGCTGGGTCAGAGATGATCCAGCTAGCTCCAGCCGGTGGCTTTGGGAGGATTAAGGCAGAATTACTCAAGCATAATTACGTATCTCCTTCCTATCTGTTGTGCACAGCTCTCTGAGTGGGATGTTTGCTCTTGGCCTCTCTGTTTAATTGATTAGGTTTTCTGAGAACCCTCAACTGGGCCAAGGACAGAATGGGCCTGAGAGAGGAGCCAAGATGAGGCCCAACTGGGCAATTTCCTCAGAATGCACCTGCAAGAGGGCCAGGGCTTTAGAATAACTTATAAAAAATGTATTACATTTATTTATTCATTGTGTGTGCACATATGGAATCACGCAACTGTGCACCTGTGAGGACCAGAGGACAATTTTCAGGAGTTAGTTCTCTCCTTCTGCCATGTAGCTCCCAGGGATCGAACTCAGGTTGCCGGGCTTGACATCATGTGCCTTTACCACCTCCTCACCCTGGGATTATTTTTAAACCCTACCTTTTGTTCCTTGGCTTTAACCTCTGACTTGATATTGGTAAGGATGCTGTAAGGAGTTTCCCATGGCAACCAGGTTATACACCCATTTTAGCCAGGAAACCGCAAAGAAAACTGCCTTCAACATTAGTGTAGTTCACATGACTTACATTGTCACCTGAAACAACTGCCAAGGCTGGCCTGCTGCCTGTCCACCCTCTGTTCCCTTAGTCCACATATGTGGAGACGTCTTCCTTATCCCAATGGGAGCATCGCCTTCATTCAGGGTGAGCCAGGCTTTTTAGGTGTCTTGCCTGGAAGAGACCCATTGAAGTAAGCAGCTGTGTACCCAGTGTCTTGTCGGGAGGTGGCCCTGGCCTAGCCTGGGTCCCTTGGCCCTTCTATCCCCACAGGATGCGCACCGGCTCCCGATTCCCTGCAGCTCCTCTGCATTTCTCATTCAGATGAGACTTTGTCAGCAAGAGGAAAAGGAAAAATTCACACCTTGAAGCCTCCACAGAGGAAGGAGAAGGGTTGTCATCAGAACACACAGTCACAGTGGCAACAGCAATGTCCATGGTGACTGGAAGCAGATGGCCTTGTTGACGTGGAGAAAGGAAGGACTCAATAGCTGTTTCTTGTCTGTCTGTCCATCCAGGTTGGGGTGTGGAGTCCAGCTGACGGTCTCAACATTACTGAGGTTGCCAAGGGCCGAGGTCCTAATGTCACCGACTCTCTGACCAATAGGTCGCTCATTGTCACCACTGTGCTGGTAAGAGCCTCAGGCCTTGCTGGAAAGGCTGTCTGACCTAGAAGTGGGCTGGCCATTGACCCCTCCATTAGAGACCCCTCCATCCCCCACCTCTCAGGAGAAAGTAGCGAAGTGGACCATAAGAAAGCAGACACTTGTAGGAAGGTTTAGAAAGCTCTTAGACTGAGGTTGGAACCCAGGACCTCTCTCCATCCCCCAAGAGAAACCTGTGTTTGCCATTTCATCTACCTGCACACCAAGAGTCCCCACATTCTCAGTAAGACTACGAAAGCCTGACCGTGCATCATGACTAGGGGGATGCTCTCCCACCTCAAGTCCCTAGGCCAAGGCCCTTCCTTTGAGGCCTTCCAGATATGGCAAGTTCTATGGCCACACCAGAGAGCCCCAGGAGCCTGTACACAGGCACAGGGTTTATAAATCCCGAGAGCTGGAGGCTGTCACCTCTCCCCTTTAATAGAACACATCCCATTCTCGTTTTTTGTGATGAGTCAGTGGGTCTCACCTTTCTATGATACTTAGATGTATCTCTTACCTGCCTCCCCCGCTGAGGTACTTCACCATACATTCCATTCTCCTCTGCCCCTGTTCTTTGGACCCAGTTCAACCAGGAAGTGGCTCATGGACTCTCCCAACCTTTCTGCACCTTGCAGCTTGCAGCCACTGCCCTCACCTTACTGACAAGTGCTATACTCATTCTTCATGTACAACAGCCTCTGGAGAGGCTGCAAAGACAGAGGCTCAGTGCTGACCCTCACCATGTAAAAGCACAGCTCTTAGGGACAATTCCCTACTTCCCCCAGGACCACCATAGGAAAAAGGGGCCTCACTACAGCCAAGTGAAAGCTGGCCCCTTTGAGGACAATTCTGGCTTAAGTCGACCTTTTAGAATATAGCAATTAGATCTGTAAGACCCATTCCTGGATACCTGGGCTTGTTCCTCTACACGAAAACAATATAGGCCCCTTAGGATTAAGGAAGCCTTCCATGCATGAGGCCTAAACCCAAGTATTGGGAGCTATCCATGGTGCTTGGATGGAGGTGGCTTCCCCTACAATCCCCACGGAGGCAGTTCAGCCAAGCCAAACTAGACCACCCTCCCCTCTAGTGCCATGGTGCCCACCAGGCATAGATTCAGTGGCTGGGTGGTGGGCACCATAAAATGGTTAAAGAAGCAATTACAAAATACCTCCACTCTTCCAGGAATCTCAAGGACACTCACAGGTACATGTTAAGGGAATTTTTGCCAATGGGTCTCATCTCCAGCCCCCAGGGTCATGCTCACTGAGAAATCCCATTAAAGCCCATAGAGCCTGAATGGGTATTGTGGACAGGTTTCTGATGGAGCCAAAGGAAGAGAGCCAGGGACAGGATCATCCCACCTTTGCAGGATGAGAACTCCGGAGGCTTCCATCTAATCATACGCCCCTCTAGTCTTTGGGGATTCACTTTTTATTGAGGAGACAATGCTAAAGCCATAAGTCAAAAAGAGCTGAACGGAACAGGAGAAAAACTAACTTAAAAGATAAATGATAAAAATAAGCAAAAAGCACCCAGGGAATTAACTGAGACTGATGAGCAATTAAAGGAAAATGGGTGTGGATAAAAATAGGAAAGATAAAGGGCAGCAAGTGGAGCTAAATAGAAAGGTTGAGGGGCAATAATGAAGGTAAGGAGAGAGATGAAAAAGGAAGATATTAAGAAACGAAAAATTAAATAATTTACAGTGCAGGCTAGACAAGGTAAGAAATGTTCAAGCAAAAAAATGTCAAAAAGCAAAGGGATGAAAGTGTGACAACCCTGAAATATAAAAGAGTAAAAATAAAATAATAAAAAGGTGGTAAAAAATTAAAAGCAGAATTGCATGAAATGTGAGGTATAAATAAAACACTTTTTGCAAGGCAAGATTAAAACGAGGTGAGAGAAATATGATTTAAGAGATGAGGAGGGGAGATAATTACAGGAGCTGAGGTGATGCAGCCATGAGACAGGACTCCAACTGGAGAGCGAGCTAAGGACTTCCCAACAGGGTGCACAATGCAGCCACCTTCAAAGGCCGCTGGGTCACATTTCAGCCGCCCTGTTTCAATGGTGTAGAACTGGCTGGGGCTTGGCGATGAATGCACTCAGGAGGCAGAGGCAAGGGGATCTCTGTGAGTTCAAGGCCACTCTGGTCTACATAGTGAGTACCTGGACAGCCCCCACCTCAACCCACAAAAGAGCATATTCTTCAGAGGCACAAGGTGTTTCCTTCCTTCCTTCCTTCCTTCCTTCCTTCCTTCCTTCCTTCCTTCCTTCCTTCCTTCCTTCCTCTCTCTCTCTCTCTCTCTCTCTCTCTCTCTCTCTCTCTCTCTCTCTCGCTAAATCAGGCAAACAATCCCTGTTCTTGACATAGTGGCACTAGTCCCCAACCTGCTGGGCTCACTCACTCCATCACCAGAGGGCCCATCTTCAGAACTTGCTGGCTCCCAGGAATCCTAGGATGATATGTGGGGGATAGACCCCTTTGAGCCTGGACACAACTCCATCTGTCCCACTGCCTCTCAACTTCAAATCAGCTGAATAGAAATGGCCCAACAGTTCTTTGACACCTTTAGGATCAGGGATTGAGCACAGACTGTGTGGTTTAGTCCTGGCTTCTCTGTTGACACAGTGTGTGGGCCTGAAACACGGCTCTCCTGCTCTGTGCCTATGGCCTATCTGACAAGGAAGACATGGGAACGATCACACCTACTTCCTAGAGATGAGAGGGTGGATGTTGATAAACTCATGGTGGGGTGAGTGCAGTTATTGTGATGTATTGCTGCTGATCCAGGACCCAGTGAGTTTGGGTTGACTGCAGCACACCAGCCGTGTATGGCCACAGACAGAGCCCTGAACTTCACCAAAGACCGAGCAAAGTCAGGGTGGCAGTTCCTGGCTTTAGGCCTTATTATGTTACAAACTTTCAATCTACACTTGAACATTTAACAAGCCCCGTTAGCCCTCCTGGGCTTACATCCCATTCCCACACTGCCCCAGTTTACACTATGTTGTATAGTGATTTGTCACCTCCAACCAGGACCTTCTCAGAGCTCTAGTCTCTCAGAGAGATAATGCACCAGGTTGGCCCGTATACTCCCCTCTCTTG
This sequence comes from Phyllotis vaccarum, assembly GCA_033318265.1. Classification (NCBI taxonomy): domain Eukaryota; kingdom Metazoa; phylum Chordata; class Mammalia; order Rodentia; family Cricetidae; genus Phyllotis; species Phyllotis vaccarum. The sequence goes on from JARWLC010000003.1 coordinate 40,753,120, forward strand.
GCCACAGTCCGAGTTCCTGGCCCTAGGATCCAGCTAATTACCAATCCCTGGGACAGCTACACATGTCATAGGGAATGGCTCAGCCTAGCACTGGCTGAGCTGTCCGGGCTGAACACTTAGCCCCTTGCTTGGCTTGCCTATATGCAGGGCCAGCACCTCCTGCTGAGAGCATAGTCCCCTGCCTGTCTTGCCTTAGTGTTGTCAAGGCAACCACACTTTGAGTGATAGGCAGGTACCAAGGTACAGGATCAGAACATCAAACTGTTCTGCCCTAGGGGACCTGGAGCTAAGAACCCTGATGAGAAGGGCACCTGTCTTCCTGAGATGTGGCAGTCCACAGCAGCATGTGTGGGCTCACCAACCCCATCCTCTACTCTTACTATTCTAAACCTCTGGCGTTGGGTACTCCGGGTGCCTTGCCCTGAACAGACAAACAGATAGGAAGCTGGCCACTCAGAGCATAGGGCAGATCTCCACTCCAAAGCTGGAAGCGTACCCCACCACCTCCCTGCAGGCCCAACCTCTCTTCTGGCTCTGCTCTTCACAATCTCATGAAAAATTCATGCACCCAAACCTCAACTCACACCAAGAAAGCACGCGCAATGTGCTCCTGGGGCCCTGCTTTTGAAGGTTCAAGGTACTTTCAGCTGTGGATGTGAGTGGTAATCAGGGAGCATGTGGGTGGATGTGAATTCTTGAGATGGACCACAAATGGCCTCTGGGTACATACCAGTACAGTGTGCACATTGTGACCCACATAAACTCAACTTCCAGGCAAGCTGAACCTCAGCACCCAGTAACAGGAGAAGGGGAAAAGCCAAGGCCAGAATGTGAGGCAGGAAGACCAAGGCAGACCAGGGGGCATCCTGGATCCTCCCAATAAAGAAAGGTGACTCTGAATGCCCCTTTTCTGTGCTGGCGCAACCAAGGCCTCAGGTCTAGGTTCTTGATCTGTGTGCCCAAGCAGGGTCAGACCAGGCAGCACACAGAAGCATATGGGCCATTTTGCCAGTGTGTATACATGTGCACCTGTGCATGGACACGGGAAGACATAGCCTAAGTCAGAGCACTCAGGGGCCCACTGTGGGGTGGCCAATCCCTGAACTTCTCCTCTGAGAAGAGTTCCCCCCTCCCTGCCTCCTCTTTCAACCTTCTGGGAGACGCTTAACTCTCGACCTGATTTCTCTACTGCTAAGTGATTGTAGCGAGCCTAGATGGAGAGCCTTGTGACAGAAAGTGGGGAAAGGTTATTTTTCTGGACCCCTGTTTTCGGTGACTTGTTGAGGAGAAATATTACCCCTGGTCCCACGGCTCTTCTCCTGGAGCAATAGGAGAGCATGAAGTTATGAAATTGAGGGCACCTTCACTGAGCAATCGATTAGCAGCTGAGGGAGCCGGTGAACTGGCTGTCTGGACATTTCCAGTAATAAATTGTGAAATAGTCCATGAATAAGTAGTCTCGGAGTTGAGAATTACCCCCTAGGAAATGTTGCTGGGCTGGAGACGCATTACTAAGGCGAGCACCATTTTAATGCCCTGGGCTTCAGCTGTTAAATATGTATGCCATCCGCAAAGCACTTCCCGAAATTAATGGCATTTTGCAGCTGCTCCGAAGGCAGCGTATTTAGATGGAGATGTATAGATTCTGGGCCGTGGTGGCTTCACAAATGAAGTGCTAATTTCAGAGGCTAAGGCCAAGGAGAGACACGGAAGGGACAGGTCAGGAAGAGAGCAGCCTTGGGGTTTTTTTCCTAAATGATTCTCTCCACTTCCCCTGGTAGCCATGATCATTACTGTTTGGTGACATTGGGTGTGGTCTCGAGGAGGGAAGGGAACTGAAGTAATAAGCCAGTCAGCACACAGGAAGAAGGCACAGTAATAATAAAACAATAACAATAATATTGTCAGCGACACTTGCCTGACACTAAAGGCTTCTCCCAGGCAGGTTCATCTTATCCTTACTTCTGTTAGGATAGGTTCTGTCAAAATCTCCATTCTCTGTAAGGGAGTAGACATCTCTCCCTATCCAGGCAGTTTTCCTGGTAAAGATGATACCTTCTCGTTAATTCTTTCCCTAAGCTAAATAAGGTCAGGGCCAGCAGGTACAGTGGTGTAGCTTGTCCACTGCACAAGAGCATCCTTCAAAGGTGTAAGTGAACTGACAGTCTATGCCCAGGGTATTACCTGGGAAAGGGTCAATGCACCCTTACCTCCATTCAGCCTGGGCCCTGACCCTGGTCCACATGGACTTCCTTTCTCCATGTTAGGCTTCTTGCCTGGTTCCTGGCTGCAGGTAGCACCAGAGGCTCTGAGGTCTAGGATGGGATGAACTCAAAGGTCTATGTTCCCATGTGATTAGACTAGAAAGCATTGTCCCCGACCTCCCTGGATAGTCGAGAATCCCTTAAAGATGCAGACACTCTCTGGCTTTTTCCCAGAAGCCCCTGGAGGACTCCTAAAAGCTTGAGTAAACCTATCCTAATGTGAGGTGGCACAATGAGAGAGACCAGGGCAGAAGAACAGCCAGCCTGCCATAGCAGGAGCCTGGATTAAGGCACTGATGGCTCTCTGCTCCTGAGAACATCCAACAATGGTCACCAGAGCCTTCCACTTCCCATTCTATTCCTAGGGCTCACGGGGTCAAGAAAAGAACCCCGTCAATGGGGAGAACAGTGAGACACCCCTCTAAGTAAGCACTTGTGTTATCGTGGGTATGTGCTCAGTCAGCAAATGGCTCTCAGCTAGGAGTAGTGGCCTTTAGACAAGAGCACAATGCCACCGGAGGGTATGTGGGAAAGTGGCTAGCAGACCAGGGCAGAGGTCCAAGAGATCAAATCAGATGAAGGAATAGCAGCTCTCAGCCAGAGCTCATCCCTGCAAGAGCAGGTGAAGTTGGGAGGGTCTGAGCCTAGAGGGTAGAAAGGAGCTAGGAAGAATTCTGACTGGTGGGGTATATCAGAAGCTGCTATGTGGCTTTAGGTAATGTAGTGACCCTCTCTGAGTCTTTTATGTATCAAATGGGGATAAGACCATCTATTTTGCATGCTAATAAGACTTAAAACAGATTGAGAAGAGCCAAAAGTGGCTCATGGGACAGAAGTAATTCAACAAATGTGGGCTTTGCAGGGAGCAGGGGCTGGGGGGGGGGGAGGGTTCTTCTTAACCATCCCCAGACGTCACCACAGGGAGTTGTGAGTGGGGATGGGTGCTTGAGGCCCACAGAATCATGGACTTACATTTTTTCCTGGCTTCTGGATCTTGCCACGTCTGAGCATCTGCAACTAGATGCTGTCCGTTCAGTGTCGTTACCCCCTCTCCTCCCGTAGACTTCCTGTCTTTTTCCCTAGGTTTTTATTTGTGGTATAGCCAGGGCTGTTTCTCAAGGGTCAGACAGCGCTAACCCTTACTCTTTGCTTTCCACTGACTTCCTGTCAACTGACACAGGACAGGCATCTCTGAACCCACAAACTGCCTTCTTGAGGATCAGCTGACCCCTAGGGGAGGCACAGCCACATGCAGAGGGATCTACCACCAAGTTAGTGTTGGCTCACTGCCAGGTCCTGACTTGGGGCACTGAGGGGATCTTGAGGACAGAGCAGTGTCAGGAGGGGTATCTAATTCAGAACAACTCAGGAAGGCACCATACCTGATGAAGGGCTTTGGCTGCGCTGTCCTCCAATTTGAGCGAACACTAGGCTTACCCATAGCTCCTGCCTCAGTGGGTCTAGTGTGAAGGCAAAGAATAATGTCCTAACATTAAGGTCAGGCTGATGCTGGCCTGGGACACTATTTCAGCAGCAAATCTATGCTATGGAATCAGGTAGTTCCTGCCCCATCACTTGAAGGCACTTAAGTCAGCCAGCCCCAGCAGAGCCCTGTCCCGTGTGCTGGGACCATCCCTGAAGTGCCATTGCAAGGCACCGAACTGGCTTTCCGAAAATGGACTTGCCCTTTCCTTGCTTCTAGACTGTTTTTCCAAGCCGTTTGAAATGTTTTCAGAAAAATGAGACTCTAGGGCCTGAGGAGGTGGATGGTTGTTGGTAAAGTACTTTGTGATATGTTAGCAGGAGGCCGGAGTTCAATCCCTAGACCTGCATAAAAAGCCAGATGTGTGGCTGATGCTTGAAATCCTAGTGCTGGGGAGACAGAGGCAGGAGGATCTCTAGGATTCTGTGGCTAGCCAGTCTAGTTTACTCGGCAGGATCCAGGTCAGTGATACACCCTGTTGCAAGAACAGGGTGTATAATGATGGTCTGCAATATCCACTCCATCCCACTGAAGCAAAGTGAACTTCAAGTGGTTAATTCTGATTACACGAACACATGTAATTTTCTCCTTAAAGAGATTTTTCTTTTTTATGCAGGGTCTCACTATTGCCACCCTGCCTCACCTAGAATTCTATGTAGACTAAACTGGCTTCAAACTTACAGAGATCCTCCTGCCTCTGCCTCCAGAGTGCTACGATTAAGAACACATTTCTGGCTAGGGGGAATATTTAAAACTATTTCCTACATATAATGCATTGTTAGTTTTATTATTTTAAAATTAAAGTCATAAAAAAGTTGATGAACCTTGAACAATGACACCCAAGTGTGTACAGGAACTGTAATTCCAGCATTTGAGAGGTGGAAGCAGGAAGATCGGGGTTCTAGGTCATCCTGAACTACTTGGATATTTCAAGGTCAGCCTGAACTACAGAGCCTACCCATCCAGCCACTTAGCTTAACACCCTCTCTCCTTTCTGTCCACACAGGAGGAGCCCTTTGTCATGTTCCGGAAGTCCGATAGGACTCTTTATGGCAATGACCGGTTTGAGGGCTACTGCATTGACTTGCTGAAGGAGCTGGCGCACATTCTGGGCTTCTCCTATGAGATCCGGCTGGTGGACGATGGCAAATATGGGGCACAGGATGACAAAGGCCAGTGGAACGGCATGGTCAAGGAACTCATTGACCACGTAAGCCAGGGCTGGGGCTGGAGGTTGGGGTAAGGACAGTGTGGAAGGGTCTAGTGAAGCACCATTTGAACATCTGGGCATCCTAGCAGATGAAGGTCTAAGAACTGGGGAGACAGAGGTGAAGGTTGTGTTCTTGGGGCTGGTCAAGATCCACAAGAAGTATGACCAACTCTTCTGGGCCTGCCTGGCTTAGGCTATCCACATCCCAGCATCCCCACTACATACATAGATTGGTCTCTCTCTCTGATGATGGACCTTCACGAGGCATCTTTGGTACAGTTGCTATGGAGCAAATCCCTGCATCTTCTCAGCTTTTAGCTCCTTGAAAGATGGTCCTGGAATTGAGGAACCTAAACAAACATACTATCCAACTCAGGGACATGAAAACAGATCTGTCACTTCTTCTAGTCACTGTGGATTCGTTGGTGAGACAGATAACTCAAGAAGTGAGTTTAGGGCTGGCATGGAGGGCTAGAACTGTACTGAGTAGCACCAATAACCTTATACTCTGCCTGGGACACAGGAGACCTAGGAGTAAGGAGCCAGGCAGGATGAAGGGGAGAAGCCTAGGTTTGTAGAACATGAGGAAAAAGATAAGCAATTCATAGGCCAAGAGAAGAATTAGGGCCCTCAGCTTTGGGCGCAGGCACAGGTCACCCAGCCTCTGAGCAGATTCCTCCTCAGTGAAATGGGCAAGTCATCCCACCCACCCCCCTCCCAGGAGCACTGGGCCAGTGATGCAGGACCTTTGTGATGCTAAAAGCAAACATACCCTCCCTCTTGAAGTCCAGGCTCAGGATCAGCTGATCCGAGGTTAGAAAACTAGCTTTTAGGTTTAGCATATGTATGAGCTAGGAAGTTCTTCAGTACATACACACACACACACACACACACACACACACACACACACACACACACACACACACACACACACACACACACACCAGCCCCATGTCTTCCTTTTGACTATGAGAGTAGTTAGTAACTGCCAAGGCCACTAAGGAAGGTGTGGGACTATAACCAGGCTCACAGAACACAGATGAAGTAGTCTCCACCTTTCATCTCAGGGTCCTGAGCAGTACAGAAGCAAAGCCTATCTGAAAGAAATTCTGCCTGAAATTGAAGGAGGCAAGGGCCAGGTTTGCCCTGGGCACCCTAGGCCTCCCCCCACCCCCACCCCTGTTCTTAGAACAGCCCACTGAGGCTGAAGCAGAGGCAGCAGGGGTATAGGATCCAGGCTTCAGATATTGAGTGATGAGCTAGATTTGAAGCCAGAGAGCCTTTAAAGACTATGTGCCTAAGTGGCCCCAGACTCTGATCTCTAGAGAGACCATACTGGCCCAGAGCCAGAGCAGGTACATTCGTGGTTTTCCAATACACTGTAGTCCCAGTCAGTGACTGGGGTCCTCACTGTTGTGTCTGTCCAGGGAGAGGCAGCTATACCAGGCTTTGACAAATGCCCTCCCCCTCCCCCACCGCCGTATTGGGAAGATATATGGAGACCTCAGAGGCAAGTCGGTGGAGAGGAGATTTGAAGCACACTCAGAGTATGACATGGTAGACCCATGTCCCGAGCCTGGCAAACATGGTCTGTATGGAAGCCTGAGTGGGAGGTGGCAATGCTGAAGAGGCATTACTGATGCTGCCACTTGGTAGTTATGTGTCCCTGGACAGTCTAAATGTATTTGTCCCCTCACCTGTAAAGGGGGGTGACATGCACAGAACTTGCCTCCCGGGGGTGCTGTGAGGACTCAGTTAGCAGGTGTGCTTGGTGTAGTTGGCAGAACATCAGTCCCTGATGTCACTGTTTCTATTTTTATCTCACAGTTGTTCCTTGGAGACTGAGGGGGGCGAGGGGGGGGGGAGTTGTTCAGGACTCCTTTTGTGTCCCCAAGCTCCCATTTCCTGCCTCCACAGTGAGAAAGATGATAACTGTCTCCACTTTCCCCTGCCCACTGTGAGGCCAGAAAGAGACGATGGATGGGAAGGGGGTTCTGAGCTACAGGCTTCCATGTAAATGGGGAATCATGTTGTCACTGTTATTAGTAATAACTGTAATTATTATGGAAATGAGCCAGCAGGACCGGACGACACCTCCCTTTACCCACTCCCCCAAGCCTTGAGAGTGGGACTCTCTAGCCTGGCACTCCTGTAAGAGGAAATGTGAATGGAGAGGACAGAGCTCCTGTAAGAGGGTTCGCCAAGACCACAGAGAAGGGATGATCAGTCAGCCCTGGCACCACAGTGTCTCAGTGGCCCACAAACTTTGAAGAGCCATTTTTTTTTTAAAGGACATGATGAGAAAGGCCAGCAGCAATTAGACCCTCAATGTCCCTCTACTGGGAAACCACCAGGAACCTCATCCACAGCCTCCATACTGCTGGGGAGGTCAGGTATCCATCAAGGCCAGGAGCCTTGTTAAACTGATTCCCTGCAATTGATGAGCCTGTTAATCCTAGCTTGGTGCCATTTTTAATAATATCATAACCATTTATTAGTGTCATCAGATAATTAGTCTTCTCACTAGCTCATAGAGAGTGTGATAAAGACTTGGCAATATTATTACTTCCTTATTAGGAATCCAAATGGAGGCGTAAAGGTGATGGATTCCCACCTCTGGAAGTCTCTGCCCCCTGAGGTCCATTTGGAGGTCCTGGGCAGACCCTCCAACCATCAGAACTTAAAACATCCTTCCCTTATACCGTGCCAGCCTCTGGTCCATGCCAATGGCTATTCACGGAGCTAGCATTATGGGAGGTGAGCACCAGGAGGACGCAAACCCCTCCAGCAGATGAACTCAGCTTTCCTGAGTTGCCGTTAACCACACAGCAGCAGATGCTATTCAATCTCAGTTTCTCCTGATCTCTGTCATCCCCTGCCAGGTGTCTGTGCTCACCTCCCTGCACTCAGTCCTCTCATGAGTCCTGACAACTCTAGAATCTGATGGAAATCAATTCAGATTCCAGGTTGAGAATTTCAGCTCACACAAAAAGAGTCCTCCAAGCTGTTGGACTTCCGTTCCCCCTCACTGCAAATGATAACAGAGCCTTCATCTCGGTCCATGCTCAGTGAGCACTCATACATGCAACGCATTCTACTCAGTACTAGCTGTGCCAAGTGTGGCCTCCCCCACCCCATCTATGTCTGTGCTCAAACATGGCGGCAGTGGGAGAAGTCGCCCATAAGCCATAGTCATCCTGCTAGACAAGATAGAACCAAGGGCTCACTGACTAGGACCACACAAGCTTTCCCACCTGACTCTAAATAGATAGTCTTGAAGGCTGATTCACATTTGTCCAACTCATGGAGAACTGAGGCATACTGAAAAGTACTACCCTGCTTGGAACATTGGTGGCTTTTTATACCAGGGACCCCCCCCCCACGCACACACACACACACCTGCCGTCTAGAACTTCCGTGTCCTGCTACAGGAGCCCAGGAAGGTACTTGGGAAGTGTGAAGGAAAAGTTCCAAGAGGAGAAAGCCTGAAGTCAATGGAGGGCCACAGATGGAGAGAGAGATGAGGTATTAGCCTGGAGAACTGAGTTATTTAACCTTTTCCCCCTTTCTTGGGATGAATCCTGGGATCTTACACATGCTAGGCAAGTATTCTATCACTGAACTACGTACCCAGCCATGTTATTTAGTTTTAGTGTTGAGAGCACCGGTAGAGGATGTGGAGCCAGGGGATGGCGTCAACCTGGCTCTAAAGGAAAAGCTCTCCTCCCTTGAGTCAAACTGGAGCTGACCTGGGCATGTAGCTGAGATCTGGATGAGAGGAGGGAACTGACGGCCCATCGAGGAGACAGACATGAAGGCTGCAGGCTGGCGACTGGTGAATGGAAGGGTAGGGGAAGGGTGGTAATGATGGACTAGGTAGTGGAGTCCAGCATGGACCTCTGGTGAGATATTGGTTCTTTCCCCAAGTTTCAGGCTCTCTAGGGGAGTCACTTGAGGCATGCTAGGACCCTGTGCTCAGCATGTAGCTGTCCATAGGCTCTGAGGAGTATAGTGGAGAGCAAGTGCATCACCTTGACCTAGAGGTGTGGCCTCTTGGCCAGCATAGATCTGGGGCAGCATTGAGGCGTGTCTGAAAAGTAGTATAAGATGGGATGCATGTAGGCACTCAGTCTCTGCTTCCCATTCATGCTTAGAAGGAAGACCTGTTCTGTTAAGTAGATGATCCCAGCTTTCTAGCTTAATCCTTTATATTTGTAAGTTTTTCTATAAACCTCTTAATAAATACTAACCTTTTAATCAATTGCCAGTGATTAATTACCAACTACAGAGGAGGGAGCCAGATCAGAGTGAAGGGGGATGCCTAGCCTGGCAAGGACAAGAACCAGGATAGTGTGGGTAGGGAGGTCACTGAGACCAGGCTTATACCTGAGGTGTATGGCATAGAGTTATCCCTGGTTTGTAGATAAGCTTACACCAATATGGGGGACAAATAATGATCATAGGTAACCTTGATATGTCACCCTTCCTTCGTGAAGAAATAGTCATGTCCAAATGTTCCCTCCACCTCACTATCACAGAGTATAGCCAGGGAAAATAACAGAGCCAGGAGGGACAGTGTCCTCTGCTGGACTCTTCTTCTAGATATGTCTCTGACGCACTTACCTTGACCATGGTCCAGCACCTGGACACAAAGCAGGCTTTGGTGAATGAAAGACTCATAGCATTGAGTGCTCACCCTGCCCAGAGATATCGCTGTGGCTCATGACTCAGCTTCACATTCAAAATGTACTTGAGGAAGGTCTGGTGTCAAAGCTATGACTTCATCACCTAATGGATCCATTGTTTTCCTACTGTATAAGCCATTTCCTCCTCAGGCCCTGCATGCACTAGTATAGTGTTGGACCCAAGCCCTATTCTTGTGTTCAGGAGACCTCAATCCAGCCAATCACATTCAGCCTGGGTGGATGCACTTGAATCCAAGGCATGCTGGGAGCTTTCCTGGGGCAGGTCAGGATGCTCCAGGGACAGACAGTTAGGGCAAGGGAAGCAGATGGCTATAAAAGTAGACTGTTGTCAGGGCAGCAGATTGACCAGAGCTAGACCTAAAGAGTGTTTCCAAAGTTCAAGAAGTTGTCGGAGTAAATATGAAGAGGACTCAGGATGGGCAAGTGTGGGAGGCAGGAAGGACACAGTGCCCCTCTGAGATTTCCCATAGAACTATCAGCTCTGGAACCCTGCCTAGGGATAGGCCTGTGAAGGAGTCAGACGGGTGCCAAGGAGGACCAAGCACAGGACAGCTTCGTAGGCAGAGAGAAACAGGTCCAGTGGCGGAGACAGGAAAGCTCCCCTGTGAGGGATTGTGGATCTGTTCACCCAGCCAAAAGATGTTAAGTGGCACTATCACCTTGCAGAGCCACACAAGAGCCTGTCATTGCTTATCTAGGGACGGTGACAATGAGGAACATGGAGTCAGGCAAGAGAAACTCCAACTGTGAGACTGTGTTGGGTATTTCTCTCATTGCTGTGCCCGAACCCCTGATGCTCTGGCCTTAAAGAGGGAGAGGTTCGCTCAGGCTCAGAGTTTGAAGGTGTCATGTACTGTGACAGGACTCCCATGGCATCAGGAGCCTGAGGTAGCTGCTCACGCTGCACACACAGCCGAGAAACAGAGAGAAGTGAATGCCGGTGTTGAACTTGCTCTTTCTTTTTTCTCATTTCACGACCCAGCCCATGGGATGTTCTGCCCACCTTCAGGGCAAGCCTTGCCACCTCACATAACCCAGTCTAGAAGCCCCCTCACAAGCGTACCCAAACCTCTAGTCCTGAAGTGATGCTAGATCCTGCCACATTGTCAATATTAACCAGCACTGTGACAAATGGACCAGTCTGTGACTCTGCACCCTAGAAAAGTGCTATAATGTCCCGAGACCATCTCATCTGTTAAGGAGAGTCAGACCATGCATTGGTCCTGACTTTTGTGCTACCTGGCCGAACCCTGCAGCAGTGTACACCAGAGCCCTGGAGCTGGGGTGAGGTGCATCTAGATCATACCTCCATGAGACTGACCTCAGCCAGAGGTTTGAACTGGTGTTTGAAGGTGTCTGAACCAAGTCCCACTGTCAGCCAAGGTGCAGTGTCACTGGTGTGACAAAGCTAGAAAGAAGCACTGGATCAGACAAGTGAAATGTCATCAGGGCTTTAGTCACTAATGCAAAAGGAATATGAGGGTGCCTGGAGGAAATGAAAATAGAAGACAGTGGCATGGCTTTGTCTTATCTGTGATTTGGAAAAGGAGGAAGAGGTGTCCAGGCTTGCATAGGGTGTTCACTGAGGTGGCCACAGCCAAGGTTGCTGAAGTCTCCCACAGTCAGGGCCTGGCTGAGGATATAATTGGGTGCATGGAGGTCCTTGATGCAGGCAGCTTAGAAAGCCTTAGGGATCTCCACCCTGTGCATATGAGGGTGTGAGAAAAAGGGATTGTTTTAGGAATGGTAGTACAGGGTGTGCGCCATGACATAGGGAAGCCTGTCCAGCCAGCCATCCTCTGAGTCAGGTACAGTGCCCTCCCTGGGGACTTGGGGACTCACACAGCTGTCCCAGGTGTAGAGGAGACCACTGCCAGGCATTCTCGGCTTAGGAGGCTTGTGCATGTACCTCAGATGGAGGACTTGATAGTTGACATTTGGGGATTTCCCAGAACCTGTCCCCCATCTAGTCAGATTTATGGGAACTGTTCAGAATGCCAGTCCTGGGGTTACTGGTGGCCACAGTGCTCACTGTCAACACTGGCAGATGGCTCAGGGTTGACGCAGCAGACACCATCCATGACTCAGTGCATTTCTGAGAGCATCACCACGTTGAATCTCAGGAGGGGCTTGCTGGGTGGCAGTTAGTCTCCAGTGTTCACAGTGGTCAAGCAATTCAGTAAATCTATAACCTGAGCCTCATGCTAGATGCTGTAAATATAGAATTAAACACAGGCAACTCCCCCCACCCTCAGGTTCTTACGTTCTAGCATAGGAAATGGGTAGCAGATTATGAACTGTAGCTGGATGTGCGTCTCCAGCCACAGTAAGCATTCATCTCTAAGCAGGAAGTTGGGTTGTGTCTGCAGCCAGGCTGATGCTTCTGATGTGAAGGCGGCTAGTCAAGAGAGAGCTTCTCTGGCTTCCAGACAGATCCTGTGGAATGAAAGAGTGGATAATTGCTGTGACCCATTGCAGAAAGCCCTAAAGCAGCTGTTCTCAGCCTTCCTAATGCTGCAGACCTTTAATATAGTTCCTCATGTTGTGACCCCCCCAATATAAAATTATTTTTGTTCCTTCTTCATAACTGTTATTTTGTATAGTGTAAATATTTTTGGCGATAGAGGTTTGCCATTGGGGTCGCAGCCCACAGGTTAAGAATCACTGCCCCAGAGGAAGGTCCAAGAGACTCATGTAAGGCAGTCACTTCTGTCCTCCTGACCAGCAACAGTTATGAGGACATGGTGCACAGACTGTGGTGACCAATATGGTGAGGGATCTCAGGACTGAGAAAGCTGTGTACTCTGCAGAGGTCATGGCCACAGGGCTGTGAGCATTGGTCTCCCAGCCTTTAGGTGTGAGGGAGTAGCACCTGACAGAGGTGCACTCTTACTGCTCGTATTGTATGCTGCCTCTTCCCTCCCCAGAGCCAGACCCTGCTTTCGGCCTGTGTGCCTGAGTCCCAAACCCTGTTTGTAAGGCCAGGAAGGGCTCTACCTAAGCCTGTTCCCAGCTCTGAACCAGCGCACTTCAATGCAAGTCATGATGGACACTCACCTAGCGGTGGGACAGGGACAGATGGAAGCAGAGAAAACACAACACTAGATAGCATTGCCCCCTAGGCAGTGACAGGGAGCTCTGAGGAACTGAAGATATCCCCAGACCTCCCCAAGGTGAGCCTGAGGGCAGGTGGAGATTGTGCTGGGATCCACTGAGTGGTCAGGGAGAGGACCAAAGTGCAGGTTAGCCCATCAGGGCCAGCACATAGACAGCAGATCCCACTCTGGGAAGATACAGTTCAAATGTTCAGAGTCAGTTTGACTTCAGGAAAAGTATACATGCTACTGAGTGGGGAAACTGAGACCAGGATCAGTCTATTAGACTAAGGGAGGGGCAAAGTAGAACCTTTGGAAGGTAGTCTTTTATCATTATTATTATCATCATCATCATCATCATCATTATTATTATTATTATTTGCAATGAGAGAGAGAAGGGTGATACAGTATTGTGTGTGTGGACATGCATGTATGCCTGCAGCATATACACACATGTGGCATGTGTGGCAGGGCTTGGGGATCTTGGAGATCAAACACAAGTGGTCAGTTTTGGTGGTTATTCTAATGTGATTTTTTCCAGCAAAATTTCCTGGAGTCCCCACTATGTTGGGCTTTGCACTGATCCTGAGGAGTACATTAGGAGGCAGAACAAGCTTAATCCTTGCCCTCCTGGAGTTTATATACAGAGATTAAACAATAGCTCGCAAAGAAAAATTCTGTTGTGATCAGAGCAGCAAGGTGCAATACGAGGAGGAGATTATAGAATTTATAATGGGACCCGGACTTCCTTCAAGGAGAGGGGGCTTTGGGCTCTATCCCCGTTGGGCTCCTATAGGGCAGGTCCCACCCTGGCTGGGCTGATACCACTATCAGGACTTGTGGCATTTGTGGAGAGGACCCACAGTGACAGAAAATGGGTCATCTATTCCAGGCTCTAGTGACTGTGAGGCAGACTAGACCTGCCATTCTTCCTGATAGACACTGGCACAGGATGGAGTCTGCAAGAAAGCAGGAACGGGGCCTTTCCCCAGGCCTGGGAATGAGTGGTACACACATCACTGCTCAGTCAGTCATCAAGGCTGCTGTCAGCTCTGGAAGTGGGCAGGTGGGTCATGGAGGCTTCTTTGGCAGCCATTTCGGTCTGTTCAGATATGTTGGGGCTCAGAAGATGTTTTTTCAGGTTGCCATGCTCTTCAAGAGGAACCTTATTTGGATGAAAGGCATCAAGTAAGGGAAACAGCACTTGGGGGAAAGTGCAGAAGCCAAATTCTGAGGATACCCTGTGTGAATCACGTCTTTCCATCCCTGTGATAAACAGAGAAACACATTTCTTTAAAAATCTGTATGTGTGTGCATGCATTAGTGCTGGCCCTCTCAAGCTATTGGTGTATGTGGAGGTCAGAGACAACCTTAGATGCTGGTCCCACCTTCCACTTTCTTTGAGATAGAGTCTCTTGTTTGCTGCGGAATACACTAAGCTGGCCCTTCAACTTCTCAGGATTCTCTTTCCCTTTCTATCTCATGGGAGGAACACAGAAATTGTAGGCATGTGCTACCATGCCTGGCTTCCTGTGAGCTCTGAGGCTTCAGACTCAAGACCTCATGTTTATATGGCAAGTGCTTGAGAGAAACACTTTAGTGCGGGATCATGGTTTCAGAAACTTCAGCAGCTTGGTCAGCATGCCCACTGCTGGTTGTTGGTAGTGACGTGGAACATCTTGGCAGCAGAAACGTGGAGCAGAAGTAGACTTCACCCCCTAGGTCCTGCTAAACAAAGCAGACACAAAATACCCTTCCGAGGCACACGCCCCCTGACCCACTTCCCTCAAGACCTCTCTTTCCAATTACACTATTTAAGTGGGAATCTAACAATGGATCGATGCGTTGATATGTACAAGGCAGCCATTATCCAGTCATGAGGGATCTCAGTGACTAGATCTACCAAATGGGGTCAAACAATAAACATAGGAACGTTTGGGGGGATACTTCATATCCAAGCCATAACACCCACACCAAAGACATAGTTTGAAGGGACCAGACAGAGCTTCCTGGACAAGTCATGCCTCTTCATGGTTATCAGAAAAGGACTTGTCATGGATAGTTTTCCTGGGCATTGTAGAGACAGAAGAGGGATCTGGAAGTCTTTAGGACTCTAAACCCCATCAAGTGCATGGAAGGAATCCCAGTGAAGCCCCAGTGACAGGTGTGGTCAGAGGTCAAAGTGAAATTCGGGTGTCTGGGAATGCAGTGTGGGGCTCAGGACAGGGCCCAGTGAGCACAGACAGCAGGGCTGAGAAGAGATGACAGAGTTCCACACCATTTCTAAGTGGCCAGTGTATTAGTTTCCCAGGCTGTTATAACAAGTGATAGCCAACCAGGTGCCTTAATAACACAGAAAATTGAGAAATCAGGTGTTAGTGTTGATTCCCTTTTAGAGGCTCTGAAGGTGACTGGGTCCCACCCTCCCAGGCTCTGATGTGGCCGGCCTGCAGCCCTTGGTGCTCCTTGTTTTGTGCCTGGGCTGTCCCCACCTCTGTCTCCACCTCTGTTACACCCTCTCCTATGTATAACTGTGTCTCCTCTTATAAGGGTACCAATTGTTGGGAGGGAGGCCATCCTAATTCAGTATGATGCCATCTTAACTTGGTGGCTTTGTTCTTCAAGAATATTATCTGCAAGACCTTATTCCAAATTAGCTAACAGTCACAGAATTGGAATGTAATTAAGGCTATATGTCACTGCCACGTCACCCTACTATACTTGGCTCATACAGCAATGTGGTAAAATGTTGGGTTTTAAAGTCATAATGAATCGGGTACTTGAACCGGCTCAGCCACTCACCAGCTTGAAGGAGCATCCTGTCTACTCTAGCCATCAAATACTTCATCTAAAGTGATATCTGCCGCCTTCTGGGGCTCTAGGGAGGGCTTCATGATGCTTGGCCTGTAGGCTGCATCCTGTAATGGTGGCAGCTCTTTAATATTTTAATATAACAGTTGACTGTCTTGGCAGGCAGGCACCCTGGGAGAGCATAAAGATATGGAATCCAGGGGTGACCATACTGGAGAATCCAACAGGAGGTGCCATCAGAACACTAAACCCAGGGAATGAGCAGGGCCCCTGGTCAACTAGACCTTAGTCTCTAAAGAAGACTTCTTGTCCTAAGCAAAGTCCAATTGGTGACAAATGCCAGAATTAAGACCATGAGATCTATTCCATTCTTAGCCTGATGGGAGGTGGCCCAGGTTTTATTATAGGAACAAGTTCAGGGTCCTGTCTAAAGTCAGGACAACTGAATATCAAAGGCCCAAATACAGAGCTGGAGTTGGGTAAATACTTCATGTCATCCAGGTAAAATCTGTGGTGGAACCAAATAGACAAGGTCAAAGGACTTCATGCGTGGCTGGATTGGGTGCCTCCCAGCAAAACTCTGATAAACAGAAAGTTACTTAGAGGGATAAAGCAATGTCTTCAGAAGGCATCCTGCCTGGCCTAGATTTAGATCTACAGAAAGGAACTTAGTGAGTCAGGAGGGGAACATGTCACCTTTAAGACAGTGAAGGCCTAGGGGGTGGGGGTGGAGGGTGGGAACAGGTCAAAATTTGGTTTGTTTTAGTTCAAGGTCATGATTTTTGTAACATGAGAAGAACAAACTTCTCCAAGCCTCAGTTTCCCTCTGTAATAAAATGTGGGGTTGGAGCAGATGTTCCTGAAGGTCTCTCGTCCAGCTCTGACAGCCTGTGATTTTGTGAATCACACTGGAAGAAGTTTGCATGGGTGGGAAGAGCCGCCAAGACTGGGCCTTTCATTCTGAGTAATGAACCGAAACCGCGAAGGCTTGACATCTGTTCCAATCTTTCAAGAGAAGTTGGACAAAATAATGCCTTTTTCAGGGAAATCGTTACCAACAGTGAAATATAGTATTTTCTGCCTAAGCCAAAAATGAAGTGAAGAATGCCAGCTTTCTTGAAGCCCAAGGGAGAACTCTCTCTGAACTCCCAGAGAAGGTCACGTTGGCCAATTACCTTGCTGCCGTAGGCACAGAATGCCATGGACACCACTGCTGCCCGACCCCATTAGAGCCAGAAAGCAGGAAAAGTAGAAAGGAGGTGCTGAAGGCCCTGAGGAAGACTGCTCTGGGGCTGTGGCTGGCTTCCTCTCCAGCCCCTGGGACATTTCTTGCAGAATAAGCATTGTGCACAAACACCTTGATCTCATGCATCTTGCTGTTAAAGTTCAAGGAGAATCCTCCTCCACTGACTCGGAAGTTCTGAAGCCATTGCAAATCCAGAGGCCATTCTCAGAGACCAGCCAGAGATCAAGGTATTCTACCTTTGGAGTTAAACAGAGCCTACCAATACAGCATCCTCTGATGAAGACCTTCGGGTGCTCACCTCAACTCATGTGCTACCCAGGAATCGTGTCTACATCTAAAACAGGGACTTACTTTACCAGCCTCCGGTTCATTTTTGTATCCCAGCTAGGCCAATGTCTTAGCATAGTATGTCTTGATCAAGTATGTATTATACAGTCTTGACTGTCTCTGAGCATCGCCTCCCTCCCATCCATGGCCTGAACTGAGAGGGGTGAGCTGATGGATAGGTGGATGACTGGTGGGTGTCTAGGTTGGTAGATACATGGATAGGTGAATAGAAAAATGGATGATGGGTGGTAAAGTAGGTGGATGGATGAAAGAATGGGTAGAAGGGATAATGGGTAGATAGATAAATGGATGGTTCAGTGGGTGGATGAATGGGTCAGTCCAGCAAACGGCTACCTAGAGGCATTGCCTTGGCAGGGCCTTTAAGACACATGCTCCTTCCTGGCAAAGGGTCTTCAGTGTTGCCCTTTAGGACCCTCTTCCCTTTAGTTGAACCCATGTATGAAAGGGAGATAATAACTTGATTCATAATTGAGACACAAATACCCACAGGAGGCTAAGAGGGAGCCTTTTCCAGGGAAACACTGCTAAATATTGCACAGTCTAAGAAAGGGCTTTGAGATGAGGAGGGACCAGTGGGTCAGCCCCACCCCTAGCATGGGAGGAGCCGTGAGTATGTATATAAGCAGATGCATGCTTGCTGACATGCAGCCATGCACACTGAGCAGTGCAGACCTTCCCTTGGGAAAGAGTGAGCTTCATGAGAATAAGAATTCACGACTCCCAGGGAGGGATTTCCAAGAGGCAGCATGTGTGAAATAATACAAGCAATCGAAAAAATTAGACAAAAAGAGGGTACCATGGGCCAAGTATCCTCATGGAAGAAATGGACATAGGAACAGGACCATGTTAAATGGGGCCTTGTGTTAAGAGAATCACAGACAAGATTCAGGGGATGAATTTTAAATTTTTCATCTACAAAACCTCAGACCAAATTTAAGAATACCCTCATTAAATTTGTGGTGCAGCGACCTGTATTAACATATATCTCCATATCCCTCCATCTTCCTCTCCCACCATGTTAACCCCTGCTAGAGAGGCCTTGGACTTACACACTAGGTAAATTGTCTGCCCACCCCCTCTAAAGAGGGTGTTTTTGTCTGGTTTGTGTGTGTTCTGTGTAGCGGATATGTGTGCATGTTTGTGCATGTGTGCACACATGCACACATTTCAGTATTAGTTGAATTCAATAGAGCTCCACATTATTTTATGAGGCAGAATCTCTCTTTGAACCCAGAGCTGACCAACTAGCCGGACAATGAGCTCTGGGTCCTGGAACCCCTGTGCCAGGCTTCCGGACTCTCTGATGACCAGCTCTTTACATGAGTGTTGGGGATCCAAACTCAGGTTCTCATGCTTGCGTAGTAAACATTTGGCTAACTGAGCCATCTCCCCCATTCCCAAGGAAGGTGTTATCTCCATCCAACTAGCTTTGGAGCAGGTTTTAGGATCTAATGACTGTTTGAGTGGACTAGAATGGGCAGGAGTGACTGGGAGGGGGAAGTTCATTTGACACAGAATCATCGTGAGAAGGGACCTCACAGATATCCACTCTATGTGCTTGTCTCAGCCTCCTTCTTCCCTGTCAGCTCTTGGAGAACAAAGCTTAAGTTATTCTGTATTGATGTGTGTACATCCTTGTCTCCCCCATACCCCACACGGTCAAGTTGGTGTTGAAACTGAACTGTGAGTAAGGGGACTGGAGAGAAGTTTCAGTCAAGGACCTGTGTTCTGTCCCTGGAAGCCATGTTGGGGAAAAGGCCAGAAGAGGTGGAGTACACTTCTAATCCCAGTACTAGGGAAGCAGAAAGAGGCAGATCCCTGGAGTTTGAATGTCAGCCAGCCTAGCCTATTGCGTGAGTTCCAGGCCAGTGAGAGAATCTGCCTTAGAAAAGAAGGTCAGGGTTGGGGAGATGGTTCAGCTGTAAAGGCTAAGGCTCAAAAATCAAAAAAACAAGGTCCATTGCAACTGAGAAATGATACTAATGTTGTCCTCTGGCCTCTACACTTACACACACACACACACACACACACACACACACACACACACACACACACACATATGCATGCACATACACACTGGACATACACAGGAGTAGTTAAGTAACCTTGTACTAAGGCAACTGGCATCACCCCGATCCGTGATTCATGAGGGGGTTCTCCATCACCGCTAGCCTAAGGTTTTTCTCATTGTCTGTCTGCCTGTGTTCTTGTTACAGAAAGCAGATCTGGCCGTGGCTCCCCTAACCATTACCCATGTCCGAGAGAAGGCCATTGACTTCTCTAAGCCTTTTATGACCCTTGGAGTGAGCATCCTATATCGCAAGCCAAATGGCACCAACCCCAGTGTCTTCTCTTTCCTCAACCCCCTTTCACCAGACATCTGGATGTACGTGCTCCTCGCCTACCTGGGTGTTAGCTGTGTCCTCTTCGTCATTGCCAGGTAAGGCTGTGCCTTGGCCAAAGCTCTGGGTCAAGCTGGGAAGCATAGGAAGCTAAGCAAGTGCCCCTTGGCTCAGAAGACCCAAGGTTTGGGTTAGTGTGGCACTTGACATTCTCTTCCCTGTGGCTCAGATCCTTTGTTCTTTCAGGGAATGTTACATGGCTCCTTGGGTTTGAATTATCCAATCCTCCCTCTGATCCTTGTCTGTGATTCAGATATGGTAACGGTACCCTGGTACGCAGATCTGGCTAGGGAAGCCTGGCCATTACTGAGAATGGTACCACCTGAGCTGGGCATCAGGCATGGCAGATCAGACCCAAGTGCATTGCATGGCCTAATGAGTGGCTTAAACCATGGAAAACAAAGTGTATCTAAGCCATCCACACAGCAGGAGAACCAATCACATGCAGAAACATGGCGCACAGACATGCATGCCTGGGATCCATGTTTACGCACTGCCTCATTCACACGTGTGCCTCCTGCCAGAAATCCACGCTTGCACCGAGCCTACCCTTGTTGAACTGTTCATTGGAAACAGATGGAGTACACCCTTGTTAGTGGTTATTGGAAGTGGGTCTCTAGGAAAGTAGATTTAGCCCATGTTTATCAAATGCCCAGTGTTTGCCACCACCCTGTTCTGCAATTTGCTTTTTCTGACAGCCTCCCGTCAAGACACAGTGAAGTTACCCAAGCAGTATGTGACACATCTAGAATGTGAACTTAGTTTCACTGAGGTTTTGCCTGTGATTCAGGCCACTGCTTGGCACCACCACCTCAAGCTCCCCAGCCCCTCCCAGCTGAGCTCCCTGCCCTTCCCTCCATGCCTCATTCTTACCCCTGCCCTGGATCCTTTTTCCTAAAGTCTAACATGGTGTAAAGAGAAGCTTCTCTGGAGAGGCAATTTGAGATCCAAGGACCTAGTGTTTTGCCTTTTTCCTCTGGAGCTTCCTTTGAAAGCCCCCCTCCCCTCTGCACCCTTCACTCTGCCCCCTCCCATACAGAGAGAGACCAAAGGAAAAATTCAAGAGGCAAAATCACCCAGCCTTCCAAGCCTTTGCTGCAGAGTGGGGTGCTGCTTCAGCTTCTCTGCCTCCTCAGCCCAGCCAACGGCGAGGCGAGCCATCACAGAGAGACCTTCATCATGCCTCTCGCTACTAATGGTCTAACAAGCCTTTGAAAGCAGAGCTGCTCTCTTGTGCTCTCAATGTAATTTTCTTGAAGCTCCAGTGGCCTCTCAGCCACCCATCCCTCTTAGACAGGAGCATCTCCAGCATTAGTTCTGTCCGTTTGATGTATCCCCCCCCCAACCCCCATATATGGGCCATCCATCTGCTGCAGGCAGCTGGGTATATGTCCAACCTCTCCCTACTGGCTAGGAAGACAGAAGGAATGCCACCACCACCACCCCCCCCCCCCCGCCCCCATATACACACACATACCAAGTCTGGGATGCTTAGGAAAAAAGGGATTTTCTACAATAGCCAGGATGCCATGAGGTACCTGCAGAGGAAAGAGAGGGATGAAAATCTAGGTCACAGAGCTGACAAAAGGCATCTAAGGACGCTGGTCACCCCGTGGAACACTCACACAGCACGACTCACCACCATCATGTCTGCCCTTTACAACAGTTCTGTAAGCTGAGGGAGAACTATCTCTCATGTTACAGAAGCAGAAACCAAGGCTCAGAGAGGTTAAGTCAATACCCAAAGTCACAAAGCTTTCCTTGACAGGGTCCTGATTGAAATCAAACACAGGATTAGGCATTAGGAAGCTGCAGTGCACACAGATGGCTCAAAGGGGTGCCACTGGGCACTTGCGGGCTTGGGGCTGGGCAGAGAGGCGGAGCCAGTTAAGTGCACATGGCACCCTTGCCTAGCCTCGTCTATTCCTTCTTGTCTTCTGCATTGTAAGGTTCCAGTTCCCTCCACTACTGTAAGATGGGTGCCCAGTGCTATGAACCTTTCTTTGGTTGGGGAAACCTCTGCCTTTGAAAACATTTCATTACCAAAAGCCCCTTTTGGAATCGGCTGCATTTATCACAAAGAGCAGTTCTGTCTCCAGGGTCTTCTGTTAAGGCTTCAAACTGAGTGATACATTGGCACCTAAAATGCCTTTTCAGCAGAGCCTAGAGGATCTGGCAACCCTTTGGTGTCAGTGACCACAGATGTGTGCCCAGACCTCCACCCACCCCCCCCCCCATAGTCATGGGAACTGGGTTAAGTTCAGTGCCCACCAATAGGGGGTGTTAGGACACATGCGAGGGGTGGAGGGCTGATCTGGAAAGGGGTAGCAACTTTCTACAAAGAAATTTCTATGACAGGATCTTGGAGTGATGTGGCTTTTTTTTTTTTTTTTAAAATTGTGTGTGTGTGTGTGTGTGTGTGTGTGTGTGTGTGTCTGTCTGTCTGTCTGTCTGTCTGTCTGTTACATTAAGAACAGGACCTAGGGCTGATGAGCTGACTCAGTTGGTCAAGGCATGCTTAGCTCCAAACCTGAAGACCTGAGTTATATCCCAAGGAGAAGAGAACTAACTCCTGGAAGTTAACCTCTGACTCCCACATGCATTCCATAAACAAATAAATGTAATACAGGTCTTAATAATATAAGTAAATAAAGACCTGGACCCCTGAGCACTGCTCAGAATTCTTCTTTTCCCGGTTCTCCAGCCAAGAAATGCCCTGGAGGAGGCTGGTCTCTTGGTCCCCTGCAGCCTTTGGTTCACTATGAGGTCTGACCTAGGTCTCCCAGAACCACACACCTTGTTTCGGTCTAGAAGCTAAAGGCTGAGGGCTCCATAGATTTTGTGAGATCCTGCCTTATGTCTTTATAATTTCTCCTTTACCCAAAGGTGGGCCTCCCAGGGCCATGCCTCCTTAGGTAGTCCATCCCTCCCTCCGCTCTGGGTCTCCAGGGGCCTATGGCCTCTGCCTACTGAAGTCCATTGCCTTTCTAACATGGAGTCAAAGCTGACCTAAACCAGGTTCCAATCTATGTGAATTCAACTAAGGGTGCATTGTTCACCCTTAGATCTGGTGGGCTTTGGGCCTGAAGCAGGAATGAACTCTCCTTGCTGGGATCATGTTGTGATCTGGTATGATACCATAACGTGGTATAGCTGGCTGATGTCTATGAATAGAGAGGCCTCATGCCCCATGGGCTGGGGATGCACAGTGGGATGCGGTGGTGGGCAGGAGACTCTTAGACTGTTTCAGCGACGGACTTTATTATTATTATGAAATATAGAAAGAAGAAAAGGAGAGAGAGAAGAGAATGGAAGGGAAGAGGGAGGGATAGAGAGCACTCCCAGGAGAGGAGAGTCAGTGGTGGGAATTTTTCTTAAATAGGGCATGATGTCAGAACTCGGGGGGCGTGGCTTCAGAGGCTAGAGCAGAATCCTAACTCTCCCACCTACAAAACAAGCACCAGGAGGCCCTGTCCTCAAGACAACTCAGGTTTGTCTGCTCTGCCACAAAAATGCATGCAGCATCTGTTCTGGGCACCCAGCTTTCCAAAGGTTTTCTCTTACATCCCCTCCCCCCAAATGTCTCTCAGCCCTCTCTCCTAAGCCTCTCTTCCTTGGGGATTTTAGAGCCTCTAATCAGTTGACAATTCTCACCTCGGTTTGAGTATTTTTCACATGGAAATTCTCTAGGAACTGTCCTCACCTGAGCCCTGGCTGCAGTAAGTGATAGATAATACTCCCCCTTTGAGGAGGGAGCCAGAATAGGCATGACACAGGTTACCATAAAGGGCTTCACA
This sequence comes from Phyllotis vaccarum, assembly GCA_033318265.1. Taxonomy (NCBI): domain Eukaryota; kingdom Metazoa; phylum Chordata; class Mammalia; order Rodentia; family Cricetidae; genus Phyllotis; species Phyllotis vaccarum. Next base: position 40,776,482 of record JARWLC010000003.1, read on the forward strand.
CTAAACAGTGAGACAAAATCTGGTTTTGTTTTGGAAAAAGAAAAGACAAAGTTTGCTTCCTCTTGCATCCTACCCCATCCCATCCCCCAACACACCCCCATCCCATCCCCCAACACACCCCATCCCATCCCCCAACACACCCCCATCCCATCCCCCAACACACACACATAATGGTCCTGACGAGGAACTTCTCAGTCTCTTCATTTCTCTGCATCTTCAAACTGACTCATTTGCATGTAGAATTCAGCCAGTCAACCAGGCTTCCTTTCCTTGGTTGAGAATCCTCTTTTTTAGACAGGGGTGGTGTGGAGTAGAGTGTAGTGAGATTCAGGTGTTAGCTGACAAAGCTTGGAGGCGTGTCTTCTGGGGGGGGGGGCAGATCGACCGTCATCATGGGACAGTTCCACTCTCCAAGAAGGCAGGAACAAACAGGAAGGAAGGTCAATGTCCCCAAGTCTCAGTGGGGTGTGGCCATGCCCCATTCGGGCTCCAGGTACTCCAGAGATGCCTTGCCCGTTAACACCTGAATCCCACTACAGTAGGGGCTTTAAACAACTTTTTCCTGCCAGAAATATGTTCAAACACAAAAATCTGAAATGAAATCCCGCATTGCTCTCCCCAGGGGATAGGATTCTGGAGCATTTGTGCTTTCTTATTGTAGTCTTGTAAACTATTTGAATATTTTATAATGAATATCTTTTCACTTCTTTACTATACAAGAAATTCAAATGCATTTTCTCATTTAAAAAAAAAAAATCACGTAGTACAAATAAAGCAACAGGTCTGGTTGAAATTCCTTTTGCCCTCTACCCAGAGGCCCACACTGATTTTTTATAGACAGAACCTTCCAGACCTCTTAGCATACATTCATATACACATTTACCTACAGAGCATGTGGCTGTCTTAAATCTATAGAAATGGGATTGTATTGTTTTTATTTTTGGCCGCTTTTCATCCAATAGTCTGTGCTGAAGATCTTTCCTTGTCTAGGGACATCTAGAAACCTGCTGTTTTCTCTAATGGTTGTGTGATATTTCCGTGTGGCTGTAGCTTGGCATACTTAATCATTCCTGTACTGAAGGACATTTAGGTTATTTTCAGGTGTTTTACTATTGCAAACAACACTTTGATAAACATCCTTGAGGACTTCCCTTTATTCGCCTGTATGAGTGTTTTTCCTACACGGATAATGACTTGCAGCTTCCCAACGTAGAAGGCTGTGCATGCTTTTAATTTAAAAGGTGCATTGGAAGTACTTTATAACCAGAAACAGGCGCTGGTGGTAAAGGAAGAAGAAACTGGTCCCTCTGGTCCTTGCCTATCACTCCAGCCAGACAATAAAGAAAGGGGTCCTGGAGAGGCTGGCGGTCTCCACTCTGGTACTCGGTACTAACTGGCAACCTCCTGCAGCTTGGACTCACTGCTTCTCTCTACTCTGCAGATTCAGCCCTTATGAGTGGTATGATGCCCACCCCTGCAACCCTGGCTCTGAGGTGGTAGAGAATAACTTCACGCTGCTCAACAGCTTCTGGTTTGGAATGGGTTCCCTGATGCAACAAGGTGTGTGTTTGCCCTCTCTGGCTGGGTCTTCTTGCCTGAGGAAAAGTAGCTTTTCTCACCAGTGGGTCCTTAAGCCTCTCTGGAGTCAGCTGTCCTCAGGAGGCAGCCTCAGCCCCCGCTAAGCTGTCAGAAGGTTGGAAAACACCAAGGATACCCTGGTATGAGCCTTCACCCCAGATTCACACCCTGGTCCACTGATCTGGCCCAGAGCCAGCTTAGGATCTGAAGCAGGTCAGACACCCCAACCTGTGGTGTGTGAGATGTATTCCCAATACCTTCTACTGTTGTTTGAGCGGACCAGAACACGCTGCCTGCTGGATTGACCTTGGTGACTTCTCCAAAGAGAACAAGCTGACCCAAGCAAGCTGGAGGCTGGGACCGTAGACTCAAAGGGTGGGCAGGAGGTGCTTTGGAATAATGCTGTGAGGGTACATGGTTGAGGACACTGTGAGAACTCCAGATAGTTAGGTCAGGGCTAGGTGAGGTTGACTGAGGTTGGGATTTCTGCCTGGGTACATCAGAGACAGTATCCATGGGAGAAAATTATCTTCCATCCTGGAGAGAGGGCCTCAAGAGGACCGGCCCTGAGCATGGGGTTCATCTCTTTGGAATGTCTGGAGATGCTTAAATGTCTAGGAAACAGCTGAGCATGGTAGCTCGCATCTGTGATTCCTGCATTTGGGTAACTGTGACTGGAGGATTACCATGAGTTCAAGACAAGCAAGGCTCTGCCTCAAAAGGAGGGAAGGTACAGTAAGACAACTCAGTGGGTGAAGGCACCTGTTGCCAAGCCTCACCCGATGGGAATCAACAGAGCATAGCACCCTACTCTAACTGCAAGACCCTTGTCCTTCATACTACTGTGTGAAGCCTGAAGACCCAGAACAAACCCTGGTCTTCAGAAGCCATAAGGAAGGAAGAGAGGGAGGGAGGGGTGGGGGAGGGAGGGAAAGAGGGAGGTGTTGGGGAGGGATGGAGGGAGGGAGGAAATGAAGGAAGGAAGGAAGGAAGGAAGGAAGGAAGGAAGGAAGGAAGGAAGGAAGGAAGGAAGGAAGGAAGGGCATTTTCCTTAGTGCCCATCCCACAGCCATCCACTGGACTGTGAGCATTGTGGATTTGTGAGTGTAGCAAAAGAGAAAATAGGCCTGTTTCACCGAGGATCAGTGGGCTCCAGTAGCTGGGACGTGACAGGCAGCTTTCACGTCAAGTGCCTCCATCTGTCCCCACTATTAACAAGCACCCTGAAGCCTCACCTTGCCTCTTTGCCCATCATCTTTGTTCAGTGACAGTTGAGAAAGACCTGGAAGCCCCTTCACTGCAGTAATAACTTCTCCGCTGCTGCCTGCTGCTACTCAAATCCAGGCCCCCAACACATTCCCCCCACATGGTTTTGATTAGGAGGGGAAAAATACCAGCTACGTATTTGAAAAACTCTCCCTTGAGTGACTTCTTTGAGAGAGGGAAAAAAAATCATCTATATCAAAGCAGACGCTTTCAGATTGCAGGTCCAAATATTCCAAAAAGTTCAGGAGTCACTCCCGATTTAAATCTCTTGAAAGCCGTCTAGTTAATTACTTCAGTTAGAAGGGTTTCATCTGAATTGTGCTCCGCACCCAAGGTCAGGGAGGAAGAGTGATATATTTCAGCAAAGAGCTTCCAAAAATGTTGATTTTTCTCCTGCCAAGTGTCTCACAGCAATCTCTATTTGTATAGCACTCATATTTCTGATGCATCTTTCTTCAAATTATACTATTGCGGTATTTCCATGAGGCTGGGGCGTAGGAAGGACAATTCTTCATCCTTTGCAGAGTTCAGAACAAGAGAATTGTCTGGCCTAAGATCACCCAGAGAACTGGGAACAGGATTTTCCTTTCAGAACCTTTATACCGTGGATGTCCATGGATAGACATCAGAGGGTCTGATGAAGCTATGAAATGGTGGGTGTGTGTGTGTGTGTGTGTGTGTCTGTGTGTATGTTGAGAACATAAATTATTAAATACCTGCCTGGATCAGATTCACTTGAAGGGCTGAGTGCACACACTGCTCACCCCTCCTTCTCCCCTCCCTCCAGTTATTGACTCTTAAGATGAATCAAAGAATTTGCCTTTCAGTCAAGTTTCCATTGACACTGAGGGACCATGGGGCTGATCTGCTAGTGTGGAGAAAGGCTCAGTGCCTATGTGACTATCCAGGTCATGTCATAGTCCACACATTGTAAGGCATCTCCTCTCTTCTCTCAGGCTCTGAACTGATGCCCAAAGCTCTGTCTACCCGTATCATTGGTGGCATCTGGTGGTTCTTTACCCTCATCATCATCTCCTCCTACACGGCCAACCTTGCTGCCTTTCTGACTGTGGAACGCATGGAGTCACCCATCGACTCTGCTGATGATCTAGCCAAGCAGACCAAAATTGAGTATGGTGCTGTCAAGGATGGGGCCACCATGACCTTCTTCAAGGTGAGAGTCTATTCTTCCTTGTGTGACCTGGAGCTCACCTTCCTGGACTCTTTACTGAGTAGAAAAGGGGATCTCTGACTCTTCCTCTCCCTCCCTCCTTCTCTTACTGACTCACTCACTCGCTCACTACTTGGAATCCAGGGGCCTGAAAACCACAAGTCTCTGCCTGGTGGAACCAGTTAACTCTAAGGAACTGTGATGATGAGCCATGTAGATTGGTCTCGAGTTCTGAAAGTTTCTGGGACAAGCCATGTAAATCATTGCAAGAAGATAAAGAGAAAAATATTGGATGAGGGAGGAGGAGAGAGGGTCCAGTCCCAGACTGTACTAAGATCATTGGTACCCTGCTCTTGGCTTGGGGTCTCAATCCATCCATCTCCAAGAGGCTGACTTGGGGTGGATGAGCTGCCCATTTCCAAGAGCAAAAGACACATTTCCTCCTCTTAAAATGCCAGTGTCTTTAGAGAAAGTCCCTGCCACCTCTCCATGTGAGTTCTTTCATGGGAAGCACAGCTTTGTTGTTCTTCCAGCTTTGAGAGTGTCAGCTCAGTTCCACTGTTTTCCCCTTCTGCCATCGCAGTAGATTCAGTGTGCTTCCAGATAAGTAACAATAACTGTAGTCCTGAGCACTCACAGTGGGGCAGACCCTGCTCCTTGCTTGACCTTTTCAAACTCTGTAAGATCAATTATAATTATTCCCAATCCGTGTGTGACAACTGAGCTCGTCTGAGGATTCACATCCGGGAGAACTGGACCCATCCTCATCTGCTTCTCTTCAAAACTTAGGTGCTAATACACTGGTAGTGGGACTTGAATGTGTGTCTGAGTGCTATGGAGCCGGTGTCATCAGACACAGACACACATACACACACAGACACACACACACAGGTGTGACTCAGGAGCCTAAGGTGAACTCATAATGAGTCTACTGGGCCAAGGATATATATAGCTTATGTGGTAGAGTGCTTACCGGATGTGCACAAAACTCTGGGTTCAATCCCAGCAGAGCAAAAACAGTATAGTGGTGCACACTTGTAATCTGGGCTCTCGGGAGGTTGAAGCAGAAAGGTTAGCAGCTCAAGGTCATCTCAACTACATAGGGTGTGGGAGGCCATCCTGGACTACATGAGGCCCTGATGAGAGAGAGGAGAGAGAAAGGGAGATTCTAACAAGTTCCCAGGTGCTTTGAGAAGTGGTCCTCTAATTGCCTCTTGGAACATCAGGCTTTGGGAACTGTGCGGGTACAGCCTTTGGCTTAGGCTTATTCATCAGTGCCCCTCTGACAGTCTGGTTCTTCATCCCTGAGCCCTTGCCTCTTTGGAGACTTCAGGAAAAGGAATGAGCCCCAGAGGGGCCTGAGGAAATAAAATAAGAAGTTAGAGTGTAACATGCCTCCATCCCATGGGTGCTCGAGCGGCCCAGCATTTTCTGCCAGCTCCCCGTGTCTCTCCTGAGGCTGAGGGTAGCTATTTAGTGAGAGGAAAATTAGCTTACCCTTGCCCATGGCCACTGCCACCAGAAGCTGGTCATACCATCTGCTGGGGAGATCACAGTGTGCACTGAGATCAAGGGAAAATAAAATGTTGTCAAGGACACATTAGGCACTTGTTGAAACCCCCTGGAGTGTGGACGAGACTGGCAGTATGTACATACATGTACGACTGTGTATAGAATAGATGACACATGTAAATGAGCATTTTACCCATGCATATGTGACATGCATGAGAGTCTTTCTATATTACACAGGTATATCTGTGCTTGGACATGAATGCTTGCATCTGTATGTATATGTGTGTGCTAATGAGCAAATGCATGATCATCATCTAGAAATGATGTGCGTCTGTGAGTACACACAGTACATACCAGAATATCCACGTGTATGTGTGCACAGAATGTCATATACTTAAATGTCCCTGAGTGTGTGTGTGTGTGCGTGCATGTATCTGTGTGCTTGTATATCTGTGTATATGTGATGACCTATGGACACATTTGTGCCTCTGTCTGTATGTGTGTGCCTGTGCAGGAACCTGCCTGTTTCACTCCCTGTCCTCAGGCCACAGCCCAGCCCTTTGACTACCAGAGTTTCTCATGAATAAGTCATGAGCCCATCTCTAAGCAGGTCTCCTGATCAAAGCAAAGAGGCATAAATAAGCCCAGTGCAGGCTCATCTCGGCTGATTGGAGGCTCCCGCCTCCTTCCATGCAGAGATGCTCAGATTGCCTTCTCAGAGCCCAGTCCCAGCTCCCCACTGAGCCTCAGTCCTCAGCAGCAAGCAGCCACTGCACCCTCACTCTCCTCCCCTGCAGACTGCACAGAGAGAAGAGGCCACAACCTGCTCTCCAGCCAGGACTCTGGGCCTCCAGGGTCCATTAGCCAGACACAGCAGCTGAGTGTCCCCAGGCAGGACCAGCCCCACCTCCATGCTCTCCTGACATCAATTAATCCTTCTCTGCAACCAGCCACATTGCTCCAGGTGTGTGCATACACTTCACCTGTTTCTCTGTTGTTTCCTTCCTAACAATCCTGTAAGACAGATAAGTATTATCTTCTCGATGTTACATTCAGTGGAAGCAAGGATCAGAGAGGCTAACTGATTTGCCTAATGACACACAGCTAGAAAACTGCAGAACTTGGATTTGAACCTAATCTGACCGTAAATCCTATAATTTTTTTTGTCCATTCAGTTTCTTTTGGGATCCTACTATGGTCCTCAGAATTCTCCTTTTCGGGAAGAAAAGTCATGGTAGGTTGGGCCTTGCCCATAGCCCAGCACAGTCTTGACACATTGTTATGGCTCAGAGGATTAACAAAGTTGAGTGTCTGCTGTGGAAGGGGTGGAATTGAAAGGTGGTAAAGCCAAGAGAAGCCAGTGCAGGAGGCAGTGGAGAGCATAGGCATCAAGCTGGCAAACTCCACCCCCACCCCAAGTATCCCAAGTTTAAAACAAGCTAACTTATTTCTGTGATTAGCGTATTCCTGGTTAGGTAATACACATGGGGCTAAGGAGATGGCTCAGTCAGTAAAGAGCTTGAGTTTATAGCCACAGCCACTGTGTAAAAGCTAGGCATGTTGGAATCCACCTGTAACCAAGCATTGGGTATGAGGAAGATATAAAGGACCCCTGGACCTCAGTGGCTAGACTGTCTAGGTCAGTCAGTAAAACTTCATGTTCAACAAGAGATCTTGTCTCAAGAAATAAAAAACAACTGAGAAATATACCAGATATTTGCCTCAAGCTTTCACAAGCATGCATATGTGCGCACACACACACACACACACACACACACACACACACACACAAAAACACACACATACGTGCGTGCAAGCATGTAGACACATCTCAAAATAAATAAGTAAATAAAACTCCCATGGCTAAGAGTAGAGTATAATAGAGAGAGAGAGAGAGAGAGAGAGAGAGAGAGAGAGAGAGAGAGAGAGAGAGAGAGAGCGCAACAGGAAGCAGAACGTCCAGCTCTTGGGCCCCAGGACCCTTGAGCTCAGCCAGCTGCTTGCAGGAAGCTGTGTGGCTGGAGTCTGCTCCTTGGCTCTGAAGGAGGGTTGCTGGAAGAATTGTCAGGGAGCAGCAGACATCACAAACACAGTCTCCTGTGTTGTCCTCCCTCCGTCTTGGAAGATAAAAATTAATTAGGAGATGAAAAAGGAGGCCTGTGAAAGCACTGTTTGGCTGTAAAAATATGTAGGCAAAAAAAAATGTAAAGGAGGCTGTGGGGGAGGTGAACTCCTTGCAGGGGAGCTGGGAGGCTTTGAAGGGAGAAGATGCTGGAAGAGATTCTGCAGTGATTATGGCCTCTTTGAGTGGTAGAGCTGGGAGCTCAGCACAGTGGGGCTTCTGGGGGAAAGCATGGGAATCCATGCCTCCAAAGCAAGGCTCCCTAGCCCTGGGCTTGGCTGAACCCTCCCCCTTACACAGCCTCAACTGCAGCATCCTACCAGAAAGGGGCTCGGAGGGGCTGTCCTGCATCCCTAAGCACCAGCTGGACAGTGATGCTGGGGGGCTCAGGAGGCTACCCAGACCTCAGCTCTCAGTATCTCCAGCCCCTCCCTCTGCTGCCCTGGACCTAGCTTGCGGCAGAAGCAGGATGGAAGGACCAGGCAGCAGCCAGTCTGGTCCAGCCTGGTACAATCAAATACCAGGCTTTAAAATCAGACGCACTGGGATGTGTCACGGGTGATGTCTCTGATGTCAGCTTGGTCACCTGGACAAAGTAAACAATGATTCTACCTATGATCGTTCACTAGAGGACTCAGTGAACTTAGACCTTCAGTGTTCATCATGGGCTGGGGATATCTTGCTTCAAAGTCTTCTCCTGAGGCAGGAGACTCAAGTAGAAAGCACCTTTGACCCCTGGAGACTCTCCTTTCTCCGGGCCCTCAAGACTGGGCCTAGTGGCCTTTAGGGTAGACTTCAGTGCCTCTTATCGTGACATTGTGCTTTGCACAAAGAACGGAGAGAAACTGGGAGTCAGCGCCTAGAAAGATTCTATCCCTGAGAAGGCAGAGACAGGCAGATCTCTATGAGTTCAGGGTTAGCCTGATCTACATAGTGAGTTGGAGGCCAGCAAGGGCTACATTGTGAGACCCTGTCTCCAAAACAAAAAGAAGGATTCCAGAAGGAGCTGGCAGAAAGACAGCAGTTGGTACGGCCATGTTTCAGGGTGTCAGGGAAGGTACTGAAAACTCCCGAGTTTCTGAAGAACTCCCTGGGCATCAGTTTTCCTTCTGTGAGTTGGATGTGAACTGCCTGTCCTCAACTTTACAGCATTACTGAGATGATTAACTAGAGGGGATTACTAGTGCCACTTAGAAGGGTGGCTGTTCTACTGGAGACATGACATTGCGTAGCCTTCCTATTTATTAGTGCAAACTGGTAGCACAAGCCTGTTTGCCCCATAGATATGACTCTGGGGCCAGCCATTGCTTTCTTTGATGCAGAAATATTTTTTAAGCTGGTTGTTGGCATTTTGAAATCTAAAGACTTTCGCATTTGAAATATTCACAGCTCTAGTCTCTTGGAAATGTGAACGATCTGGCGTCTCCAAGCTGGTGCTTCTGCAGAGCAGCTCCTGGAGCACAGACAGTGGGTGGTTCTGGCTTCCAGTCCCACCTAGCCTGGTGCCTTTCCCCGGACCAGGGCTGACCCTGTCAGCGTGTGTGTGTGTGACAGAGAGAGTGACAGAGACCTGAATGCATATGCACAGATGCACAGATGTTCATATGTATGTGTGTGCTGGTGCATTTCAGTGAGGCTCTTGCTAAGGCTTCATCCATCTCATTTTGAGACAGGGTCTCTTGCTGGCCTGGAACTTGCCAAGTAGGCTAGGCTGAGACCAGTGATCCCTAGGATTCACCTATGTCTGATTCCCTCGTGCTGAGATCATAAGCACACTCCACCATGCCTGACTTTTTTTTTTTTTTTTAAACATGGACTCTGGACATCAAACTTGGGTGCTCGTGTTAGCGAGGCAAGCACTTTCCCAGTTGAGTCAACTCCCATAGTCCTTCTCCCTAAGTTGTATGTCATTTATTTTTCCATAACTGCTCTGCACTGTGAAGATCACTTCCTCTTTCTAAGTGGGAAATCTAGGCTTTAAAGAGAATTGAGGAGCCTTAAGAAATAATAATGGTGCTGGGCACATAGAGAGCCTTAGAGTCAGGCCCTTGTGTTCATTAGTACCCCCTGCCTTTCCTATGATGTTAACAGGTGGAGTAGGCATCCTCAAAGGTCCCATTTGACAGACATGGAAGGAGAGGCTCGGTGTAATGTGGCAGAAGGAGCTGTCATACCAGCTGACCCCTCTGTGATGTCCCATCTCTACCTGCAACCCTCCTCTCTAGGGTTCCTCTGAAGGAAAAGCTGCCAGCTCTCTTGGGACTGTAATAGCAGAGACTGGGCACTCAGAGAGGCCTCCTGATACCCACAGAAATAAACCAAGAGATATTGACTAATGGTTCTAATGGGACCAAAGAGTCCGTTACTCCCCCCATGCCCCACCACCCTTATTCCTGGGATAGGCAAGCTAATTAATCTGGGAAAAGGTCTCTTCTTCAGAATGGAAAATACTCAGAGTCTCACATGGAGTCACACTGCAGCTGCTCTACACATACTCCCTGAGATTTAGTTGCCTTCAAAGCTGATAGATATGTGTTTATATATGCATATATACCCCATATACATTTTCTTGTACAGAAATGTTAAATTCTCAAGATTAAGTGTCTTCGTTGGGGAAAATCAATTCCCTTCTTTTAGGAGGCTGAAATGGAAAGTCGTGAGCCTGGAACTCCCTTTCTTGCCAATTTTTCCTGATATAAAAAGCATCTTTGTCCTGGCAGATTGCCCTGTGTTGGCTGCTCCAAACGATTCCATTAATTGATTTAGGTGACTGGCTCTGCAGTAACCCTTATTAAGGTTCCCACCAGAGCCAGGACAGCAGATGACTCCGGAGCCATTGGTATGTGGGACTCCATTCCCCAGGGAGGTTACTACAGCTTGGGCAGGTAGTGGGAACATGGACCTCTGGTGAAGAGGGCTTTGCTTCTTTCTATGGTGAATGTGTCAGGGATTTTGGGACTGTGCTCCAGAATCTTTGGACTGTTTGAGGATAAAATATAATGGAGAGAAAGTGTGGAGCAGGTGTATTTGACAATGGAGCCAAGGTCTGAGTCAGGAATTGTGAGGGACATCCAAGAGAAGCAGGCTGCAGACTTGTGTGATAACAAGCCAAAAGATGCTTTGAGTTTGGAGCCCTGGAACTGGAACTCCTGAAAGGTGTGTCCCAGCCGGCTTCTGCTTTGTGTCATCTCCCATCTTAACTGCCCTCTCAGGTACCTCTCCTTGTCCCTTTACCCACCAATGATTTCTATGTGTCTTCCTCAGAGCCTGTCTCCTCAGAGGTTCAACTGAACTCCCTGCCTAAGCCTATACAATTATCTAGGAAAAGCATCTCTGTTGGCATCGGGCAGAGGCCTGTGGATAGGAGGAATGGGAAGGTAGAGGGCACAAGGTGGAGTTGAGACAGAAAGGTGTCCTGATCACATCCTGAGGCACAGGGAGGAGGGCAGGCTGACTGAGAGGTTCATTGATCATGTTTGCCAAGGCCATGAAGCTAGAGATGACTAATTGCATGGGAGGCTAAGTGGATATGATGGTGAGGGGGGAAGTATGGCTGAGTGGCTGATGGATAGATGGGGAAGAGGAAGGATAGATGGGCATATATAAGAACAAATGGATGAAGTGGTCCTGGGTTAGATGAGGAGGATAGTAGTGGGGGGTCAGAAAAATAAGCAGATGGTCAATGAGAAGAGGAAAGGGGTGGGGGCATGCATAAGTGGATTAGTGGAGTGGATAGATAGATGGACTGTTAGGTATCTGGACTTAGGGGTACATGCATGAGTGGGTGGGTGCATGGATATATCGTTGGGTGGATGGATGGATGGATGGATGGATGGATGGATGGATGGATGGATGGATGGATCGTTGGGTGAATGGATGGATGGATGGATTGACGGGGAACTCACAGGTAGAGATGCACTAGGTGACAAAGCATGAGTCTTGGTGCCTCGTCCATCCAACCCTGGCTCCCACTTCTGTAGAAAACAGAATTGGGGAAGCAAGAGGAAGGAGTGTACTGCAGCTCAAGAGCTGGAGTCTTTGGAGGGAGAAAGACAGTCAGGTCAGAACAACCAGAATGCCAGGGAGTCTGGGAGCAGTGCATCTGGCAAAGTGAAGATGGGTGGATTTGAGTGATTTGGTCACAGGAAGAACTGAGTTAGTGATTATCTCTTCAGGGAGCTAAATCGGGAACAGTCCACCTCTCGGGAGCACATGTGTGGCAGTATATTTGCTATCCAATACTTGACAATTACCCCAAACTTCATGTCTTAAAACAACATCTGTTGCTTGGTGGCTTGTGGTCAGGAATGCAGTGGGACTTTGAAAGTCCTCGGGATCGAGGCTCCCAGAGGGCTGTGCTCCAGCTGTCAGCCAAGGCTGCAGTCACTCTGAGGCATGGCTTCTAAGCTCAAGGCATGTATATGCCTCTGGGATTGTTGGACTAAGCAAGAGAAGTACTATTTTACTAAGAGGTGGCCAGATGCTGTCCTCTGCCCTTGCCATGGGGATCTCCTCTTATGGCAATTCACAGTGTGACAGTACCATACCACCACCTGGGAGAAGAGCCAAGGAACACATGGGAGATGAAGACACAGTCTTGTCACTCAGGAGTGGCATTCTGGCCCTTCTAGAGAGTGGTATAGATGCAAGCCAAGACGAGGAGGCAGAGCTAGGCTGTGACTGCCAGGAAATGGGGGTCGTTGAAACCATGAAGTGTACAGGGAAGAATAGTGCAGAGCAGGAAGAGGGGCCAAGAGAAGCTGACACAGGAGAATCTGCATATCAGAAATTATCTGGAAAATGAGAAACATCTGGAGCACCAAAAAATCTGGGAATGAGAGTCATCTTTGAGGGAAGAGGTGTTAGCAGGGGAGCACTTGGGGATGAGCTGAGGTGGAAAGATGGCTGGAAGATGGCAAGCTGCAGAATCGGGCAAAAGGCTTTGGAGGTGGAGTGGCTGACAACGGGGATGGCTGCAGGCAAGAGCAGCTGGGTGGAGTTGGAGAGAGTCAGTGCATCAGAACCCTTTCAGAGTTGGCTTTGAGGCAAGTGAGTTTGCAGGCAGGGGAGCGACCGCCCTGTGAAGTGTTTCATGCCCAGTAGCACTCAGTTGACTCCATCTTAGATGGCTCCTGGCTACTGCTCTGATGCCCTGTGTGTTGCAGCGCCCTCCCCTGGGGTGTGCTGTGGACCTTAGCAGCCAGTTTCAGAGGGCCTATCCCTTGCCAGAGCCAACAAGCACCCAGAGAGAAGAAAGTACACATTCCTCTTGGGCTCCCTGCCCCCTCTGGCAGACATGGCCTCATTCCTTGCCCCCCCACCTACACCCTAAGCCTGTGCCAACCTGTGGGATTGCACCCATGTTGTCACGTGCACCAGAGCTGGGCTGGGTGCCAATCAGACAGGCTGACATCACAGAAAATCACAGCCAGACTTGGAAACAGCCGATACAATGGGGCTCTCAGAGCCATCTCTTCCCCTGGGACCAAGGCAGGGTTAGTCTCTGTTGGGACCGTGAAGCTGGCATACATTAAGTTCCCAGGAAGGTTCATGAACACCTAGCATACCTAGACAGCAGGGGACACTCATGCCCAGCCCTTTCTCCCCTCTCCTGATCCCAAAGAATCTTCCGGGGTCAGACACAGAAGCCCACCCACCAGCCTGCCTATTCTGCTCAGTGCCTTGGGTCTCAGGCATGGAGCAGTCATAGGGACCTGCAGACCACTCCTCCCAAAGAGCCTCACTTTTCTCTCTGCCTGAAATTCCCACTGTGCCTCCCTCAGTACTGAGAGGAGACCAGAACCATGCTTAAGTCTTCCCCTGACACAGAATATGAAAAGGGGGCCAGCTTTGCCTGAAATGAAAATGGGGAGCCAAGTCCGCTGAGCTTTGCCTTCGTGTGTGCCCCCTAGTGGTTTCTTGGATACAATACAGCTGTATGGGTAGGAAGCCTGTCTCTGCCATCTAGTCTCTGGATGGCCTTGGGAGAATTACTTAACAGTGTCTCAGCTTCCCCATCTGCAAAATGGGACTAATAACATCTACTTCCTGTGATTTCTGTGAGGGATCCATGAATAAATACAGATAAGGCCCTCAGTTAATCGCCTAACAAATACTAGAGAAAACTCATTTTGAAGAAGTCAGGGACTGTAGCTAGGTCAGCAGGGCCTGCCTTGTATACACAAAGCCCTGTCCAATCCCCAGAACCACATAAACCAGATGTGGTGGCACATACCTGTAATCCCAGCACTGGGAAAGCAAAGGCAGGAGAATCAGAAGGTCAACGTCATCTTCGGCTACATGGGGAATTTGAGGCCATCCTGGGCTAGTCTCAAACCTGTCTCAAAAATTAATTAATTAATTCCAAAGACTGTGATCTGGCAAAAATGCAGGGTTACCGGGAAGTGGTTCAGAGTCTGAGCCTCAACTTAAGTAACCGCCAACTGTGTACTTCAGCACCTCACCTCCCAGGGCCTGAGTTGCTGTACCCAGGCAATGGGCAGTATGCCCCTACCCTGTAGAGTACACACAGCGTTGGATAACTGGAGCCATGCTACTTGACCAAAGTGTGCAGGGAAGGGGGCTCCGTAACTTTGATTAAATCATTCCCACCCCTTGCCACCCAGAAATCTAAGATCTCCACCTTCGAGAAGATGTGGGCCTTTATGAGCAGCAAGCCCTCAGCACTGGTGAAAAACAATGAGGAGGGTATCCAGCGGACGCTCACAGCTGACTACGCTCTGCTCATGGAGTCCACCACCATAGAGTACATCACACAAAGGAACTGCAACCTCACCCAGATCGGTGGCCTCATCGACTCCAAGGGCTACGGCATCGGCACACCCATGGGTGAGTGGGGCCCAGGGAGAGGGGTGTGGTACAGACAGAGGCTCTAAGGCCCCTCCACCCTCCTCTCACAGACACATAGTCCCCAAGATCATTCCACTGACCTTGGGAAGGTGGTGTTTCCTCAGCCAGGAGCAGAAGGATGGAGCCACACCCCTGGCTTGGTTAGCCCTTGCCTTGAGCAGTGAGGGCGAGGACAGCCTCCCTTTGCCCTGTTCCTGTTGACACCCCCACATACTCAGGGCTTCCTGGGCCACAGGACCCGCACCCAGTGAGCAAGGCCTCCCCACCAAGATACCTTACCTGGACTTGGAGGCGGGCTTCAATGAGAGGAGCCCTTGCTTTAAGCTGGCGGAGGGAGGCATAGTTGTAATAGCTGACTCTTGAAAGCGGCCCTCACTGACAATCCCCCTGCCCTTCCACAGGTTCCCCCTACCGGGACAAAATCACCATTGCCATCCTGCAGCTGCAGGAAGAGGACAAGCTGCATATCATGAAGGAGAAGTGGTGGAGAGGCAGCGGGTGCCCCGAGGAAGAGAATAAAGAAGCCAGTGCACTGGGCATCCAAAAGATCGGTGGCATTTTCATCGTCCTGGCCGCAGGCTTAGTCCTGTCCGTGCTGGTGGCGGTGGGCGAGTTTATATACAAACTCCGAAAGACAGCAGAGCGGGAGCAGGTGAGACCCTGGCGGAGGCTGCTGCGCTGGACAGGGAAGGAAGGCAAGGGCAAGGCTAAGCTGGTTTCTCCTTCCTAAGGGCATGCGCTGTCTCATCTCACCTTCCTGGCCACCATCAGGATCCATCCAGCACTGCTCAGTCTTGGCCAAGCATGTTTTCTCATCAACCCCTGCTCCACTCCATCCCTGGCCAGTATGCAGTCAAAGCAGCCTCCACACTGATGCCCCAGCCCCTACACTTTCCATTTTTACCTCTATGCCTCCCATCTAACTGACCTCCCAGCTTCCACTCTTTTTTTCTTCAGGCTGACTTTCCAGCCTCCAGTGTTTCCTGCCCACCACATTTCTCCACTGCCATCTACAAGCTCCATAGCAGCCAGTGCCCTATTTCAAACTTAATTCAAACCATGTCAGCTTCCTAAACCCCCAGGGTAATTGTTGAAGCTGGGTGACAGAGGCATAGGGGTTCATTATATTGTATTTCTACTTTCGCATATATTGGGAAATTTCCATAATAAAAAGTTTAAGAAAGGAAAGTTCTGAGGGATGGCCCAAGTATGCAAACAGTGAATGAAGCTAGTCTTCCCTTGCCTGATTAATTCAAGAGTGGTTGGGGCAGAAGCCCTGGGTCCTGTGGCAAATTAGAAGCCTGGAGAGTTTCAAGTGCTAATACCCTGGCCTCACTCCCAGAGACTTTGTTTAATTGGCCCATGGTAGAGCCTAGCTCTAGAGTCTGCAGAAGACCCACAGGGTGATTTAAGCATGCACCTGAGCCAAGAGCCTCTGGGCTGGGGAATCGCCTTTCCGGCAGAAGTTCAAAAGCATCCAGACCCAGTGTGGCTGACAGGAGCCTGCTGCTGGGTCGCATGTGGAGGGCCCATTACAACCAGTGTCTGATAGATTTATCAAAATGAACTGGAGTTGTTTAACAATCAGTCAGCCTAAATCAGCTGAGAGAAGGGAGAGACAGCCTCGGCTGTGTGAGTTAGCCAAGGTAAAGGTACCATCCCAGAAGACCATTCCACTGGAAATCGGCTGTACAGTTGACTAGTTGTGGTCTGATTATAAATTGTTTTGCTTACAGGGATATTTGTTTAGGTGTGAGCCACAGCATGCAAACCTAAATATTTAACAGGGGATGGTTAAACATTATATTTCAAAAAAGAATAGCTGCTGGGGTTTTTAGAAATTGCTGTTAAGAATGAACTGAATTGTAAATTCGACTTGGCTCACCTTAGACATACTCTTTTCCAGCCCCGTTCTTTATGTTCCCTCACACATGACCCCTTTCAAGCCCATGACCCACCCATCATGGTTCTGCCTCAGGACCTTTGCACAAGCCTCGTACCTGAAGAGTGCTGCCTGAAGTACACCGTTTTCTTGACTTCATCTGGTCATATAGATTTTAACCCTTATACCTCCTTAAATAGCCTTCCCTAGTCACCACCCCCACTCTCCTCCCTTAATATCAAGCATGACTGGCTGGAGGATTTCCTTATTCGCTTGCTTGTCATCTGTTCCCATTCCGCGGCTCCCTGCTCAAGTCCTCACCTGCCTTCCCATTGCTCTGTGCTAGCACCCAGCATGTAACCTTGTGTATAGAAAAGGTTTTTAGGATACAGAAAGACAGGAAAGATAGGGACCTCCCCTGTACCACAGCCTGCATGCAGCCTCCTTGTGTTCATGTTCTACCGCCATACTGTCTGAGTTGGGCCATCAGCCTGCCCCACTGTGCACCATCTAAGTTCAAGGCCACCCTGAGCAGTTGGTTTCAGGAGCCACGGCTACTAAATACCTGTGGGAATACCACACTCCTGCTGCCCTCTGACTAGCTGCAGAGACCATGCTCAGATGGCCCTTAAAGGGACCTACTCACCGGGTACCCACAGGCTGGACTCCTGAGCACAAGGCAGCAGTGAGAAGACCCATCAGGATGGGTTCCCCATGTGTGTCTCAGAAGCTTCTGCAGCCCTAACTCCAGGCCAGGCCTACTGTTGGATTATGGGAACAAAACCTTAGAGTCTATTCTAAGGGATCCCCCCAACAGGTTCATTAAACTATGTGTGCATGGCATTTGGGGTGCAATGGGTTCCTCTGTGAAACAGAGATGATACCGCCTGCCCCTCCCCCCTTGTCTCTGGAGAACTTTCCAGGCATTTTCTGGGGTTCGAGAGGTTGGTGGCCTCTATGCAGGGCCAGGGGGAGAAGAGGATCTGTCTTACTCTGCCCCTTGTCCCTCCCCAGCGCTCCTTCTGCAGCACAGTAGCCGATGAGATCCGCTTCTCCCTTACCTGCCAGCGCCGTCTCAAGCACAAGCCACAGCCTCCTATGATGGTCAAGACTGATGCAGTCATCAACATGCACACATTTAATGACCGCAGGCTTCCAGGCAAGGATAGCATGGGCTGCAGCACCTCGCTAGCCCCCGTCTTCCCCTAGGCGTGGGTACAATGGGGACTTCAGGCCTAGTCCACGCAGAGGAAAGCAAAGGAGACCAGAAGGGACATCCTCATCTCATGCTGGCCTTGGGGATGGAGCTGCTGCTTGCATCCAGCTGCGGACCATCAGCTCTTACCTACCCAGAAACCAGTAAGCCCTAGGCCAGCTGCTTGGGCTACATCTCCTGTTGTCTTTTCTATGGCTTTCTAACGCTGTGAAGGCCAGTGGAAGCACATGCCTCTCAGGCTCCACTCATCACCCCTCTTCTCCATAGCCAGGTATTTCTGCCATGGCTCTGCAGAGGCCTCAGAAGATGGCTCTTATACTCTCTTCCATTCCCTCAAGCCCATGGGAGCAGAGACTCCAACTTTGAACACCTTATGGATGTTCTAATGAGGTTGCCAGTGGGAACCCAAAGGCAGCCATCCATCCACGGATAGAAGCAAAGCTTCAGCCCTTAAGGACTCTGTTCACCTGGGTCTGCTCTTCTCACCTTGTCTTCACCCTCAGCAGCCCCTTGACAGCATGGAAAGTGTGGAAAGGAGGCGTTTGGTATGAGAGAAGGAGAATGCACAGATGGAGGCTATTGTCCCAGAGGTTTAAGGTCAGTGTCCCATGGCACATGTGTTTAGGAAGTCTCCAGGAACGTGAATGAAGTAGCAACCACAGCAAATTCTTCTCCACTTTGGAAGCAGAGAAGACACCCACCCTCATAAGGAGTGTCCAAAGACTCAGTTGATATTGGAAGGCCAGCAGAAGTATGGATACTATGAAAATCCCACAGGCCCTTGATCTAATAGGCCAACTTTGCTGGTAAACAAGCCAGCATTCAGAACCCTAGGTTTTCAACTATCTACTCATTGGCGAGTCCCTGTTCCTGCCCATTGAAATTTGGCCCCCCTCTGCCATCCTGAAAAGAGAGGGGCTGCCTCAATAGACATGCCAGTCAAGTCAAAAGAGGGGTTGGTATCCTCCTGCACAGACAAATTTGGGGGTAGGTGGGAGAAGCCAGAGGGGACCCAAAGAACGTTCTGGTCATGCCCAATCTAAAGAGCCCCCTAGAGAAAGAAAGCTTTCTGAATGGAATTAGGAGCCCTCTAAAGGGCCCCAGGCTGGAAAGAAAGAAGCTGCCTCCTGGAAAATTAACCAAAGACCCAACACAGAGATACAAGACCATCCTGGTCCTTGATCTCCTGTCTAAAGCATCTATGGTCTTAGGGGTTCTGGGGGAGAAGAGAAGCAGCAAAGGAAAAGAGGGTACAGCCAAGGGGGTGAACAGATGACCTGTGGTTCCCACTCTGGAGGTTTGAAACTATAAAAGTCTTAGGAAAGATTCAATGTGAAGGGTTAGACAAAAGTGTCCTTATAGAAAACATGACAGGGCCATCAGGGCCCCCACAGCTAAGAGCAGAAGTTGGTCTCTGATGAGGGACCAGGGTGGGAAACATGGGTTAAGAGCTGGGGGACACTAGTTCCACACTCTCTCACTCTCCTGATGCTGCCAGGCTTGGATGAGTTACATCTGGATCTTAAGAGCCTTCTCAGCAGCGGTGAAGAGAACCCTTCAGTGGGCAGGGCCCACTCCCAACCCCACTAACATTAGTCCCATCATTTGATTCTCGGGAGCTCTGACTGGCTGTCTGCACTGAAGGGAGGAGGGGGAGGACTTGCAGCCAAGCCCAGTACATGGAATGATAGGAAAAGCCATTCTGGCAGGAGGGCAGACGTGTCTGTGTGTTTGACTTTGTATGCGTGAGTTTCAGGTGCTGGCGATAAGAGACAGACATGGGTATATAACATAGTCCATAGCAGGCAATAATAGGGAGCTTCCTTTGAGACGTGTGTGTGTGTGTGTGTGTGTGTGTGTGTGTGTGTGTGTGTGTGTGTGTACATGAGTGAAATGGGGAGGAAGGAGCCCAATCAGAACCAGCAACCGAGCCTCATCTATGTAAAAACAGGAGAAGCCATGTTGAGATGGGGTTCTGATGAGTATATATGTATAGATGCAAGTGTGTGTGAATGTGTGTGTGTGTGTGTGTGTGTGTGTGTGTGTGTGCTGAATGGCAGAGGATGGTGAGTAGGATACAACCTGCAGCCAAATATATGTAAAAGGAGAAGCCATGTCATCAGAGGTCTTGTATGACTGTGCACACACAGTGTGTGTATGCAGGCTTGTGTGCCCTGAAGACAGCAGGGGAGGGCAGACTAGACTGCTGTGCCCTGTGGATGGACGTGTGCTGTGCAGGAGGAGTCCTGTGAAAATGAAGAGAGAGAGAGAGAACACTCATGCCCATGCATGTGCAGACGTGTACCTAAATTCCAGTTCACACCATGAGTTGAGGCAGCAGAGCAATCAGTAAGGCAGGACACCAGAGTTTGTCTGCATGTCTGTTGTAGAGAGGATCATTTGCCACAGCTTTCCTGAGGCTCTGCAGAAAAAATGCAGTCTTCTGGGGCTCACAACTGGTGAGTCCCCCTTTGCTCTTCCTGTTGGGAGGGGAAAAAAAATGTTTCCTTTATTTTTTTCTTTTTAAACCAACCCTGCTGACAGGATTCTCCATTCATCTGTTCTCATCCACTGTATTCATTCATTAACCACTGTCTCATGTTGTCCAGTACAGTTTTATAACACACCCACATCCATGTTCATATCACACATGTGCTTTTATGCATGACACAGCAGATGTGTCATGTTCTTCTGAGGCTATGCACATATGTAGTCTGTGATTGGGAGAAGGAACGAGACGTGGTCGGTGGGAAAGATGTTCATAAAGGTAATGAAGAAGATGGGTGAAGGCACTGGGTTGGTTTATAGACTCGTGGGAAAAGGGATAGCATGCTGCAGGATCTTGCTTTTTGCTCGAGCCTTACATCCAGAGGTATGCCTTGGCTGAAGTCCAGTGTTTATTCTAGAGACCAGCCAGTGCCGAGCACCTTGGAGACCACCCTGCCCAGCTGTGCTGTGTCTCTCTGAGGGTAGAAAAGGAAGTTGAAAAGGAGGCAGATCATCCTAGTGGAAATCTGTCCCAAGTCCATAAGGGGTGCACAGAGCTGGGGCTGGAGCACACAGAGGCACTGGGGAACAATGGGGAACACCAAAACTGGTTTGGATGGAGCAGATGGGGTATGGCTAAGCAGGTGCCAGCTGGCTGTCTCTATCTGATCCTATAGACTAGCCCTGAATGGAAGCGAGCACCTCATGCATTATGTCTGGGCCTGAGCTCCACCTGCATAGAGTAGCCCAATGGCAGGGCAGCACCTGTCTTGTCCAGGCCATGAGGGCTAGTATACAGTGAGCCTCCTTCTGCCACTATCATGACCTACATCCAGTTTCTTTGCTATGGATGGATGATGAAACCTGAGCACACTGGGTGCTTAGGAGGCTCTCCTATGCAGGTGTCTTACAAGAGGGGAAAATGAGGCATTGGCTAGTGATCTAGACTTAGAATTCCTGAGGTAGGAGATTTCCCTTCCTCATCCTAGATTGCATCTCAGCTGGAAGAGCACTTCCTGGGTCTTGCCCTTGTAGCATGCTATGGGGGAGGGGTGAACAGATTAAATATATCCATGGAAGAGCAGAAGTCAGACTGGGCCCAGGGTCCCCAAGAATGGTCTGCCCTTCCTTACTTTTCTTTCTGTCCAGGGAGGGTTGAAGGTGGGGTGCGGCTGCTGCTGCTTCATGCCATGTGAGGTCATACCACACACACACACACACACACACACACACACACACACACACACACATGCTCCAGAGACATTCCCTACTGTAGGCACCAGCATCTGAACACGACAACTCTGTGGCCCACCTCTGGAATTGCCCTGCGTGGATGCCCATCTGGAAGGGCCCTCACGTTGGGAACAAACAACTGTATGGAGCTAACATCTGGAACCCACCCAACCCAGTGGACAGATTTAAGAATTGGGCCCCGCCCAATTCTTAAATTCAGTAAGATATATCTGGACATCCCAGGTTTTGGGGGTCAGGGTGCCCATCTGAAATAGGCCTAGCTACTTGCTGTAATGGAAGAGGACTTCGCCCTCTGTCTCCATGTTTTGGAGTTGAAATTTTAGAACTGAGGTATACGTGAAGTCACAGAATTGTTTTAGGTAGAAGGCTAATGTTCTGTACAATATATATATATGAATGTAAAATATATATATGCTTATATATATGCACAGTGTATATATGACCCACAACCCCTGTGTATACAACCCTTCCCTGCACGTCTGCACACAGTGTACAGAACCCAGCCAGCATGGGTGGGGACCCAGTGAGAGTTGGGGGCTGCAGCAGAAAAATCAGGTCTACTTACACAGCCCTCTGGAACAAGCCAGGCCTTGCCGGCATCTGTGTCATGGACCATGGCAAAGAGGGCGGAACAGTGTGGAGCTGGCAAGTGAACTGGGGAGGGGCAGTCATGGGTGAGAGTTTCCTCCTGGGAGTCTCTAAGGTAGGGCAGTGGGTATGTCTGGGATCCCGGAGCCGACATCACAATCTGGTCGCAGTATCTAGTGCTAGGGAGAACTGAGAGTGATGAAATCAGTTTTCCGGGCCTGTTCTTTCTTATCCTTGCCTGCAGAAGGGCCTGGAAGGCATCAGGCTGAGTCTGAAGCATCCTAGCCGACAGAGGACCCTGGGTGGCAAACGCCTCATATATGCAAGTTACCCACAGCTCACGGCTAGAGTGAGTTTCTTTTGAAGAGAAAGGCCTGAGGGCACTGCTGACATGCCCGTTCAGCACCCTGATAACCTAGTTATGAATCTAGCTCTTATTCTCCTGCCTTCTAGAATAGCGGCCCTCAAATCACCCCACAGTTTTATGTTTGACTTTTCTCTACCAAAACTTGAGGCCTCCCAGGAGAAGGAAGGGCTATAGATTCAGAGGCTAACCAAGAATCTGCCCCAAGATGTGGGGGAGTTATCATGGAGCCAGAGAGGTGGGAGATGAGAGATTCAAGAAGGCCACTGGCCTTGCACAGCCCCCTTCATTCTGCCAATCCTCTCTCTGTTGCTTTTTTATAAAACAGGGCAGCTGACAGAGAGTCCCTGACAAGTAGATATAGATCTCTGTCCCTGCCTCTCCTGGATATATCTGTTGCCAGTAATCTGAGGCCTTCAGCCCCTTCCTGGGTCCAAGCATCGCTAGAGTGTGCTGGGGTTTTGCTTTTGTGTGGTCTGCAGCCTGCCCTGTGCTTCAGCCCCAGCCCTCAGGCCATCTGCACTTAAAGGCCAGGCCCACTGCAGCCATGGTCAAGCGCATCTAAATTCAGCCGCTGAGGAGGGTCCTGGCCTGGCTCCATAGAGACCAGAGGCTCCAGGAGCCCTCACGCCACTGTGCTCTGAAACTCCAGCCCATCCCTGCCTGGGCTGACTTCCTGGCTGGGCCTCCGTGGTGGGGACTTCAGCTCCCAACTCCTGGGCTGAGCCCCCAGACAGCACCATGGGACTCCAAGAGCCCTGGCCTGTCCCACTACCCAGACCAGAGTGCCTGGATGCCCACCCCCACTTAACAAGGTTCCCACACACTGGTCTCTGGGCCATTCAGGGGGTGCCCTTTGTGGACATGCAGAATTTCTATGAATATAGTTTTTTGTAAACATTTTGTAACAATTTGGGTTTCATAGTAACTGTGTTACTTGCCAATCATTCTAAGCTGATGTAAATAAATTTCCAAACAAATCTGATTATTTTCCTTTTTAAGACACTGTGATATATCAAAAGTGCACAGTTTGCTGTATGAAGTAATATGGTTTTAAATTTTAAATAAATGTTTTTAGAAAATGCGTTCTTCCTGAGGTATATTTTCTGTTCTTCATCTCCCTTCAGAACCAGAGGGCACAGGCAGTTCATGCCGGCCATCTTCCTCCCAGGAATGACTGTTTCCAGGGAAGCAGACCCTGTGCTGAGCAGGCAGCTACCTCCAGGCCAGGCTCCTGATTACATTTCAGACATCAAGGCCACACTGTCACAAGGCTGATCTCTGTCTCCCCCGCCCCCTTGGGCATGTACCTCAACAACTCGCCATCATCACAGGTTCTGAAGGAACCGTGTCCCTAGGTGACCCTGTCCCTTTGGTCATTGCTGAGATCAGGTGAATGTGTCCCCAGGGTTGGCTCGTCAAATCTCACCTGAGCTATTATCCCCTGGGAGGGAGAAGGCCCTGTGGGCCACTCTCTGGGGGACGGGAATCTGTTGAGTTCAGAGTGATTGTTTTATGTGGAAAGAATTGGATGTCAGTGGAGAAATGAGCAAAGCCAGAGGGGTGGGGATGGGGGTGTCCAGGTGGAGAGTCACTTCTTAAGTCTGGCACAAGAATGCTTGGAGGGAGAGACAAAGGAGTTGCAATCCAGGCTTCTAGAAGTCTCAACTGAAAAGTTGCTACCATCGCAACCCCTAGTATAATTGCATCTCGTTGTCCAGGAAGCGGGAAGTAGGAAGTGCATGGATGCCGCCAAGACTCTCACATTCTGGCAAAGCATCACAGATGGAGTGAGAAGGGGCATCTGCATACCCTCTGCCTCTCAGACTCAACATCAACAGACTCACTTAGAGACTGAATTCCCTCAGAATCCTCCACATTATACTATGACATAATTAGAAAACAGGCAAGATGTGTTGAGGGTTTCTCACCAGGAAAGCCTGTGTTAAGCTCTCAAGCCCGTGGAACCGTAATTCCCAGGAGAGGGGTTATGATTGAAGCAGTTTGGCTCAGATGGCCACTTGTAGTTCAATCAGCTGTGACCCAAGGAAAGAGAGAGGTCACTAAGTATAGTCATGAGACACAGGATCATAATTTCACAGGGAGTGAAAGATCTAGAGAATTCCAGAGACTGCGTGGACTGGCAACATCCTGAAAAATTTGCCCTCCTGTCCCATCACCGGGCAAGGGTTGGGCAAGATCCCAACAATCTCAGTGGAAAGAGAAGCACCCATTACCCTATGGACTATATCAGAGAGCTTTTGTTTAATCTGGAGCTACAGTCAGGCAAGGAGACACAGGAAGTTTCTGGATTGAAGGCTATCTGTCCGTCATTGGGAGAAGTCCTGGGACTGAGCAGACCAGGCTCCGGGGAGGGCTCCAAGTCTAGCAGAGAATGAGGAGAAAGGTCATGGTAGGGGTAAGGAAAAGCAGTGACTACACATCCATCCAATCCTTCACTGAAGATGTTAGCATGCCACGCAAGAGTTCCTGTCTCACGGCTTACAGCAGGTGTAACCTTGAACAAACAACTGAGTATCCTCAGCTTCCGTCTCCTCATCTGTGAAACACATGGTTATAAGGACTGCCAGTTCACCACAGGCCCAGCCTGTCAGAAGTCAACAGTAGACGAACCTCTTCAACCATCTCCCGAGGCAGCCAGGATGGAAGACACGGACTCCGATTGGGATTTCATCCTTCCGCCCCGCCTTGATTTTTGCAGGTGGCTACACAACTCACTGGTTTGTGGCGGTTCTCCTGTGTGACGGAATGCCCACTTTGCTGCCTTGGGGAGTTCCCACTGACAGGAAAGAAAAGATCCAAAGGTCGTGTTGAGACTGAGATGTGACAGGACTGTTCTCAAGGGGCCTTTCTGACCCTCAGTCGGGCTCCAGATCCTTGCTTCTGTCCCCTATGAATGCCCAGGAGCAAGCCAAGGAGAGGAAGTCAGGCTGGGACATGGGACCATAGGCTGGACCGAATCCTGCCCCCAGGGCCTTGATGGTTCTTCCTCACAAAACAGAAGCTGAGTGTTTAAGAAGCATCTGTCATTATGGAAACAAAGTTGCCAGGCCATTTTTTTCTTTTCCTATTTTTACTGCGGGTTCATTATCTTATGCAAATGAGGCCGCTGATGAGGCCTTTCTGCTGGGTGGCCCATGCTGGGACCAGCTCCACCGAGGGGATTTATTGCCTGCCTCAACTCCAGACAGGATCCGGATTGTGGGGAACCACAGAGATGGCTTCCAGAGCAGCAACCCCTACCTGAAACAAGCCTTCCTCTGGACCCAAAGCAAGGCCCTGGACAGTTCCTAACATGTCAAGGTCCTTAACCTAGAAAGGCCCACTGTTAGTCCCATAGGATTCAGGCCTCCCTCTCAGACTCACCAATAGCTAAAACCTAGCAGACTGAGTGGCTATCCCCAACAAAACACTGAGAAAGGTGTGGTGTGAGCCTGTCTCTGGGACAAGGCCTTGGGTGGCCAGCATAGACCATGTAACGTAAGAGTTCTCATCTAAAGGGCAAGAGAGCTGGTGTGTGTAGCCGAGTCCTTGCCATCTTTGGCTAGACCTCAGAGTAGCCAATCCCAAATACTTGTGGCATATCATTAGGTGGCAAGGGGACACACTTAACCAAGACAATGCCTCACTGCTGCAGGAGATGTACACTGACAATGTCTGCTGTGAGGCTCTTTCATTGATGAAGAAACTGAGGCACAGAGAGACCAATAACTTGCCTGAGTCTGGGGAATAGGTTCAGAGACGAACTCGGGATTCTGCACCCCCAAAGGAAGCAGCTAATAGCACCTTACTCCCTTTAGCCTCCCTGCTGCTCAAGCATCCCTTGCCTGGCCCTCTCCAGCTCCTGCAGTTCTGGGCTTACTGACATTCTTACCACTCTAGGCTCTAGGCTGTCTCTAGGGCCGTCTTCTCAGTGATAAACTTGTTGACAAAGCGCATGCTCTCCCCAGAGAGCCTGGCATCTTCCGTGTCGATGATGTGATCCCTCTATCCAGCCTCACGCCTCAAGCCCTTTTCTTCACTTCTTTGTGAAGACCAGCTTCCTCTGTGTATCCAATAACCTTTCTACGCCTGATAACAAGCTGAGCAAGGGTAACTTTATGAAGAAAAGAGGTTTATTGATCTCACAGTTTGGAGGTTCAGAGGCATGGTGGCAGCATGGGTGCCTTACCTGGTTTCGGTTACATGTCATCATGGCCAATGGCATTGACAGGGATAGAAATGAGGTAACAAAGAGTCACACTGAGCACCAAGGCACACAGCTCTTACAACAATCCGCCCTTAGGAAATTCCCAGGGACACACCCCCAAACAACCTAGGCTTTGCCCCCAACATAGCCACCAAAACCCAGAGTCCCAACACATGAGCAAGTATTCTGAAACAGGAACACAGGCAGTATTTCCCGAGAGCCTTCTAAGTACCACACCCAGATTGGATGCATTCCTCTGCCGATAGCTCAGACCTTCTCCACATTTCCCAGAGGCTGGGCAGTGGTGAAATTTCCCCATCCACCAGCTGAGGATGAGAAGGTTTTGTAGTCTCAAGACCCAGTGTCACCAGCTCTGTGCCCTCTTGCATGAATAGACTTCTAGCCCTGAAGCTCCAGAGGACGTTCAGAATCCCCTCCTGTCTGAGGATAGATCTAAGAGATCTAAGAGTTCTTGCTGCTACTATTTCAGGATGAGCCATCGCAAATGATAATAATAAATTAAACAATGAATTTCGTGGCCACTAGTTGAGGGCCCTGAATGCCACCGTTCACAGGATTCGTACCACATCCCTCGGAGCTTTGAGACCCCATCCCCATAACGTGCAGAGAGGACCCCTCAACAATCCAGCAGGCAGCAGAAAGGGGCTTCCAGTCTAAGGCCTCTGCTTTGTAGATGTGGCGAATGAAAAGCTAAATAAACAAGGGAGAGGACATGAAAGCAGTCCACATTCAGGCTGTTTAGATACCATACAAAGGAGGGGGAAAAATCCGAACTTGATTGGGCCCCAAAATGGTGAATTACTAATTACAGTCACTCACAGGAACGACCTACCATTTATGCCTAATTGCAGTGCAACCCAATAACAATTATGCACATCAATAAATGTGTCAGATTAACTTGGTTGCAAGTTTTATTTGATGACTGACACTAAACTCCATTTAGTTTAGTTGCTGGCTGCTCTAATTTGGGCAGCTATGGTCACCCTGCCTGGTCCTGCTGGTCATTTCCAGATCACCAAGAAGGACATTGAGGCTGGAAAGGATGTAGAAGGTGAAGGAGGAAGAAAATGCCTCCTCCTTTCTCTACTGGAGCCTATTGGGTCTGGCAAGCGCGCTGAGAGTGGCTCAGCAGGGGGTCTTTGCAGGGTGTGCAGACCGCATCCCAGGCCTCCCCTCCCTTTCTCTATGCCAAAGGCAGCTTCCTAATTAGAACATCCATAACCCTCAGCATCTGCTCCAAGAGAATTCAGCTGCTGCTCCGAGACGGAGAAGTCCATTAACTTTATTGCACAGAACGTCAGACGTTCTTCTAGACAGAGCGTCACTGCCAAGTGAGATAAACTGCCCGGACTTGCAAGAGGGATGGGCCTCCCCTGGGTGCTTGGGATCGTCTCCTCTCACTGTCCAATATCCCAGGTAGTCATATCATGCTTCCTCAGGAGGAAGGAGCCAGGAAAATGGTGACTTCCAAACACAGGTGCAGCCCAAGCACCCAGCCATCACTGCGCAAACCCGCAGTCGGCTGGATGTCAGCCCCAGACAGAGCCATCTGACTCCCAGAATGCACCGGGACTGCCACCCAGAGCCAGGCAGCTTGTTCTACCTCAGCAGACATTGGAAGAGCCCTTGTCACCAGAAGTAGGAGAACACAGCGACTCAGAGTGGCATTTGGAAGAAGATATTCCTGTGACTATGCAAAACTGAGGATCATCCTGAGCCTGCCCCATAAAACGGGCCAGCGCCCACCTCTAAAACGATGATGCCTGGAACTTTTAGTGCAATGTCTGGCGCATGCGGAGTGAAGTTCTTTACATGAGAGCAGTCCTTCCCTGTCCCCCTGTGGTAGCCGAAAGGAGAGACAGCCACACATAGGGATGTAGCAAGCGCCACTGTAATCAGACAGCCATGCTTACAATCCCAGCTCGGTCATGTGACTTCAACCCCTAAGTCTTCAGCTTCCTCATCTATAAAATGGAGTTGCTATCCCCTGGCCTCTCTTCCTCAGGCAAATGAAGACCCAAAGGGTCCTCTGGTGAGAAGCTTTCTCGCTCCAGTTACTAAGGCTGGCATCCTAATGTCTAATATTCCCTGGGATGTGCAGGGCCCATGGCTGGCTGTTAGTTGGGCCATTCCCAGCTCTCCAGCCTGGAATCCATCTTTCTGTGAAACACCCCACACATTGGGCCTCCCACCTCCTCCTGGGTGGCCCAGATCTGGCAGGAAACAGCCACCAACTCCTAGTCCTGATGGATGTCTCCCCCCAGTGGGGCTCTCAGCCTCCCTTCTCAGATTCAGATTCCTTCTTAATATGAATAATTAGCAGAAACACTCAGAGGGGGAGACAGCAGTCATAGCAATCGACCCCAGTGATTTCCAAGCCTCGGGGAGAGCCCAATTTTGCTCCAATCCGGGTGCTGTAAATTCCCATCAAGCTAAGAAAATATAGTGCAATTTAGAAACACTGATACGGCAATAAAACACAGATCTCTAGCAAATGGAATTCGGCAACATCTAAAAATGGAGCCATACATTACTAGGCCTGTGACTCCCTCCAGGGAAATAGTGCCGGGAGAGGCTGGGGGAACTTCATGCTCAAGTGGCTCTTTCTTTTCTGGATGAAGGCAGGGGCCACCCACAGATGGCCCCTGTGTCTCCCTCAGGCCAGACACAATGAGTCCCAGAAGGGTCTCCTCAGAGAGAGAGACCCTCAGGCTGCCCCTGTCACCAGCAGCTGTTGCAGGAGTATTCCCAGAGTGAGAAATCTGGGGGAAGTCACAGGGAGTCCACAGGAGTGACTTTCCAGGGAAATGGGATTGTTTCATTTATCAAAATGAAGACACACAACCAAGACTTGTTCAAGGTCATCATGGGGGAACTGGTTAAATCTGAACAAGCATCTGTCTGCCTGTTTTACCCAACTCAGGATTCAGACCTTGGATTATAAAAAACCAAACCCAAGTCCAGAAGTGCTGTTGGGTTCTGGACCAGCAGCAGGCCTGGGGGTGTAGCAAGTAGCACAGCGGGTGTGGTCCTGCTGAACTGTGGGGAGGGGGAGGCTTTGGAACTGATGAGCAGGACCAGCTATACTCAACACCTCCACTTCCCCCGGTATGTGTGGGGGGAGTACTTGCTCTCTCTGCCTGTCCTCTCCTCCCCCTTATCATCTTCTATCTCCTTGTTGACCCCCTCTTCACCACTCTCTCACACATGCACGTTTGTGCCCACACAGACCTGCACCATGCAGTCCCAGCTTCACATCTACGCCCCTCTGTATCGTCTATCAGCGTGGCAACTCATCATGTGGCAGAGACTCATCATGCGCCTGAAGCCCTTGATTCTCTTCCTCCTTGAACTAAACCCAGCTCATGGACTCTACTCTATGGACTACTTTCATGTGCTCATAGATACCTGGAGCCTCGTGGGCAGGAAACCCAACAGACTGGAATCGATGCGGGAAGAATGATTGTTCTGGAGTCTTGCAGACGTGGGCTTCAGGTCCAGCTCAACTACTAACTCACTGCGTGACAACTTGTGGAAGGCACTTCATCCTTGAACCTCAGTTTCCTCATCTGTGACAAGAGACCCTTCTGGAAGGTTGCTCCAAGGACTTGGGAGATGGTGTGAGATGATCATTTAAATATGATATAGTCATTCCTGGGTCCTATGGGCTATTGCCTCCAGGACTTTTCCAATACAACCTACAAATGCTCAAGTCCCACGTGTGAAGTGCCACAGCACCTGCACAGAATTGGCATGCACCCTCTCTTGGCTTTAAATCATCTTGACACGACTTATAATACCTAATACATTATGCAAATTTTATGTCAATAATCATGATATTGTACTACCTACAGAACTGTCTATGTTAGGTCCAGACAATATTGTTATCTAATTTTTCAATCTGTAATTAGGTAAACCCATGGGTGGGGAGATTTGGCTGAACCTGGCACATGGTAGGCGATTAATAAATAGTAATTGCATTAATTGGGATAA
Source organism: Phyllotis vaccarum (assembly GCA_033318265.1). Taxonomy (NCBI): domain Eukaryota; kingdom Metazoa; phylum Chordata; class Mammalia; order Rodentia; family Cricetidae; genus Phyllotis; species Phyllotis vaccarum. The sequence goes on from JARWLC010000003.1 coordinate 40,807,016, forward strand.
GGTAGGCTATGCTGAGACCACTGGTCCCTCCAGTGGTTTAACATAGACATCAGCATTTCTGGTATGCATTTGCCTTTCTGTTCTCTATTATGAAGAGCAGCCATGGCAAGTTTGGAGAGTTAAGGCAATCTTGTGTCTCTACCATCTCAATGAGGAGCCTTCTGAGATCCACAGCCAACTGTCAGCCTGACTCAGATTTCTGTGTTCCTCCTTTTGCTTCTGCTCTGTGTTCTCCCAAAGTGCAGCAGAAAAAATACAAGCCTCTCCTCTACTGTCCCCAACCTATGCTGGCCTCCGAGTGACGCTGCGTTCAGAAGGGGAGCTATTCCTGAAGCCTCCCCTTGAACTCCCATCCTGTGATTGAAGGGACTGTCATCAACTTGGTGACAGCCTAGCATGCAGGCCTCCAGCATGACTGCAGCATGGCCTCTAAGAGTGAGGGACAAACTCTGCCATCACCAGAAGGATGCACATGAATGTTGGCCAAGACCTCAGAAGATATAGGTCCCTCCCCATCGAGATGCCCCCATGAACTTCAACTTGGGTAGCTGATGCTCTTGCTGGTTCACTGGGTAAAGGGCAGACCAGAAACCAAGAAGAAGGGGTTTCATGTGAGGAGAGTGTGTACCATGAAGCCTCAGCCCACAGGTGAACCAGAACCTGGCAGCTAAGGGCTGCGTGTGCACTCTTGGAGCAACAACAATCTCTCTGAGATACTTTAATGAAGCAGTATTGTGAGCTGGTGATGTGTAGGGAGACTCACAATTCATTAGCGTGGGGAAGAGGGGGAGAATTCCATTCCAGAGGTGCAGAACCACCATGATAGGCCAGGCTGCCCTCTCCCCGCCTGACCCCTTCAACAGCACGCTTAGCCCTCTGCTGCTCTGGAGTGTGGCTAACCAAGAGTCCCTTCCCTCATAGGCACATCTGTTCCCATGAGATCTTACCTGCCACCATCTGCATTGTTGAAAGAGCCTCAGCCAGTTGCCTATGAGGTAACCTTGGGAAGGTTCCTGTTACCTGAGATGAAATGCTGTGGACTCTTCATTCGACAGCAGTGGTTCCTAACGCTGTGACCCTTTAACACAGTTCCTCACATGTGGTGACCCCCTCCCACCACAAAATTATTAGTGGCTACTTCATAACTCTAATTTTGCTACTGTTGTGAATCATAATGTAAATATTTGTGTTTTCTAATGGTTTTAGGCCACCCCTGTGGAAGGGTCTTTCCACCTCGCAAAGGGTCAAGATCCACACAGGCTGAGAACCACTGTTCTAGAGCCTGATGGATGGAATCATCCTGAAGCTGTTCCCGCTGTAATTTCCTCTTTGCCCAGCTTTGGACCAGCCTCTTGGGGTTTTCCCAACCTCTTCTTCCTGACAGCCCTCCCCAAAGTGCAACACCTACCGTGCCCTTCTCAAGCTCATCATCATTCCCTATGTAGAGAATAGAATAAGGCCCCAAGAATGGGTATAAAGGCTCACAGGTGACCCTAAATGCCAGCCATGACTCAAGGTTAGACTTGCTGAGCAACAATAGGCTTGATGCTCAGAGGCTGAGGCCTGTGGTGAAAACTGACCCCTGACTGAGGCCTGTGGTGAACTCTGACCCCTGACTACTGTCAGTTAGGGCTTCAAGGAGAGAGGGGGCAAGACAGAGGAAGAGGAAGCACAGCACTCTCCAACTCCTCTATTTATTGCTTTATTCACGGAAGGCTTATCCCCGTGTACTTAAACAGGATTTGAGGAGCTTAAAACTAAACACATTTAAAAGGAAGCAATTGTGAAAGCAAAATAGCATGGAACCGTGTCGAAGGAGTGCCGGGTTTTATTTCCTGGGAGGCCTGCAGAGATAATGAAGTCAGAACCTCTTACCCAGGCCACCAGGAGAGCAGATAACAGGGAGAGGGTCCCTGAAGAGTCGATAGACTCTCAGGTTCACTGGGAGTCCATAATAGTCCCTATCTTGAGATCACCACCCTGGTCTCAAGGTGCTGGTGCAGGGAGACATGGTTGTCTATGCCACTTAAAAGGCATTTTTGAGAAATTCTGGGGCAGGACTAGTGAGCCCTGTTCTTGTCCAGCTCTCTGCGCTCCTGGACAGACAGCATCTCATGAAGAACACCGGGAGAATGTTCCAGATGTTGTTGTACCTTAGGGGTGGCAAGTCCCAGTGGAATCCAAGGCAGCTGGTACTCATTCAGGCTAGCATCAGAAGCTTCAGGAATAGTGTCTGTACTCCCTGGCATTTCCACAGCCCCAGAGAAATCCTGCAGCCCTGAGTGGGTGATGATGCTGCTACCAATATTACTGCCCACCCACCCCACAGCTGGGTAAAGTGAAGTCTGAAGGAAGCGAAGGCATACAAAATCCTGTCAAGAAGGTGGGTGCTGCTGTGCGTGATGCTCACTCACGTCTGCAATCGCAGCACTGGGAAAGACTGAGGCAGGAGGGCTGGGGGAAGGAAGGGGGAGGGGGAAGAGGCGCTGAACCACGGTTTGGTTCAAATCATAGCTCTGCCTTCCTCCATGTCAATCCCATAGTTTCTCTGACCCCACTGTCCCTCCTGTGATACCAGAGAGACATTTGAGCATGGTGGTACACACCAGTGATTTCAGCACTTGGGACACTGAGACAGGAGTATCCTCAACAGTGTGAGGCAAACCTGGGCTGCACAGTGCCTTCCAGGCCAGCTTGAACAAGCCTGTCTAAAAAGTGGGGATGAGCCAGAGAGAGAACAAAAGAGAGGGAGGGAGAGGGGGAGAGGGGTGTATGTGTGTGTGTGTGTTTCCTCCAGGGTTAGCTATGTGAATTAGATGAAAAAATACTGCTGCCGTTCAGACTGGATGCTCAGCAGACAGTAGCTTTCATAATTGGTGCATTGTTCAGGTCAGTTCAGCTCAGTATTACTGACCACTTGGTGGAGTCATTAGGGAACATGGTCAAAGAGCCCATTCTCAGCACCCGGGGATAATAATGGCAGGCTTTTCCCAGGGCCAGATGCTCTAATATAAGGTGTAAGGGGGTACACAGCTTTGGGATCCTATAAAACCTTGGAAAATTAGAGCCTGTCATCTGCCCCACTGGCTTCAGAATGTCTGCAAAAGGCCCCGGGGGACAGAGGGAGGGGTAAAAACGAGTTGGAAGAAAGCAAGGTGACCATGGCAGGTAGGGATTTCAAAGCGAATCTCAAGAGGTAAGAAATGAAGCTGAGTTTTAGGGGTACCAAGTCAAGACTAAAGGGAGAGCTTCAGTGTCCCCCAGGAGGTCCAGTACTGCAAGTCAGAGTCAGGCTAGCGTTAGACAAGGGGCTGGGCCCGTTTCAGGAGGTGAAGTAGCTTCTTACTGCTATAGTAAATTACCACAGATGAGAATATCTTTAAAACAATGTCCCTCCCTTCTGGTCTGGCACCAGAGGTTAAACCTAGGACCGTGTGCGTGCTAGGCAAGTGCTCTACCACCGAGCTACACATATTCCCAGCCTATTTCTACCTTTTTAAAATACCAGTACTGCTTCACTAAGTAGCCTAGTGAGGAATTTGTAATCCTCCTACTAGGCCATCCAAGGGTCGGGAGGGACTACAAGCCTGCATAACCAGACTCCACAAAACAATGCAAATTGTAATGATTTGGGGGGGGGGGGGGAGTGTTCTTTCTTTAAACATGTCCACACATCCTCACCTATTATCGACGTAGCTTACAGTTCTGGAAGCCAAAAATTCCCAGTTAGCTTCACAAGGCTAAAGTCGAGGTGCTTGGCATACTCTATCTATCTCCCCTCACCCCTCTCATCCCTCCCAACCCTCCCTTCTCCACCCCTACCCCTACCTCTGACTCCACCCATCCCCAGTCCCCCTTCCTCTTCTTAATTGGGGGTGACAGGGCCTGGTATCTGCAGCTCCAGGCAGCAGGCAGGCGGAGATTCTTGGCTTTCAACCAGTCCTGCCATCAGAAAAATAAATTGCAAGGAACATTTTCTGCCACCTGTTATTCATAAATTCCAGACAAATTTACTGAGTGTTGCGCTCTGAGCTGGGTAGAAGGCCCCAACTGCAAGTCATACTGAGCAGGCCTCGTAGGTGGCTTCCAGACCCCCTCTGTGGGCTACAGGAGCAGGCACATACTCCCCCATGGGAGCCCGTCATTCATCTTCCAAGGATTTTCGGGCCAGCTGTTGAATATGGTCATGATTAGAAATCCAATTATATTAACTTACATTTAAATAAATTGCATCAGAAACAAAGGTAAGGAAAATGCTCAACTCCTCAACAAGGTCTTTATTGTGTTGCTACACTGTTCTATTCCCCAGCCCTTGAGGCTGTGTGCTTCGGTGGAATGTGGAGGCCGGAAATAGCATGGCACCTGTGTCACCTCTGCCCACTCTGCTCGGTGGTATCACCTCTGCTACACTGAAATCGCAAATGTTTACTGCCTAGAGCCTGGCAGACAGGACACATAGCCTTTGCCTGGACAGCCAGTTACTAAACATTTACAGCCCGCTGCCACCTGTTCGCAGTGCAGATCCCAGCCCGTGTTAGACCATCCTCCTCACACTGGAAGCCTGAGGCGGGCGGGACTGTTCTCTGTACTCTCCTTAAGCTGGTCTCTGAGTCTATAGTTCCCCATGTCCCTTTGGCGGCTGCTCGGTCTCACCTGCCCCAAGCAAGAGCCAAGGCTGGCTGCTCCATCGGAAAACAGCTGTTCCCCCCAAAGCTTGCAAGCCTTAATTCAGATTACAGACACAGCTGGACCACAGCTCCTAGACTGACATGTAACTAACTTTCACTTTACTCACATTCTCAGGAAAATTGACAATTTTCTGCCGTTTTATTACACTCGGTGATAATTTCAAAGGCAGGTTAGTGCACCCATAAAACCGACTTTGCAACAAACTCATGGTGGTAGAAAAATACATTTGAACAGGACGTATTGTTTGCGGTCATAAGACAGAGGCCAGGGGCTTGCTCTCACTCCCAGTCCTCAACGATCTTGTTCCTGGGAAGTGGGGGGCTGGGTCTCTTCCCTGCTGTCCTCATCTGAGGAGATGTGGACCCCATTCCTGAGGATGCCCACTGGCCGTGGCGGCTGACAAAGTCCTCAGAGTCCTGGGACCTGAGGGCCAGGACACTCCACAGAAGGCCTCCAAGGGCAAAGCTGGCTTCCAGAAGGGAGTTTATAGTTGGCTAATCAAAGCTTAATTACAGCAGCTCAGCGGATTCCAACAGGAACTCAGGCCACGGTGGGTTTTGCTCAGAAACTTTTTTACAAGCTTAAGCAGAAGCAGCAAATTAGCAGGAAGGAAAAGAAAGTCATCCTGCCTTCACGGTGTTCCCTGGAGCTGGAAATCAGTATTTCACCCTGAAGAAGGCGGCTCTGGGCAGAAGGTGTAGTGGGGGAAGGGAGGAGTGAAGAGCAGCTTCTGGGAGGTTCTCTATGGTTAAGATCTGTTCCTGTCCCACTGGCTGAGGAACAGCCTGATACCTTCTCTCCTCTTCTCCCTCAGTGACCACCAGTCAAGGCCACACTCCATGTAGCAGAGGTCTCTCCCATTCCTAAGCATCCCAGCATCCCAGCACACCCCTAGAATCTGGGCTCTTCTGGGCTTCTGATGAAGAAGTTTCTACACCTCCCCTGCACACTGCAGAATTCCTGTGCTCTCTGTAAAGCCCAGCACTCAACTCTACTCCTCAGGAGGGCCTCCAGGTTCCCCCTCCACATCAGGCAGCTGAATGTTCTGGAATGCATTTCCTTTCTTCCTCCCTCCCTTCTCAGAGAAGTTACTCTGTAGCCACTTCGAATCACACAGATCTGTGTTTGAATCTCATCTCTGTCCTGAGCAAATGGTTTAGCCTGACTGAACCTCAGTACCTCGGAATGAAACCCATAGTAGGAAGTGGCTGGGAGGCATTCCACTAGGTGACCTGTGGTCAGGTAAATGCCACACCTGCACTGTGTATTGCACTCTGTCCAGGGCTGACAGAGCTCAGTGGGAGAGCCCTTGCCTAGCCTGTGTAAGAGCTAAGATTACCCTCTTAGCACAAAAGAGAGAAGAGAAGGGGAGAGGTGCAGGTGAAGGCGAGATGGTTCAATTGGTAAAGTGCTTCATGGATTAACTGGAGGATCTGAGTCAGGTCCCAGCCCCCGTGTAGAAAGCCAAGGATAGTGGTGCATGGTCCACTGGAGAGTCAGAGACAATTGTATCCCTAGAGCTCACTGGCCAGCCAACCTAGCTGAAATGGAGAGTCCCAGGTCCTAATCGGAGAGCCTAACTCAAAAAACCAAAGCTGACACTCCTGAGAAATGGCACACAAGGTTGGTCTCTGGCTTCCACACGCACCTGTGCACATGTCCATATGTACCTGTACACACACACATACCTGAAGTGGAATAGGAGGAAGGGGGGCATGGAAGAGGAAAAAATAAAAACGTTTAAAATCCACAGAGATCTCACTTGCCCCCTGGAAAGAAGACCCGGGTTTTAGAAATGACTGGAAGAGCTCTTGACCTTGTGTTGTCAATAGTCACAGCAAAATTCCCTGGCATGAAAGCAGGTTGAGGAGTCTCCTAAGGGGCGTGGGTGGGATCAACACAGAAAAAGGGCAGCTGAAATCTGGGGACAGGAACAAAAGACCACAGGTCCCTGTGTGCTGTAGAGGCCCCAGGGCAGGGTATTCCTGCTGAGGATAGGGAGGCTGGCAGAATGCAGCACCCAGGGTCCAAGGCAGGGGGAGGGGCGCGCCTTTGCAATTCATCATTTTATTGGTGAGTTACGGACTGAATGCTGCTTTGTGCTATCGCAGCCCACGGAGATGCTCCTTTTCAACTTTATGAACTTCGCTGACAATGAATAAAAGCGCTCTGGCATGAAAGGCGCCTGCATTATTCTGTGCGATTCCTGGTTCCTAATGTCATCAATTACAATAATCAGATCACCATAACACAGGGCTGGAGCGGGGAACCCACAGAGGGGCCGACGAGCGTGACCATGGCTGTTTCAAACTGCTCACTTGTGTTTCCAAAACGCCGTAGATGGCTGGGAAATGTGATTGCCCTTAAGTTTCAAATTACCTGCAATCATTAAAATAATCTAGTTCATATTCATAAAGCCGTAATTATATTTCACATACCCAGTAAACACTTTATGAGAAAAACCCACAATTCTGCAACAAAATAAAGAGGCGCGATCTGGCAGTGTCAAAATGGTAAGTCGTGTTGGCGTGAAATCTGTTACAAACAGAGCTGGGACTTGAATGCTCTCCACAAAGCACATTCCAGGCCACAGTGGTGGGTGGTAGGGTGGGTTTTTGCAATCAGAGCAAGCAGAGAAAGGAAAGAGAGGAAGGAGATGGCATCCCTATCCAGGACTCCTGGCGTTTTTCTCAGCCCATGCCTCTGTTAGAGGATCACTTAATCCATGTGACACAGCAGGCAGTGGTCACCACCCTCCCAATGGCAGTCTCAGCATTGCAAGGTTCATGTGACCTTCCTAGGAATTAAAAAATTGTTGCATTTACTTGATGGATCAGAAACGTTGATGGCTGAGGCTCAGCTAGGTTCAATGTTTTTCCTAAGATCACACAGTAAGAAAAGCAGATTCAGCCTCAAGAATGGGATTCCGAAGTACACCCAATACTTGTTAAAGTACCTGATCAGAGGTCACTTGGCAGAGAGAATGTCATACTGGTATCCTGCTAGCAAGGGGACATGTGCTAGCTAGGGGACATGTTTGACCTTGCTATCTAACCATATCCAGATTCAAAGACTTGGGGTTTTTTTTTGTTTTGTTTTTGTTTTTGTTTTTTTTTTAAATAGCTTAGTCACCTTGTGATACAACAATCCGGTCATTGTAGAACTGTTGACTATTTAAATCTTTACATTTTACCAAAACCCCTCACTTGAAAACATATCTCTTATTTTCTAATGAAATGCTTTTTAATGTCAGTTATTCTATGTGTGTGATATGTATATGTGAGGATGAAGGTGTATTGTATAAGTGGGTACACACCTGTGCACATGCATGTTGAAGCCCAAGGTCAATTTTAAATGCCTTCCTTGCTTGCTCTATATTTTATTTTCTGAGGCAGGATTTCTTGCTGAACCTGGAACTTACTTATTTGCTAGACTGCCTGGCTAGTGAACTCCAGGGATCCTCCCATCTCAGCTCCCCCAGCACTGGGGTTGCAGACACATCCTGCCATGTGCTTCTTTTATGTGGGTTTGTGGTTTGAATTCAGGTAGGTCCTCATGCTTGTACAGCAAGCATTTTACCAACTGGGTTGCCTTCTGGCCCCCTAACACCAATGTTTCTTAAGAAAACACTCACACACAAAAGATAGATGATAGATAGATAGATAGATAGATAGATAGATAGATAGATAGATAGATAGATAGACAGATAGATAAGATGGGATAGAATAAGATAAAAACATATATTTCTTCCAAATAGAATGACCTCAAATGAAAATTCCCACTTTATTGCATAGGCGAATACAACCCAGGGATAAGAGACTCACTCCTATCTTTAAGATGAGCCTCACTGAAACCAACCTCCTCCCTGAAATGCAGCCCTGCCTCCCTTGGGCAAGCTGCATCTCTAAAGGAATGAGAAAAGATGGTGGTAGGCAGGTGGAGCCCAGAGGGATGAGACCTGAGCTGAGCATGCCCAGTGCTTTCTCCCAAGCTCACCGATCAAAGAAGTACCTACTCTTCCCAAGATAATTAGAAGGTGAAGGAATGCAGATCTGGGTCCACCCACACAGGGAGAATGCAAAGAGTCTCCCTGGAAACCAGTAGAGGTGAACAATGGCTCCTCCCACCTCACAAACTAAAGAAAAGCTGAGAGAGAGAGAGAGAGAGAGAGAGAGAGAGAGAGAGAGAGAGAGAGAGAGAGAGAGAGAGAGAGAGAGAGAGAGAGAACCATTTCAAATCCCGTGGCTTCCTAGCATTTGTGTAACACACCCTCTCTTGGCCCCTCTGTTTATTTTGGATATAGCCAGTGGTCACATGCATGGTCTTCAGGACCAGCTGCCATAGGGCTTTCTAGGCTGACCCAGAAGCCATCCTGATGAGCATATCCATCTCTGGGAGAAACTCCATGGTACAGAAGCTCTTCCATGACACATTCTTCACTCCTTGGACAGCAAGCTCTTTCAGGATTGGTTACAGAGAGCTCTGTGGCCGTCACTGGAATCCCCAGAAGTTTGAGGCTCCACCCTGAACTCAGTTTATTCTTCCCAGGTTCATTCTGCACCTAGCTTTGTGCCTGATCTGAGGTAACTTTGGCTGGAAAATAACCAAGATTCTGGGAAAATCTGAGGAGCAGAGGTGGCTCTGGCCAATGTGCACGTATCTGGAGAATCAGAGAATAATGACCATTAATGGAAGTGATTAGGGGGCTGGAGAGATGTCTCAGCAGTTAAGGGCACTGGCTGTTCTTCTGAAGGTCTTGAGTTCAATTCCCAGCAACCACATAGTAGCTCACAACCATCTGTCATGAGATCTAGCGCCCTCTTCTGGTTTGCAAGCATACGTGCATACATCAGGAGGAGGAAGAGGAGGAGGGGAAGAGGAGGAAGAAAAGGAGGAGGAGAAAGTTCCATAAAAGGCACCCTGCTCTGAGGTCCCTCAGGAGTCTTCCACATATCTGCAGCCTGTTGTGAGACTACAGGGCTGACATCCTACGGCCCCAGAGCAAATGATACCAATGGCTGTGGTGAATGGTGGGTTCTCTCTCCTCCATCCGTGTGTTGAAACTTAACAGTCAATGTAGCAATATTAAGAGGAGATCCACGGAGGTGATGGAGTCATGGGGGAGTCCTGGTGCCTGGATTTGTTCTCACTGCAGACTTCCCATCACACCAGTCATTTTTGCACTTCTACCTTCCACCGTTTGAAGGCACAAGGACTAAAGGTGTCATCTTGGAAGAAGAGAACAGCTGTTCCAAACAATGCCAGGCCCTTGACTTTGAAATCCCAGCATCCGGAACTGTGAGAACCAAATGTCTGGTATTCCTAGTTACCCATTTGGCAGGCGCCACAAACTGAGACATCCAAGTCTCACGAAAGACCAAGATGTCCTAATACCCACCCACACTCTTTTTGGCTCAGAGTGGATTGACCCAGCTCCAGGGTGACAAATGCAGCTGGACTCTGTGTCACTGCCATTAGTGATGGCTGCGCCATGACTGTGTCAGAAGGGTGTGGAGACTTCCCAAAGCACAAGCTGGCCCAAGATCTAGGAAGATCTCTCAGGCTGGAGAGAGCGTGGAGATCCCGCCAACAGCCATCTCCCAACTGCTCTCTCAGCTTCTACTCTTGCCTTCCAGAAGGACACTGGAAGCCACAAAACTATTATCTTTAAAACTCTCCTGGACATAATCCAATCTCTGGCCATCCCACTCCACCCCACCCCCACTCCACCCTGAGCTAGACTCCTCATCCCAGGAAAAAGTACACAATGGCCACTTACTTTCTGAGTTCAGGCTCAGATTCCCAGAACGTCTGGAGAGAAGAGAAAGTTTAAACAAAGCAAACCCATCCAGTCACTCCTCAGAGTGATGAAGACCTCTTCCCCCCCCCCCCAGGGACACTTCTTAGAAACAGGGTTCTCCCTGACTCCCGTCCCACCTCAGTGACTTCACGCACTCTTTTCTACCATAACCACCCACTTCCACTAACCCTTCACCTACTGGGTTCCTACCATGCTTGGCACCCAGTTTGATATTCTTGGGCCTCAAGCAGTTCCCCAGTTCCCATGACAGGTGCTGCGTGGTTATGCCATGCTCCTTCATATCACTTACCATGATCCTAATTCGACACGTGATCAGGAAAGTCAGGACTTGGCACCAGGATCCCCATTTGGAATGAAGAACCACACACAGTAGGGTCCTTCTTTATGTGGCTGTTTCCCAGGAGAATCAGAAGCCTGGCATTAGGAGAAATCACTGAGTACTTCCGGGTGAAAGGAAGGCACTCTTTGATTTAACTGTAAGCCCAAAATAGTAAGACAGGTCAGGTGATAGGTGGTAGCAAGCAACTCCAGGGTCTCAGGAAGCTAAAACATCAAAGGCCTGTTCATGCCACAAGGTCCCCCTCTGAACTCAGGCTAGCGTGCACCCACCATTAGACCACTGCTGGCTCCTACGGCAAAGATAGACCAATACAGAATGGCACACTGGCTCATAAAACTTCATGCATCAGGAGTTAGAAGGGCGGGACAGAAGGTAAAATGTTTGTCATGCAATCGTGAAGACCTGAGTTGAGATCCCCAGCACCCATGTAAAAAGGCTGGGCATGTTCTTTTTTGTTCTTGTAATAGAGAGGCAGAAACCTGAAGATCCCTGGGGCTTGCTAACTACCTCATGTATCCAAATTAGCCAGCTCCAAGTTTAGAACAATACCCTATCTCCAAAAAAAAAAAATAAGAAGTGATATGATGTATAGTGATTGAGAAAGACACCCAATGTCAAATTCTGGCCTCCACACAAGTAGATGTGTGCCCGTGTACACAAGCACACACACACACACAACACACACACACACACACACACACACACACACACACACACACACACACACACACACACACACGAGGACAGGCTGAACTCTGTGGCTCTGTAACTAGAAGAAGGAAGAAGAGCCAAACAGCCCAAGAGTAAAACACTGTCTCCTGAAGAGCCAGAGGGCAAACCATTACCAACAGAGGTTTTCACCGGGTGCTGTGAACACCCAGTTTGGTGATGACCTTGCTTCTGTGATTTGTCGTTTTTACTTGCAAGCCTTATCCAAGGGGACACTCCGCTTTGCCCAGACTCTCAGTCCAGCTGGACGCCTTCATTGGGCTTCCCAGTCTGTGTCTGCTGGGTGTTTACATGCTCCTGATTGGATGCTGTTAGCTTTGTTTGCTCTCTCAGTGGGACCACCTTAGACATTTGATTTGTGAGCAGATGATGTTTGGCTGTGTGTCCATCTGCCACTCACCATTCATTCTTTTACTTCTGCTTGCCCTGTGCATACTTAATAAACTCACTCATTCAAAGCCAAAAGTATGGCTATTCTAGACCATTATGGGGGCTGAACAGAACTGGACAGAATAGTCATGTGACTATCCCTATCGAAGGCTCTGGGCAAGTGCCATCCTACTCTGTGCCCTGGAGAAGAGAAGTCTGCTGTAGGCAACACAACCATGCCACCTTGTGCACAAACCGGAATTCCTGGAAGAATTTTCTAGATCCCTTATGTTTGACATGAGAGTCATCTGTGTTGTAGGAGGTTTCTGGCCCAGACTTTCTGGCCTAGCCTCAAGGTTTAGGCCCTCAGACCCACAGACCCACAGAGACACACAGATGCTTACAATGGTTTTAGACTGATTGGCCTAAGGCCCAGGCATACAACTTGCTAACTCTTTACCCTTAATCTAACCCATGACTCTTATCCTGTTCATCCATGGGGCTCGGTACCTTTTCTCAGAGCAGAATAGTTGTCCCCTGCTTCATCTGGCTTCTCTCTGGCATTCTTTCTGCTCTGTTCCTCCAGTTACCAGAGTTCTCCTAGTCTGGTAGCCCCACCCACACTTCCTGTCTGCCTTTGGCCAATCAGAGCTTTCTATTAAACCAGTAGGTCAGACAATTATTTACAATGGAGCAACATAATCTTCCTACATGTCTGTGGTTCCTGAGCTTTGGCAATGTGGTTGATTGAATTTGAGTCTGAAGAAGTGAATCTTGAAAATTATCATAACAAAAGGATTGTGATGCATCTACATGATTTATGAAGATTTAGTTCTATGTGTATGAATGCTACTTGCATGTACAAATGTGTGTGTATGTGTGTGTGTGTGTGTGTGTGTGTGTGTGTGTGTGTGTGTGTGTGTGTGTATTTGCATCCCTGTGCATGTCTGGTGCCTCACAGAGGCCAAAAGAGGATGCTGGTCTCCTAGAACTGAAGTTTCAGGTGGTTATAATCCACTGCGTGGGTGCTGGGAACCTAACCCAGGTCCTCTGAGAGCAATGAAGGCTGTTTTTGCTGAACCATCTCTAGCACACTTGCGTAAAGTTTGGTTTTGCTAATGCATTTACTAGAGTCTGGATGGTTAATGTCCCTTACAGGTCCACATGATGAAGGCTTGTTTCCCAGCACTGAGCTATCAGGAAGTAGTAAAAATGGTAAGGGTGGAGCCTCACAAGAGATCTTTATGTTACTGGGGGAAGAGGTATGTCCCCAAAGGGGATGATGGGACCTTGCTTTCTCTCTTTTCCCTTAAGACCATTTGGGGAAGGAGCTCTTTTCTGCCACATCCTCCAGAAGGCTTGGCACAGCTTACCCCAGACCTAGAAAGACTTGGTGTACCATAGCTACAACCTCCAAAAACAGTCTAAACAACACGATTTTGGATCCGTTCCTTCCGTTCTTTTGCCTTTTCTTCCCCCTTTTGTTTTTGCTTGTCTTGTTTTTAGATTAGTTTTATTTTGTGTTTTGACATGAGAAAGGGTCACATGTCTTAAATTCACTACGTAACCAAGAATGGCTTTGAACTCTTGACACTTCTGTCTTTACCACCTGAGTATTGGGGTCTCAGGGATGTATTTCCGTGCCTGGTTTATGGGATGTTGGAGATGGAACCCAAAGTTTTGCTCATGTTAAGCAAACATTCTGGTAACTGAGCCACATCCTCGGTCCCAAACCATTTCTCTTGATAAGCTGAGATTCCAGGCATTAATGGTAGGAAAGGCCTTCCACAGTGAGATAACACAAGGATGCTATGAGTTAAGGGAGGGATGTTGCTATGTTCAGTTACAGGCTGACACGACTTTTTTGAACATGGCTCCCAAAATTTTTATAGTGACTCAGTGGTTTGCTTCGGTGGTTCACATTGGATTTCTGTTGCAATGGGAGCTGTTCAGTCCAGCAGCTCTGACCCTAGGCCACATGTACAGCAGTGGTCGTGCTTGGAAGTCCTCTGTCCAGATCTGCGATGGGGGGGGGGGTGGGCAGCCACAGCCTCAGATGATCCCCTGTCCCCACAGGGCCACAGCCAGGGTCTCAGCCCTATAGCTCTTGCTGGAGTCCCTTGCTGTGGGAGCATCTCCGTCACAGCCTAGCTGCTTGAGGAGCTGCTTCCAAGGAGGCTATCTCGCCTCAGAGAAGTGTTAATAAATATTTACTGAGCCCTTTGACAGTGCCCAGGGAGAATACAAATCAGACCCAGCAGGCGCTGGACTGGCCTCTCCAGGGCTGTGGTGAGGCCCCAGTGGTACAGGGCTTGGCAGTATCCTGACCCTGCCCCATGTGGTCCTGCAGCTCCGTTTACAGAAGCTGTGAAATAGGACCATCTCTTTCTATTGATTTTTGTGGTTCTCCCCACAACCACTGCTCTTGATAACTCACACATTATGGATTTTTCTATAAACCCCAAATTAATATCTGCAGCAGGTGGGAATATACTACTGCCGGATATGGGGAAGTCTCCTGGCTAGCATGCTGGGGATCAGAGAATGTAGTACTTGTGGCTACCCTGCTGTGCCTGAGCTCAAGCAGATTGACTTGGTTTATAGGTATGGGAACAGGAAAATGTGTGCTGAGTGTGAATGAGGTTGTATGCACAAGGCACATGGACCTCCCAGGCGCCCTACCATCATTTTTAAAAATAAAGAGAGACTTTTCTAGACGGCAGAGAACAAACATGGACTGTGAAGAAGCATCCAGTCAGTTCGCACTTAACTCTGCCACCAACCTTCTGTGAGACCTAATAAAGCTGCTGAACCCCTCTGTGCCTCAGTTTCCCCATCTACAAAATCGGGATAGGCTAACAGAATGACAGAGTTGCCGTGGAGATCTGTGACTTATTTGGCAAATGCCAAACATAGCCATCTCCACTTGGATAGGATTTAAGTGGGAAACAAGCAGAGGGGGGACCACCAAAGGGGGAACCTGCAAAGGCCCCCCTGAGATGGAGAATATTGACACCCATTGTAACTTGGAGGTCAGTGGATGAAGTGAGATTCAGTCTCTCTGTTCTATCGCAATCCTGATCTTCCAAGCTCAGACACAAACCTCATGGGCTCTGTGTCTCCTGGGTAAAGATTAAGAGCAAAGCACTGTCCGGGGGACTCCCGGGCCGTGGAGAGAAGGTGGTGGGCAGGCCTACGGGCTTTCCAAGGATGGCTGATGGAGACAGGAGCAGGGCTGGATGAATGATTCAGCTTCCTCCACTCCTGTTTAAGCCAAGTCAACACTGGCAGCAGACGCCTCTAATCCAATTGTCTTTAATAAAACTGCTAATTGGGCTGGGGATCTCCATGGGTCCTGGCCAAGTCAGCAGGCTGTTCAGCTGCTCCCGGGGAACACCACCCATGATCTCTTTTCTGCTGCCTTGAATTTATCCAACATGACATTCCAAGGAGCACAGAGGCAGGTCAGAGCCAAGAAGTCTCATGGATGGGCAGGTCTGAGCAGAGGTAGGCTTAGACATTCACGGGTACATTCGTGGGGTAGATGATTCTCTGGATACATGGGTGATTTATATGCCCACAGGTGTGCCTGTAGGTGAACAGATAAGTTCTGGAGCCAGCGTCCTTGGGTTCACCTTGACTTTCCCACACCCCCCACTGCTTATACTCTTAAGCTCTAGTTTCCTCTTTTCTGGAATGAGATGTTGAATGATGAAAGGACTTATTTTGGGATGAAAGCCCACTACGCTGTTCATACCAAAGCTTAGCCGCAAGCCCCTGCTCTCTGGAAGGCTGCCTGACCCTGCCCAGGTGTGGTCCTGTGCCTCAGTGTCCTAATAAGGATGTGCTTCTGTGCCCGCCCTGTTAAACCTAAACTCATGTGCCCTTTCCCCTCCCTATTCCCCCGACCTTCCCCAAGCAGGCCATGCTCTACCACTGTAGCTATATATTCCCCAACCAGGAACTGGCATCCAGGTGGTCCTCTGGGAGACTCTGAGCTCCCAGCCTCGGAGGCCAAAGAAGCAGGTTTCTCCCATGGAACACAAGACCCTGAGCCCCTGAGCTGCTAACCCTGACTTCATTCTCTCCTACTCACCACACTCCCTCCCCTACCCACAAGATTGTTCCCATCAGTGTCCACTGCACCTGCGTCCATGTGTGAGATGGCACACGGGTGTGTACAGAAAACGTCCAAGGAGATGGGAGCAGGGTTGGAGGTCGGTGAATTAGCAGACACAGACTGGAAAGAAGATAACAACCACACAGTGTGGATGGCCAGGGTGGCCTAGGACACAGCCACTCTGCTGGTCAGGAGATGGTATACCAGGCCCAGATAAGGCAGATGAGGCTGGGTGGGTACTGCAGCAAGAAAATGGCTGTCAGGAAGGTAGTGGACAGAGAGGGCTCACTACATAAGCAATGTTAACAAGGTAAACAATGCCTTACGCTTCAACTTTGCTGGGGATGAGGACAGACTGGACCGACTGGTCTCAGCATGAGTGAGAGGTCACTGGGCCTAAAGCAGAAATGAGGTGCCCTGGTGTGCAGGGTCTGTCACAAGAAATGGATGCCCTGTGCCTGAAATCAAACAAACAAAAACCCAGCATCCCCAAAGTACAAGCAGAAGACCACGGATTGGAGCTGACATGAACAAAGGCCTGAAGTTTGTTCCTATGGTCCCCGTGAGATTGGGGATTACATAGATAAGTGCTGGGGGTGGGGAGTGGATAGTCTTGTTTGGGTGACAGGTAGAGGACATAGGAATCCATGTGTGACTAGGCTACACCAGCGTAGAAAAGACAGACAAAGGGAAGCAGGGCAGTGAGCAGGTGGCCAGGCGACATGCTCTATGGCTTTAGGCTGAATGAGGAGAGGTGACAACCTGGAGGACGTGGGACCGAAAGCCAGGAAGGTGGCATCTCTAGGATGCCATGCTGAGCACCTGGCATCAGCAAAGCTCTTCATTAACAGATTCAGCCTGCAGCCACCCCCCACAAGGCAGGCATCCTCAGACCCCTGCAGAGGGAAGGAAGTGAGCTGAGGAGGGTCAGGTGACCCACCTGGAGTCACACTGCTCATTACTTCTACCAAGTGACTAGAAAGGGCACGTAAAGGACAGGAGACATGGTCAGAAAGGGTAGCAGTTAAGGTCTCAAGGCTGCATCGGTTCTAAAGAACTAGAAAGTCTACAGTAAGACATAGGTAGTTCAGGGACCCAGAGGCCAAGGTCCTGCAGAGACCAGGTACAGGGCTGTGGAGCCCCTGGTGGTATAGGACTTACTGTGATCCCTCTCTCTCCCTTCTCCCTCCTCCCCATTCCCTCCCTTCCCCCCTTATTCTCTTCCTCCTTGCCTTCTTTCCACTTATTCTTTCAGTCACTCGGCATCTTATCAGGCACCCAGATTCTACCCGTATCCATCTGTATCAGCCCCTCGCACCGAAGAGTGTGTGTACGGCAGACAGGGGCAATATGAAAAAAACGAGCCAACAAAATGATTCCATTTGAGTTTAGTCCACAAAGACAAGAGAATGACTCGATCAGAGACAATGTGCTCAAACTCAATGCCTAGTGAAGCTTCTCCTTCTTAAGAACCAGCTGGGGAAGGAGCTAACTTCGTAGGACCTGCAGGGAGAGCATTGCAGGCACAGGACAGTACATCTTGAAGTCTGCAGGGCTCCAACAGGGCCAGATCTGTGGTTATCGCACTGAGAATCTGCCGGAAATTTTTAATTAGGAAAGGAAGGAAGGTGTTCTGCCTTTTAGGATCCCACTCTGCCTGCAGAGTGACCAAAGTGTCTTGGGACATTGCTCCTTGGGGAACAGTACTAGGCAACGTCTACCTCCCTCCTTACAATGACAAACCAAACTTCTGTTCCATCCAATTTCACACTGGAAACCAATGTTTATTAATCTTATTTACAGAGCAGAGGATGAGGGGTTATGGGCAGGAGAGTGGGTGCCTTTAAAATGAACATATTGGAAGTTCAGTATACAGTATAAATAATGATGCCCCTATGGGATATAAATATATATATATGAATATATGTGTATGAATATATATACATATATATATATAGCCCTTTCCCCAGTCTTCCTGGACTAGATTCTTTAGCCTCCCCCTCCCACAGACCCTTGGGTGAGGGTCTCATAATCTTCCCTGCCCCTTCTATGGGAGCAGGTCAGTAGCCACCAATCCCAGCTCTGGTGATCTTATGCACAGATGACTCACGAAGATGATGGTACTTTGGCTTGGGGATAGTTCTGTACAGCAGAGGGCGAGCAGAGAAGACGGAGCTGGCAGTGGGAACACCTGCATGCTCTGGCCCACCCAGGGGACAGAGAAGCTGCTGTCTGGAACAAGGGATGTCGAAGTGAAAGAAAGAGGTGTCAAATTTGGAAGATATGTGACCACCAAGAGGCTGCAGGTTCCTGCATCTTCCTACTGCCCTCTGTGTCCACACCACTTGTTCATTTGTGTCTCTTGTGACCCAGGGATTGTGGAGGACGTAGTATCAAACCACAGAGACAAAGCTCTCTCCAGTCTATAGGGGTAAAAACAAGGAGCAGGAGCCTGAGGAGAAACAGGCAGAAAGGCAGGTGAGGGGAGGAGATGGGGACCATTGTCATTTTAAGCCAGATGGCTGGGAAAGGCTGGCAGAAATGAGGACATGTGGTGAAGATCTGCATTTGCTGAAGGACACAAACGCATGGACATCTGGGGACAGGCACTCTAGGAGGAGGGAACAGCGGGTGCAAAGGCCCTGAGGTTGCAGGGTGAGCCTGGCATGCTTGGTGAGCAAAGCGCCTAGTGTGGCTGGAACAGACTGAGCAAGGGGAAGAGGCTTCCAAATGTAGAAGGATGGAGAGGTTCCTCATAGAATCCCCCAGCTTCCCTGCTGGTTTTCACTGCTTCATGATGGAGCATGGGGAAAAATCGTCTCACATAGCAAGCAGAGTGGATTCCTAAAAGGCAAACCAATGCCTACCTTCCTTTACAATGGTCACAGATTAACCCTGCGTGGTGTCAGCCCTGGAAGATTCTCAAGCCTTCCTGTCTTAGAGTCCCTACAGTTTTGCCTGACAGTCTGGTCTGCAGTATGCTCCAGAGTCAGGATGTAAGCACAAGCTGATTCCCAAGCCAGTTCATCCAGGAAGGACATGCTGCTGTTATCACCATGAGAAAGGGACAGAAACAGGATGAGGGATGCTGCCCAGACCACCCAGCACAATCAGCCGAGTGCTATGGCTCAAGTTTTCAGGGTACAGCCCAGAGAGCTGAGGTGCATTGCCTAAGACAGCTGGGCTTCATGGGAAGCTCTGCCTGACTCCAGCACCCACACTGGCTCTAGGCCCCATGGTAGATGGTGCCTTCAGAAAGACAGAGGAGGACCTGTAGTAGTGGGGGTTTCTCGGGTCCCGGGCGGCCGGAGATCTGAGACTCACAGACCTGCCGCCAGAGACCACTTAGCCACCCGCCGCCTAGGCCACCAGAAATGACTCAGATGCTTATATTAAGTCCATGATGTTTGGCCTATGGCTCAGGCACTTTGCTAGCTAGCTCTTACATCTTAAATCAACCCATTTCTATTAATCTGTCTGCCACGTGGCCCGTGGCTCACCTGTACTCCTACATGTTGCTCCTTTGGGCTTCAGCTCGATCTGCTTCTGACTCTGCCCTTCCTTTCCTACCTATTCTGATTCCTCCTCCTACTTCTTCTATGGTGTCTGTCATGGCCCAAAACAGCTCCTTTATTTAAAGATTGAGATTCACAGCATACAGAAAAGCATTCCCACATCAAGGACCTCAGAAAAAAAAAGGGGGGGGGGGCTCACAGGAATGAGATAGTCCATCTCCCTTTGCTCGTGTGAGGATTTGCCTTATAATTCAATTCATCCATCGGTCCAACTGTCTATATACCTGCCGAACTCATTCTTCTGTCTATTCATCTGTTCATTTATCATTCATCTATCCACCCATACATTCATCCCTCCAGCCATCTATACATCCACATATGCATCCAGTTGCCCATCTAGCTATTTTTCCACCATCTACATATTCACATATTTGCCCAACTATCCATCCACCCACTCATTTGTGCATCCATCCATCCATTATTCCATCCTTCTGTCCACTCACATGCTTGTCTGGTTCTATACTGAGAAATTACTCATTGACCATAGTCAAAAGCTTCCCTGTAGTTAATAGGGTCTGAGTTGGGGCTGACTGACCCTTGGGTCATCTCCTTGCCACACTCTAGAGCCAGTCAGATGGCTCCACCCACCATCTGCCCATCAGAATGACACGTCTTGGGACTTCTTGTCATTTCCCATCCAAGATTCCATTACGAGGTGTGATTGCTGAAGTAATAGACAGATAGTGGATCTGTGTGAGCCCCGCCTTCACACCAGGCAGCTGCCGAGTTTTTCCCATTAGCCACAGGGCTTGACGGACAGTAATGGATTTCATACTGATGCGGAGCCTGCAGCGGATAATTCCGTGATAACGGTTTATCAGGCACTGACGGGAGTAATGGGTAATCACCAGGCAGAAAGCAAACCCGTCAGGGAGCCTGGCCTCCGCCCAACCAGCCGCACCTCTGTTGTGCCAACTGCCATCTTCTCAGTCTGTGGCTAGCTCCCATCTGTGTCCTGAAGGATGACAGAGTGGCTGGTACATGACCAAGCCCAGCTGGAGCCTCAGAAATGACTTTCAAAGATTTGAACTTGAGACATCATCCCAGGAAGCTCCTCTGCCTCCTTGAGACTTGTAGTCATCTTGGAAGAATGGGTGGCCTTAAGGACACCATGATGCAGGAGGCCCCAACTCCTCAGTTCTGTCACGGTCTATGTACCGGTGAGAGTATGCAGAGAGACTGCGTGCAGCATCCTTGCAGCATCCATGCAGCTCCGTGCAGCCTAAATAATTGTTCCTTGGAGCCTGCGGGTAGCCATAGGCTGCTCTTACCACCTCTGTGCATTCCCTGTCCCATCCACATCTTTGCAAACACTTGACTGTGCCATCTGTGACTTACTAAGGCTTCACACAGTGTCTGTCTTAGAAAAGTCTATAGTAAAAGAAGAAAATTAAATGATAATCCCTTTTGATTTCTTTTGAACACCTAAGTCCTTCTCTGTCATTTGACTCTCCAAAGAGAATTAACCCAGTGACCAAGACACGAATGATACAGACACTCGCTGACTTCTCCTTCCCTGTCATGTGTTTGGTAGGCTGCTTTCTTGCTCAGTATTTGGGGAACATCTCATTAAACTGAATAAATAGGTTCCAACTGTTTTTTTAATTTACCATTGTTATCATTATTATATTTGCCGTGGTCAGAGGATAACTTTATGGAGTCAATCCTCTCTTATATTTATGTAGGGTCCAAAGAATGGAACTTAAGGGTCAAGCTGCTTTACCTGCTACGCCATCGCAACAGCCCTTCATCTAAACATTCTTAAGTTACAATTTGGTATGAAAACTCTGTTCTAAAAGAATTTGAATTATTGGGATTTGGGCTGTTTAAGGATTTCCAAGGCTCTCTTTGAATAATTATATCCAGGGTGCAGATCTGGACACAGGGACTGGAGTAGTTCTAGCTGCTGGTCATAGACAAAAGAGTGACTCGGAGTCCCAGAGGGTCATTGTAGAGACTATGAGTCAGGATAGTTGGCTGAGCTCAGGAAGGGATGAGCCTGAGGGTGAGTGTCCAGAGCCCATAGGGGTCTACACTGGCCATAAGGAATGGCTATTCTCAAGGCCCCAGCAGGCAGAATGAGATACTTCCTATGTGGGGGACAGCATCCTAAGGCAGCTGGGCTGATTCCACCATCCTGCCTTGTCAAGATGAAGTTAGAGTTGGCATTTCTGCCCCTCCAGGACACGAGGCATAGGACAGAGATATGACCTGCCTGCAGTCACACTGCTAGTGATAGCAGATTCCAAGCAGGATTCCAGCCCAGGGGGCAATCCTCTGGGAACCCTAGTTTTTAGTTTGGACCAGGTCTCTTATCCCAAACAGCAGCCCTAACCAAGACCAAATGTGGTACTGACCAGACCAGGAGCCCCAGTTCTAGTTTCGGTTACAGTGGAGCATTTCAGGAAATAGGGTACTGGAGCTGACTCAGTGGCTCTTCAGAATTGATGGTGTATTGCTACACCCAGACCGGCATTCTGTCTTCTCTGGTTTGTGGCTAGTCAGGCCCGGTGACTGAACCAGCCCACACCACAAAGGGGCTTTTTCTTGTCTGGGGAGCCCAGTGTTAACTGTTAGCATACCACTAGTTCTGGAGTCCAGGAGAGGGCAGGCGTCTGTTCAGGATGTGTGGACAAAGAGGACAACTAGGTAAATCTGAGACCCAAGCTCCATAGGGATCCTCAGTATCACAGGGATGATGCATGAGCCAAAGACCCTTCATATCTCCACTTCCTCAAACACTCATAGCACAAAGAATTAGGTACATAGTACCAATGGAATCCTAAGTATGAGAAGGTGAGGAGAGGAAAAGGGCCCCTCTGGGAGGGGAAGGAATAATACTGAATCAGAGCTCTGATATCTTTAAAATGTAAAGCTGTCCAAGCTCTGCCTGAGGTCTGTAAGGGCTTCTAGCATTTTCTAGACTCCGTTGGACTAGAGACCAAGGAGACCCTGATTATCTGGCTAGTCTTGGTTTGGCTCAGCCACTGCTGGCCCCCATATATGCAGCCTCCCTCCAGTGCCCAGGTCTCTCACCTTTACCCACAGTTCCCTTCACCTTGAATGTCGTACCTGTACGCATATGTACAAAACACTTGTATTCCCCTCACCTAGCAGTCTCCCATCCCACTGCAAACCTCAGGTCCAATGTCAGCTCTCAGGGAGCCTCCCTTGACTGCCTGCACCCCACCTCCAGCAACCACATCAAGACCCACCCACCCGGCACCACACATTTCTCTGAACACATCTCACAGTCTATGATTAAATATCCACACATCAAGCTGTTGGATCAGCATCTGATGTCCACCCGTGGACCAAAGCTCCAGAGGGCAGAGCCTTTTGAGCCTAAAATTTCACCCAGCCACCAGTAGGTCTTAATAGTTGTTTGATAGATGTGTATATGAACAAACAGACGGAATGGCATGCACCCACACAGATGAAAGCCTGAGGCAGCAAAGGAACCTGGGAAGAGGATGGATTCAGAGCTCAAGAGAGAGCTTGAGGCCCTTTTCCTATCCTCTATGCTTGGGAGAAGGGCTGGGTCAGAGGGACAAACAGACTGGACATAAAAACTGGTGACCAGCCCAGCTGATAAAGGAGGGGTCAGAGGCCAATGCTAGAAGAGTGCTTCCCTCCCCCTTCCTGCTCTGCCCTGGGCCAAGCACAGGCCTAATTAAACTGGGTTTGCTCAGCCAGGCCCTAGAGGAGTCAGCTCCAAGCATTCCAGATGGGCTCTGTTTGTCAATTTGAAAACTAATCTTTGACTATTTAAACAGCAGCTTAGCGGCCCAGACCAGGATTAGCATTTGGCACCTTAGCTGCAGAAAGTAAGGAGCACTCTCAGGTGTTAGAAAGGGATTGGGGTGTGCTTCCTATCAAAGGAGGGGGTGCCCAGCAACCCCTGGCCCTTAGTTGTAGTCATATCTCTATTCCTACAGCCAGGAGGCAAAGTCTCCCCTAGACCTGGCGGGGCCTGAGAACCTGAATTGGATCTCAATTCCCTTAAACAGTAAGAGAATAAACAACTGCTATTTTAAGCCATTGGTTTGAAGTCATTGGTTGTAGCAGCTCTAGGAATCTGAACCGAGTCCTCTACTCGTTCTCACCTTTGAAATAGTGGGGAAGTGAGATGAGATGATCGACAACCCATAGGCTAATTCAGGATGATTTATGGGGCTCTCCCTCTGTAGTCTATCCTAGGGAACCATATCCAGGAATATGCCACTAGGCACCTTCTATAAGATGCTCATCCCCTAGTCCCCTCTCTGGACTTGAACTTAGCCGGGCACTTGACTACTAGACAGTTAAATGGGCTAAAGCATCACAGATTTCCTACTACCTGTGTGAAACTGCTGGGCCGCCTCCCAGGCCCTCTGCCCCAGTCCTCACTGGTTCAGTGCATGGCACTCAGGATCCCTGGCCAGCTTTCCTCCCTGTCTCCAGGCCCTTGGCAAACTCTGCTGACACCATAGCCACAACATCCCTTCCCCCACTGTGACAACCACTGTCCTGGTTCTGCCTATGGTCATCACTGAGTCTGCCTGGACTGCTGCCCAGTTTCCCTCCTTCTGAGCTTTTCTGTACATTCCCTTCCCATCATCCCAATGAGAGCCAGGGAAAGCTGGCAGAAACATGAGTGGACTCTACCACACTCTGATAGCCATTCATGGTATTCAGTGAGAGCCAGATGTGGCACATACACATAATCCTAGCATGTAGGGGACTGAGACAGGAGGATTCTGCTAGTATGAGTATATCCTGAGCTACAGAATGGGATCTCATCTCAGAAAAACAAAATACAGACAATAAAATATATATATATATCCTCAATAAGCTCTAAGTCCCTACAGGGACCTAAAAGACTAGGCCATCCCACATCCCTGTCCACATTAGCTCCCTGCCCTGCACGGTTGCCTAGGAGCCATAGCTCCTGCAGGCCAGGTCTTCCTCACTACCTTGCCTCCTCTCCCTATATCTGCAGCATCCCCAGCCTGGAACTATCCTGCATACATACTGGTACACCTGTCCTTGGTTTTCGGTATGTGCTCACAAGGGACTTCTTGGGCATTCCCACTGGGCAGCCTGCTGTCTGAGCTTCAGACTCAGTGGCACTGGCCTAATGGGCAATGTCCTGTACACACCTGGTATCTCTGTGCATCTGTGTGTCTGTGTACCCTGTGGGGATATGTTTCAAATTCAATAAAAATATATCCCCACAGTAGCCTAATTGTTGGAGATATGTGTTGTGTGCCGGGATATCTGTATATCTGTGTGTCAGTCTCTCTCTCTCTCTCTCTCTCTCTCTCTCTCTCTCTCTCTCTCTCTCTCTCTCTCTCTCTCTCTGTGCATGTGTGTGCGTGTGTGTGTGTGTGTGTGTGTGTGTGTGTGTGTGTGTGTGTTCTAGGTCTGCATCAGTATGTCTGTGTGGATCTGAGTATCTGGGTCTATCTTTCTGTACCTAAGGTCCATGTAGCCTGAGAAAGGGAGAAATGGGGAGAGGGAGAGAGGGGAGGGAGGGGAGGGAGGATTGAAAGGAGGGAGAGAGAGAGAGAGAGATCCATCTACCCTGTGCCAAGAATATTATAAGCCCCAGTTACTTTCACACAGTAGAGTGTTGGGTATGTGTTAGTGGCCAAGTAACATTTGTTGAATTATTGAAGTTGGGTAAGAAAGCATTTGTTGAGAACAAGATTTGGGCTGAGGTCTGAGTGATGACGGGATGACAAGACCAAGGGGGAACAAAGGGGGCTTTGTGCACAGTCCCTGGTGGGCACTGATGGCGCATTCCAGAAACAGGGAAGGTCCATGTGGCTAGGACCTAGTGGAGCCCACACCACTTAGTGAGAAGACAAAAACAAACAAACAAACAAACAAACAAAAAACCCAAACAAACAAAAAACAAAAAACACAACCCTTCCAGCTCCCATATGCTGTCCTGAGGCTGCCTCAGGTGCCCTCTCCTAGATGTCTCCTGATCCGAGGCCCTTCTGTGTCCATGTACTACAAAGAACAGGGGTACCAGGCATGACCTGAGAAGCTCCGGCCCCTGCCCTAAGACAGATGCAAACACTATTGTCACTCATGAGCTGAGCCTGTGTGTATGACCTGAGCATCACACAGAGTACAGTGAAGTCAAGATCTACAGTAGGAAATCACCCTCTTTAGGCATCTTTAATGGTACAAGGACCACTAGATTGGGGTTCAGAGGCCTTACTCCATCCCTGTCATACTTAGGGTTACTATTACTGTAATGAAACATGAGCAAAGCAACTTGGGGAAAAAATGGTTTATTTGGCTTATGCTCCCAAACCACAGTTCATCATTGAAGGAAGTCATAACAGGAATTCAAACAGCAGGATCCGGGAAGCAGGAGCTGAAGCAGAGGTCATGGAAGGGCGCTGTTTCCTGGCATGCTCTCCATGGCTTATTCAGCCTACCCTTTTATAGAAGCCAGAACCACCAGCCTAGGGTTGGTCCCTCCCACAATGAATTGGGCCCTGCCCGATCAATCACAAATTAAGAAAACACCCCATAGGCTTGCCTATAGCCTGTATAAATTGCCTCTCTGAAGCTGCTTCCCCATCTGTACAATGACAAGTGAGATCTTTTAGCAAAAATCAGCCAAGTTCTGTTTGTTTCCTCAGAGGAGACCCAAGGCTGAGTATTTAGGCTGAGTTTCACAACCCCTGGCATTCCTGAGGCCCTTTTGTTACAAAGAACAGAAGCCCCTTACGGTCATCATCAACACACCGTTCAGATGACTGGAAAGAAAGCTGCTAATAAAGCTTCGGGTGTGGCTCCATCCGGTAAGGTCTCTAGGGGGACGGAGAGCCATGGGACATCTTCATCAGAAAGTGATCTGACTGGATTTGAGCCCCCAGAGCCAAAAGAACTTCTTGCTATCATTATCACGGACCCTGACTGATTCTTCCAGGTGCCTGCCACCAGAACGCCAGCACTTCCTGCCAGGCTTCTGCTCTGACCACTGTGCCACCCCCAGGGCTGTGCACCCTCTGCCTGCTATGTGGACTCAAGACAAAGCTACAGGTCCGGAGTGTGATGTGGAGGACAAGGAGGAAGAGGCAAAAGGAGAGAAAGCTGGTAGGATGGTAGGCTTTGGGAGCCAGACATACACCCACTACATGCACTTGGGGATTCTGAGGCTATGGAACAGAGAAGACACCTTTGACAGGTCTTCTGGAGTGAGTGAGACTCCTAGAGAAAGAGAAAGCTTTGAGAGGGGGCAGAGAGGATGCACTTTAAGCACCAGGTTCTCTCAGGACAGAGGAGACAACAGTGAGCATTTTGATGCCCTTCCTGTGGGGAAGTGAAGTCTGTATTCTTTCTTGCTTTGGTATGACCTATGTGACACCTCTGATTTGGGGGGAGGGGGGCATTGGAAGTGGTCCAGTGATACTTTTATGCATGTCTTGAGAAGCTTGTAACAGCAACCTCCTGCCCACCCCACGGAACAATCAGCCTTGGTGCTTGGATTTGCTATGTCCAACTACCCAGAACACATGAGGTCTTCTTCAAGACTAAGAAAAAGGACAGGGACGCAGCTTGGGCCCCTATGCTATTATGTACTAGAGAAAAACTGACCTTGACCCTTAACCCCTTGATTGGGTCACTCATCAAACAAATTGCCCTGAAAAATCCCAGTCAAGGCCCCATTGAGCAGAACTACAAAGAAGAGCCTTGAACAGTGAGATATAATAAAACAATATCGACTTGAAGTCACCAAGTTTGCTGGAATTTGTCACCCTACAGGAAGTATACAGAATACCTACCAGCCTTGATAGACTTGGTTATAAAATGCTTATGAATTTGTAATATTAATCAGAGAGCTGACTAAACAGTTAGCCTGGCATCTGACACAAAGTTGGTATTTGTTAAATATATTCTAATATATTTATCATGAGAAGATGAGGGCACAGAACAGCCAACAGAGTACTAACCGTGAATAAATTGGCTTGGGGGGGGGGTGTCCCCATCCAGTGATGTCATTTACACAATGAGTGCGATCATAGGCCCTGGAATCAAACACCTGAGTATGTATCCCAGAGATACCTCCTCTTATGGGGTGAATTTCATCACCTCTTTGGGGTTCAACCTCTTCATTGGTAAAGTAGAGATAACTCCTTCAAAGGATGGCTGGGAGAACCAAGTGATTGATTCCCTACAAAGCTGTTAAAACCCTGCCTCATATTCTGTCCATCACCTCAACTATTGTTATTCGTGTTATGATCACTTTGATTATCTAAGTGAAAGAGTCTGGGATTAAAAAAAGGAAACAGGAAGGAAAGCCAGAAGATCCTCATTGGACAGCCTTGTGAATCCTACTGTTCCAAGCTGGTGTCTCCAGAGACTGGGTCTGCCATGGGAGTCTCATGGATCCCTAGGGCAGATCCTAAAGAAGTGCAAAATCCATTCTTTAATGAGCATTTGGGGATTGAATTTCTCCTCTAAGGACCCTCTAGCCTTAAATAGGCAAGAAAAGTCAAGCATTTGTCCCTGACATCTGGAAGTGAGCAAGGGCATTTGCCTGGTCTGCCGGGGGGGGGGGGGGGGGGGGGATGAGGGCACACCCATTACTTATAAGATACTCTGTGACCCCTGAGGGCACACCCATTACTTATAAGATACTCTGTGACCCCTGAACTGTGTTTCTCTCCTTTCTTTTGAGGGAAGATGAAGTGCTTACCCCTGATGAGTAAGCAAGCTTCCTGATTTCACCTGCAGTCACAAGTCACATCCTCATGTGTCCTTCCCTGTCTCCCCTGCTCCTTGAAGATGTAGGACCCCTGTTCTCAAGGGGAAAGAGCAATGTACTTTCCTTCCTACCCACTTTCCCCTCTGCTCTGTCCTCACCTTGTCTTCCCACCCCGCCCCGCCTCCTTCCTGCCCCTTCTCCAATAATCATTTATCTCCTCTGACTACACACTACACACACATACAAACACACACACACAAGCACAGACACATACACACACACACACACACGATTTTTCACCCTTTTCTCAATTCTTTTCTCCTTTCTGCTTCTTTCTTCTTTCCCAGAATTATCGTGTGTGTGTGTGTGTGTGTGTGTGTGTGTGTGTGTGTGTGTGTGTGTGTGTGTGTGTATGTGTGTGTGTGGTGTGCACATTTGTGTGCTTGCAGAAGCCAGAGGCAGATAGATATCCAGTGTTGTGTTCTCTCTGCCCCATTCCCTTGAGGCAGGGTCTCTCACTGGAACTCATGATTTTCCAGCTAGGCTAATTAGCCAGCAATGCTCTTACATTCTCCTTCACACAAGCACATTCCCCCATCAGCCTCCCACCCCCACCTACCCCCACCAATGCTAGGGTTACAGGCCTACATAGCCATGCCCAGCTTTACATGAATGCAGGGGATCTAAGCACAGGTCAGCAAGTGTTCTTAGCCACCAAACCATCTCTGTCATTACCCAGGTTCCTTGGAGCCCTGAATGGGGACCTGAGGCTCACACGCCCCAGTTCTCACTGCCACTGTTTTCGATAAACCAGAGGCAAAGCAGACCTACTTCTCAGAATTATCATGGGAATCTAGTTGCCTGTGAAGGTGGCAGTCTTGCATGGGACACAGCACACTAGAAGCATACCATCTAATTCCAATCTCATCTTTCCAAAGTGCATGACACAGGCTTGGAGCCTCCTCAAGACGGAGGAGGCGACCTAGAAAGGTCCCCTCATCTCATTAGCTTTCTTTAGTTTACTGATAGTAAGGCTTCCCCCCTATGCCACTCCCCATCCAACACTTCCCTGCCTTTCTCCTGGGGTTGGGAGCAGCTCCTAGACTGGGCTCTTCCAGCACCAACCATCAAAGTGCCACCGGCGCCATCTGGTCTACCCACATCCTCACATGGGATTTATTACCTATTCCCTCCATTAGCATAAATAATATGGAGCTTGGTTTTCACGATGGTTTACATAATAAATAAAACAGGTCAATTGCCCACAAAACTAGTCTCTGTGAACAGTAACAGATTTAATTAGATTTATTTTACCCTGGGTTTTCTGGAGTGAGGCGGATGTCTCTTGTGCCAAGGATAAAACTCTCCCATCAACTTCTATTTCTGGGAAAGCAGTTCCCATCCTCCAAGGAGACAAGAGGGAAGAGGAAATAGGGGAGGGAGAGGGAGAGGGAGAGGGAGAGGGAGAGGGAGAGGGAGAGGGAGAGGGAGAGGGAGAGGGAGAGGGAGAGGGAGAGGGAGAGAGAGAGAGAGAGAGAGAGAGAGAGAGAGAGAGAGAGAGAGAGAAGGAAATAGAAGATATCCAGAAGAAGAAGGCTCAGGAAAAGAGAGGTATGGCCCTGAACTACCTATCATGAATCACCTGGTCCCCCCCATTTGCTAAGTGAAAGTCCCTCACCTGAGTGGCCCCAGCTACATGGCCACATGCTGAAGGAGCCACATAGACCCTCTACTGTCTCCTCACCACTTAAGATTACATCTAAGACCCTTCTCTATAATTCTTTTTTTTAAAGATTTATTTTATTTTTAATGCATACAGTGTTCTGCCTGTATGTGTGACTGCAGGCCAGAATAGAACACCAGATCCCCTCTGGTTATGAGCCACCATGTGTTTGCTGAGAACTGAACTCAGGACCTCTGGAAGAGCAACCAGTGCTCCTAACCACTGAGCCATCTCTCCAGCACCCCACCACAATTCTTCATAACCAACTCCTTATATCACATAAACACCATCCCCTTCCCATTTGTCCATCTCCATGAAGATGCTTAGCCTCATGTCTGTCTGTGCACGGAAAGTTACCAACTTCTCTCTGCTCCCTCAGCCATCTCCTGTCAGGAACATTGTCTTAGTTAGAGTTTCTATTGTTGTAAAGAAGCACCATGGCCCCATAGCAACTCTTATAAAGGAAAGCAATTAATTGGGGTTAACGTACAGTTGCAGAGGTTTAGTCTTTTATTATCATGGTGGAGCATGGCAGTGTGCAGGGAGACATGGTGCTGGAGAAGGAGCTGAGAGTTCTACCTATTGATCTGCAGGGAACAGGAAGTGAACTGTGACACTGGCTATAGCTTGAGCATAGGAGACCTCAAAACCACCCCCACAGAGACACTGTAATCACTGAAGTTTTCTGACCTGTCTGGGTCCGAGGTCCAGAGGAATCTTTCCCACCCTCAGTTCCCCAGTCATTTATAAAATAATAATTCAGAGGCTTGTATTAATTACAAAGTGTTTGGCCAATGGCTCAGGCTCATTACCAACTAGCTCTTATAACTTAATTCAACTCACTCTTATTAATCTATTGCCTTGCCACTTGGCTTGTGGCTTACATGTACTTCATTATATCTTGCTTCTTGGGTAGCTGGACCTCATCTCTCCTTGACTCCACCCCTCTCTATCACTCTATCTCTACTTGGATTTCCTGCCTGCCTCTTAGCTGCCTTCCATAGACCAAAACAGCCTCTTTATTAACAAATGATAATAAAGTATATTCACAGGGTACAGAAAGACATTCCACATCATGACACACTTCCTCCAACAAAACCCACCTTTTAATAGTTCCCTATGGGGCCACTTTCTTTTAAAGCACCACTAACATCTATCTCTGAGCCTTTTCCTAGGGTCCCAACCACCCTTCCTGTCTCAAGGCTCCTTCTCATTTCCAAAAATCTTCCAGGTGGCCTCAGTGGGAGCCTTTAATGCTGTAACCTGCCAGCTCCAGTGTTCACTGTCTACACTTGTGCTTCCCAGAGAGAGCAGAAGATTCTGGAGACAGCCACAGTCGGATCACCATTTGATTATCTGGACTAATATGGAGTTTGGCCCTAATGTGTTCCATCTCTGCCTGAGGTGCCCAGCAGCCAGTGGCAGGCCATGGCTTCCATGGCTTGTTGTTGGGAGCCGCTGGCCCCAGCTCCTCAAGGTGGCGCCAATATCCGGTGCTGGCCAACCCGCCTGAGTCAGTAAAGAGCGCATGCGTTTGGTACTCTTGCGAGACTGGTCTCTCCGCCTCTCCCGTGGCGTCATGTGGGATAATGAGCTGCAGCCTATAGAAAGGTGACATGTCCAAGGCAAAGGCCTTTGGTTGGTATAAAGGTTGGGCTTTCCTACCTCGTGTTCTCTCTCTCCATTTTCCGTAAGCTAAATGCTCTCCCTCACGGAGCATTAAAGCATTGCTGCAGAAGGATCCTACGTGTGTCGTGCCTTTTCTTGCGGGCGAGAAGTGGGCGCGGGACAACTGGTGCCGAAACCCGGGAACTAAACACCATTTGCACCGTCGGAGAGCCCTCGGAGACGAGGTGGATTCAGAACTGCAGGTAGGTTGCTCGGAGAGGTATGTCTGAACTGGACTTTGGTTTTTTTGAGGCCTTGATGCTTGTCTTGGCAGTGCTGTTGATTTTTTTCGTGGTTGCCTTTTGCTTCCACCGGTTCGTGGGATCCTCCCAGTCTATCGTAACAGCACTAGACTCCTTGCTTAAGCAGCGTGATATTAAGATGGCACAGCGTACCCTAAAGAACTTTGTAGAAGATAAGGCCTGTAAAGATCTGATAGCTAAAGGGCAAGGTGTGATGGGAGAAGTTCAGGGCAGCATGTCAGAAACCGAGCGCCATGTGAGAGTAGGCGCGCGCGCCATAAAGTAACAATACTCGATAAGGGAAAAGGACCCCCCCCCCCCGGTACAATAAAAAATATGGGGGAGTTAAGAAACCAGAAACTACTCAATAAAGAAAAAGGACCCCCCGGTACGATAAAAAATATGGGGGAGCTGGGGAACCAGAAACTAAAGCCTGGTCCCCCCACCTTGTACCCTGTACGAGAACTTGAAAATTTAAGTTTAAAGTTTGGCTCCTCGTGGTATGAGGAAAGACAGGGCCTGGGGCGGTTGGGGCAAAGAACCACGCCCAAGATTCCTAAACAAAGACCGGGCCTGGGTTTTTTTGTGATTAAAAAGAAATCCGGAAGATGGCGTCTGTTACACGACTTAAGAGCTATTAATGTGCAGATGCATCTTTTTGGGCCATATTAACTACTATGTTTCCTGGAAAAATTAATCATTATCCTAAACATCCTTTGTTACAGTTTGTGGCCTATCACCCGGTGATATATCCACGTGTTACTTCCTCAGTACCTTTAAAAGATGGCTTAATTATATATACTGATGGCTCAAGAAATGGAAAGGGTGCTTATGTTGTAAATTCACAGACATTTTTTAAAGATTTTGGTCAAAAATCACCCCAGATTGTTGAATGTCTAATTGTGTTAGAAGTTTTACAAAAATTTGATTGTCCGCTTAATATTGTGTCTGATTCCCATTATGTGATAAATGCTCTTCAATTACTTAAAACAGCCAGTGTTATTAATCCTTCCAATACAGTGTCTGCCCTGTTTTGTACAAGATTGTTTGCTGCAACGCCGTGAGCCTTTTTATGATTTGGCTAACCAAACCACACGCCTGGCTGCTGCTGCTGCTGCTGCTGCTGCTGCTGCTGCTGCTGCTGCTCCTTACACCTCTGGCTTTTGCACATTGAACCTTAAAATCCTATTTGTTAAAACAAAAAGGGGGAATAGGGCTGCCCCCAACACCAAGAGTGTCAATTGCCCTGGCGTTGCTTACCATAAATTTTTTAAATATTGATGATAAATATCAAAATGCTGCTGAGCGACATTGCTCAGAACCACAACGGCCAAAAGAGCTAGTAAAATGGAAAGATATTTTAGAGAATAAATGGAAAGGCCCGGATCCTATTTTAATAAGATCCCGGGGAGCTGTCTGTGTTTTTCCACAGGATGAAAAAAAATCCGGTTTGGGTCCCAGAGCGCCTCACCAGAAAGATATTACAAGAAGAAGAGCCCTCGCCTTCTCCAGTTGACACGTTGGATGTTACTAACGTATCACACCCGGGGAGAACAGCGGTGAGAGATAATGTCCACCTTCCCTCTGCCAATGCCGGTGATGTATAATACCACTGATAAAGATTTAGGCCTAGCTTTAAAGAAAATAGAAGTTTGGGGTTAAAGAGAGGTTTATGTTTTAGTTAAAAATAGTTTATGTATATTACTAAAAAATTTCTCGGCAGCCTGACAAAAGAAACAGAGTTTGATAAAACCAAATTTGGCTCCCTTTTGCTCAGGCAGGCCAGATAAAGATTCAATTTTACCATAGAACAGTTGCCAATCCAAGAATATAGGTTGGGCCACGCCTAAAATATTTTCATTTTCTCCCAATTTAACCACCAGTTATTTAGATTGTTAGCAATGCTTCAAAAATTATAGATAAATTGAGATGCAAATTTGACAATTGCCTTTATGCCTTATGCTGAGATGCTCAGCTTTATTTCTTTGCAGTAGTGGCCCACATGCCACGATTTGTACCCATACCACCGTGGTTCCCCAGTAGCTCGCAGCTATTTAGACAAAAAAGAGATTTTGGAATCTCTGCTGTTATTGTAGAGATTGTTGCCACAGCTGCCATGGGGGCCTCAGTGACTGCCTCAGCTGGTGCACTTTCAAAAATAGTGCAGACTGCACAGGCGGTTAACGAATTGTCCACCTCAGTAAATGGCACAGTTGAGGTGTGAGCAAAAACTTGCTGGCTTATGCATAACCTCTATTCAATATAAAAACTTTACAAAGACAGCTAATCTTTCGAGAAGCCTTTCTCAATTTTTATTACAGAATTGGTCGTCTGAATTTGAGAAGACCCTTCGTGACCTGCAGGTGGCGATCGTCCAGGTCAATTCCACTCGGCTAGACCTGTTGCTGACCAGAGAGTTTTCTCCGTGGATTTCCTCAGCCTTCTCCTACTTCAAGGAATGGGTGGGGGTGGGTATGTTTGGCCTAGCCTTTTGCGGAGGACTAGTCATTCTTCTCTAGATGGTTTGCAGGCTCAGAATCCAAAGTCCGAGAGACAAAACAGTTTTGGCTCAAGCCTTAATGGCTCTAGACTCAGGAGCCTCGGTAGATGTATACTAAAGCAATAGAGATGTTTTGGCTCGAACAGCTCCTGCACACCTAAGACAGTCCTGTCTATTACACTGGGTGGAGTGTTCGGCCTCTTTCCTGAGAGGAATGTTGAGCCAAGGGCATTGCACAGGACATAGCTATGTCCTGGGAGGTATGTTGTCCTGCATAAGGGTGTCTGCCTTAATTCCCTTCCCAACAAAAGGCAGAGGACAGGCTGGGGGCATCTCGATCTGTCGAGGGATTAGAGATGACGCCCACGCAAGTCCACAATGTTTTCTGGGGGATAACCACTGTCTCCACCCTCTTACAGGATTCTCTCATTGCTTAGAAAATAAAAAAGGGTGGGGTGTTGGGAGCCGCTGGCCCCAGCTCCTCAAGGTGGCGCCAATATCCGGTGCTGGCCAACCCGCCTGAGTCAGTAAAGAGCGCATGCGTTTGGTACTCTCACGAGACTGGTCTCTCCGCCTCTCCCGTGGCGTCATGTGGGATAATGGCTGCAGCCTATAGAAAGGTGACACGTCCAAGGCAAAGGCCTTTGGTCGGTATAAAGGTTGGGCTTTCCTACCTCGTGCTCTCTCTCTCCATTTTCCGTAAGCTAAATGCTCTCCCTCACGGAGCATTAAAGCATTGCTGCAGAAGGATCCTACGTGTGTCGTGCCTTTTCTTGCAGGCGAGAAGTGGGCGCGGGACAGCTTGTGTGGCAGATTCATGACTCTGCCTGGGGTAAGCAAGCTGTGCGGTCCCTAGCCACTGAAGGGTTAATGAAGAGACTGTTGGAAATGGACCTGAGGTGAACCAGCACCATCTTTGGGGAAGCAGTGAGAGCAGCTAGCCTGTGAAGGTCCCCATCACATGTCTCACTTTGAAACGCTGACTTCAGGGGTTTCTGTCACTACAGCCCAAAGGACGGTATCTGGTACTTCTCCTCTGACACAGAAATTTCACTTGCAGAAATATATCCCAAAGAGAATGCCAAAGATGGCTATGGATATGGCCTCTTAGGGCAACTCAGACCGTAGCCCACCACAGATCTTTCTTCCTCAGATAGAAAAAGGTGATCTTTCCTTGTGTCTCACATCTCCTCCTGCACTAGCTGATATTATATCATCCTGACACACAAACTAGAGTTATCTAAAAGGAGGAAGCTCAGTTGGAAGAATGCCTCTATAAAATCCAGCTGTAAGGCATTTTCTTAATTAGTTACTGATGTGGGAGGGCCCAGCTCATTGTGGGTAGTGCCATCATGGGCTGAGCTCTATAAGAAAGCAGGCTGAGAGAGCCGTGGGAAGCAAGCCTGTAAGCGGCACCCTCCATGGCCTCTGCCTCAGCTCCTGCCTCCAGGTTCCTGCTCTGACTTCCTCCAGTGATAAATAGCAATGTGTAATGTTAGCCAAATAAACCCTTTCCTCCCCAGCTTGCGTTTGGGCCATGGCATTTCATCACAGAAACAGAAGCTGTGTGACACTTCCCCAGTAGTCTGTCATCAGCATGACCCTGCTTGTGACCTGTACACTGCCAAAGGAGACCACGAGTCCAGGAAGTAGTGATTATTGTAAGCTGGATAACCCACCATCATATTCTAGCCTTACATACCTTCAAGCATTTGCTCTGAACTCTCTACCCACTGATGTCTTTCTAAGCTCCCTGGGCAGCTATACCACCCTACCTCCTGCGACCCTGCTAGAGATGTCAGCTCCCTCAGGCCAGTCAGAGACCACCAAGGGAGCCTCTGGAAAGCAGGGTCCTTTACTGCTCTATCATTAAGTCCTCGGAAATTTGACTCTACCTTTGCTGTCCCCATCCTCCATATATCCACTTCTGATTTCCTCTCACCCTTCACTGTCCTACCCTGTACCCCCCGGGATGGTGAGCAAGGTTACTGGTGACTGGAGGACAGCAAGGGGAGCTCCAAAGAGTACCCTTCAGCCTCTGTGAACTGGGGTCTCCCAGGTATACAGTCCCAGAACACACATGAACAGGACCTTGAGTAGGCCTCCTTCCTACTCCAGAAGGCAGAGGAGTCAGCTCAACTTAGTCCAGGCCTAGCAGAGGCATGGAGAAGCACAGGTGTAGGCGGAGCTTACCCACAAGGACACCAATACCAGATAGATATTTATTAGAATATAAACCAACACTCACGGTACAGGCAACAGAGTACAATAGCACCTGAACAGGGACCGAAGTCTGCAGACGGACGGACGACGTGAGCCTCTCTCCAGCAGCCAGGAACCAGGAAGAGAGCGTGTCGTATCCCGCAGACCCTTTTCAATAGGGCTTTTCCCCCGCCCCCTTCAGGTCGGGGGGCCCGGTGCTCTGTATAAATGTCCCTTGACCTTGTCAGCTGACACCTGAATCCCACAACACACAGGATTCTCCCTCTTGGCATTTCACTCCCCATCTCTCTTCACAGGCTTGCTTACTTTCCAGGATAGTTGAGAAGAGACAGCCAGAAACCTGGAGAAAGGACTTTTCCAAGTTCATACACCAGCCAGGCCAAGACCAGAGGCTTGCAGGGAATGCCCTAGGCTGCACCTGACCTAGGTAGGGTGATTCAAGGAGACCAGTGGGGTGCCTATCTGTACAGCAACATGATAGGAAGTTACTGATTACCTGGAGATAATTTTAGGAGTGAGGGGAAGAAGCCAAGGACACCAGCCAACCCCCGCTTCCTTTGTCTGGAGAACGGTGCATCCTTCTTGGCCGTAGCTATAGGGATTCCCCAGGTATATACTCATCCTGTGTGGGCCTGAGCTGGGTGGTAGGAAAGGTCAAGGAAGGTTTGGAGTAACCAAGTAAAGGCAGAGTGGGGTCTCTAGGGTTGGCAAACCTGGATAAATCATCCACTCTTCCCAGCTCTAACACATTTCTAGCCTCACTTCAGGACAACTGAGGGTATGGAATATCCTTAATTGGACTTCTTCAGTCCCATCTCCTGGGTCCTTGTGAGCACAGCTGGCTCAACTTCTAGAGGCCTGGCCCTTTTTCTGGATGTCTCTTCTACCAGATTCCCGGAGGCTGTGAATTGTCCCTGGGTAACCTTGATAAACCCCCTCCTGTTGTTCCTTGTGGGTAACATGGTCAGCAGAGACACAGTCAAGGATGACATAAAAAAGCAGGGAAGAACATGAGTGTCCTTATTTGAAATCAGGTAGGAAAATGGCCACCAGACAGACTGAATAATACCCACTTTAACTATGGCCAAACACCTGATTTACATAGAAATTCTTTCCATTCAAAACTGGAAAGGAAAAAACACGCAGGCATGGTGTCAGACAGCTGAAACGCCAGCACTCTAAACGTAGGCGGGGTGCAGTGAGTTT
Source organism: Phyllotis vaccarum (assembly GCA_033318265.1). NCBI lineage: Eukaryota > Metazoa > Chordata > Mammalia > Rodentia > Cricetidae > Phyllotis > Phyllotis vaccarum. The sequence goes on from JARWLC010000003.1 coordinate 40,844,934, forward strand.
GAGGATAGTCTGAGCCACATAGCAAGGACCTGTCTCAAAAATATAACCACAAACCTGGAGATGGGAAAATCCAGCCAGGCACGCTTTAGGTGCTGTGACATAAAACAGCAGCCATGTTACTGCATCCCGGGGAAGGGCTCTCTATGAAAATGACTTCCTGAAGGAAGCAGAAGACATTTTGTAGAATGGCCTTCCTTCAGTTTTGCTTTGACTTATTTTTTTAATTGAGTCATTTTTCCCCTCTGTCCCAGCCTTCTTTTTCTTTCCCGGAATGCCATGTGAATCATTTGTAAATCTTCTCTTCCCTCAGGTGACTTTCTGGGTGCTATGATAGATGAATATTTAGCTTTATAAAGTGCTTCTGTACTGTTGGGAAAGGGGCTGTACCATTTTTGGTCTCTGATCAGCACTGTAACCAGAGAGCCAGGTTTTATGCAGTCTCAGCAGCACATGGTATTATCAGTTTTATTTCCTTTTTGTAACCTTAGAGTTCTGGTGGGTTTTCAGTAGTCTACCAAAGTGATTAAAAAAGAAAAAAAAAAAAAAAGGTCTCTTTAAAACAAAAGATAAACAATGAAGACTCCACCAACTTGATTTTAGATGTGGTCACATGACTAGCTCTGGTCAGTGGTCTTGAGGCTCCAGTGACCACAGATGAGATTTGGGCCTCAGCTTCTCTGTTATAGTGTTTCTTCTGTCTCGTCAGTGAGCTTTGGCCTCTGTTGTGTCTCAGGTAGACACTGGCTTAGAATGAGACACCGAGCTGCCATTTCAATTAACACAGAGGCCACGGCCTGAGGCAGAAGCACCCCAGCCTGTATTTCTCAGGACATTTAGGGCTGTTTGTTACACAGCTTACCATGGCAGTAGCTCACTAATACACCAGACAGCTCAAAACTATTTCAAAGTTGCATTTTAATTAGTTCAATGGGTAAGATTATTTTTATCTCCAAAAATATAATTTAAAATGGAAGAAAGTCAGTGCCACAGAAGAGACCTAGATGTAAAAGAATCTCATTGGCTGAAAGAGAGCTAGATAAATATTGTAAAAACCCATCTTCATCTTAATCTTATAAGGGTCATAAAACAACAGTGCAGAAATATGTAATCTGTGATGTAGAGGTTAAACCTTAAAGGTTGCTCCAGAGTGCAAAATAAAAAGTTATTAAAACAACAAAAGCCATCAAAGCCCTTGTCATGCAAATGTGAGCACCTGAGTTTAGATAAAGCTGAGCACCGGACTGCATTCCTGGAATCCTGTGCTCTGACCTAAAGGAGGCAGATGGAGACAAGAGACCCCTGATGCCCCGAAGCCAGCTGTCCCAGCATATGCAGCTTGCGCAGTCTTGTCTCATGTCAAGATGGAAGGCAAACACTGACACTTGGGGTGTCTCTTCACCCTTACATGTAGGCTGTGGCTCGCTCATACACAGAAGAGTGTGCACACGTGAAAATAAAAAAATACAGAAAAACAAAGAAAAAATGAAGATGAAGGAAGACAGTTGGCTGAGATCCCCTCTATAAAGAGTTAGTACTTCTAAAGCACCCCCAAATATCATGCTAAAGCACCAGTCAAAGATATAAAAGAAGAAATGCATCATGTATTTTTTTAAAAAGCAGGTTTCAGGGCTGGAGAGATGCCCCCATGCTTAAGAACTCTTGCTGCTGTTACAGAGGACCCGCATTCTGTTCCCAGAACTTGTTACAATTAGATTTCTTGGCCCTGTGGTGGCCAGAGGTCCAGACCCACAGACCTGCCATGCCAGACCCCTTAGCCGATGGCAGCTGATCAGGCCCCCAGAAATGATTCAGGCAGTTATATTAAGTCCATGCTGTTTGGCCTATGGCTCAGGCACATTGCTAGCTAGCTCTTACATCTTAACTCAACCCATTCTCATTAATCTGTCTGCCATGTAGCCCATGGCTCACCTGTGTTACTTACAAGCTTCTTCTTGGGAGGCTGGCTCGGTCTGTCTGACTCCGCCCTGCTTCTCCTACCTATGCTGTGATTTCTCCTCCTACTTTTTCTATGGTACCTGTCATGGGCCAAAACAGCTCCTCTATTTAAAGATTGATATTCACAGCATACAGAAAGACATTCCCACATCAAGAACTTGTATCAGACAGCTCACAACCAGCTGTAATCCAGCTCTGGGGGATCTAATACCTTCTTCTATTCCCCCCATGGCACCTGCATCACGCACAAACAGTTACACATAATTTTAAAATAAAAATAAGCCTTTAGAGAAGATAAATCTACAGTTCGAGATGAGCCACTAAATAGCAGACAAAAAAAATTACTGAAGATTATAGTGTTAGGGCTTAAACACACCCTAGTATTCTCTCCTTCTGGGTGCTGGGGATCAAACCTGGGCATCACACATGCTAAGCACAAGTTCACCTCAGAGCCACCAAATTTAATTTAAAAAATATTAGTGTGGGGGGGAGAAAGAGAGGAGGTCATCCTTCGGAATGTGAGCTTAGGTGGATGCTGGCAATTGAATTCAGGTCCTCTGCAAGTAACTAACTACTGAGCCATCTCTCTCTCTTCAGCCCCCCCCCAACCATTTAGATTTTTAATAGAAAAAATAAAAAAGATTGCGTCAAAGAAACTATCTCAAAGAGCAGCACCAACTGAGGGTCCCTGAGCACCTGCAGCATAGCCAGTCTTCCCTGAAGGAGAAGGTGATTTGTATCAGTCTGTGACTGTGGCCCCAGTCATCCACTGCGAGGTAGCTAAGTTGTTTCAAATCAGTTATATGTTGAAATGATAATGTTTTGAATGTGTCGACTATAATCTAATATGTTGATTTTGTCTGTTCCTTTGCCCTTTCTCCCTTTATTGACGGTGGGCACCAAAGCATTTTAGATTGTGTGCATGGCCCACATTGTGTATTTAGCAGAAATTGATGTTCTGAGAAGGGCTTGGCAAATCAGGACTCAGAGACCAAATCAGTTCATCGCTTGCTTTGTAAACAGATCTCTGCTGAGACATTGCCACACTCACTCATGGATGTACCAGGCTTTCTTTCCAGCCACAAAATCAGGGCAGCTCCCAAATCCTAGCATGGAGACTTAGTAGTTATGACTGCTCAGGCTTAGGCTAGCTCTTATTTTGATATGTTTCTCTTTATGTCTCACAGCTTTTTACCTTTCTTCCTCTGTATCTTACTTTCCTGCTGTCTCCAGGTCTGGCTGACGGCTGCCTGGCTTTTGCTGCCCCTTCCCCCCAGCATGTCCCTTCTATAGATTTCTCCTGCTTATTCTCTCTGCCTGCCAGCCCTGCCTACCCCTCTCATGCCTAGTTGTTGGCTGTTCTGCTTTTTATTAGGCTAATCGGTGCCTTAGGCAGACAAGGTAAAATAACAATACATCTTTATGTAATTAAACAAATGTAGCATAAACAAATGTGACACATATTCACACAGTTAAAATAATATTCCACATCACATGGGGACACATATTGTTCTGTAGCTCTGTCACATGCTACTAGCAGAATGGACAAGCTGCAGTGGAGGCCAAAGGTGGGAAGGGCAGGAAATGTGTGGCCCCTAGTCAGCCAGAGTGTGTGAGCCTCTGCCCAGAGCCACAAACACTGAAAGGCAAGTTGAGGGTCTCAAGCTCAGTTTGAATTAAAATGTTCTGTAACTTCACAATAGTGTCAAAGAGTTGATCTGGGGATTTTACAGTTGGGTTTGGGGGTGGGGCTGGAATTTTGCTTCCTTCTCTTCCTTCTTTAGGTAGGTGTGGGCGGGCCCTAAGCCTAAGGCCTTGCGTATCTAAGCCCCGCCCCTTCCTCTTTTGTCATTTTTCTGAAACAGGATTTCTCACAGATTCCCAGGATGGCCTCAAACCTGTGACCACCCCACTTCAGCTTCCCAAGTGGCTAGAGTTACAAACCTGTACCATTAATGCTTGTTCAAATGAGTTAAGAGATGCTCTTCATTCCTTCTTGATGAGTCTTACATGGATAAGAGCTGAGGGAAATGGACATTTTTGTTGTAGAGTGGGAGTGTCCCTGCCCTCTTAGGTGGCAATCAGCAGCATTGCTCTGGAGTTTACAGACAGAATCTACAGCCATGTATGAGTGGGAAAATTCTAGACCTTTATTTATTTATCTGCAAAAAAAAAAAAAAAAACCTTATTGTAGTTGTGTGTGCCCACATGCATGTGGAGGCAGGGACATTGGGTGTCTTCCTCACTCCCCATATTGTTTACTTTTTGTTTAATTTTTATTTATTTTTATATCCAGACCAACATTCCCCCACCCCCACCACCATCTAATACTTCTCCATTTTTTTCAGAAAGGGGCAAGCCTCCCATGGGTATCAAAGAAAGCACAGCATATCAAGTTGAGGTAAGACTATGCACTTCTCCTTGTATTAAGGCTGGGCAAGGCAATAGGAATAGGCTCCCAGGAGCCAGCTAGAGCTTTAGGGGCAGTCTTAGCCCCCACTATTAGGAATCCCACAGTAGACCAAGCTACACAACTGTCACATCTATGTAGAGGGCCTAGGTTGGTCTCCTGCAGGCTGCCTGGTTGTCAGTTCAGACTCTGTGGGTCCCTATGAGTCAGACTCCACCAGTTCCTACACTCTTTCCTCCCTCTCTTTAGCAGGATGCCCTGAACTTGGCCTATTGTTTGGCTGTGGGCCTGCATCCATTTCCATTCATTACTGGATGAAGGCTCTCTGATGACAATTGGGTTAGCCACCAATCTGATCACAGGGGAAGGCCATTTCAGTGCTAGGAGTCTTAGCTGGGGTCATCCTTATAGATTCATGGGACTTTCCTTTGTATCAGGTATGGCACAAATTATATGTAAATGGAGCCAGATGTTGGGGAAAAGCTGGAATATCAGAGAGACAGTGAAACAAGCCACAGCCAATTCTCACCCAGCCAACTTCTCAGCCTGAACAAGTAGGTACTGTCTTCACGGGTCCTCAATCTAACTGGTTGCTCAGACAGAATGGCTGAATTTCCTCCTTTGCCTGACTTATATTTTTTTTCCTTGCCCAGTTATTTTACTTCCTGATTCAACTCTCCTAGTGCTAGGATTAAAGGTGTGAGCCACCACTGCCTGGCTGTTAGGTCTTGATTAAAGGCGTGGGTCATTACTCTCTGACCTTTTTGGCTTGGCTGTAGGTGGCTCTGTCCTCTGATATTCCAGACAAGTTTTATTAAATATTCAATATACCACCACAATTAGGTTTCCATCTGATCTGGAAACATACCCCCCATTTCCAGTTATCTCTTTTGGTATTCTTGACCTCCATCACCCTCCAGTCCAGTCCCTCAAGTTTCCATCCTCACCTGTCCCCAGTCCACCCAGGAGATCTCTTCTATTTCCCCTTCCCAGAGACATCCATGTGCCCCTCCCCCCACACACACACTTAGGCCCTCCTGGTTACCTAGCATCTCTGGGTCTATGGATTATTGCTTCATTGTTCTTTCCTTTACAGCTAATATCCGCTTGTGAGTGAATATACACCATATCTGTCTTTCTAGGTCTGGGTTACCTCATTCAGGGTGTTTTTTTTTTCTTTCCTAGTTCCATCTTATTTGCCCTCAAATTTCCTGATGTTACTATTTTTAACAGCTAAGTGATACTACATCGTATAAACATTTTCTTATCCATTCTTGGGTTGAAGGACATCTAAGTTGTTTCTAGGTTCTGACTCTTACAAATAAAGCTGCTATGGACATAGTTGAGTAAGTGTCCTTGTGTGATGATTGATCGTCATTTGGGTATACACCTAAGACTGGTATAGCTGGATCTTGAGGTAAATTGATTCCCAATTTTCTGAAAAACTGACATATTGATTTCCACAGTTGACTGTACAAACTTGTACTTCCACCAGTAATGGACTCCTTGCTCCACATCCTCTCCAGCCTGGGATGTCAGCCATTCTGACAGGTGTAAGATAGAATCTCAGAGCCATTTTGATTTGCGTGTCCCTGATAGCTAAGGATGGTGAACATCTCTTTAAGTATTTCTCTGTCATTTGAAATTCTTCTGTTGAGAATTCTCTGTTTATGAGCCTTTATTCTTACCAATTATAACTGAAATGTTTTGTTTCCCTTGGTTATGAATGTGGCATGACCTCCAGTGAGACCCAGATTTGCATATGAAACTTAATAAGACCTACAGCACTTTGCAAATGTGATTGAATCAAGGGTGTTGAGAATATGACCCTGGATGAGCCCAGTGTCCCATTGTGATCACCAAGAATCTTCCAGAAGGAGGCAAGAGAGCCAGAGTCTGAGAAGAAGCTATGATGATGAATGTAGAGGCCCAGGGAACCAGGGTCCGTGAGCCACAGAATGCTAGCATGCTCTGGCAGGCAGAAGAAACAGACAGGACCCTCCCCCAGGTTTCCAAAAGGAACAAGGGCCACAGATACCTTGCTGTTAGCTCTCCATGCTGGCTTTGACTTTTAACCCCTCAAACCAAGCTTGTGATACTCTGTCACAGCAGGTCTCTGGCAGACAAAACAAATAAATAACAGTAGAAGCCATGCCTTGTCCCCAGTCCAGGCTCACCTCAGCTATTGCAGGGATCTCAAAACACTGCTTTTGGTTACCCCAAAACTCTTAGTTGTTAGTAGACAGGCAGCTAGAGCCTAATGTTATGTGTATTAATAAAAGTGTGCCTTTAGCACCAGATCAGATTTTTAATGGTCTGATCACTAAATAATTTACTTTTTTATTCTACATCTATGCTTTTAAATTGTATGTGACAGGCCAGAGAACAGCTCTGTAAAATTAGCTCTCTTCTTCCATCTTTACATGGGTTCTGGGAACCGAACTCAGTTGGCCAGGCTATGCATCACCCCTATGTCCTTTATGTCCCTGAACTCAAGAATCCACAGGCTTCACCAGACTGAAGCTCAGCTCCTGGTACAATCACCTTAAGAACTCATGATGTGTGGAGGCCCCAGCTTTATTTGATCACTCCTCCACAGAAAGCTAATAAAGAATTTTACAGCTATGTTATCACTCCAGGATAAAAGTAACATCTTCACATTGATGTCTTTTGAACCCATAAATGTGTTCTTGGAGAGTAATGCCAAGCTGGGTCAGAGGGCGGGTGTATTATTTATCTTTATGGATTCTGCCCCAAAGCCTTTGATAACACCTAAGCCACGTGCATAGACCTCACCTCTTCCTCCCCCACCCACCACTTGATGTTCCCTGGCCAAACAGTGAAAATTATCTGACTGTCAACTTTCTTGCTATGGCCCTAGTTATTAGATAGTTTAAAAAGTATCTCTTGGAGCTAGAGAGACAATGTGTAGAGCTCTTGCAGATGTAAGAAGCAGGCGCCCCTAACTTTAGCGCCCTTAGACACCCCAAGACACCCCAAGACCACGGTTAATGACCACTGTTAACTTTAAAGAAAAAGAGAGTTTAATGAACGATATTCCGGTATACACACATGTGCAGGCTCAAGGCACTGTAGAAGCCAAGAGCCCCGAATACTTTCAGAGTAGAATTCTTATACCACACTCTGGGTAGGGGAGGGGTACATCCAGCTCCTGAGATAGAAGTTGTAACAGTTCTCATGGTAGGGCTTTCCTGGGTGGCCCTACCCATCAGGAATGTGGCCCCAGGGCCTTATCTTGGGTGGTCCTGCTCCCAACTGGTCGACCTCGGTATTGGGGGGGGGAAGGTATATATTAAAAAAAAATATTAAAAAAATATAAAAAATAGATATCTGTTCAACCCCAAGTCCAACCGGACATCTGGTTGACCTCATTAAAAAAAAAAAAAAAGAGGCCAGCCAGCCAGGGCCATCTGGTCGACCCACCGAGAGTGAAGTCCAGAAGGTCAAGCTGCTGACCAGGTGGGTCTCAGGAATTCGGGAAGTATCTAAGGTGGTCCTGCTCAGGCTGACTGGGTGTGTCCCAAGCAGCCATCAATCCTGTGAACAAAGCTTTTCTGAGAAACTGCTATCTAATTTAGTGATACAATGGAGCTGAAACTCTGTCAACTTTGGCTAGTTTCAGGGATCTCAGGAAGGGGTCGAGGGGGAGAGAGTTACAGGATTTTTCTATTATTACAGGAAAGGAGAAGAGTCAAACAGGATTTTTCTATTTTCACACAGAGAACCTGAATATGAGTTTCAGCACCTAAATCAAGTGACTCATAGCTGCATGTAACTCTGGCTGCAGGGAGGTCATATACATCTGACCTCTCTAGGGACCTGCATTCATGTGTACACTGCCACACACAGAACAGAGCTACACATACATGTAATTAAAAATTACAAAATAAATATATCTGAATGAGTTTTCTTTTTTTAATGCTGGGAATAAAAACATACCTAAAACCAATGTTTCTAGAAGAACCATTTGCTCCTGATGTTTTGGTACAGCTCCTCAAACTTGACCTTGGCCTTTATCTGGCCTTGCAATTCAGAGCTTGGCCTCTAAAGACACTCTGTTGACAACAGTTCTGCTCAGTGGGATATCCAGAGAGTACTTTGTGGGCATGAGGTGATTGTGGGCATAACATTTCATGAAAAATTTGGTCTTAGACCTCTTGACAATTTTTCTCTTGTCCATGGTGGCTGTAATTTTCTGAGGTAGTGGTTGGTCAATTCCAGTCACCAGGGCATAGATACAGGGTCTGTCTGAGGTACCATCATCAGTGTTCCTCATGATAATGGCTTTGCTTTGGGAGTAGCATTCAGCCACTTTCCAAGTTTCGTGAACTTGAGCATTTTGACAGCAACTAGTCGAAGCTCAGCAGGCAGACAGAGGGCACTTTGGCTCCTACATGCATTTCTTGTCCGTTTCCCTCACTGTAAATTCCCAGAACTCTACTTTTTGTACAGATTGTGATCTTTACTTTTCCCTTAAAATTATCCCAGGGCTCAAACTGACTGTTAAATATTTCAACTTTGTTTCTTTCTTTATTTTCATCTCAGATACTTCAGTTTGCATGTAGACAGAGTGATGGATCTTTGTCTTCTGTGACTTCTGAGATGTTTACCTCCAAGAGAAGCTTGTCTGCTCCACACATAGATCTCAGATCTTAATGTGTTGCAAAAAACTGAGGAGTTCCTGTCTACTTGTTGTGTGTGAACATGTTTATGTTCACTTGTTATGTGTGAGCATGTTTGTGTTGACTTGTGTATGGGCTTATGTGAGTAGAGGCCTCTCTTAGGGTAGCTATTGTTGTGGTGAAACACCGTGACCAAATCAACCTGAGAGGAGAGGCTTCCACATCACAGTTCATCATCAAAGGAAGTCAGGACAGGAACTCAATCAGGGCAGGAACCTGGAGGCAGGAGCTGATGCACAGGCCATGGAGGGGTGCTGCTTACTGGCTTGCTCCTCATGGTTTGCTCAGCCTTTCTTATAGAACCCAGGAACCACCTACCTAAGAGTGGCATCACCCACAATGGGCCTAGCCCTTCCCACTAATTAAGAAAATACCCTACAGTCTCACCTTCAGACAAATATTATTAAGACATTTTCTAAATTTAGGTTCCTTCTTTTCCAATGACTAAAGTGTCATTGTGTAAAGTTGTTGACATAAACTAACCAGTACAAGGCCACAGGCCAGTCTCCAATGCTGTTCCTAAGGATGTCTTCCATACTGTCTTTTGAGACAGGGTCTCTGACTTGTTTGGAACTCACAAAGCAGGCAAGGATGGCTGGCCATTGAGTTCTAGGGTCACAGCCTTGAGTAAGACAAGTCAAAAGACAGCTGAGCATAGTAACTCATAACTGTAATCCAGGCACTTTAGAGACAGAGACAAGAGGTTTGCCACAAATTCAAGGCCTGCCTGGACTACAGAGTGAGGCTCTGTTTTTAAAACAGTCAAATGAATAACAACAGAAGGAAATTAAAAAAAAAAAAAAAGATACAACATAATAAGAATGCAAAATCACAAGATCAATTTTGTAACAAATACCACAGTCTTAAATTTCCCTATTGAAAAAACAAAGATTCTGGCCTTGGTTAAAAAGTGAAACCATTTAACTATATTCTGGTTCAAGAATAGTTATAGTCACTCTTCTGGGATAAGGGGTTTCTAGGACTCTCCTTTCAGATACCCTGTAAGCCCCATATGTTATTAAATGGCATGGTGGTTCCAGGTAATATAATCCCATGCTTTAAGCCCTAACTCTATCACTTAGCACAATGATTATCATGTTAATGTTGTGTGGAGGGTTGTGGTGCTACACTGTTACCACAATGTTACCACAAAGGAAGAAATGGCCAAAAGTCTGTCTATGCTCAGCACAGGCAAATTTGCCCATCATAGCTCATCAAACCATATTGTTTGAGTCCACCATGCAAAACCTGCAGAATCTGTGAAAATCAAGGCCTGACTGGAACCCAGGGGAGCCTATCAAAGAGCCTGGAAACACATATCAGCCCCTAAAACAATCCAGTCATGGTCTAGGAAGGAAGTTCAGTGGGCTGGAGCTTAACCCACAGCACCCCAAAATGGCAGCAAAAGCCCACAGCTCAATGGGTCCTAAGGTACACTTCCAGATGCGAGTGTGGGAGGGTTAAAGAGGGAGAATTGAACACATGATGTTAGGGAAAATAACTGCTTGTTTAAAGAGGAAAAATAATTTGCTTGTCAACTGACCTTCACCAAGATAAATGCCAGAGGGATATGAGGAAATTCAAATTACTAAATTTTAGAACTAGAAGAAAATATGGGTGAATATTTGCCTGGCTTTGAAGGAGGCAGGTATTTCAATACATCACATTTATTTTGTTTGTTTGTTTTAGCAAGGCACAAAGAAAATAGTAGTAAATATAAAACATAAAAATATCATGTCAATCAAACTCTCATGAGCAAATTAAGAATCAAATAAGCCGGAGTCTGTAACATGTACGGTAGACAAGGTGAGTAACTAGCAAGCCAATAGAGAGACCTGAGAAGCCCGTTAGAGAGAAGAGCAAGAGACATAAGTAAGAAATTTACAATAGGAAACTATGAATAGTCGATAAATAGATGGGGGTAAAGATCAACGTTACTAGTAATAAGAGAAACTGAAATTAAAACAGTGAGATGTATATTTTGCCTGTCATTTTAACCAAGCTTTTTAAAAAAAAAATCATACATAGTGCTTGCTGGCAAAGGTTCAGAGGCAAAGAAACTTCTCTTCTACAGTGAGAGAATGTCTTGTCATAAGCATCCTGCACAGCCCCTTACTTAGACGGACCCAAAGTTTCAAGACGCCCACAGCCTTTAATAAGACAATTCCATTTATAACACTTTTTTCCTAAGGATACAATTAGAGATATTTGCAGATTTTATTTCCAAGAAGGTTCTGAGTAGCATAATATGGAATAACAATAAATAAATAGATAAATAAATAATAACAGCCTGAAGATGTAAACTATTTACAGCCCTCAGCTCTAGGGGATTTGTTAAGCAGATTACGGTGGATTGATATGACAGACTGATATATCACCATTAAAAATCTTTCCCAAATCACATTTGATTTTAAGGGAAGATGCCAAGGCGTAGAGAGAAATAAAAAGGATGCTTGATGACATTGATTGTTCTCTGATGGATTCACAAATAAGTCTGTTCAATTTCACTCCGGTAGCCTCCTCCCATCTCTGGCCCCACCTCCTTGCTTTCTCCTAAGGGAGCAGCTTGTCTTCCCCAGCATAGAGCTCTCTCTCAGATAGATACCTCTATCATCCCTTCCCTACAATTCCACCTGTCAGACACCGCCCCTTCCATGGGCACCATGACCCCAAGGGGCTTCCATGGCTACTGTATCGAAATCATCCAGGATGAAGCTCAGTCAGGATTCCCAAGTTCTAGAGTCCCAGTCTGGAAAAGCAAGCTGAAGAGCCCCTGGGTTAACGTGACCAAACCACAGGAAATAGATCTGGGAACCAAGATTACAGAAATGACCAGATTCAGGAGTTCGGATGCCCTTGCAAACTTACTTCCACTCCATTGCTCATCTTGCTTATGGATACTGTCTCTTTTTCACTTAGTCCTAATTTAATAGTTTCTGGAAAGTTCCTGATTGATTAGATATCTTCATATGCCATCTAAGAAGCTAGATCAGTGAATATTGTCGATGAGTAGACATCATGAGGATGATCTGGGGGTGTAGCTCAGTTGGGAGAGTGCTTGCCTAGTATGAGTGGGGTCCTGGGTTTTATTCTTGGGCTCTGACCCTAAATAATACACAAAACAGCGTCATCCATGAAACTGGACACGGTGACTTGTCCTGTAATCCTAGTACTTAGGAGGCACAGGCGGGAGGATCAGTAGTTCCGGGTGTCCTTGCCTAGGTAGAGCTCAAGGCTAGCTTGGAACATGAGACCCTGCCTCAAACATTTTTCAAATAGCCAGGCGTGGTGTTATACAGCTTTAATTCCAACACTTAGGATGTGGAGGAGCAAGTTTCTGTGAGTTTAAGGCCAGCCTGGTCTACATAGTGAGTTCCAGGCCAACCAGAGTTATACAGTGAGACCCTGTCTAATAATCAAATTAAAATCACATGGGATGAAATTGAAGATGAGGCTTCTTATCCTCAATAAGGACACAGGGACAGGTGGATAGGACTTAAGGTAGGGGCGGGGGCTGCCAGGGGAGTGTTCCTGATATCCACAGGGATTTGTGGTCAACTCACTTTTCATTCTGCCTCTGTCTTCTTTCTCATCTCAGGCTCTCACACACAGGAATCCATGGCCTGGACCACAGGGAAATCTTTGTTATAATCCTCAGGCTCATCCCTCTGGCCTCAGGCTTCGAATGGTTTCATAACTTCTGGGAGCCAAAAATTCTAAGGTACTTAACATGCCTGTAACTACCATGGTCCAGCCTAGCCAGTGCCACACAGATCAAAACATACTACCTGGCATGTTTCTGGCTATTTAAGTGCCCCTCCATCTTAACAGGAGTGGTCCATAACTTCATCATGAGGCCTCAGCCCTCAACCACCACCATTATCCAAAAGCCCTCCAGAGTCAAGCCAGATGCTCATGATGATGCTCAAAACTGGTGCTGCCTTCCCAGGGGAGCCCTGTTTATCTGAGTATCAGAAGAGGGATAATTCCAAGTACTTTGTCTACCAAGTTACCTTAGGAAGGAAAAGGTACAATGTACTCCATATCCACTTAGATGGCTCTAGTGATTTTTTTTTTTTTGGCATGCATCTGAGTGCATGGTAAATGTGGATGTATATATGCATATTTGTATGTGTGAGGACACACATGTATCCTCAGGGTGGGAGGAGGAGCTGAGGCTGACAGTGTCTTCCTCAGTCACCTTATATATTGAAAAAGAGTCTCTTGATTCCAGAGCTTGCTGATATTCCTAGTGTATCTGGCCAGCTTGCTCCAGGATCTCTCATCTCTGCTTTCCAAATACTAGAATTATAGGTGGGCTGTCACACCTGCTAGGCATTTGTGTAGATGTTGAGGATCCGACCTCTAGTCTTCACATTTGTATGGCAAGTATCTAACCCTCAAGACATGTTCCAAAGGACATAAGTGCAAGACCAGCCTCAGGCTACATAGTGAGACGCTATCTCCAAACAAAACCAAACCCAAAAACAAGGATATGGAAATCTGACCTTTATACACTGCTAGTGAGAAAGTAAAAATGTAGTCACTGAAGAAAACAGTTTGGAAGTTCCTCAGAAAGTCAAGCACAGAGTCATCATATTGCCTACCAAATCTACTCTTGTAGCATGACTCAGCCCTAACAGGTCTGAGGGCTAGCTGGCTCAAACCAGTAATGGAGCAATGCATATAACATACTTCCTAAGAACCAACCTAGGTCTGCCTGAGGGTCTTGGAAACTGTGTCTAAGGGGTGGCATGAGTTGACCTGGACCACTGAGGGGGATCCACGTCTCATCAACATATGCCTATGCAACAGACACCTACCCAGGCAGGGTAGAAGGTATATAAGGCTTGCCCCTTCTGGAATAAATTAAGTTTGTTGTTTGAGACCTGACTCCAGTTCCTGAATCATTGGTGCTCTGACTCCCCAAGGGAGTCATTAGGACCCAGACATATGCTTAAGAATATTCCTAAAAGAAATAGAGAAAAGCATTCAAAGCCTTGTGTTGAGGTGACCCTGGTTTGGGGTCAGGAGTTGGGGTTGCCTCTATGCTTAGGTCCTGCTATTTCCTCTTGCGGAGGGGGAAGGATGGTGCACAGAACAACACAGCTTCCGGGAGAAGTTGAAACAAGCAAGTCCAATTTCATTATGGAGGGGAAAACCTTAAATACCTTTTTCCCAGACCCTCCTCCCAGCCAGGAAAAGGGGTTTGGATTTGCTGGTATCTGTGGTTGTGGATGTGGTTGTGGATGGAATGTCCTGTCTGAACTCTGCCCTCATCAAGCCCCCGGCTCAGATCCCGGGTTGGCTTATGCAAAAGTGCTTAGGAGCAAATGTCTTAAGGCACCAGTTATTACCAATTTGCACTGGCTAAGCCCAGGCTGGTCTCTAGGCCCTTAGAAGCCCATATATTCTACAGCCTTGCAGATAAATGTTCAAAACAACAATATTTACAATAGCCAAAAAGCATAAACCACTCAAATTGTGATCAAGTGATGAGTGGATGAATGGATGTGGAATATTCTTACAATGGTCTATTGTTGAGATATTAAAAAGGATGCTGCTACATGCTTCCACCAGGATGATCCTTGAGGATATTATGCTAAGTGAAAAAAGCCAGATACAATAATCAAAGATTCCTTTCATATGAAATATCTTGAATAGCCAGACCCATGGAAAGCATTCCAGTGACTGCCAGGAATGGCAAAGAGGAATAGGAAGTCACTGTGTAATAGCGGGGGGGGGGGGGGGGGGGGGGAGGGCATGACACAGATGGATGGACAGAGAGATGGAAGGGACCAATATTGGGAAAACAGGGAAGCAGTAAACAATTAGCAAATATTTCATGCCACTGAAATATATAAATTATACACCGCAAAATAACTAAAATGGCAGCATATATATGATGTATATTTTGCCACAGTAAAAATAATTGACAAGAGAGAGATAATGTCAATAATCTGATATGAACCTGGTCCCTAGTAAGAGTGACAGGAGCTGATGTTTCTGATTGAAATGTGCTAGTCAGCTTTTCGTGCTGTGATCAGATTGCTGAGAAAGCTTCAGTGTGAGGATTGTCTTGGCCCCCAGTCTCAGGGAAAACTGGTTCCCCAGCTTTAGGTCTGAAATAGAAAAGAACATCATGGTAAGAGCCCATGGAGGTGGAGACTACTCACCACAGACATTTGAAAGGGAGGGGAAGAAGGGAGGGAGTGAGGGATGGAGCAAGCCATTCGGCTTCCTCCTCTTCTAGCATCTGAACCCTTGGCCTAAGGAATGACGCCACCCATATTTACAGCAGGTTTTTTTCACCCCCAACAACTGCACCACATGTCAGTTGTCTCTGAAATGCCCTCACATCCACCCTCAGAAGTGTCCTTTTCTAGTCTTCCAGGGATCTTGCAATCCAGTCAAGATCAGTCACCCCCCCCCTTCAACACCCACACAATACCATGTCAATCATAGAGGCTTTTCCAAACAGTAGACTTCAGCCATGGAGCAAGAGCTGAGAATGAAGTAGGACACTAAGGACCCCAGGGTGGGGGTGGGGGTGGGGGGCAGTTCTCACGTAGGGCAGGCTGGAGATAGTCCGTCAACTGGCCCAGAAATTTCTCTGATACCTTTCTGCATACCTGTACCTCTAAAGCTTGCTCCCTCCCTCCTGAATCTCACCACAGGCAAGGATAGAAAGGAGAAGAAATGTTTAATCCCACCCACAGCTGACCTAGCCTGGCCATCCACCTGTCACTCTCCTGGGAAGGAAGGTTCTCTTGTGCCGGGGCAGCTGACCTGCTCTGCATCATAGCATGCCCAGAGATGAGCATCAGAGAAAGCCTTATGTGTTCCTAAGAGCTCTAACAGATCAGGGGGCAGAGCCTGAAGCTCTGTCTCTGTGTAGTGAAGCATCCTGTCCCAGCACAGCAGCTGATGAGTGCCTTTATCTCCAGCCCAGCCAGGTATGTGACAGCAGTGGGCAGAGGGTGCAATGGGATGAGCCGTGTAACCTGGATCTCTTTCAGCATCACCAGGGCTGAGATCAGAACAAGGACCTAGCAGGCTAACATCCTTCCCCCTCCCTCCCTCCCCCCCCCCCCTCCTTCCTTCCCTCCCTCTCTTGGGAGACCTTGGGCCAGTGTCTTCCCAGAACCTATCAGGTTAGCAGCTCCCTCTCTTCCACCCTCCCTCCCTCTCTCATTCCCTCCCTCTTTTCTCCCTTCCTCCCTCCTTCCCTCCCTCTCTTGTCTACCCTTCCTTCCCCTCCTTCTTCCAGCTTAGGATGGTAGCAGGACGTTGAAGTCACTGTTGAGTGAAGAATGTAGGGTCCCCATGACCCCTCAGAGCCATTACGCCAGCCCTCTCTCACTCCCCTCCCTAGTCAGGGATCTGCATCTGGGATCAAGAACTCCTCTGACATTTTAGCTGAGATGAAGGATATCCTGCGGTTCTGGCAGCCACCAGAACCCTCTCCTTCCCTGAAAGAATGGTGGGGGCTTGTTTCCTTTCATTTTCAGTCTCCCAAAGTTAATTTAAAGTTTTTCTCTTTTAAATATGCCCTGGCTGCCGAGTGAACAGTAGCGAGCTGCCCAAGGAAAGCAGAGGGAAAGAGATGATTGTCTGTGCAGATATTGCGGCCTTATAAATGAAAAACCATGTTCCTAGAAGAGCCTGAGGGAGCAAGAAGTGCTCAGCACCAGGACAGGACCTGAGATGGAGGAGGGGGGGGTCCCTGGGGAATGGGGGTGGGAAGCCAAAAACTCTAGTCCGTTAGTATTTGTCAGGAGGTAACTCGAAGATCCATTTTTTTTTTTAATATCGCTCTGTCTTGAGGGCAGGGGAGACAAGGGGTTACCTTCCCTTCCCTGAGCACTGTCTTGCTGAAGAAAAATTCCAGGTGACTTCACTTCTGGTCTGGAACTGGGTTTTTCCTCCTTCTGACCTCATCATAGCTAGGAAAGGAGCAGAGGCCTCTGCTCACTTCCCATGATGCCCTGGAGTGATGGTATAGACAAGGCCTGATAGAAAGTTGCTCTTGGCTGGGCTTGAATCAAGCCTTCAAACTAAGGCCACCTGGAAGCCTCATTCCCTTTAGGGAGGCATCACTGTGTTAGCTCCAACCCTGGATCCCCTAAGTCTGGGGAAGCGGCAAAGGCTTTAGGGCCCTGCCCTTCTGCTGATGCTGACTGGCATTCATTTAGTTTTGGGGATTTTGTTTTGTTGTTTTCAAGAACCAGGTAGCTAGGTACTTATGGTGGTAAAGGCCTGAGTATTGAATACTTGGGAATCTGAGGCAGGCAGATCTCTGTGCCTCAAGGACAGCCTCGACTACATAGTGAGTTCCAGGCCAGTGAGGTTTTAATGTAGTGAGTCCCTGTCATCACAGCAAACCAAACAAAGGACCAGATATACTGAGGCTGACTTAGGAATAGTTATTTCAAGTGCGTGTAACTCCTTTCCTTGTGGCAAGGAGGCCAACTTAGCCAAGGTCAATGGGCAAGGGGGCAAGGCTCTCACTTAAGGGGTTTTGTTGTTTTTTGTTTGGGGGTTTTATTGGGGGAAGTTGTTTGTTTGTTTGTTGGGTCACAGGGTCTATATCTGTCACCCAGACTGTCCTTGAACTCATAACCCACTTGCCTTTCCTCTGAAGCTCTGGGATGACAGGCACATGACACCAGGTTTGTTTTGAGAGTACATTGGGTCCTTCCTCCCCACAGTGGCCTGTCAGGCATTCTTCCCACTTTACCTCTCACCTTCGGCAGCCACAGAAGTAGAGACACTGTGGTCCTGACTGTTCAGATAAGGCTCCCTTGTTAGTTGGTCAGGCCCTTCCAAGGCTTCTCCAGTTCTGCTATCTTGCTGAACTTGTCAGCCTCTGTGGTCTCCCTCCAGTGGGTTTGGGGGCACATTCGTTCTCTCCTCTTCTGGAATCTTTCTTACCATGATGAGTAATGATCATTTGGAACTGAGGCTGGGGCTGGACCAGCTTCCAGAACCCCAGCTCTGGTCTTCCTTTGCTCTGAGTGGGGGCAGGACTCTCCTTCCCTTTGAACCCAGTTTCCCCATCAGTAGAAAGACAGCCAGTGTGCCTCCAACCCATCACATCCTGATCTAAAAGAGAGGCTGACACCCCAGAAGCCAGGCAGGTCAGATCACATAGTTTCCTGAGACAACCGACACCCTTTGGCCTTTTAAATTCTCCTTCCCATTTGCTTCTGCTGTCCCCAGGTGTCCTTCTCATCTAGACTGATGGTGACCTTACAAATATTTAACAAGGACAAATTCTCAGGGCAAATGCTGGGACCCATGACTGCAGTCCCGGGAAGCAGGGCTGCAAGGATGGGCCCTGAGACGGAGGCTCTTTGCCTGTGTGCACTGTTTTACTAATACCACACACTGATAAAGCCGCAAGGCTCTGCTGCCCTCCCACCGCCTGCAACCTGTGCCCACATTAAAGATTCCCAGAACTTCCTTTTCCTTGCTGGATCCTAACTGATACAACCATCAGACACCTCAGTCCCTCTTAGAAAAGCGAGTGTCACTGTATAGGAAAATACCCTGATAAGGCCCTGGGATAACACCCTAGGGTCTGATTTGACAAGAGACAAGGAAGTGGGAGGGGAGTGCGGGGGACTGGGGGGGGGGGCTGCACTCTGTTCTGCTGGGGACAAGTGGAAACAGGAGATGGTGAAGAGAGGGAGCAGAGGGGAAAAAAGAAAACAATGTACCCGGAGGAAGAAGCACAGAGGGCAGGAAAGGCTGAGGGGCTTCTGGGAATGAAAGAAAGATGTGCTTTTACATGTGGCTTTCTGCAATATATAAATCCCTTCCTCCTCATCCTTTGAAAACATTGCTACCCACAGAGGCTTTGTGTGCCCAGCCATGCTTTGTTTTAGGGGTGAGACCAATTTTTTTTAATGGAGCATAAAGAAAAGAATTGAAGTCTGGGCTGATTGTGGCTAGGGGTTGGAACTGACACCAGCTGGGGGTAAAAAGATGCTTAAATGGAGTTAATTCAATGCAAACAGAAGTGAATATCCAAATGACAAAGAGTCTAGCTGACAAAGACACAAAAATGAGCGTGATTGACACTGCCCTGAGCAGAAAGGCGCTCACTCAGCCCTCGCACCAGCCTCACCAACAGGGACTGTAGCTATTCACCTGCTGTGGTTATGGACTTGGAGATACAGAACAGAATGGTGACTCTGGCACGGGGCAGAGCTGAGATTTGAACCCAGGCAGTTAGACTCCAGTCTGTGCCTAATCATGACAAATGCAGAGCTCCAGGAATTTGTAGGAGCCTTGAGAGATTTTCTGTGTCCCTTGACCTGCACCTTCAAGGGCAAGAGAGACCTCACTATGTCTGGGTTCATCTATTTTCCATTAGTCTTTGACTAACTAGTTCAGAGTTCCCTAGGGCAGGGACCTTGTTTTATTTTTCTGTGGTCTCAAATCTACCACAGAGCCTGTGTGGAGTAGGAAGTAGCTCCCCCCCCCCCCCCCCAGATCAAGTTTACTGACTGAATAAGGAGGGGAGAGGGTGGGAGGTCAAGACCCGCCAGGAAACCAAAATGTTTTCTGGGCCAGGCAGGAGCTGAAACCAAGACAAGGAGACATTTGTTGACTCTGTCACCTCCCTTGTCCTTCCTCGGTGCTAATTCCAGTGCCTCTGCCACCTCCCAGGCAGCTGTGAAACTGTGGATCTTTCCTAATTGAGAAGGCAAACATCTTCTGTCTAGTCGAGGCAGCAACATCAAGGCGGGTTTGTGCAGGCGGGGCCTCGTGAGCTGGCAGTACACCACATGCTTCCTTCCAAGATGCTTTTCATATTGCTGCTGCTGCCGCATTTAACTCTCCCCGTGTTTCAGAATGTAAATGCCACCCTCTTTGAAGGTTCCCCAAAGAGGATGCTGCTGTCTCAACAGAGGCGGCTCTGGTGGGAGGTGCAGGGGCCTGCGGGGTCTCTACAGTACAGAAGCGTTCATCTCCCACTCTTTGTCTCTCCCCGCGTTCTTGATTTCATTTTCATGTGATAAAAATGGAGATGTACAACCTTGTCTCAGCTAACACAGGCAGCAGTCAACTGGAAAGCGCTTTGTTCTCTGGAGTGGGAGGGCCACAGCAGGAGACAGGCTCTTGGGGAGTATCTCTGGTGGACTCGGGGGACAGGAGTCTCTCCTTGATCATCCTGGCTCTATGGACCATGCATACTCACATGCACATGTGAAACACCACACACACACACACACACACACACACACACACACACACACACACACACTGTATCCCTTTCCCCAAGGCCAGGCTCCCATTGACAAAAAACCTAGATGTCCAGATCTGCCCCATGTTCAGCTACATCTGATGGATGGGTGGGATACAAGATGGCCTGATGACCCTCTCTGATGATCTCTGTAGAAAGAGTTGGCCTCCCTGGAGCAGAGCACTGCTGTGAGGAATGACTGAGATCTGAGGACCAGGGGAACTGGAGCATCACTGTAAGCTGTGTCTGGGTTCTAGTCAAAAGATGGTGACATCCTGGCCTAGAGCCCCAGTATTCATAAGCAGAAAGGCTAAGGCTACAGCTTGGGGAGTGCTTGACTGCCTCACAGAAAACCCTAATTTTAATACCTAGTGCCACCAAAAAATAAGAAGCCGTGCATGGCAGTACCTGCCTGTAATCCTAGCACACACTCTGTGTGGAGACAGTCTAGTCCCCCAGGACAAGCACCAACATGCATATATAATTTCCTTATATAGGAGTCTACCCTCTTCTCAGAGTCTCTTTAACATCTACTTAAGAAGCCCCTGACTTAGAGAGAGCTACTTGCTGAAGCTCTGGGAACATCAGAGAGGCCACGTCCTTGCTGGCTAAAGCTAAGAACAGGTGGAAACTCCCAGGAGGTGTGGTTAGAGACTTTCTAACACATTTTTCGCTAATGTGGACTAAGATGGAGTCAGTGTGGTGGAAATGGACCCTCCACTGAGGATGCCACAGTGAAGGTTACAAATAAATGTCCCCAATGTCCTTGGTCACTCTGAGACCCCACAGCTCCCTGAAGGTACAGCATGTGGTAACCGGCCCACACGCCCCACTCTTGCAGCTGCATGCTTTTCTATGGCATGAATATTTAAACGTTGTCTGATTATTTCACCAGTGGGGAAAAGAGGGGGAACATACGGATCCTGCACAGCACTTCTCCCCCGATGTCTTACAGAACCCAGAAAAACAACTTCAGCCCTAGGCACAGCTACTATGAGCCTACTTCTTCCTGGCACTCTCCCACCTCCCTACTCCTGGCAGCACCTAGGAATTGGGGTCTCAGGAATGAGAGTCATATAGTCAAAGGCATGGGACCCAGTCACCCCAGGTTTTCCTCACATTGAAAGTTTCATCCACTTCTTGGTAAGGCCATCCACTCTTGTAGCTGTTGTTGGTTCGTTTCAAGACACTATCCAGAAGGCTGGCTGTTCTGGAACTCTCTGTGGAATCCAGGCTAACCCGGAACTTACTGAAATCCACCTGCCTCAGCCTCCCAAGTGCTGGGATTACAGGTGTGCACTGCCACAGCTGCCTTCATGAGCCCTTTTAATGTCCTTTCTCCATCATCTACCCAGCTTTCTTCTTCATGGAGACCCCAGGCTAGATGCAGGCCGTGGCATATGCCCTCTTCCCCTCCTCAGCACCCTGGTGCAGTCTGGTGGAACCAGGAGGAAGAAACAGCACTCGGTGTGGCTGTGATGGAGGGGCCTCAAGACAGAGGACCGATGACTGCAACCAGGCAGGGAGAAGACTGGCAGCATGCCTCCAACCCATATTTGCTTCAGCCTTTTTTTTTTTTTTTTTTTTTTTTTGCTGGCCCGTGTACCCAGTGGACATACCAGAGGGAAAGGCAGAGAAGCACCCGGAGGTCAGAGAGAGGACAGACTCAGCCCACTTGCACCCTTTGTCCATGCCTCTGCCCCATCCTCTCGGGCGATAAGTGAACTGCTCCATTTGCTCATCCTAAAGAATTGTGTCAACTGGTAGCGCTCACCACTATGGCTCCTGCAGGCACCCTGCCCTCGTGATTGTATCCTCCAAAGAAAGACCTCGAGGGGACCTGTCAAGCTAGTGAGTTATCCATTTGCTCTCTGTGTGCTTGCTCTGGTCTGTGTGTTCAGTAATAGCTTGGTTATCATGAATGAAGGAGTGAAGTGTGCCCTAAGGAAGGGATTGCCAACCTGTCTCAGAAACCTCTGCCCAGGTCTGGAAACAAAAATTTAATCCTTTGCTTCCTGTCAGCCTGGGCAGCAACTGAAGCCCAGCTCCTCACATTTATCCTCCAAGGAAACAAAGGGCACTCCTAGGGACCCTTCCCCAGCATCTGCACAGCTACTCCTTCCCATTCAGAGCCAGCCAGGGTTCTAGGCCCCTCCTCCCGTTCTGAAGGAGGCCTCCAGCTTGAGAGACAGGTCTGGCCTGCAGGACAGGGATTTCTGTTCCTCCCAGTCGGTGCCTGCCAGTCCTCTGGACTCTACCCACAAGGACCCAGGTGCCAAAGGAGGCTAGTAACAAAGGCTTCCTGCTGAGGCCTGAGGTTCCTCCTCCAGGAGCCACTTCTCAGCTAAATACCACCTTCTCAATGCTTGCTGATGACCTTTTGAAGCTTCCACTCACTTGCCTTGGTATTTAGAGAACAGCCTGGTCTCTGGGGAACCAGGGAAGGAATACTTACTGCTTCAGAAGGCCAGCCCCAAAAGAGAAGAAAGAGTGAAAGCCAACCCCTCCCTCCTGAGACGGGAACAGCTCTCAGCCATGGTTCTGCTCTCCAGCAGGACTGTCTTGTCGAGCGCCCACAATGCTATTTTAACAATCTCACCCTGGGTCTCTAAAGGGCTGTGCACAGGTGTTCACACTAGCCCATGAGAGTGCCCGTGTGTGTGTGTGTGTGTGTGTGTGTGTGTGTGTGTGTGTGTGTGTGTGTGTGTATGTGTGTGAGAAGGAAGTGAGCTCCCACTTTCCTGGGCACAGACAGATAGGGCTATAGGCATGGACACAGATCCACAGGTATGGGTTAACTCTGTTTGTGTCTGTTCTGTGTCTGTGTGTCTGTCTGTGTTTGTGTCTGACTGTGTCTGTTTGTGTCTATTTGTCTGTGTCTGCCTGTGACTGTATCTGTTTGTGCCCGTGTCTGTCTGTGTCTGGCAGTCCCCTCAGGAACAGAGCAGAATTAATGAGCACAGTTACCAGAAACCCAAGTAGGAGGAGGACAGAGAAGGTTCCAGAACCGCAGAGCAAATAGTAGGCTGTGATGAAGAAGTCTAGCCATGCACTGACCTGCAGCAGTACTTTGTCAACTGGAGACTGAACTGCGGTTGCCTCAGGGTCACCCATATTTCCCCATCAGTCAAACCCTCAGCAAGCATGGGCTCCTGGCAGCTCTATCTGAGCAGATCTTGGAAGTGAAACTGCCTTTGGGAGAAGGATTTTTCCTCACCCTAGGAGATGCTGGCTCACTGCGGGGCAGCTCCTACCTAGTATCATGTTCTCTGAGAGCAGAAAAGCCTGGAGCCTTTGCCACCACTACAGATTACACTGAATGGCCATCCTCCCAGGTTCCTCTAGGGATCCTTTAGGGCCAGCTGTGGCCCTTATGACTCTAAGTATTGTTGATCCTTTCACCCCCCCCAACCCCTCCCCTCACGCCCCTGGAATACAAGAGCATCCTGGGTAGACTTCCTGTCATCAAATATCCATCTCAAAGGAGAATGAATGTTCACAGATGGAGGAAGATGACTTAGAAGGCATTTGTCAGGTAAACACAGGGACCCGAGGAGGTAACTCTGCAACCACAGAAGAGAGAGATGAGCAGGAAATCAAAGATGAACCTCTGCAGAGCCAGGATTCAGAGACCAGCTCACTTGAGAGACAACAGAAAACTGAAAATTCTTCTGTGTCAGAAAGTCAAGAAAGGAGTAGCTAATAGCATCAGACTCCAAAGCAGTGATTCTCAACCTGTGAGTCATGACCCCCTTGGGAGGTAAATTAACTCTTTCGCTGAGGTCTCCAAAGACCATCTGCATATCAGATATTACATTATGGTTCATAACAGTAGCAAAACCATAGTTATAAAGTAGCAACAAAAATAATTTTATGATCAGATGCCACCACAACTTGAGGAACTGTATGAACCGGTCACAGCATTGGGAAGGCTGAGAACCACACTGCTCTCTCTAGAGGCTCAATAGCACAAAACAAAACTGGGTTTAGCAGAAGGGTGTAGCTGGTGACTTTAACAAGAGCAGTCCCCAGAGATGGCAGCATGGACCATAGACAGGGATGACAGAGGCATCTTAAGTTGTACATGGAAGAGGAAAAAAGAAAAAAAAAAAGTGATGCAGTGTCTGGAAGTGATGCTACTAAAGTCAGAGTGATTGTTTTTAAGATTGGAGGTCCTTGAATGCAAACCTGGAGAATTTTCCGGCCAGGAGGCTGGATCCATTCACAGCCCCTGGAGACATCTCAGTATCTGCCATGTGGGTTTCCTTGTGCCTACAGCAAAATTGATCATCCTAACCACTTAAACAAGAGTGATCCATTACTTTGAACTAAAAGGACACTTATCAACCCTGGGAACACTGACATGCGTTGAAACACTGGCAGCTGGCAGCGACCTCTGTGAGCTGTTGGGATCTGCTTGAAAGTGGCCTGCTTTTGATCATTATTGTAGCCATGGTTTATCTGTCGTTTGGCCTTTGAGGGCATCCCAGAACCAAACCCCGGAGTCCACCGCACAGCAAGGTGACAAAGGAACTTTGGACCCCATGCCAATAACCCCCAAATTGCCCTTGGTTGGGTCAGCATTGTAGTTTGGGTAAACTAGAAGATGGTCTCTGGCTCAATAGCCAAGGCCAGCTGTGGCTCATCTGTTCTTGCCGAGGAGGGGTGTTGTAGCCAGGCAAGGACAAATTCTGAGATTTGCTGCCATTGCAATCCTGAGAAGAAGGCTGGATGGCGAAATAAATATGCGCCCAGGCTGTGTTAGTCCCAGGAAGGCTGAGTGTGAACCCTGCCTCAAGGCTGCATCTGCTGCAGAGATTTAGACCTGATTTACACATCTGTGCTTTGCTGGTGATCCTAAAAGAAGCCTTTTAGGATGTGAGCCAGGGCTGATATTGCAGATTCATCCATCCATCAGGAAATCCAGCTCTTATTGGTCTGTTTTGACAAGCACAGCTTCTACCTCCAAGGTCTCTTTGTGGCCCAATATGGCTGAGAGAGCGCCAGCCATTACATCTGCATTCCAGATGTGAGGAACAAGGACAAGAGGTGGAAACAAGAGACAGACCCCTCTTTTTAGTGACACTTAAAAATAAAATGGCTCTTATGAGAGTTTTACCAAATCATTGGCAAAATTTAAACATGAAGCCCCATCTAACTGCAAGGAGGCTGGGAAATGGACTCTTACTTGGCCAGATTATTAGGTTGTGCCGGCTAGTTTATGGCACCATGACACAAGCTAGTTATCAGGGTGGAGAGAGCCTTAGCTAAGAAAAATGCCTCCATAGGCAAGCTTGCCAGGCATTTTCTTTAATGAGTGATCAATGAGGGAAGGTCCAGCCCATTGTAGGTGGTGTCACCCCTAGGCTAATGGTCCTGGGTCCTATAAGAAAGCAGGCTGAATAAGCCATAGGGAGTGAGCCAGTAAGCAGCATCCTCCGTGGCCTCTGCATCAGCTCCTGCCTCCAGTTTCCAGCTCCTGTCCTGACTTCCTTTAGTGATGAACACTATGTGGAAATGTAAGCCAAATAAACCCTTTCCTCTCCAAGTTTCTTTGGTCATGATATTTATCACAGCAGTAGTAACCCCGACTAAGACAGGCCAAATAAAATAAGGGCTGTTCATGTCAAGGGAAGAGAAAGATGGTGGAATGATCTGCTATCGGGCCTCTTCTCACCTGTGACCTGGGACAAGTCCCCTGAGCCCTCTAGGCCTCCGTTTTCTCATCTTCAAAATAATGTTAATTGCCCTTTCCCACCTTCACTGGTGTTACTACTGGAGTGAAAAATCATGCACCAAGAGCAACACTGAAGTGAGCAATTGGAAGTGGTGGGTACTGGGGCTCACCAGAGCTGCAGAGGGAGATGACTATTCAGTTCCAGCCTTTTGTGAAGATCTTCACGTTTTAAGAAGAGAATGGAAATTGGGATTATAAATCAAGCCTCTCTAATTACAAATTTGCAACAATTCACTTTTCAAAAAGCCTGTCAAAGTGTGGATATGCGCAGCTCAGCACATGTGGTTCTGTTTGAGGAACGGGGCCCTGAGGGGAGAGATGTTCCGGCCCTGGAGCACTCCTTGATCTCCACCTAGCCTCACGATGCCTCAGTTTCTTTTTGGTATGATAAACACCGTTTTCCTGGTGACAATTTTTTTTTGTATGGGCAAACGGCAGCACGTGATACCTAGGTTTGTGTCTCTGAGTGTGCATACCCGTCTGCTAGTAGGTCCTACAGGTTATTGCTTTCCATTACCCACAGACTCGGAATATAAGCAAATCAACCCAACTTTGCATAGGAGACCGAAGCAGCCAGCTGCACTCTAGATGTGTATGTGCCTCTAGCCATGTGACTTGGCCCAAATCCTTCTGTAAACAACAGTGGACAGTGGCAGTAAACATGCTAACCTCCCACATAATTCTCATGTGCAATCTAGCCTCAGTAGCCTTTTGGATCGGAGCTCTCCTACAGACTTAGTTGGCCCCTCCTGCTCACTAGCTTTTCCACTTAGACTGTTCTTGCTTGGTCATTCTAACAGGAGGTGGAGGAGATTCTCTGAGGACTGGCCTCTGCACATCCCAATTTTCCTACAAGCATCTCTGAAAGCATTTTTGCCTTCTAACCTGGTGCTATCTCCATCCCAAGACCCAGCACAGCTTCATCTCCAGAGAGCCCTCACTTCCTTGCACAAAAATGATTTGAAGGATTAATCCACCATCAATGGGACTTTGAGGTTACATCTTGACCTCTGGACCAGATGCACCAGCCCAGAGGCCAGGCAAGTTATTACAGGGATTAAGCAGGCGCTAGAATCAGAAGTCTGTATGTTTCGTCTGATCTCCTCTGTCGTGTTATAACACACGTTTCTTGCAGTTTTAGCCCCCCTATTTCTTTCTCGGCTCTTGTCAGCACTTCTACCTTTTAGAGGTGACGTACCCCACCTCTGATCCCACAAATCCCACTAAGTGCTGTCTCACCTACCCATGTGTTTGCTGCTCAAACCCCAGAAAGCATCTGTCCCCAAAGCCAACCTGTTAATATTCCTTTAGGCCAATGGGGCCAGGGTGTTGTCGCGTTTCCTGTATCCAACTGCTCCCTCACTTCACAGTTATGACCTGCAGTGATTGTGACAGGTGGGCTCAGGAGAATTTGTAATGGTACCAGCTTTTCTGAAGGCTCTGGAGCCCTGGATGGGACTGGATCTGCCAGCTTTTCCAGAGGCTCTGTAGCCATGGACAGGACTGGATCTTGTTCACATGTCTCCAAAAGGAGCATCTGTGAGGACGGGTGTAATAACATTACCACAGAACTTCATGTTTAAATGATCTTAGACTTAATGTATTCCAATCGGCCAGCATGGCCCCAGGGCAAGCAGCACAGTTTTCCAGCAGCTGGGAAACTCCAGCTAGTTTGGATTTTACTACTGGCATCTGCTCTTACAAAACCATCTCAAAACATAAAGCAGGGTCTGCAGTCTTCTCCCCAGTAGTTCTTCATCTCCCAAGAGGTGGGTGGACCCTAGCCCCAGGCAGGCCCACCTCCACAGGTCCCTCTGGTGTCACATGACTCACTCACCCCATCCCAGCCAGAAGGCCTGCTGCGTTCATCATTATCACCACTAAGCCTACCTTGGGTACTTCACATCTCCTCTTTCTAGACCTATCCCACCTTTGCTCTGGAAGGGCACAGATCTTGGGGTGGGGGTGGGGGGCCGTCTGCTATTCTTTCTTCCACACCCAGTTCATGTTTGCAAATGGTGGAGATTCCACCAGTAGTTACTAGATGGATGTGTTATGGGGAAGGGTAAGAGAGAGCTGTGTCCTGTTAACTGCATGCCAAGTGGAGGGAAGGTAATCTCTGGGGCAGTCTAGAGGTGCAGCAGAGGTGAAGTGCTAACCTTCCAGCCCGTCATGGCCAGCCTTGTCCACTAACTAACATGAGAGGCCCCAAAGGCATAAAAAGGGCCCACATTGCTGTCTGCTCCACACACCTTCAACCAGATTCATCTCCCCTGGCAGCAAGGGGGGAAACAGAGCTTGGAGGACTCAGCCCCATTCGTCACTCAGGGAGAAAAGCCACAGATTTTGAAGTCTCCATTTATGCCCATCACAGGCAAGGGCAAACTTGCCAGGGTCACGCTACGTGGCCACTCCTCCCTGGTGACAACTCAGCTGTGCTGGCTCAGGGACTTGCCCAGTGACAAATCTGTTGCCTGCTCAGCAACATCAATTGGCTGCTCCTGAGGCCAGGGCCGGTGACTGCTGGAGGCGGAGGTGTTTATAGCCAGGAACTGTTTGGACAGAATTTCTTCTTGTGAACATTCTGCTCCAGGGGCCAACATGAAGCGCTGGCACAATCCTCCTACTACTGGATCTCCCTTATTATGGTTTGAACCTGGCATGTCCCCCCACAGGCTCATGCGTTTGAACACTTGGCCCTAGCTGGTGGTGCCATAATGAGAGGCTGTGGAACCCTGGGAGGTAAGGATGAAGTAGGTCACCAGGGCAGGCCTCGCTGTTAATGGCACCCCCCTCCACTTCCTGTCGCTTTTCTGTTTCCTGTTCTATAACTCCTTCCATGATAGACTGTCCCATCATACTGTGATCCAAGGAAGCCTCTTTCTCGTCATTCTAATTCCAGCTCCGTTCTACCTCAGCAAGCAAACAGGGCTTCTACTCCCTCTAGGAGATGGGCTGACAGCAGGGTCTCCATGAAAGGCTCACACGGTGCCTGCTGGGAAGTGAGTTCTCAAAAACAGCATCAGCTGCTGTCATTTTCAAGACCCTGTTGTCACCACTGCCACTGCTGGTTAAGAATGGGATCATCACCCATCTTCTCTGTCCAGATCCCTACGGAGGAAACAGCACAGTCCCTTTTAGAATTCCCACGAGGAGGAATGGGGCCAAGAGGCAGCGCCCATCCCCCACCTTCGGCTCCAAGAGGCAGCTCTGCTGGGTTGGAAGGTCAGAGAGCAGCCATGGTCCTGGAGGATGCTCCCAGAAGCCTCAAGAGAAGCCTGAAGGCAACATCTGAGACCTGGGGAACATAATGACTTCTCTGGGTGTGTGCCTCGCTCAGAAAATTAGCAGACAGTTCTGTCTGAACCTCCCCCCTCCCCATTTCAGAGTCTGTCACTCTGTCCCTTGAGGACTCAGAATCACACTGTCTTCCCACTTCCTCCCCCAACCTGTGTTACCCTTACCTCACGATTGACCCCCATTCTACTCAGACCTGCCACCTTCCTTCCCTCCCAGCACCTCCCTCTCGTCCCAGCTCTCAGGGGCACAAGTGGCAGAAGGTGCATCAATGGCCCAGTGGCACTGCCCTCTCCAGCTGGTAACTGTGTTCCCATTGGGCTTCTCCAGATTCACACTTTATAGTCAAAGGAGTGACCCTGGTGAAATCCAAGACACTACAGACAGGGCAGGGCAGAGTGGGGCAGGAAGGGAAGGATGGGGTGGGGCCTGGAGGTTAGGGATAAGTAAAGTCACTACCAGGTACTCACGTAAGCAGTGCATGTGACCTTGAACTTCTTTCTGGAATCTTCTCCGCCCTCTTTTCTCCTCCCAGAAGTGATACAATCAGAGACCCTCCCCCAAAGGAGCGCAGAGGCCAACTCACAGCTGACGCTACCCCTCAGTATGATTGTCAGCCCTTCCTCAAATGCAGCCAACCAGCCATCTGGAGGATTCCCGCTGCTGGGGCCCATACACCGAGGGGAAGTGGAGCTCTGCCTGGGCATCCGGACTGAGGGCGCTCCAGGTTGGGTCCCCACTAGTCGGTACTCGGTCCCCCCATGGGAAACACCCTGTTTTCGTGAAAATGCGTCAGCGAATAGAATAACTGCTCAGGGACAATGCATGCAGTCCTCGGTGCTGCCCTCCCATCCCGAGCCTGTCACCCCTCTGAGGTCGTCAAACGATGCAAGAGAGATGAATGGATGTCCCTGCCCATTGGCCCCTAGCTCAGCCTCTGGCACTGTGACCCTGCCTCAGAAGCATCCTGAGGATTCTCCCTCGTTCTTTGTTGAGAATCCATGCAGGGAAAGACAATTTCCCAGGACCAAACTTTCTTGTCTCATATCGTCTCCTCACAGGTGGGATGTAAAGATGAAGAAGATGGAGTCTGGGTTTCCTTCCACACGGGACAATGGGTTTGAGGGCTGTTTCCGCTCCTTCCCCCACCCCGTCTTGAAACTGTCTTGAACAGACCAGTACGTTCAGACAGTGGGTTCTGATGTCTGGGATGCACTTATTCCCTCCAGGGAAGGCTGGCGGCTTCCTCTAGTTTCTGTGGAAACGACCCCATTTATTAAACTTTAGTCGTAGCATCCCATCCTTGGACCACACGCTTATTTATAATGGTGGAAGAAACAATCACCGGTTACCACAAGATTCGAAGCAGACAGAGGCCTCCTACACTGCCATGGGAATTCAAAACATATACCCACCCCCAGAAAACAGTCTGACAGTTTCTTTTCTTAAGACTTATTTTTATATTATGTATATCTGTGTGCGTGTGCACGTGTGCATCAATTTGTGCACTTACACGTTTATGCTCACAGAGGCTAGAAGAGGGCACTGGGTCTCCTGGAGCTAGAGTTACAGACCTTTGTTAGCTACCAGTCAGGGGTAGCTCTAAAAGAGCTTGCCAAAAGCGAAGGGTGCTCTGAACAGCTGAGGCATCCCTGCAGAGCCCTCCCATGATTTCAAAGAAGCTTGTTATGCATTGCAGCCATCTTAGTCCCTAGGTCTTTACTGAGCATAAAAATGAAACTCACCTCCACAGAAAACCTTATACTCAGATGTTCATAGCAACACCACGTATCATTTCCCAACACCAGAAGCAAACTTCCAAACATACTTCTTTCTAGTTTTTAATTATTTACTTTTTGAGATTGTAATGTAATAACATCATCCCCCCCTTTCCCTTTCCTTCCTGTACCCCCCCATACACCCATCCTTGTTCTCTTTCAAATTTGGGACTTCATTTTTCATTAATTGTTGTTACATGCATCTATGGATATGGATATATATATATATATATTCCCAAATATTACCTGCCCAGTCTGTATAATATTGCTTGTATGTTTTCAAGACTGACTCTTTGGAACTGGATAAACAGTGTGCTCCTCCCTGGGGAAGAATATGTCTCCGGCTCTCAGCAGTTCTCAGTTGCCTGTAGTTCTTTGCACAGGGTTGAGGCCTCCTGCGCTTCCCTCACCCACTTTAGCATGTCTATTGCTGTTGTTCATCCCTAGCTACATTCTATATATTTATCCCTATACTTGTGGGAAAATGCCGTGCTATCCACTTTATGTTAGACTGGCCCAAATAGAGCCATCTAAGAGGAGGGAGCCTCAATTGAGATAATGCCTCCAAAGACTGGCTGGAGGTAAGTCTGTAGAGCATTTTCTTAATTGGTTATTGGTGGGGCAGGGCCCAGTCCACTGTGGGTGGTGCCATCCCTAGGCTGGTGGTCTAGGGTTGTTTAAGAAAGCAGGCTGAGCAGGCCATGAAGAGCAAGCCAGTAAGCAGCACTATCCGTGCCCTCTGTGTAGTAGGGAACATATGTATTCTTCCACCTTGGCCTTGGGGTACAAGCCCCTAGGATTGTGGCCTTTGAACCAGCTTAAGATCTGAGATTCATAACAACCCCCACCCCCTTCTCTCTCAAGCTCTTAGGTGATGAGGGAGATCAGGCCAAGCGGCATGAAGCAGTGTTTGGATCGGTCCACAGCCTACCAAGGGCTTTATGGTTGCGTTTGCCTTGTTCTGTATAAGTGACTTCCTCCCCAATAGAATCCTTAATAAATACTCATTTCTCAATCACCTGTAGATTTCTCCTTTTTATCTCTGCATCAGCTCCTTCCTCTAGGTTCCTGCTCTGCTTGAGTTCCTGCCTTGACTTCCTTTGATGATGGACAGTGATGTGTAGAGTAAGCCAAACAGACCTTTTCCTCCCCCCCCCCCCAAAAAAAATTATGGTCATGGTGTTTTTTCCACAGCAATAGAGACCCTGACTAAGACAAGTGTAGTTCTCACACGTCATCAAGGGTGCCAAACTCTACATTCTTTATTGGTTGACTAGACAAACAAAATGAGACACAATCATACAGAGGAGCATTGCTCAGTAAAGAACAGAAACTCACCGTTAATGCAGTTCTATAGAGGATTCCGAAATGCTGCAACCTCAAGATTTCAGGGATGTGGTAGCTGAGTGGTGGGCCAAGGCAAGGATGAGGAAGGACTGGATCCCCACATCAGGTACCACTTTAGGGTTTGGCAATTGCTGTTGTAGCCCCAAGAAACCATGCGTAGGAGGAAAAAGTGAACTTTATATATAAACAAACTATACATACATTTTAAAATTAAATAAAAAGAAAAGGAATCTGTAAGGGTATTGTGTTGTTGTTGTTGTGACAAATAACTGTCCCACCCCACTGGCTTAATAAAAAGAGCTGATTGGCCAAAAGCAGGCAGTAAGTGTAGGCGGGGCTACCAGACTAAGAAAATCTCTGAGAGCAGAGTGCCAGAGGAGCACCAGAGAGAAGCCAGAGGAAGCCGAGGACAACTATGCTGCTCTAAAGAAAGGTACCGAGCCACATGGCTGAACAAGAGACATGGGTTAGATGAAGGGTAAAGAGCTAGCAAATGATATGCCTGGGCCTGAGGCTGATCAGCCAAAAACTAATGAAAGCGTCTGTGTGTCTCTGAGGGTCTGCAGGTCTGCAGACCTAAACTTTGAGGTTAGGCCCGAAAGTCTGGGCCAGAAACCTCATACTACAGGAATCCATGTTGGCATGCTTGGGAGGTGACTATAATCTGGCTTTGAGTCTCAGCTCTGCAGTGTTAGTGGTCACCTGCTGATGGCATGCTCCATTCCTGGGCCAGTGCACTGGGGAGGACCCATGGCCTCCTCCAGCCTGACTTGGGATGCTGCACTGAATTCTTATGGGTGAAGTATCAGTTGGCTGTGGAGCTCTTCCTCAGGATTGATCTTTTTCCAATCAAGGTTCCTAAAGACAGTTATGTGTGGTCTTAATCTCAACACTCAGAGCTCATCAAATCTTCACATATGCAAGGAGTACTATTTTTATCTGTATTTCACAGACAGAAACACTGAGGCTGGAAAGGATGATGGAGCCACATGGAACAAAGCAAGCAGGGATGGGCTGAGCCACATAAGCTGACCTCGGAAATGGGGCCTTGAACCTCTGCACTCTTTCTTCTTGGGGTAAGAGAATCAGCTACCAATCACCACACTGAGGAGGCAGGTATTTCTGGAATCATCATATGGGCTCTTGGACCAGCTGTCTTCAGACTCTTCGTGAATAGTGAGTCTTCATTTATCTGTGAGTCTGGAAGAGTTAAATTCCTGTCACAAGCAGTTGTCAAGGTCTTGAGTAAGACCATCATTCTGGCTGGGCGGTGTTGAGCAAGGAAAGTAAACCTCTCCAGGCCTTGATTTTTCTCCTCTGTAAAATGGGGAGAAGTAGTGTCAGGGTCACTAAACAGCTACAAAAATAAAAGTAAACAATGTATGCTGAAGCCTTAACACAACACCAGACACAAAGTGGGGAACAAGGCATTGTCCCAGGACCCTCCGTGGTGATGGCATCAGCCACTGAGACCCATCATCCCCAAGACACATCTTCCACCCTTCTCTCCCTCTATCTCTCTGAGCATCCATCAGACTGGCAGTCTCTGCTCACTCTGCTCCCAGGCCTCTACTCATGACATCTGGGCCACACACCAGGCAATGCCCCTCCTGGATTTAGAAGAGACCCTTGGAGCCAGGCAGGTCCCTAACAGTCTTCCTTCCTTTCTGAATCTGCATTTCCCCCCCAAATTTGCCTCCTCGATCAGTAAGCTGCCGCCTCTCTCGCTCTCTCCTGCCCCGGATCTGTGTCCTACCCCAAAACATCAGTGTCTGGTAACTGGCATCTGGACCCTAGAATAGGGATGTACATAACCAGGCCATTTCCCCAAGTGTGAGCAGGGAGCCCTTGCCATGAGGCAGTTGGAGCTGGGTGGAAGCCAGGAGATGGAGACAAAAAGACCAGGCTATCTGGAGAAAAAAAAAAAAAAAAAAAAGCCAGATTCGGCAACACACATGGATTAGGATAGACCCCCCCCTTGCACGGTTTCCCTCTCTAGAGCAGGCCTCACGATCTCCACCCTACAAGCCTGGTTGAGAAATTGCCATCCTTTAGGCACCTGCCACAGGCTCTTGGATGATGAAGATGGACAAGCCGCAGCCCCTGCATTACTACATTGTGGGTGTTGCTGCCACTGTTTGCACAAGACTTGGTCAGAATTATAACTGACACTTATCAAGTATATAGGGAACATTCGACATGAGCGCTTGCCTAATGAGTATTTTAATGGCACATAATCCTTGTGCATATTTACAAGGCGCAAATGTGACTGTTTAACATTTATACACAGGGGGCTGGAAAGCAGGGGTTTGATCCCAGAACCCACATGGAAGAGCGGGGTGCAGTGGCACACATCTGTAACCCCAGTGCTGGAAGAGTGAGGACAGGTTCCGGAGCTCAGTGATTGACAAAGGCACCTAGTGCAACCTCTGGCCTCTGCATGCATGCACGCATGCACGCACACACACACACACACACACACACACACACACACACACACACACACACACACACACGTTAAACAAATCAGGCCATCAGTCTTTTGTCTTTTTGAACATGGTTCACTTTGTCTCGGGGCTGCACAAGCTCTTCACCCATTCTTTCAAACTGTTTAATAAATTGCTGTGAAATCAATGCCTGACCTCCTCTCCATTTCAGTCTCCTCTGGCCTCTGGGGACCTCATTCTGCTCTCTACAATGGAAGCCGACTCTCCAGCTTCCAGAAACGGGACTGGACCCTTGGAAGCTTGTCTCCCTGTGCTGCCCAGCTAAACCTCACAGTAGTAACACAAGTGAGGTTTCATGAAGATTATTCTCAAAGTATTGAAAGGGAAACTGAGGCCTAGAGAGCTCAATAGTCAGTAAAGGGCATTCCAGCTATGGGGTTGGAAGAAGACAAAGTTCTCTAACAGCTGAGGGGAGAGGGGTCTTAATCTAGAGCCTCAGCCCTCTACCTGGGGGGCAGTGGGGCCTCCAAACATGTGGGAAGCTGTGTTTGCAAACTTGGTAATGTCTGCTAATATTGATCCTAGATGCTACAAAGGTATCCAAACCTATTGATGCTGATCATTGCAGTCCTTCATAAAGTGTTAGGCACTGGATACACATTCTGCTGAGGGCCAATAGTCTGCCCTGGGCTTTATGGGGCAGAGCCAGATATCCCTGACAAGTGGTATGTTCAGTCTTCTTGCCCATTACACTCCACATACGCTCTGTAGCGCTCTCTCTCTCTCTCTCTCTCTCTCTCTCTCTCTCTCTCTCTCTCTCTCTCTCTCTCTCTTTCTTCATCCACACGGCCAGTTACTGTGCACCCAGCCGCAGCAGGAGGTCTGAGGCAGGCTCACACACCCATGCCTCTAGTATGAGCTGAAAACAGTCCAGATCTATCACAAGCTGTCTACCCAGGCAGCTGCACATTGAAATAAACGCGTAAAACAAGTGTGGGCCACTTATAAAAAGGTTACTCTCCTGTTATTCAAAAAATTAATTTCAAACTCCTAGCCTATGTTATAAAATATCAGCAATGCAGAGCATAGGTTAAATATTAATGCCCAACTTTTCTTCCATTTTTCATGAGATTATGTGTGTTGGATGATGTGGTGCCTGAGGGGTAGACCCAGAAATGTGCTTCCTAGGCTTTGCATGTACACACACTCACAGAGGAGGTGGGCTATAGTTGGAAGGAAGAGAGAAAGTGTGCGTGTGTGTGTGTGTGTGTGTGTGTGTGTGTGTGTGTGTGTGTGTGTGTGTGTGTGTGCATGTGCACGAGAGAGAGAGAGAGAGAGAGAGAGAGAGAGAGAGAGAGAGAGAGAGATGAAGAGAGAGAGGGAGAGAGGGAGAGAGAGAGAGAGTCATCTTGTAACTCATATAGTTAATTTTTTTAAATAAGGAGGAATTTTTAGCCATGTCAGCTCTGGGGATCAAACTCAGGTCCTCAGGCTTGGCAGTAGGCTCCTTTGTCCACAGAGCTATCTTAAAAGCCCTCATAAAGTAAGTTCTAATGAGCTTTCTTGAGAGTGTGCTCTGCAGGCACCATGCTGAATGCTCTCCTACCATCAGCTCTCTGAGTATTTCCAAACCCAGAGAAGTGGGTTGAGTTACCGTTTTCACCTATTAAAAAGAAACAGAGGTTAGCCCATCCAGGAAGTCAACAGTCGGATGAAAACACACTGAAGTTCCTTGCAAAGTCTATGTACAGTTTCACCCTCCCTGAAAGAACACAGAACAGAAAAATGGGGTGTCCTGGGAAGATTAGAGACAGTTCTTCAGAGGCAGTGCCAAGGGATAGTCTTGGCCTGCCCCAAACCTTCACCATTTTACTCTTGAAACTACATTGAAAGATAGATGGTAGATAGACAGACAGACAGACAGACAGACAGATGCAATAACATCCTTTGAAATGGAAAAACAATATTTTTTCAATCCTGCATCACTTATCTTTATAAAATCCTTCCAAGTTTGATTGATAATATGCAACACAAACTAAAACATAGTTCCTTGTTTTGTTGACTTTGGTTTGGAATGATGTTGGTGGTGGTGGTGTGTGTGCATGTGTGTGCTGTCTTTGTCCATGGTGAGGGAAGGGCATGCATACCACATCATGCCTGTGGGGTCAGAGGATTAACTCCGGATTATTGCTTTCCTCCTTCTACCTCCTATGTGTGTCCTAAGAATTGAATAATAAGTTCCTTTACCTGCCCAGCCATCTCACTGGCCCGATTTGGTTTTGAGACAGTGGTTCATACTTACTTAACTCACAACAGTCCTCCTGCCTCAATTTGCTGGATGCTGGGATTACTAGAGTGAGCCTCTCCTTCCTCCCGATGCACCTGCAACTTCAATCCCCTAGCCTACCCCAGTCCACTTCCAGTGCTCCTGCACTTACCCTCTCAGAAATAAACTCTGGAGCCTCCTGGATTTTGTACAAGAAACCTACCTCTGTCCAGGCAGAATCAGGCTGGAGTTCTGAATATGCCTGGACCCAAACATCTGGACATGTGAGGGCATTCCTGGAGCTTTCCCATCCCTTCCAGCCAACACTAGTGCAAAAAGAGACCATTGAAGAAGCGCCTAGTCACCTCACCGATGTGACACAGTGAGGGAGGAACTGGGTGAAGACTGGGAATCACCTCAGCCTGAGAGATGCCACCGCCACCTCATTCAGAGGCACAGAATTGCCGCTGTTGACCTGAATGGCGTGGAGCAGGGTGAGGGCTAGCCATCGTGGTCCCTCCTGCCCAGCATGGTTAGGAGACGTGGCTGTGGTGCTGCAGGGATAGCACCCACCTCTGACTGCATACTAAGGCACGTGGGAAGATTGAAAATGACCCTTGCCTTTGCCTCAACCAGAAACTACAACTGTACTGTCTGACTGTAGCCTGGCTTGTACATGTTGAAGCCTTGTTTCAGATCTATCCAGCTGAGCTGGACGAGTAACACTTAGCTGCCAGGAATAGCATTGGCTCTTAGATCCTCAAGGGAAGGTTATAACAGAATCAGTGGGTAAGGCACTGCTGGGGACAGACAGAGTTGGTGACTAAGGCTTGAAGTCAGGAAGAGAGGGAGCCAGCCATTCATCACCAATCCCCATGTGTACAGGTATGTGTGTTTGCGTGTGTATGCTTGCATGTGTGTGCTTATATGTGTACATACTCGCATGTGTGTGTACACCACAAACAGGAGTATCTCAGGAGGTAATATCAAGGAGCTAAGGTCTTTTGAAGCATCTTGACATGTTTAGAAGGTCGTGGAGACTTTCATGAGAGATGCAGAGAGTTTCAGGTACAGGGACAGTCTGTGCAAAGGTTTGAGTCAGGAGTGGGAGGAGACAGATACATCCCCTTTAGGAATCCAGAGGAGAGAACCCAGAGGCCTCAGGCATGCTGGGAAGTGGCACACAGCAAAGCACGCAGACTTGGGAACAATGGAAAGCTGATAAGAGGTTCCAGGCTGGGGACTGACATACTTAGATTTGCAATTGCTTTTTAGTAATTTTTTTTTCATTGAAACTTTTATAGCTTAATTTTTCAGTGTTCTCCATTGGCTTGTGTGTCCGAATACTTGGTCTCCAGTTCCTGGTCCTTTTGAGAAGCTGTAAAATCTTTAGGAGGTGGTGCATCCATGGAGGAAGTAGGTCATTGGGGTGTGTTCTTGAGGGCATGTCATTCCTGGCTCCTTCCTGCCACACTCCTTTCTGTCAGACCATCCACCCTTGCACCAACACAGACTGAGCTGTTCCTACCTCCTCACCTGGCCTGCCATGAAGAATCAAAAGCCCTTGGAGCTGTGAGCCAAGCTAAGTACTTCCTCCCTCAAGGTGTTTTATCAGGAACAATGAGAAAGCAAGAATATAGAAATAAAGTACAAATAACGTAAAGCTCACATTGCAAATGGTACACTATTTCCCACTGTTCATGTTGAAGTTAACCTACAGTCACTATCAAGCCCCAGAACTCTCCATAGTCTGCAAAAGCAAGCCCACGCTATTCCCATCTCCCTCTTACCCCTGATAGTTATTAACCTACTTTCTGTCTGTATGGAATTGCCAGTCCTGAGCACTTGATATATGTGGAACTTTGTCACATATGACCTCCATATACTGTTCCGTTCACTCAGCCTTCTCCTTCCAAGGCTCATCATGTGGCCATGGACCACTATGTTCTCCTTTCTTCTGACCAAATAGCATCTCACATGCAGGACTAGTACTCCATGAAACATTTTGTTTATTCTCTCACCGGTTGATGGGCAACCGGGCTGTTCCCATTTCTGTGATATTTCACTGCTGTGAACAATTCCTGCAAAAGATTTGTGAATGCATGTTTTCAATTTTCTTGGACAAATATCTCTGAGTGGAATTGGTAGACAAGATGGCATTCCCATGTGTAACTTTATAAAGTGCTGCCAAAGTGCTTTGCACATCATTTTCCATCCCCACCAGCAATGTACGAGGGTTCCAGAGTCCTCACTTTCTTGTCAACATTTGTTATTTTCCATTTTGTCTTTTAGAAAGCCATCCTAGTAAGTGTAAAGTGGAGTCTCATTCTGTTTTCTATTTTCATCTTCCTAATGAGTAATGATGTTATATGATTTTTTTTCATGGGTTTATTGGCCTTTTGTTTTATTTTGAGACATGTCTATTTAAATTCTTTGCTTTTAAAAGAAAGAGTTTCTGTTGTTGAAGGGCAAGAATTCTTTATATATTGAAGATTCTAGACTCTCCTGAGATCTATAATTTATAAATATCTTCTACCATTTTGTAGGTTGCTTTAAAATATTTTATTATTTGTCTTTTAATAAATTGTGTGTGTGTGTGTGTGTGTGTGTGTGTGTGTGTGTGTGTGTGTGTGTGTGTGTGTAGGTAGGTACTAGAGGAAGCCATAAAAAAGCACCAGAGATGTAGTTACAGGTGGTGAGCTGCTTAATGTGGACGCTGGGAACAACTGGATCTTGGTCCTCTGCAAGAGCAGCTGTGCTTTTAACTGCTGAATCAGTCACCTTGAGGACCAAGTTTCCAACATAGGAAACCTGAGAGCCAGCCACTTCTAAACTTGAAGGCTCTCTTCTAAGATTCTGTGAGGGCGAAATAACAGAGTACATGTAAATGTGTGGGACTCTGTGGCTTTGCAATCCCTGTGACATCAGCCCCCAGCAGATGCACAGTCATGGCAGCTCCTTACCATTCTAGAGGGTCTGACCCTCTTCTCTCTTCTCACATTGCTTTCCAGTTTTGGCCTTCAGTGACCCTTCACGGAGGATAATCAATAACTCATAGCAACTACTTTCTTCCTGTTTCTTCTTCGCGTAGTGTGAGGTTAGGCGTTTATGTGGCTCTCGCTCTGTCAGGAAGTTCTTACTTAAAAAATCCTTTAATGGGGCTGGAGAGATGTAATGAGGACGGCTGCTCTTCCTTAGTACCTGGGTTCTATTCCCAGAATCCCCAGGGTAGCTCACAACAGGCAGTGGCTCCCATTCCAGGGATCTGATGGCTTCTTCTGGCACCCACGTGCACTGCATGCATGAGGTGCACAGAGCTGCAAGCAGAGAACATCCATACATACAAAATATTTTTAAAATTCTTTCAGAACCTGCTGTTTTATCGCATTTGATGTATTTTAACTGAGGGACACAATGTCACCCTGTCCCCAAACTAGACTGATGGTGTGAGGTAGACACTGCCAAGTGCTGCCCTCCATTAGTCTACATCAGGCCTAGCTGCCTCCCTCTCCATCATGTCCAGAAGCCTACCAAGGCTGCATTGCCCATCCCGGGACTGTTCCATGCTTTTCTAAGCTCTTCTCTGTCTGCTCAAAGCAAGCAAAAATGACCCCAAAAAGTGTGTCACCACCTCACCTCATTGTGCCAAACCTGATTCTGTGTCCCTAGGAGAAACAGAAGAAAGGAGGGATGGGGACAGAGAAATGGAAAAAGGGGGTGGAGAAGGCATGTCAGAGAAATCACAGACACCCAGGACAGAGCCGAACTGCATGACATGCCTTGAAATAAACCCCTTTCTGGCTTCTGTTGCTTTGAGATTGCTGGGGAGAATTTGGGAGAGCCCCCTTGACATTTACCTCAGACTCTGGGCAGAATTACTCTTAAAAATTTTAGCTGGGTTGTAGTGTACACTTTTAGTCTCAACACTTGGGAGTCAGAAGCAGGAAGCCCTCTGAGTTTGAGACCAGCCTGGTCTACAAAGTGAGTTCCAGGATAGGCAAGGCTACACCAAGAAATTCTGTGTCAAAAACCAACCAAACAAGCAAAAGAAATCCTAAGGATCTTGGGAATGCAGGATTAGAGATGGTCCCCAACCTTTGGGTGCAGTATCTTATATGGAGTCCAGGCAATGATCCCCAACCTTGGAGAGCAATGTCACATTGAGTCCAAGTGATGGTCCCCAACCTTCAGGAGCAATGCCATATGGAGTTCAAGCCTTTTCAAGGCCTCCACATTCACTTCCACCCATGCCTGATTGCCTGCTCTAGGCACTCCAGAGCACTCATTGTGGGAGACAACAGCTTCTCACAGGCATCCCTGACTAATCCTCAGCTCACAGGAGGGTGTGGCTACTGATCCCCCACCTCCATCAGCCTCTACCCCTTCTCTCCATCTTCTTTCTGTAAAACTCCAAGCCCCTACCCCCTCAATAAAGTCTGTCATTTCAGCAGGCTAATGGGGAGATTGGCACAGTTTACAGCAATGCATGGTGCTAATAAACTGTCAATTAAGATCAAATGTGCTGCCTAGCTCCCGGAAGTTGGTAGCTGGTGATAATGTTTTGAAAAGTCTATCTTATATGCCTTTATACTAACGTTTCTTTGGGGTTATTAAGAACCCAATTGATACATTTCTTGTTGACTCCCAATATTCCTGAAGTGATTAATTCTAAACAATGGGGTTAATTAGTCTGCTGACTTCGGAACGCCTCTTCAGACAGGAGCTTAAGAAACCAGTTTTCCTGGAATGTAATCTCAAAAAGAGTTGCATCTCTTTCTTCTAAGGAAGAGAGGAAAGACTCCCCAGGGAAGAAAGGAAAGCTGTGTTCTCATGCAGAATTAAATGAGTGTTAACCGCCAATGAGCCTCTGTGGGTTGGGTTTTACTTGTAACGCCTCCAACCCCCATTTTTATTGCCTTCCTAAGTTAAAACTAAACAGCTTGGACTTGGGAGGTGGTTGTATTCAGGGTCTAGCTACAGGGTGCCGAGGAGGCGACCAATCGGGGCAGCAGAAATCCCATCTTTTTCCAACCCTCTACACAGATGTGCACCCCACCCATACCAGGCCGAGCCCTTCAGCCTTACGGTCCTCTGTCCTTCATCCATAGAATGGGGACAGTGACATCTGCCCTCCCTACCACCCCACGCATCTGTGGTGAGATGAGATCACACATGTAAAAGCCCTTTGAGAATAAAACCTTTCTCTTTTCCTTTTTTTAACCTTTGAGAGGTTAAAAAAAAGGGACCCATTTTAGAAGTGGGCTTTTTAAAACTCTTTTTTTATATTATTATTCCCTCTTGAAAGGGTTTCTTCTTGTAGCTGGGATTTTTCATCTTGTGTTAAAGAGAGAGGGGGGCCAGAGAGTTTTAAAAATAGCTATTTTAATGAAAAGAACAGCTCCCCTGAAGAACTGGGCAGCCCTTTCTGCTGGCTTTGCTGCCGAACTCACGGTCCAAATTGATTTTTTTTTCTCCCCTCTTCTTTAAAGGTAAGTGATGAAATACTGCAGGTTTGAAAGGGCTGACATTTTGGTAGCAATTAAACTCAGGCCCATCTAGCCTGGGCAGCTGGTGGTGGCCCCTCGTTATGGTGGAAAGGCAGTCAGAGGATTACAGTGGGCTGATCTGGTTCTCTGAAGAGCTAGGGCCGCCTTCTGAAGCCAGGTAATTAGATTTAACAAGCTGGCCTGTCCCCTTCAGTCCCCCACCCACTTTGGGCAGAGCAGCCAGGCCAGGGGACCCACCTCCCACCCTCTTCCCAGGGAGGCAGCAGCAGGTAAGTCCAGGATGCTAATGAGAGAAGGGATAGATATAGGGGATATTAATGTTAAGTTTTAATGACATAGTCGAGACAGTGATGGCTAAGAAGCCATGGCCAATGGTGGTGGCAGGGTGGCTTTATCATTAGAATTGGCCTGAGGGGCTGATTCCGACAGACTAGTACAATGTGATTGGAAATATGGGCCAGGCTGGAATGCTGGGCATGTGATCCGAATCTCTGCCCTCATCTGAGAGCCTAGGAAAACATAGCTATGGTAAATTACACTTCAGATACTCTTAGGAAAATCCAGGACCCAGACTTCTCCTCCCAAGGCAATTGGGGGTGTCCCTGTGGAGCCCAGAAGATCATACTGGCTGAAGAAAATTACCTGTGGGGAATAGGTGTCCTGGACCAAAGCTAGGATTGTAATAGTAAGTTTTTGGCCTGGCCTTTCTGGCCTAGCCCTGAGGTTCTGACCCGCTGTCCCACGTGGGGCACCAGCTGTCATGGAAAATTCACTAGCCATATATCATATAAAGAATTAA
Organism: Phyllotis vaccarum; assembly: GCA_033318265.1. Taxonomy (NCBI): domain Eukaryota; kingdom Metazoa; phylum Chordata; class Mammalia; order Rodentia; family Cricetidae; genus Phyllotis; species Phyllotis vaccarum. The sequence continues at coordinate 40,888,435 of JARWLC010000003.1, forward strand.
TATTTATTGAGGAGAATATGAACATTCACAATACAAATTGAACTTTAAGACAATTTTTGGAGATAGGAACTATCCCATGATGGGCTGCCATCCACTCCCTGAGAACACTGGAACCACACAGGGAGGGCCTCAGTACCCTGGCAGCTCCTGTGTTAATGGGGTCTGGCCACGCCCCATTCAGGCTCCAGAGACATGCCTCCAAGCTTTGCCAGCTAACACCTGAATTCCACTACATAGAATGGCTTTCTTCTGTCCTATTTTTTTCTAGGTGACCCTGACATGCAGGCCACTGGAGAGCTCCTATCCACATGTAAGCTGATGGTCTAGCCTAGTATAGAGACTTCAGGTGGGCAGACCTGGATATATCTGTGTCACCATTCAGGGTCAACAAGAGTCAAAAACTCAGGCTGTCTGCCCACAGTGGCCTCTCTGCTATACTGTCACACTCCAAAAGTATCAATGGCTTCCTGGGGTGGAGGGTCAAATTCAGTGTTATAGCCGGGCATTCAAGATCTCTGGACTTGGAGGAATCTGGAACCTTAGATCACATCTCTGAGATGTACCAAACTTCCTTTTAATGGCCCCCTTTAAGACTCCCTTTGCCCATTTTTACAGGGGCTCAGTTGACCATATTGAGCTTTTTAACTCTCTTGCCCAAGGTTGAGCAAATCAGTTCCCCCAGATCCTTGTGTACGCACTATGTACCCTAGAATTCTATCCTACTTAGGGTTTCTACTGCTATGATGAAGCACCATGACCTTAGCAAGTTGGGGAGGAAAGCCTTCCACTTCCACATCACTATTCACCATCAAAAGAAGTCAGGACAGGAACTCAAGCAGGGCAGGAACCTGGAGACAGGAGCTGATGCAGAGGCCGTGGAGGGTTACTGCAAACTGACATCCTCCCCATGGCTTGCTCGGTCTGCTTTCTTTTAGAACCCAGGACCACCAGCCCAGAGATGGCCCCACCCGAGGTAGGGTGGGCTCTACTCCATCAATCACTAATTAAGAAAATCCTCTGTCTAGGCAGTGGTGATACATGTCTTTAGTCCCAGCACTCAGGAGGCAGAGGCAGATAGATCTCTGTGGCTTGAGGCCAGCCTGGTCTACAGAGCGAGTTCTAGGACAGCCAGAGCTGTACACAGAAACCCTGTCTCAAGAAAGAAGGAAAAGAAAGAAGAAAGAAAGAAAAAAGGAAGGAAGGAAGGAAGGAAGGAAGGAGGGAAGGAAGGGAGGGAGGGAGGGAGGGAGGGAGGGAGGAAGGAAGGAAGGAAGGAAGGAAGGAAGGAAGGAAGGAAGGAAGGAAGGAAGGAAGATAGGGAGGGAGGGAAGGAGGGAGGGAGGGAGGGAGGGAGGGAGGAAGGAAGGAAGGAAGGAAGGAAGGAAGGAAGGAAGGAAGGAAGGAAGGAAGGAAGGAAGGAAGAATTCTCCAGGCTTGCCTGCAGCCCAGTCTTAAGGAAACATTTCTCAATGGAAGCTCCCTCCTTTCCAATGACTCTAGCTGGAGTCAAGGCGACATAAAATTGGCCAGTACAGACTCCTGCCGCTATATAGTGTCCTCTCTGCTCTTTCCCTCTGTGATACACCATCTAGCAATAGTTATTGAAATCCTGTCTTCCTCAGGGGGCTAGTGGGCAGTTTCTCACACAAACTTTCTAGAGCATCTCTTGCCAGAAGCCCTGTCCTTGCTCTCAACCCGTGATTCAGCTATTTTCCAGTGTGTCAGTCAAGTGTGATGGTTGGTAAGAACTGTCATTGGTGATGACAGTGACCGTGGTTCATTCATCACCCCAGCAGGGAACCATGCAGGCCACAGGCACCCAATGTACAGGGCCACACAACTTGCCCAAGCATCTTGCCCATGTTACAAGTGGTCAGTGTCAAATCCTGAGTGGATATCTGACTTTACATCCACGAATCGCCCCTCGTGGTCCAGAAGTTTCCAGATGTTACTAAAAGATCTGCTGGGGGGGGGGGTTAACAGACTGAGCACCCCTCCCCACTCACCACAAACACACCCAATAATAGCGACAACCAACTCCTCGGAACAGCCATTTTCCAGAGAATGGGTAAATAGGCAAGTACAGCCTGGTTCCTTAACGGAGGTGGAGTGTGCAAAGCTAAAGTGGAGGACACGAGGTCCTACAAGAGCAGGGAGTTGGGGCGACGAGGTAAAAAGGCCTGGGGAATAAGGGCCTCTCCCAGATGTACATCCTATAGTTGCTTGTCAGTATCTCGGGATCAGCCATGGTCCCCCATGACCTTTGCCTCCAGAGGACAACAGATCCTCTTGGGAATGAGTACTCCATGTCAGAGGACTCTGGGAGTTACGTAAGAGTGAGTAAAGGGGCATCGCAGGAGCCTCTGGGTAACTGGAGAAGTTAATGTTAGCATTTAGCCCCTGCAGGATGCATTTGCTAATGTTCAGAAAAGTACCTAGACAGCACAGGGCCTACAGCTATAGTCTGTGCCCATGCTGTGCACAGCGTAGACTCAGTCTCTATACGCATGCGCTAAATCCCCTTATTAAAGGCAAACCCCTCCCTTTCTCTCTCTTCCCAGGAGGCTGCCTCTGCACCTCCCCCCCCCCCCCCCCCCCCCCCGTCTCTTCTTCCCCTCCTCTCCCTTCTCTCCAAAGGCACACTCTGTGTCCCTTCTTCCCCTTCCCCAAGGGAAGAAGATGTGACTTTCTAGGGCCTCTTGGCTCCAACCCATGAAGGCCACCTTTCCGCCGGTTTGTAACAGTTTAAGATGGTGGGTTCAATTCTCATTCACTGCATTTATTCACTGAATTGAGCTCTCACATCAGGCATCTTAACCAAAAGCTGCTTCTCATTTTCTTTATTTGTCCTCACATGTAATTAGTGATGGGGATGGGGGGGTATAATCACAGGTCTCTCTGCTCCTGAGCACATGGCGAAGGGAGTGGATGCATGCATAGCCATCACTTCCAGGTTAATTCTTATCCAGGCCAAGAATGTAACCCCATCCTATGCTTACAGAGATGGAATTTAAATAGGCCTCCTGACTCCAAGAGGAATAATTCATATGAGAGAAGACTAGGTAGAAAGTCCCTGGATTTTGGCTAAAGGGTGGTTTGAATCCTGAGCTGTCCCAGGGGACAGACCCACAGTTGTCCCATCCTGCCTCTGCCCAAAGGGTAAGAGAAGGGAAAGAAGAAGTCTTAGGGCTTAGTGTGGCTGCATTTCCAGACCTCACTCTTCATGGCTCATCAGAAACAAAGGGGATAGCTGCGTGTTGCTGCTCAGTTGGTTCCACATCAGTTTGGTGGGAAGATTAATTACCATCCCAAGTACTAGAAGGTAAATATATAAACTCACTCTTGTTTCCTGTCCCTTCAAGGTGAAGTAATGAACCAAACTGGAAGAAAAGTACTGGTGATGAATGTGAGTGTGATGAGACGGGAGATCTGGAGATAGGAAGGGGTGACATGCACTCTATAAATGTGGGGAGGATGTTGTCAAAGGATTGATTGGGAAAGAATGCACGGGATGGGGTGGGTTGCATGAGATGTATGGAATAGGATGGATAGAATGGGATGGGATGGATTGGATGGGGTAGATGGGATGGATGGGATGGGATGGGATGGATGGGATGGGATGGGATGGGATGGATGGGATGGGATGGGATGGGATGGATGGGGTGGATGGGATGGGATGGATGGGATGGGATGGATGGGATGGGATGGATGGGATGGGATGGGATGGATGGGATGGGATGGGATGGGATGGGATGAGATGGGATGGGATGGGATGGGATGGGATGGGATGGGATGGGATGGGATGGATGGGGTGGATGGGATGGGATGGATGGGATGGGATGGATGGGATGGGATGGATGGGATGGGATGGGATGGATGGGATGGGATGGATGGGATGGGATGGATGGGATGGGATGGATGGGATGGGATGGATGGGATGGGATGGGATGGATGGGATGGGATGGATGGGATGGGATGGATGGGATGGGATGGGATGGGATGGGATGGGATGGGATGGGATGGGATGGGATGGGATGGATGGGATGGGATGGGATTTGATGGGATGAATTTTAATGGAACAGGAAGGATGGGATTGGGTGAGATGGATGAGATAGACAGATGAAGTCAGTCATCCCAACTTGTAGGAAGATTCCACTGTACACAGCCTGGTTTTCATCTCAGGATACCTTTGTAGCTTATGTCCCCTGCTAGCCTGGCTGTACCAGGCAGCCCCTTCCTCAATTGCTCGGCAAGTGTCAGAGACATGAGAGAGGAAAGGAAAACGGACGGCTCTTCAGGAGGCTGGCACCAGTCCCAAGCAATATGTTCCCAACTTCCTCCTGCGTGGGTGGCAGCGACAAGTCTCCAGCGGGCCCCCGCGCCTCTCACCAGCCGTCAACGCGCCCTCACTCTCTCCCTGTGTATGTTGTCAAATCTTCCCAATATAGCAGCCTGGAGTCTGTCAACAGTTCTGCTCATGCCCACTTTCTACCCCAGAGGAGTGCAGAGACAGCCACCCTCCCTCTATGGGTGTGTCTCTCATTGTCTCCATCACAAGTTGGTGGGTGGAGACCCCCCTGTCACCTTCTGGGAGGAGGCATGGTTTGGGTTTCCTGGCATAAGGTAGGACCTATACCAGAAGTATTTGAAATGCTTTAAGAAGAATCCGGAGGACTGGAAGTTTGATCAGATGTGGGTGATAGTGGAAACTGAAAGTGATGCTCATATTTTTTGACTTGCATGACTCAGAGGAAATGTCATGCACTCAGGCAACAAACCCTAGATGAAGGACTAGCAGATTACGCTCTGGGGCATCTGAGATGCCTGGGATCCTTTCGGTAAGAAGGTGTCCTTTATGCAATGCACACTAGACACTCAGGAAAGAGTTCTGGGTGCACAGAAGAGGAATGTAGACATCCACAGGAAACATCACCCATTTTTCCTTGGGAATTATTAGTACAGGAACCCCAAGACCTCACTTCACAGAACCCCTGTGTGTCCTCTATAGGACAGCCAAAAGTGTGGTCCTGACTCAGCTTCTGGCTGGATCTCCATTCTCCCTCTGGCACTGTGATAACCTGTTGGCTGCCTCTCTCTCCCATTGTCTCTGTCCTGCTCTCTAAGAAGACACAACTGGCTCTGAGCACCAAGAGTCCTAGGTCTTGGGCCCTCATCTTCCAACTAACAGTCAGTTTCTCTAAGCCTCAGCCTCCTCTGCTGTAAAATGAAGCCATCAGCGGGGAACAAGGCATACTAGTGCTTTGCTGTGGGGAGCTGAAAAAAAGATGCCCCCAAATCTGGCCAGGCTACTTCAGTCTTATGTCTCCAAAAGGAATGTGCTACTATCTCTCATCCCTACTGACCCCCCTCCCAGGAAGGATTGCAGGGTTCTTAGTGGAACTGCAGGACACTTCCCAGGGTCCCTAAAGTCTCCACAATCCCCTGCTGTCTGATTCACCAGGTGACCCCACAGGTCAGAAGCCACCACTAATAATGTTCAAATGGTGACATTTATTGCAGTATAGGTGGCCCCTGCTTAGCTCTTGGGGCTTTGAGGAAATGTCAGACACAGAGTGAATCACTTTTTACGATGTCTCCAGAAAAATGCTTGCACTGATCTCTCATTTGCTGACTCTAATTGAGGGCTCCCAAGGAGCTCAGACCCCTGACCTCCCCTACCCACAGTGAAGACTTGATTTCACAGTGACCTCACAGCCAGGCCTGTTTCACAGGGCAAAGGCCGGAAAGCAGAGTTTAAGATGATGAGGGAAGCCACGGTCCTCTGGGAAGGCAGACTGGGGAGGGGGAGCCCTGAGAAATGAGCCTTTGTGACAAAGAGAAGGGTGTCACTGCCATAGGCTGTGTAGATGTGTGTTAGTGTGTCTGGCTAGTCCCCAACTGTTCCTTCATTGGGAGGAGACACAGAGACCTGGCTCCCTGAGGACAGAACCCTTAGCCACTGGAGGGCAACTTCCCCTAAGGGTCATCCGGCCAGGACCTGGGGAGGACAAGGAATTAGGTACTGTGGGTCCTAGAAGGAAAAAATCTGCAGGAAGAAAGAAAAAAAAAATTCAGGTAAGAGGAAACTATCCCAACCACACTGGAGTCCCTGGAACCCACACCTCGAGGCAGTAAAAATTTTTTTGCTTTAACTGCCTTGAGCTGAGTCTCGGTTGCTTGTCCTCATCATCCAGTGTGTGGAGGTACACACCTGCTCTCCCCATCAGCCCTCTGGAGGCAATTCCCTCACCTTTAATGTCTAATCCAGAAGGGTCTGGAGGGTGTGACTTGAAAACCTAGGGACACCTGGACTCAGCGACCACACCCTTCCATCCAGCCCACACCCACACAGGGTACAGTACCACACTTTCACTAGGCCCATATGCTTCATTCTTCCACAGGTAGCCACAGTGCCAGCTTTACAGTCCCAGGACAGGTTGGGAGGCTGCATCAGAAGAACCAGAATTGACAGCATGCCCAGCATTCCTGAGGCAAGCAGATCTCTAAGTTTGAGGCCAGCTGATCTAGAGTGAGTTCCAGAGCTACATAGAGAAAACCTGCCTTGAAAAAACAAAGAAAGCCAGAAGCCACAGGTCTCACAGAATAGTCAATAAAAATAATTAATCTCCAGATATAGGAGCTCATAAGAAAACAGTCAAACAATAAACAAAACAAAAATAACTTTGTCTTATCTGTAGGCTGAGAACTTTCCTGCCTTCCCTAGGGTGAGAATAATATATTATATTATTACAGTATTATACATTAATCATTATAATTAAAATATAATTATATAATTAATAGGTGACATCTCAACTACAGTGGAAGTTGTCCTTCAAGTGACAGCATCTAAACAGGTTTCCCAGGAGGCCAGGGTAGCGGGACATAGAGGCAGAGTCCTGAGGAAGGAGTCTGAAGAAAAACCAAATAAAGAAAATAAGGAAGTCACTATAGCTGGATTCTGGAGGCAAAAGGGCCCCCAACGAGGTAGGAGTGAATCCCCAAAGAGCAGCAAAGCCTCTCTCGGCTGGTGTGTTCCACAAGCACCGTGAGAGCTGGGAGCCTTGAGTGTGTTTACTGTTTACAGAACACTTTACCAAGTAATCCTGCATTTGATTTCACACCACCTGGTGAGGTGCCCTCTCCACATACCTTTCAAGCCTGAGAAATGGAGACTGAGAGATGCAATAGCTTTGCCCAAGAAAGATTCTTTATGAACAGAAGAGCCTAGATCCAAGCCCAGGTCCAACCTCCAGTCCAAGGCTTCCTGCTAAAGAACACTGTCTCTATGCAGGTAAGGCTGTGCTCTTTGCGGATCTAGACAGGCAGTGTGAAAAGTATGGACTTGCCTGGGGTAAATGAGCCAAGGTTGAAGATTTTGACCCCCTGGCTGTGATTTTGAGGCTTCCCCATGATGTATCTCATGAAAGTGTTTTGAAAGTCATCAGTCTATGCAATTCATCTAAGGCAGGGCTGACATTTGCTGTATCTGATTATAATGGGCACGGAATTTAAGCCATTTATTTTCCCAAATACATTTATTCCATGGAGATTTTCTGATTCCGTGACTTCCTGATGAAGTCAAACTTAGACCTACCCCAGAACGTCACCACACCCATCTAACCAGAACACAGAAGCTCCTGTGGACCTCGGTTCTTTAAGATAAATTGGTAGTTTTGGTGTCACACGCATAACACATGGAAGTCATGGTATATACATCCAGGTCAGCTCCATAATTCTTCTTCACTTGGTAGGTGGCCTTTGTGAGGATAGTGGAGGCCAATGAAAATGCAGAATCAGTGCAATGCTTTGCAGTGGTCCAGGTGAGAGGCAGTGGGGGCACATTACCAGGAGGATGGCCACTAAGGGTAGAATGGTTCTGTTTTAGGAGTTTGTCTTACAGCTGCAGCTGATGTGGCTTGGGCCACTAAGTGAGCGATGCTTTCTTCTCTGAAATGAGAGGAGCTGCAGGAGAGCCAAATCCAAGATCTGCCTTGGCCCTGCCTGGCTTGGTGCTTATTAGATCCTCGCAGGGAACTTACCGAGAGAGATCTAGGCAGATGTGTCCAGATGCAGGGTGAGAAATGTCCGCATAGAAGTTGTACTTAAGCAGAGGAGTTATGTGGCGTGTCCTAGAGGGGAAATGGTCCAGGACCAAAATAATATCCATCCCAGCAATGTTAGAGCCCTGACAGGACTGAAGAAGCATCTATGAGCTGGAATGTTCTGGAAACCAAAAGGGAATGAGGTGTCAAGAGGCTGAGTATGGGAAAGGCCAGGAAGCCTTAGTGAAGGCACAGGCTGTATGCAACACGCACCTCTGTCCCTATTTCTACGCCATCTCTCATCCCCCTATAAAACTTCTTCTGATGGGTGTGTTGGCACATGTTCTTAATCCCGGCACTTGGGAGGCAAAGGCCAGCTGATCCCGGCATTCTGGGCCAGCCTGGTTTACATAGTGAGACCTTGCCTCAGATTTTTTCTTTTTCTGAGACAGAATCTTGCCATATAGTCCAGATTGGTCTTGAACTTAAAATCCTTCTTTCTCAGCCTCCCGAGCGCTGGGAGTACATGCTGTTCCCCACCACACCAAGCCCATGCACTCAATAATGAGAAACAGAAAGTCAAAGATCTTAGAGTTTCAAGACTCCAAAGACACACACACCTCTCGCTGTGTCACATACCAACCCCGGGTACTCAAGACGAAAGCATTGCAGGAGCAGTGGACAAACATGGAGAGAGGTAGTAGATTTTACTGCAGGCTGGGCAGGGGGCAGGGGAGGGTGGCTCAGTTCCCTCACTGCTGAAGACCGGAAGTCTTCCCATACAGGCTCCTCATGTGTCACTATCCAGCATATGAATATTTAAGTCCTGTGTTAATCATTGGAGATCTGGCCATGAGCAAGGTAAGGCTCTAAACTTGACCTTGGTAAGTTTAAGGGAAAGTAGAAACAGAGGTATTAGTGGCTCTTCTCAGCACATTGTGACCCTATCCTGACAGGAAACTGGACTTGAGGGCTCTGGGAACTCTAAAGGGCCAAAGAGAATCTCACAGAGAAAGTAACTCTGGCGAAGGCCTTGGATTTGCTAGGAGTTCAGCCTTTAAGAGGAGCTAGAACAAAAGATACAGCCCGGTGATTGGATGAGTGTGCTTCGGCAGGAGGCCAGAGCATTCCAGTATGAACATCTGGAAAGTGAAGAAGCACAGGACCCTCGTCTTCACCAACATAAACAGAGAGCTAGACCATTGGGACTTTATTCTATAGGTGAGCATTTTCCCCAAGACTCACCTAGAAATACGAGACCTGCTTTTGCTCTGCAAAAATCAATAAATCAACAAGTCCCAAGATCAAATGCACCAAGGACCTGCAGGACAGCACCCTCCTCTGGGAGATTCATTGTGTGCCTCAGCAGTCTGCTCTGGAAGTTCAGACAAGCAGTATAGTGGATTAGGCTCACTTCCTAGCTCCCTAAGACTATGTCTAGGACTCTCCTTGTCTCTGTAATGCCTGTCTACTGTCATTCCTGTGTGACAACTCCACTTCAATCACACAGTGGTAGGTAGCAAGCCAGGGATGGGGGACCACTTTTATATGCCAGAGATTGACACATGTGGACACAAGAGGGCAGGACCCTATTAATCCTAGACCCCCTATGTGGGATCATTTCTTTCCTGAGACCAAGAACATTTTTGTTTACTTCCCAAGATATCTAGCAAACCCTCTGGGCCAGCTTCACTGGTGCTTGCTATAGAATGGGACAATTCATACATAGCCCGGCCGTAGTCCACTGAAACATACAGGCCCTGTTCATATAATCCCTCAGATGGAGAGCTGAAGGAAAAGAATTCAGCTCTGTAAGAAAAGAATCTGGAATTGAAAAGTGGTTTCTTGGCAAGCCATTCCTATGAGGCCTGAAGAATGGGTGGGAATTAGCTAGAAGGGTATTGGAAAATGGCAAAGGCTTTTATGATGGGAAGAAAACTATCCCAGCCACATCACAAAACACACACCTACACACATACACACACACACACACACACACACACACAGAGAGAGAGAGAGAGAGAGAGAGAGAGAGAGAGAGAGAGAGAACAGATTTTTCATTTAGCAACTTTTATTGACGATCTTGTTTATGAGCAACTAAATGCTGTTAGCAATCTAAAGTTTGGAAAGCTCTGGAAAAGTTATCCAGGAAAATGGCCAAAGGAACAGATAGGGTCGTGTGTGTGTGTGTGTGTGTGTGTGTGTGTGTGTGTGTGTGTGTGTGTGTGTGTGTGTGTGTAAGCCAGAGACTGACATCAGGTATCTTCTTTAGTTGCTCTCCACCCTCGTCTTTGAGGCTGGATTGCTCAGTGAACCTGGAGTTCATGGATCCCACTAGGCTGACTGGCCAACGAGCTCTAGGGACCCACTTTCTTCCATGGTCCCATTGCTGGGGTTGCAGATACACAGCACCACAGCTGGCTTTAACACAGGAACTGAAGATCTGAACTCAGGTCCCCACACTTGCACAGCAGACACTTACCCACTGAGCCATCTCTCCAGCTCTGAGATCCACCCTTCTTTACTATTGAATAAAATGGTCCCAGCATGCATTTCTCCCATGTGGCCCAAAACCATGCTAACCCAACAAGACCCAGTAACCTCTACTTCTCTTCATTGTGACTTGCATGGGTTTTCTTCCTTGGTTGAACTCTGGTGTTTGCCACTAGAACCTTCTCTATGCCCTATGCTGGTCCTGCACCTTGATTCCCCAAAGCACTCATTGGCACACTCTGCCCCTTATCAGAGTGTGCTGCTACAAGTGACTCGCAGGCTGACTGGCCAACCAGGTGGAACAATTATTTACAATGTAACATAATCCCACTACAGATGGGGCTGTTCTGTCCCACAGCTGTTTGCCAAGTCCATGGCCTTGGCAGAGATCACTTATAGCCATTCACTTATAGGAACACGACACCTCTTTCCCCAAAGACCATAGGTTTGTAAATAGTGATTAGCCAAAGCTGCCTCCACACACCCTGAGGGAGGCATGGTCATTCTTCCATTTCATAAGTCAGGTGATAAAGGCTGAAACAGTCACTGGGACCTAAAGACAAGATTCAAGCTCCAGTCTGAGGATCATGTGATCTACCTCAAGGGTTAGAGTGAGAATTAAATAAATTGATGTGTAGAGAGGGGGCTGGAATATGGGACCTGCCATGGAAATGTTAAGAATTAAGGGGCTGGTGTTTGGGATGGATTCTAGTCTCTTTGGGAATGGGAAGGCTAAGTAGGGAAACTAGGGTTGAAAATAAGATTTTATGGGATGAAAGGAAGTCAGGTTGGAAGGGTAAGGGGGATCTTCCTAGGCACGTGGTCCACTGCGGCATATCCAGGGTATGTGCTCTGCCTGGTGAGGTGGCCCCCTCAAGGCCCTCCTCTCAGGGCCACCTGTGTATGAACACTGGGCAAGGTGCTGCGGGTAAGCCTTTGTGGGATTGGATGAAGCCAAGGTTGACTCTCAGATTTTCCCTGAGCAGGCTGTGTATCATTATCATCTGTAAAACAAGGAGGGCAGGTGCTGGCCACCTTCTCTATAAGCCCCTCCCGTCTACTGTCCCTACCCTGCTTCTGTGTGGCCTCCACGCATCTTCAGTGAAGCCAACCCTGGCACTCCTGTCTGCTCAGTGTTCACATTGTCCCTGGAAACTACATCCACCCCTACTTCAGGTGTCAGCAACCTATGTCAGCCACCAGTCCCTGCCATGTCTAGCTGCCCCTGCACAGACTTGCTCCCTGAGCCCTGGTGTCCGTGCCAGCAGCCAATTACATACCTCACCCCCATCCCTGGAGCACTGCGGATAAAATGCTACAGTATGCTACAACCAGGCCTGCCTCGCTTAGCTATGTGAAGAACATCAGCAGTTGAGTCTCACCCTTCCTCTCTCCACCTCTTGTCCAAGACAAGGTCCCCTGAGACTCTGGCCTGTTCACTTCTTCAGTTGGAGAAATGTCTGCCAAAGTATCTTGACCACATTTTCTGCTCAAGCTCTTCGAGACTCACCAATTTCTCAAGGTCAAGGTCAAACGTCTGTGATTGCCCTACAGGTCTACCCCACAGGGCACACCCTCCAGTTGCCTGTCTCTTCTGTCACACCTGCATTGACACACGCCCCGGTAATGTCAGGGTAGGTGTTCCCAGGGTTCACCACCCACCTCCTCATGCTAGAACTGGGAACCAGTTCTCAGTGGCCAATGGGGATGACAATATGGAAATGAGGCAAGACCTGGCCTGTGGCTTTGTGGAAAGGGGAGGCAGATGGAGAAAAAAGCCATTGGAGGTAGTGACTGATGGCAGATGGGGAGCGCTGGAGCCCCAAGGGACATGAGTCCTGGTCCCTTGTCTTGAAGGAGAGAGCTGGAGCGGGAAGGGCAGGTGCTGTCAGGGAGATGCCACCTCCCTCTTGTGACCTTTTCTGAAGACATTTTCTCTGAATGTCAAGTTCATTAGACACGGGATTGGGGGTGGAGGAATTGCGTTTTAGCTGAATTAAAGAGGGGACAGACAGACTCATCATCAAACTGCTGGTGACAGGCCAGCTGGAAGATGGGGAACACCACCCCCAACACACATAGGGTCAGATCTTCCCTCTCTAGTCAAGGGACAGAGGCCCCTGGGACATCTTCATATGCCCGTTGTCCCAAGGCAAGCTTTACCTAAAAACCAAGCCCTTTTACATGGTGCTCACACACCACCTGGATCCAGGAAGAGTTAGCCACACCCCTAGCTAACTTGACCCTCCCTGGGGTATGTAAAGGGCCCCCATGAGCTGGATGCCCTGTGACCTGCCAGATTCTACCCAGCAAGGCCAACTGCTGCCAAGATCTGAACCTGACTCAAAAACCTGCTCTGAGTCCCCATGCTGAGCACCAGAGAACTGAATCAGGTGTGCCACTGCCCCCCCCAACTCTAAGTGTCATGAGAAATGTCCATAGGTGCACAGACATTATGGGGGCCCAATTGGAGCATAGAGCTATGAGGCAGTAGGTATGGGGCAGGGGCATGCCCTGGAAGACAGAGTCAAGAAGGGTTTCCATAACAAGGTGACATCTTATGGGGGCTTGAAGGATGAATAAGAAATCAATTACCACATTTGTTCTTTCTAGGAGCCACTATTTTCTGAACACAGATGGACTGTGAGCTCCTGGCCTACAGTGTACCACAGACTTTGTGACCTTGACCTTGAGGTCACCTTCCTGCCTGAGCAGCAAGGTCATGACCTTGGAAAATATTGGCTTCTGCTCCCTGCCTGGCTCCTTCCTCCACATTCCCCATCCACACCAGCTTCCTTCTCCCCGTAGACTTTGGTCATCTCCTAGCAATAATCCACCCCTGGCGGAAGTTTCTTCTTTCACCCTCACAGAGCTCCTCTTCCCTCAAGGACACAGCCTCCCCCATCTGCAACGCAGAGCAGCCCCAGGGACTTCTGGCTCAGCACCTCTATAGAAACTCAGCTGCTGCCAGCCCGCCTTCACACCTCCCAGAAGAGCAGCTGTTGGCATGTGCTGGTGGCCAGGACGGTGGAGAGAGTGACAGCAAGAATGGTTTGGGGGAAGGAGAGGCAGACTTGGAGAGAGAGAGAGCCTCACAGGGAAGTGAGGAGGATGAGGCAGCAGACCGGAAGGCAGGGTGCTGAGGCTGGGACAGAGAAGCAAGGCCAACAAGTAGAAGGCATGAAGACACTACCCACCAAGGAGTCCTCCCCTGCCATTGCCTCTCAGGGGTATGTGAGGGAACCCAGAAGCTGGGCTTTCACAATCCACACTGAGGAATGAAAAGAGATGGGCCTGGAGTATACAGGGCGGGAGCTGGGCTTGCACAGGGCCTGGGGCCTGGGAAAGGCAAGAAGAAGTATTTCAAGTTTAGCATATGAGTAACAAAAATACAGAGAGAGAGAGAGAGAGAGAGAGAGAGAGAGAGAGAGAGAGAGAGAGAGAGAGAGAGAGAGATCCACCTGCATACAGTATACACAACACATACATGGGCACAAGTAGGTACACATATAAACACCTAGACATAAATGCATGTATGCTCTGCAGGAGTTAAGTGCTTGGTAGTTCTGTTGTGAAAAGGCCCAAGCCTGTTTGTGGCATAGGAGGAGGCTCTCCTCCTCCTCCTCCTCCTCCTCCTCCTCCTCCTCCTCCTCCTCCTCCTCCTCTTCCTCCTCCTCCTTCTTCTTCGTCTTCAAAGTCCCAGAGAAACTATACAAGCCACATCAACACAGTCCCCCGCCCCATCCATCACAGGGCAAGCGAGTCCACACAAGGCCCAAGCATGCATGCCCCAACCCACCAGTTTGCCACCAAGAGGAAGAGAATTCTGGCAGAGCCTCTAGGTCTCCATGTACAGAGAGAAATTCCAGATGGAGAAAGGATCTACCCCCGGATCCCTCAGCCAGAGTGGCCAGGCTCTACAAAGCTGGGGCACATGACCTTAGCGCTCTAATTCCAGAGATTATAAAAGGATCTGGGAAGGTTGTGGGCACAGGATCTTCTCCTTGACACCCAGATCTGTTATCCAGGGAGAAGCCCCTGTACCAGTCTCTCCCAGCCCAATCCACTGTGTCCTAAAACCATGCCCTGCTGCTGGGAAGGCACTCTTGTCTGGGTAGGTGGATGGGAAGCAACCTTCACATCCAGTCCCCACTAGATTGAATTCATTCTACTTTAAGCTAAGAAAATCAACACAAAGGAAGAAAAGCATTTATTTATTTATTTTATTTTATTTTTTAGCACATAGTTATGGAGATCTTGGTCCACGATTAGATGGCTCGTTGCTTGGGGCTGGGCCCTGTGGTGAAGCAACGCATCATGACAGAGGCACACTGGAGTAAAGCTGTTCACCACACAGTAGCCAGCAAGCAGAGAGAAAGGCTTAGAGGAAGAGGGAGACAGAGGGAGAAGGAGAGACATCAGGGTCCTAATAGTCTCTCCAAGGACATGCCCCCCATGACCTTCTTACTAGACCCATCTACTAAATTTTCTACCACTTCATTGTACCACATGCTGGGAAGTAGGCCTCTTAGCAGATGGGCTTGGGGGGGGGTCATTTAAAGTCATCTCCTTGACCCCTCACTCAGCACCCTCAGGTGCTCCAATAAATTCCACATCTCAATAGTCTCTGTTACACAGCGAACCAAGCCAATACACACGAAGAGGCAAATCAGGGCCATAGTACTGACCTCAGCCAAAATTATCATGGGCTAGCAATTCTGAAACTCCCAGGCACCAACCTTCTACCTTATCATCTTCTCCATCCAGCGTGTGGCTGGCCAAGCTTGTCCCCATTCTCTTTCAATACCCCTTTCTTGGCTCCATCCACTGCTCAGCTAATGCCACCATCTGGGGCCCATCTGCAGGGAGCCAGTCTGCTTGCTAGAGTGGGGGCACATCTTCCATCTGTATCCTAGGGGAGCAGCCTGGCACTCCAAAGCACTCAGGACTGCCAAGGCACAAAACATAGCCCTATTGGTGTCCTACCAGGGAAGCCATGGGCCATGCAACTTGGGGGTGCTCTGGAAAGATCTGTGCAAAGAGGTGACTCCTGCGGAGAGGATGGACATGGCTTTGAGATGATATGGGATGGAGTTATGGATTCACCTTGGGGGAGGGGGGAGGTGGAGAGCTTTGAGCAAGTTGGCTCAGCAATTGGAGCCAGTTTCTCTCTCCATATGTGGAGGTAATGTAAGACAGATGTCACAAGAATCCCATGTGAATTATTTATGCAGGCATTCATGCATGCATGCATGCGTGCGTGCGTGCGTGCGTGCGTGCGTGCGTGCGTGCGTGTGTGTGTGTGTGTGTGTGTGTGTGTGTGTGTGTGTGTGTGTGTGTGTGTCTTGCGTATCCATGGAGAGGAGTGCACATATCTATACCCATGGTTATCAAGTGTCCCTCTCCACCACTCTTCACTGTATTCTCTAAAGACAGACAAGGTATCCCATTTAACTTTAACTTTGCCTGATGGTGGAGGATTCAGTCTTTACCTCAAGTCCCACACACACTCCCCCACCCACGGCACTGGTTTGCATGTAAGTGCCTAGCTACACTTGGTTCTAAGCTCTCACCAGCTGAGTCATTTCCCCAGCCCCCATCCATGCAGTCAGAACACAGCACAAGAAACATGTCAACAGAAGGAACAATGAAGACAACCCACCTCCAATCATCATCCTGCCTTCCTTCCTCTCAGAGCTGGATTCAGGTGTGTAATTACAACTCCTGGATCAAAACACTGGGATGTGACCCAGTTCCAGCCAATGAGACATAAAGGAAAACTGCTGAGGATTTTGGGAAAGGTTTCCAAAGAAGAAGGCACACGAGGAGGGCTGCTGGTGACGGTAGCTTTTATCCTGTTCTCTTGGGCTACCGGAGGCACTGAGGGCATTGGAGAATTTAGCCAAATGCCAAGCACCAGTGTAATGGCACCACCATCAAGGGCAGCCAGCAGGAGTCAGAGCAGAGCCTGGATCCCCAGATAGGCTATAATCAACCCTGGGACCACTTACCAAAGAATTCATTCCTTAACAGTCCATGTCCCCTATGTTCAAGCCACCACTATTTGGACATGCTTGTGGGTGTAAACAGACCCTGATGTGGTGACCAGTGAGTGAGTGAAGGATGGGTTAATGAATCAGTGTCTGGCAGCATGCAAAACGCTGTGCAAATATTTGTTAGCATTGACAATATTAATATGACAACATTCATTTATTTAAAGACTCCATTGTTTATCAGCAAAGGTGCTTTCCTCAGAAGGAAAATTTAAAGATACTTGAAGGTGGGTTTTGTTGGTTTGTTTGTATTTTTTTAAACCTCCTTTATACTCCAAAATATCATTTTGGTTTCATCTAATTCTGATGGAAAAAAATAACATCTGAATTGTGTCATACCCCATCCATCCACCCTCTATCCCCACTACAAAAATACACTTGAGCAAGGCTGATGGAAACAATTGAACTTGGCCTATGCATTCTGCTTTACTGACAAACAAACACACATAGCTAGAGCAAAAGGTGCCTGACATTGCCCTGGAGCTGGCAAAGATGGGGGCCATGGAGATACTTTTCAGCAAGCTTCTGCCTGTCATCAGACTGACTGAGTCCTGGAGCCCTCCTCAGCAGGGACACATCTCTCTGCTCCGTGCTGTGATCAATGCACTCACTAGACTTGTGTGTAAAATGGATTCTTGCCATGGAGCCCTGAGCAAGAGGATTTATTCATTCAATAACCAAAGTGATACTGGGAACCTACAAATCCACAGGACTGAGGTGAAGAATTCAAGCTTAGGAGTCAGAGGCCTGAGTGTGAAATCATAGGGCTGCTACTCATGATGGGGTGCACCCAGGTAGGTCACATCACCTATCCTGGCCTCATAGCCTCACCTGTGTAATGGACCTTGCCATGATGCCTTCAACATGGTGTGCTTGGCACGGAATGGAGATCAGAGCCTTTTGCTTTGTGAGTTCTCCAATGACAGGGATTTCAGCATTTTTGCTACGTGCATCAGCACGGGTCTGCCCAGGGAAGTAGCAGTCAGACAGGCTGGCTAATTTCCAGTGTATGGAATTTGTCCTAACAGCATCATACACTTTGATCGCCCAGGTAGAAGTCGGAAGCCTGATGGATGGAAGTCTGGGGATGTAGCTCCATTGGTAGAGTGCCTGTCTAACATATTCGGACCCCAGTACTGTATAAAACTGGACATAGTGGTGTCCTTGGGAAATGGAGGAGAAAGACAAGAAATCCAAAGTCATCCTTAGTGAATTTGAGTCCAGCCTGGGCTACATGACACCTTGTTTAAACAACAAACAATAAACAATACCAAGGAAGGGGATTGTAACCTCACACAAGCAAGGAAGGTTTCCCGGAAGTCAATTCTAGGGCCCAAATGTTAAGGAACATATTGGTTTCCCAAGGCTACCCCCAAGCTGAGTGGGCTGAGCAGGTTACCTCCAAAGACCATATTCTCTCACAGCCCTAGAGACCAGTAAAATCAAGGTGCAAGCAGAGCCCTAATCCCTCTGAATAATCCAGGAGTCAATCTCTCCTTGCCTTCCCCAGATTCTGGTGCAGTCAGCACCCCTGGTGACTGTGGCCATCCAATCCACCTAGCTTCGCGGGGCCCTCCACTCTGTACACACACATCCTCTCTCTTCCATTGTAAGGGCAGTTCTGATCAGACACAGGCCCACCAGGGGCGATCCAGTACAATCTTTTCTCAATACCCTTATTCAGCCATGTTTGCAAAGACCTTTTATTCCAGATAAGGTCAACCAATCCTAGGGGTGAAGATAGGACATATATCTTTAGGGATCACCAATTACCCATTGTGGTGATGATCTTCCAGGCAAAGGGAAGCCAGTTACGGCCTCTGATAGGAGGAGACTCCAACAGACAATAGGAAGTTCTATAGGAAGGGTTTGGGGGAAAGCGAGGAGCCTGCCTGGCCTAAGCAAAGTGAGACCAGACAGAGGCAAACAGCCCACAGCACACAACAGGCCTTGGGTAGTAGCAGCAAGATGGGTGGGGTGCCCAAGGCTTCACGGCTTGTAGAATGGCTACAATCTAGTGGGCACCTGCCGCCCGGGAAATTCTGAAGACTCTGAGTTTATTTCTGAGCTTTATACCACTCTCTCAAAACACCTGGGGTAGGTCATCTTGAAGAAAAAAAGGTTTCTTTTGGCTCACAGTAATTCACAGTGTCAGGGTCCTAGTCCACAGCCAGTTGACTCTGCTGCTTCAGGCTTGCATCAGGAATGAAAAGCTGATCCACCCAACAGAGTCATAGGGGTGAAGGTCTCAGTACTATCAAGGACACATCTCCAATGACCTTACTTCCTCTAACTAGGCCCCACCTCTTAAAGCATCTGCCATCTCCCAGTAGCCCCCTCCCCCCCCCATGGTGATCCAGTTTTTAGCATCTATCTAGCCTTTAGGAGATATTCCACCAAACTGTGCGGCTGAGGAAGCCAGGTTCCGGGTTAATTTTAGACTCTTTCCCCCTCCACCAGCAAGGGTAGGGGACCCTGCTCTTCTCACAGTTCTCCTGCCTCCTGGGCATAGAACTTAGATGTCATATTAAAAAAGAAAAAGGTTTATTTTATTGTATGCATGTACACAGGTAGGCAGGTGCCTGCAGAGGCCAGAAGAGAGTATAAGATCCCCTGGAGGCGGAGTCACAGGTGGTTGTTTGCTGCCCCATAAGGATGCTGGGAACCAAACTCAGTCCTCTGTAAAAGCAGCGAATACTCTGAACCACCAAGCCATCTCTCCAGTACCTCCATCAGCTCTTTCAAAATGAGCGCATGCCTGCACTTGGTACATGCACTCATAAATTATATTCCCGTGCCACTGCACTAATACTCTGTATTCATCTTAAGATGTAATTGAAATTATTTAGAATCAAAGTAATAGAGTAAGATATTTTAAATCATTGCCTACATTTAATGGATCAAAGTATTTTTTTGCTCTTGCTAAAAAATTTTGTGTGTGTGTGTGTGTAAACCATGTGATTAGAAATGCTCCAGTTTTCAAAAACAAAGCTTTATGATACAACAACTCAACAGTCTGGTCCTTAACTCAGATTATTTTTATGCTTGGTTTTAATTGTTGTTATGACTGGGAGAAAAAGAGAGAGAGAGACACCCTCCAAAGATACATTGCTCCAAATGAGATGACTGTGCCAGGCTGGGCTTGCTAAATCCTCACAGCTATTTTTCCTTCCCATCCACCAATTATGCAAAGTTTTTTGTTGAAATTCAGCAAGCAGATTTTCATCCTCCCCGATGTCAATCAGCAGTTCTTACAAACTAATCAAAAGGTGTTACATTTTTATATTTTTAGCAAATAGGTTCTGGAACACTTGGGAAGTTTTTTGTTTTTTGGTTTTTTTTAAAAATCAGGTTAAAATATTCCGCTTCCAAGTTCTTAAAGTTTACATACATAAGAGCTGTAATAGGTGATGTGTATAAAATGCTTTCTGTCAAAAAGAATCACACGACAATGAAAACATGTCCAAATGTTTGTTTTAAAAATACTCCCTTCTGGTTCCTTTTGGAAAATAATTTCTCTTTTAGCTATTATTTACATATCAGATGTACTGGAGGGAAGCAGAGAAAATATGTCTGCTTTTTTGTTTCTTCTCAAAAATCTCTGTTGCAAAAATGAGATGTGGTGTCCTAGACTGGACGAGGGGACAGAAAAGGGAAGTTAGTATGAAAGCTGGTGAGATCCAAATAGGATCTGGAGATTTATTAATAACACATCAATAACACTTCCCAGGGTTTTGTTGTTTTGTTTTTCTGAACAGAGTCTCACTGTGCATCCAGGTAGGACTCAGGAGCCTCCTGCCTCTGTGTCCTGAGCACTGGAATTACCACCATCATGGCCTCAGTGTCAATTCTTAGTTTTCACAAACCCACCACGGTTACAAGGAAAGTTGTGTTAGAGGGTCCTCGAGAGGGCTTAGGGGTAAAGGTTCTTACTGACACACCTGAGGACAGTCCTTGGAGACCATGTGGTGGAGGGGAAAAGCTGACTCCCGCTGTGACCTTGTTATGGGCTCTATGTCACACGTGTCATGTGCCTATAATTCCAGGACTGGGAGGTCGAAGCAGGAGGATCAGAAGTTCAAGGTCTTGATATTTTTTTAATTTTGTTTTTTTTAAAAAGTTTTAGTCAGAGTGGGGGTGGGGAGACACCTTTAGTTTCAGCACTGGGGAGACAGAGGCAGGTAGATCTCTGTGAGTTCGAAGCCAGCCTGATCTACAGAGTGAGTTCCAGGACAACCGGGGCTGTTACATAGAGAAATTCCGTCTCAAAAGAACAACAACCAAGAGGCTTTAGTTGGGCATGATGGAACACACCTTTCATCCCAGAACTCAGGAAGCAGACACAGGAGGATCTCTGTGAGTTCAACACCAGCCTGGATCACAATGAGTGCCAAGACATCAAGGAGTACATAGAGAGACCCTGCCTCAAAAAAAAAACAGACAAACAAAAAGGTTTTTTTTATTGTATCACATAGCTTTGAAGCATAAACGTGTCATAAAAATGGCCAGCAAGTTTAAGTCAGTTCTCATTTTGAAAAGACCATGTGACTCATCTTGAAGTTCCCTGTCTCATTATTGTGCAAGATAACCACAAAGCTCCATATACTTGTTATAAAACACTAAGAATTCTGCCACACTAAAGGTCTTATGTTATATTAACCCACATCAATGACATCTGGTTCTTATTGTCATTTTGTTCTTCCATCCTTGAGTTCTTTGTCTCCACAGCTGGTCTTGAATGGATGTCATGTCTGTGATAATCTATGGGACCTCAGGCCCAAATCCTTCAGATAGTGCAGTTAAGCGTCCAACCTCTCATGGTTACATTTATACTGTTTTTCCATAAAACATTGTTTTCATTAAATAAGTCGCTGATTATTGAAACTAAATCTTCCTCTGTACATCTCATAAAAAAAGGTAATTCTTTGTGTGTTTCATTACTGAGACCCAAATCCAGCCTGTAGCATCGGCTGAGAGGCCACACACTGGTTGCGTAGCAGACTCCCCATGCTGCCCAGTTCCATCCTGTCCTCATCTGTTCCCAGCTTCGGCAGAGTTCTTTTGCATCCTCCAGCTGCACTTGCTGACAAAGAGATGCATTTAAGTTTCTGCATGGATTGTTTTGTGTGAGTTATTTCATCTATTTTTCTCCCAAGGCAGGAAGAACAAGCACTTTCTTGATGGTGTGAGGCTTTTTATCTGTCACTATTAAGTAAAAAATACTCTCAGAAGAAGCATCTAAACATTTGTCACAAATTATCAGAACTCATGTCAGGAATCAGAGGGGCCACCACCTAACTTTAGACAGGACTTGGGAGAAAGAAGTAGCAGTTTGCCTTTGTAATCTGGAGACTTCATTGTTAACGAAAGTGTTGTATCATTCAGAGAAGGCTAAGTTACGCTGTGATAACAAACACTCCTGCATGTGGCTCAGCACAATATAAGTTCACCCACATGGCATCATAGGTCAGCTGTATTGTGGCCTCACTATAGGATCCAGGCAGACTGAATAGCATCTTTCCGGAACAAAATTTTCCTTTTCTCCTAGTTTTCTGTTGGATCTGATTAGAACATCATTTTCTCAGAGTAGAAGTACCGACCTGCCCATTCATAACTCTCATCTATTGTCTTCAATCCGCGGTATAATGAGCCAGCCTGATTCCACCTTAAAATCAGTAGCCATCTTATTACAAAGTAAAAGAAAAATTGTTACTGTTCACTGAAAAACTTAGTTTCCGTGTCTTAGAATTTGACTTGACCATACTTTGAACTTTTCTGGAATTTGACTTGACCCTCACTTGACTGAACCTTGACCTACACCCACCCTCATAAAATAAGGTGTTCTGTCACGTACATTTAAGACATTCTACAAGTTTCTATGTAACCAAAGTGCCTCTGGAAATTTCCCAACCCAATTTTAGGAATATGTCTTAGCCTATGTTCAGGGCTGACCTCTCAAATCCCACATTTAGGGAGAGACAGTCACCAGACCCACTGTAATGTGCACATGTAATACACTTGTTATAAATTTAACTTACTTGAGTGGTGGTCTTTTGTAATATAAAATTTCTGGCCCATCTATCCCCAAAGTCCAAATGAATATCTCCTGCCTACTACTTGGCCTAGCCTGAGGTTCTGACTCACAGCCCTGCTTGGTCCCATATAATCACACAAAGGGTTATATTAATTACATGCTGTTGGGCCTATGCTAGCTAACTCTTGGATCTTAACTCAACCCATTTCTAATAATCTGTCTTGCTATGTGGCTTGTGGCTTGCCTGTATTCCATTATACTTGCTTCTTGTGCAGCTGGATCATGTTTCTCCTAACTCCACCCTCCTCCTGTATCTATGCTTGCATTATCTGCCTGCTTCTAAGCTGTTCTGTCATAGGCTAAAACAGCCCCTTTATTAACCAATGATATTCGCAGCATACACAAAGACATCCCACATCGGTCTTCACTCTCATTTGGCAAGGTTAACAGGTATCCTTGTAGTCAGGCCATGAGAACATTCTGCAGAGGTCCAGTTCAAACCAAATTGTTTCCTAAAGTGGTGCATTAGAATGTTCTTCATGTCACTGCTCATAATATCTCTGTGTCACTTACTTGTCACAATGACGAAATACTTGCCCAAAATCTAAGGACAGAAGGGTTTTTGTCTTGTTCTGTTTTTCTGGCTCACACTTCCAAAGTTCAGTCCGTCATGGAGAAGGCATGTCAGCAGAGGCACACGCAGTAGGTGCCATGGCATCTGCAGTCAGGAAATGAAGAACGATGAATACCTGTGCTGAGCTCAGTTTCTCCTTTTCACACGATCTAGGACCACAGTCCATGGATTGGTGCCCCACACACATTAGTTTACCTCAATTAACCTAAAATCCCTCACAGATATAAATGGATGTATCCCCAAAATGAGTCCAGATCCTGCCAAGCTGACATCATTAAGCAGCAATAAGATTGAGCAAACCACACTAAATATGATGTGGACCAGGCTCGCTGAGACACGGCTTTTACTGAAGGAAACTGTTCCCTGCACAAGATCATCTACATGAAACCCTGAAACATGTGAAAGTCATGGATGGTTTCAGAAACCAGGATGGGGGTAACCTGAGGTAGGTATTGACTGCATAACACACTCTCTCTCTTTCTTTCTTTTATGTGTATCGGTGTTTTGCCTAATTGTATGTCTGTGCACCACATGCATGCAGCGCCCCCAGAGGCCAGAGGAAGACATTCATAGGCTCCCTGAAATCTAGGGACACAGGCAGTTTTGAGCAGCCATGTGGGGTTCTGGGAACCAAACCAGGTTCTCTGCAAGACTAGCAAGTGCTCTTAACCATTGGCGTCATCTCTCCAACCCCAATTTTGTTTCTTAATTTGGATGCGTCTATTTGTATCATGAAATTCATTGATCTGCACTCTTAAAATGTATATGTTTTTCCTGTAAATAAGCTGTATTTCTTGAAAGGAAGAGAAGCAGGAAGACCTATGTGAGTGTGAGGCCAGCCTGATCTACAAAGTGAATTCCAGGATAGGCTCCAAAGCTATACAGAAAAACCCTATCTCAAAAAAAAAACCCAAAAAACAAAAACAAAAACAAAAACTGAATTTTCATCAGAAGTGAGTTGTGTAATTCATATATCCCACAAACAAAGAGTGTGCACTGAAAACAGAGGCCAGGTGGTGTATGAGGGAGGCCACCAATGTTAACCCTGGAACTCAACTTTCTAACTGTGTCCCAACACTTTTCCCTCCACCCCCATGCTCAGCAACTGCCCAACAGATAACGAAACACTTATACTAACCCATGTGCTGAGTAACAAAGCTGAACTTGGATCGTTAAAGGTGACCAGTCAATGTAAATTACGGACTCTAATGTTTTCTTACCCTCTCCAGGGGATTTTTAAAAACAGCCTTGGAGGTTGCAGCTCCTTTAAGGTCTGCGTCAGGACCACGGACAGAGCCTCCAGAACCAGGCAGCAGGAAGCCAGTCACTGACTCCTCCCAGTTAAAATATAAAGACATTGCACAGGGGACCTGAGAACTTTAATAGAGAAAATCCATAAGCCTCACAAATGCAAAGCTAAGGGTTCTTATCAAGAAAAATAAGCCAGAAGTCTGTGGCATCCCACCCCATCCTGAAATCAATGCTGTGCTAAAGCCAATATTCAGCATACCCCAGTGACATAAAAGACTTTTTCCTCTAACACCACACTAGCCAGGGGGATGCTTTGGATAATAGAGAAAGACCACAGAGACTCCAGAGTGCTTTAAGACACATTCTTCATAAGAAATTGAGTTTGTATTTGAATGTGTGCTCTAAACACCTGGACTTTTCCTGCAGTGAGCTGTTTGTTATTGGGTGTGTTTGTTTTTAATAGTATAGCTGTAAATACATATAGAAAACTCATGGGGCCCTTGGGAGATGATCCAGCAGGTAAAGCACCTGTATGCAAGTGTGAGGGCTAGATTTCAGATCCCCAACACCTACATAATGTCAGGTAGGTGTGGAAGTCTGCCTGTAATTCTACCATTCAAAAAGCAGAGAAAGAATTCACTGAGCAAGCTAGCCATCTAGACTGGTCCAATCAGCAGGTTCTGGATTCACTAAGATACTGTGTCTCAAAAACTAAATAGAAGAGTGGTCAAGAAAGACACCAGATATCAACCTCAGGCCTGGAGGGGGAGGAAGGAGGAGGAGGAAGAGAGGAAGGGAGGGAAGGAAGCTAGCCGGTTGCTCAAAAGACTCAGAAGAAGAGAGAACATACCCATAACTCTGCTCACAGGTTATGAACTACTGATGTTTCTTCCAAATAGATCCTAAGACAACACTGAGTTTATTGTAAACTGAACACAGTTTACTTGAAATGTGATTCCCCAAGATCATGTGAGAAAATAGGGACATAAAAAGGAAAAGCAAGGCTGAGGCAGGAGGATTGCCACAGGTACCAGGACAGCCTAGGCTACACCCATCTCAAAAAGGAGAAATGATGGATGAGGTGAGGAGAAGGAAGGCAAGTATTCATGAGTGGGCTACTGACGTGATCAGCACCCCCACACACTCCATGTCCCATCCCCAGAGCCGTATGTGCTCAAGGGGGCTTTGCATATGTGATGAAGAATCCCAAGATAGGACTGGGCATCATGGTATGTCCCTGTAATCCAGGTCCTTAGGCTGAGACAGGAAGATATAGAGTTTCCAGGCCAGAGTGGACTGCAAAATGACACCACATTCAAAAGACAAAATAACAAATCTTGAGAGGGGAAGATTCTCTTAGGTTATCTAAGGGCTCGGGACAATCATAAATGTTCACAGGAGAGTGAGGTCTGACAGCAAATAAGAGTGAGAGGATGGTGGGGGCTAGAAGACATCCGTTACTGAATGTGAGAACAGGAGAAGTCATGAGCCAAGGAGGGCAGGGAGCATCTGGAAGTGGGGGTGGGCATGGGGGAGCTTCCTCCTTGGGAACTTGAGGAGCCCTATGAGCACCATCATCCTCCCCTGGAAGGCTCACTTTAGACTTCTGACCTCCAGAATTATAAAAGAACAAGCATGTGCTGTTCCAAGCCATTAAATTTGTGGTAAATCATTACGATAGCAATAAGAAGCCCATGGGTACATGCACACACACCACACACAGCCTCATTTACACAAGTGTGTTAACGTTATGTTGGTTTCTCGTCCATTCGCTCTATTTCTTTGTCAGTTAAAGGCTGCAAAGCAGCATATCCTTCAGCCAGAGAAGAGTTCAGACTTCAAGGCACAGGAAGCTTGAATTTTAAGATCTCTCTGTAAGTGACTGGGTGGTAAATTTGAGGATGAGCTCCCTAGCAACCATGAAAAATAAAAGATAAGATTGATTTAAAGGTTCTCGTCCCTCGCTCTCCCTCCCACCCCATGTTCGTGCCAGGCATCTACTCTGCCTGGGAGTTACTTCCCTAGTCCTTGGTTGTCTGAGACAGCGTCTCACTCTATGTTTCAGGCTGGCTTTGAACTCTTGATTGTCCTTCTCCTGAGAGCCAGAGTTGCAGATATGTGTCCCCATGTCCAGAAGGCCTCTCCTGACACATGGAGAAGGGATGGACAGTACTCTAGGTGGGAGTCTTAAAGATGGTGCAGGAGAGTTACAAAGTCAACTGTGGCTTAATAATGTCATTGCATCTCCAAATGCCAGGCTGGGAGCACAGTCAGGAATGAACCTTGGTGATCCTTTCTCAGGCATTAAGTATCCCCCTGACGTGGGATCTAGAAACTAAACACAAAGCTAACCATTTCGTCGTTGTTTATTGGTAGTAGAGAGCAAACCCAGGACCTTGTGCACACCGTGTGGTATAGTCACTGAGGGCAACTGCAGCCACAGCAGACCTCATTATTTTAAAGCTGAACTCTCCCAGCCCCAGCAGAGCAATACTCTGGGGGTTGTGAGATAGTCAGTGTGAGCTGGGGTCCCGGAGGTGTGACCTCAGTCCTTTGATCTATGGTGTTAGGTGACAAAGAATAGAGGTCCCATCAGACATTCTGAATCAAGAGGGGACTGTTTATAAGAAAATGGTTTTCGTAGATGCTATTCTTTTGAGGGGCACAGGAGAGCAGGACCTTCTCCCTCAACCTGTCTCCAGGCTCACTGGGGCTCTCCTCTTGCCTCTTCTGAGTTTTCCTCACCAACTTCCCCAACTGCAGCTCTGCTCCACAGTCTCAGCCTCCATTCATCATTTGCTGCCTCAAGTCCCTGGGCCTCAGTTTCATATTTTCTGTGTGCAAATGATGCCTGGCTCTTTGTTTGGAGAAAATATTTCTAGGCACAAGTTGCAGGAAGCCAGAGGGGTCAGGTGTTTGTTCACCGTAGGCCAATCAGTTGTGAGGAGATGCTTATCCAAATTCATGTCTTAAAAAAAATAAAAATAAAAATCACTGTTAGCCACAATACATCAACCCTCCAGTATTTGGGATCTGAAGTCAGGCTGAGGCCCAGACACAACTATGCCCAGGGTTCTGAAATAGGCATGGCTGAGGCCTGGGAAGCCCCTCCAGAGCAGCAAGGGGCTTAGTGGAGGATTCTCTGCAGGTGTCAGCATCCGGCGGTATGACAGCAGCTCCCCATAGGGAAGTGCTGTCTGACTCTGTAGGCACATCTTGTGACCTTGCAGAGCTGACTGGCAGGCCCAGTTAAGCTGAGAACTCAAATCTATCTCTCTCTCTCTCTCTCTCTCTCTCTCTCTCTCTCTCTCTCTCTCTCTCTCTCTCTTTCCTGATACTTTCTTGAGAACAAGCCTTCTGTAGGAATGTGAGAGACATATGATAATGTAACTGATTATACACTTCCTCAAGCCAAGGCCACCCCAGAACAGCCAGATGACTACCAAGGCCTGAGTGTGCCAGCCCAAACCAGCCAAGCCTTCTCCCTGGCAGGAAGATTCTGACCTGCAGAGTCATAACCAATCACAAATTGGGTTGTGATAAACAAACATTGGAGTGTTTTGTTACACAGTGATAGCTAACTATCAGTGTATATTGGTATAGGACTAGACCCCAAGCTGGTTCACAAAAGAGTGAAGTCAGCACTGGTTAAGCCTCAGTGGACATCACCTTCCCTAAGAAGTTACTTCTCTTCTATTGCAGCCCACATTAGCCGGGCTACATTTGCCACCAACATCCCCACATGACAGAACTTCTAACCTGTGCACAGGCTGCCTGCATGTGACTTTCTGACCTTCATTGGATAATGGGCAAAGAAGGCTTTGCTCACACCAAAGCTTCCAGGTCTCAAAACCTTAGTGAAAGAGAGAAAGGGATATAGAGAGGCAGGAGGAGAGGAAGGAAGAGAGAGGTGATCAGATTTGTTGCAACAGCATGGAAGATAAGGTCACCTAAAAACTCCATCCAATCGTAGCCCAGCTAACAGAAAGAGAACTGTGGGTGCAGCCTGCGTTAGGACTGGCTGTGGTCTGGGGTCCAATCTCCTGAGAGATTACTTCTCCTAGCTCTAATCCTCAAGTGTTTGAATCTGGGGACACCTGGACATTAACTATCAGACAAGAGGCAAGGCCATGTGTGTACTGGAGAGCAGGAATTTTACCAGCAGGCTATCTATGGCTATCACCTAGAAAACCCCACTGATTTGCAAGATCGTTCTGAGCATCACACCTTTATAAAGCTGTTGGGATGTGATGAGAGGTGGTTTAAGGCTTTAGACCTTGATGGTGACTTGACAGCTTGCAGGAGTTCTGCACCCACAAGAGTTTAAACATATGAAGGAAATTGTAGTTTTGGAGACACTGAAGGACATTAACAAGGTTTTGTGGATCAGGACTTGTACATTGTAGACATGTTCTCCCACAAGGACAACGGCCCTAAGCCAGCCTGAATTTTGTGCCAATGGGAGCAGTTCAGTGATTTCTGAGATCTGGACAAGATTGGAAAGCCGAACAAGAATGAGATGCATTACTGTGACTTTGCACTCACACCCATGACAATATAGTTAGCTGCTGTTGGTTTAGCGCCCTTTGGAGCTGGGTCCACAGTTCAGTGGGCACAGTGATGGCTGCAGAAACATGAGGGCCTGAGTTCCGATCTCCAGCACGGCACCAACGTTAAAAACTAAAACACCTAGGTGTGGTAGCACAGGTCTATAATGCCAGGGTTCAAGAAGAGGTGGAGAGAGGTGGGTCATGGGCTCACTGGCCAGCATGTCTAGCCAAAATAGAAAGCTTCAGGGTCAGTGAGAGACAACGCATATGGAGAAGTAATTGAGGAAGTCATCCTAAACCTAAACCTCTGGCCTCCATACCACAGTCAGGGATTAGAACACACAAGCACAATCCATGTGGGCAACACGCTCTCACATACCCAGAGCACCTTCCATTTTATTTTCTTTTGCTGTCAGCTTCGCATACAACTACTTTACTAAATCTTCCAACACTCCCTTACAAGGTTGATAGAACTACACCAGTTTTATAGATGAAGAAACTGAGGTGTGAGTAGGTTGTTACTTGCCCAGGGGAATATATCCAGGAACGCCTGGAATCCAAGACTGTCTGACAAGCTGGCACTCTGGCTGCATAACTATCCATGACATTGACCTGTGCTCATTATTGTGGGGCCCATGTATAGATAATTACTCAGGGTCCAGAGCTAAGGAAAGGCACTTGCTGGGTGTAGCGCAGGTTTTTAAACTATCCACTCTATTTTCTGACACTTTTGTTGAGTTAGGACTTTCTAATTATCGACACAATTAAGTGGTTAAAAGAACCATCATTGAGTTACCAGACAATAAATTCAAAGTACAAAGAAATCCATTCTCTTGCATTTCCATGAAGAGAAATGGCCACATACTCTTAATTGTTGATCAGGCTCTGTGCTCATGAACTTGATCAATCTTCCAGCTGCCTCCAGGCTGGAAACCCTTGTGCCTGTGGCACAAAACTTCCCAAAACGCTATCCAGGATGGTGTCCTCTTCAGGGTGACACTCACTCCCAGCTGTCCTCAGCTCTAGCTACTTCCAATCCTGTAAACTAAAAGGACCTTATGTCTCCATGAAATCTATTTTAGAACTTCCTACAAGTCACCTTGCCCTTCACATCTTCACAGTCTATGACCAGCTGGCAAGGGTGAGGCCAAGATGGCTACCTGTGAGACTGGCTTCCTTGGTCTCACTGACTAAAACCCTCTGGCTCCCTACCAAGCCTGCCTGCTTCTGGCATCCTAGGATACTTACAAGCCTGCCCCTGCCCAGCTAGCCATGGTCATATCACATGCTTCTCATCCTAGACTCACCTCCCTCAAGTCAAAGTCTCTCTTCTCTCCATAGTGACCACACACTATACACCACAGATATATGATAGATGCTGTTCCCCTCCAATCTGAGTAACATACAGAAGTACAGTGAGTGGGGCTTCCTAGAATTAATGGCTAGATTTTCCTTAGACTATTCATACCATGGTGAACATTTGCAGCACTGAGAAGCTTTTTAGATCAAGGATATGAACTTCTCCAAAATCAAGCAACTTGTTTAGAAGTAGCAAAGACAAGACACACAGCACCTCTTCTTTGGCCCATGCCCACTGCAGACATCACTAATCAATAATAATACTCTGTCCCACCGAGCCTGAACACAGCTTCCATATGCTTCTTAGCCCAAGTACCCAGGCACCAACAACAGTAGTACATGAAAGCAAATTCATTTCCTATTATTCCCCCTCCTTCATTGTGCAGATGGAGAAACTGGAACACAAAGAAAAAGTAAACTGCCCACATTTACCAAAGTCAGAAGCAAAACCAGAAGGGGAACCCAGAGTTCCTGGCCTCTGACCCTAGCCATGACAGCAGATGATATAATCATACTATGGGGCTGAACTGGGTTAGGGCACTGGGTTAGACTCCTTAGAGTCTAAGGAGTCCCAAGTACTAAACAGAGAACAGCCAATGATAGCCCTGTTCCTCTAACCCACAGTTGCCATCGCAAGCCTCTGGTTCCCCCTCACTTATGATGAAGATAGGAAACGGGACTTCCAAAGTATTGTATCTCAGACAAAAGATGCACCAAAGTTAAGACCATTCGTTGGTCAACGTGCAACCTCACAAGTAGAGGTTGTGGGTGTCTCTCCTCTCCCACCCAAACACTGAGATCTGTGAAAACCAGTGGTTTGTCGACAGCCACACAGCTACAAACTCCATTGACTCCAGGACTGATGGAGTGAATTATTCAACTCACGTGAGCGCATGCACACACACACACACACACACACACACACACACACACACCTATCTGCCCTGTGTACTTACTTCTCTTTGTGGTTCTGCTGGCACAAGCATTTCCATTGTCCTGATTTGGTGAGTGAGCAATGGCCACGGCAGAAGTCCCGCCCTGGCCTCAGTGGAGACCATAGACTCCCCTGATCCCAGAGTACCAGCCCTAAAGACCTGGGGCTTCTTCTGCAGGAGTGAAGGAGCAGCAACTCTAGCCTAGGGTGCTTCTGCCTCTGCAGAGGAAGGCCAGCCTGAGAGACCTGAGCTGAGAACAATAGATCATCAGTCACTGGGATTAATGAGGCTTCCCCATGTTTGTGGAGAGGTGATTAAGGAGCTTGTAGCTGCTTCCCCTCCTGTCAACAGAACAAAAGGCTCAGTAGAGATGGTCTGAGGCTTGGGGGGAGGTGTGTGCAAAGAGGCTCAGCTTCAGCGCTTCACTTGACTCTGTTCCCAGGTAGACTCCAAGTAGATATTATCCCCACCCTTAGCCCCAACCTTGGATTCCTCTCCCTTGCTACCCATGTTCTCAAGGATCTGTAGAGCCGCTGATGTGTCATAGTGACCATGCTGTATCCTGATGTTACAGAGATAGCCAGGCCAAGAACAACTCCTGCCCTCCACAAGCTCATAGTCAGGCAGGCAGATAGACAGAAGTGTGACCATTGATGATGATGCTGGTGTATCACATTGCTACGAAAGAGCAGTGGAGTGAGGTGTGTGTGTGAGTGTGTGTTATGACAGTCAGAGAAGGCTTCTGGAGGAAGGGGACAGTGGATGCTGGTTCTCAGACACATATTTTAGGGAAATCAGATTTGGCATGATTCAGCATCTGGTCATGTCGTAGAGGTGAATATGACAAAGTCAGAGAATGTGGTGGGATGCACTGCTAACCTACAGGAAAAGCCCAAATACAGTAGAGACTTAGAGAAGGAAGGACCTGAGTCGAACCTGTGAGTTGCTGTCTAGATGGGCATGGTACCTGGGGGATGCACCTCTTCAGAAGCCTCAGAGTTATGAGTTAGGGCATACAGTAAGGTACATTTCCAAGAAAAGAGATCAAATGGGCCAAGAACTGCTTTTGGAAGGAGCCACAGCAACCAGAGGAAGGATTGAAGTGAGAGGAGACAGGTGGAGTCTGGACAACACCAGTGTTTCAGGTCGGGGCAATGACTCCACAGAACAGAGCAGCTGACCTTGTCGAGCACGGACAAGAGATCTAGTTGGATATGATGAAAAAGTGGGTCACTGGTGGCCTTGATGAGTGTAGGTGGGGCTGGCAGGGAGAAGGGATCACAGAGGAAGCAGGAAACTGGAAAGAAGCTGGTCAGAACAAAAATGCAAAGTGAGAAGAAATCTGGGCAATTACTGAGAAGGCACTGTGGAACTCTGGGACTGGAAAAGTTTGAGCTTTACACCACTGGAGATGGAACAGGGGCATCAGATGGGTGAATGAATGAAGCTATGAACCAAGGAGCAGGGACCTGATGGAGGAGGGTCTGGGAGCTGCTTGAAATCAGCAGCCCAGGAGGGAGCTCCAGAAAGCCTTGTGAAAAATAAAGGAAACTCACAGATGGCGACCTTGACCTACACAGAAGAGGAGAAAAGTTGCAACAATTTGAATTACGTGACCACGGTGTGTGGGGAAGGTGGAAAGTCAGGGAACAGGGGTACAGACAGGGCAGCTGGATGCCATTATCAGTGTCTAGCAGTTGATTGTCTACCTGTCAGGCCAGAGAGGAGACAGGGGTGTGGGATCAGGGCTTAGGATGGTGCTGGCCAAAGCACTGGTCAGAGAATAGAGGTCAGAGTCTGATTAACAAGGAGACGGAACAGCTTCTGGGCGACTGAGATGGCTTAGGACCCCAGAGAAAGCCAGAGCTAAGCAAGGAGCAGAGAGCAAGGAGAGACACAGCATCCAAGAGCTGGAGATGAGAACAGGAAGACAAGGCAGAGCAGAACTCAGGCTGTCCCTCGTGACCCAGGGACCTGGAGGCTGAGCCCACTCTGTCATTGTGATACCAATCAACCAGCTGAAGCCCCCTGAGCCTCCTTCTCTCCCATCTGCACAATGATATCCGTCACCCCTGTTCCTAAAGAGTGACGTTCTCCAGAGATTTCCCACCTTGGCTGCATAAACTGGTCCCGCTCATTGTCCCAGCCCCCAGCCCCAACACTCCACTTCAATTCAGCCGTATCCTTAATTCCACGGTAATTCTGGGCGAGCATCTCTCCCCTAATTCCATCTGTATGTTGGCTGGGTTTGGCTGCACTATCTGCCCCTGACGAGGATGAGATACTGGCCACACATTTGAGTGTTAGACTCTCATCCAGGTTTCTTATTCTGGGACCAATGATACTTGGGACATTACCAGGCATGCCCTCCTCTTAGCAATGGCAGAGTATGGCAAATGGAGCTTCGATATTTCAAGGTGTCCGCCGACATTCTGATGGTCAAGGCAGGTTACGTGGTGAATTCTTAATTCAAGTCATAGAAAAATGCGCTCCCAGCACCACAAGACTGTGGCAAGTATGTGGACACATGATGCAGTCACAGAAGAGTGGAGAGCCAGCATCTGCCTAGTTAAGCTTACCATTGCTGTGAAGAAGCACCATCACCAAAGCAGCTTGGAAAGGAAAGAGTTGATTTGGCTCACACTTCCACATCACAGTTCATTATCAAGGGAAATCAGGTCAGGAACTCAAACAGAGCAGAATCCTGGAGGCAGGAGCTGATGCAGAAGCCACGGAGGATGCTGCTCACTGGTTTGTTTGCTCTTCGCGGCTTGCTCGGGCTGCTTTCTTATAGGACCAAGAACCACTTGCCAGAGGGTGGCCTTGCCCACCATGGATTGAGCCCTCCCACATCAGTCACTAATTAAGAAAATGTCCCCAAAGCTTGTCTACAGCCGGGTCATATGAAGGCCTTTTCTCAACTGAGGCTCTGTCCTTCCTAGTGACTCCAGCTTGTGTCAAGGAGACATCAAACTAATCAGGATGCATCCAATACTCCATCTACCACATCCAGTTATCCGAGTATCCATTCATTCCCAAATCCAGCTCCACAGCCTGTCTTCATCTTGTAAGCCTTAACTTAAACATCATCTTATTTATTATTATAATTATGGGTTTATTTGCCTGTGTGCCTGTGTGGGTGTATATGTATGGGCCACATGCTGTCCTGGCTGGTTTTATGTCAACTTGAGACAAGTTAGAGTTGGGAAGGAGGGCTCTCAGTTGAGAAAACGCCTCCATCGCCTGTGGGCAAGTACGCAGTGCTTTTCCTTTGTTATTGACTGAGGTGAGGGGGCCTGGCTCATTGTGGGTGTGTCACCCCGCATGGTGATCTTGGGTGCTGTAAGAAAGCAGGTCAAGCAAACAGGGAGAGAGCACATGAGAAAAGCAGTGTTCTTCCATGGCTTCTGCTTCAGTTCCTGCCTCTAGGTTTCTGCCTTTAGTTTTTGAATTATCTTCCT
The DNA here is from genome assembly GCA_033318265.1 of Phyllotis vaccarum. Classification (NCBI taxonomy): domain Eukaryota; kingdom Metazoa; phylum Chordata; class Mammalia; order Rodentia; family Cricetidae; genus Phyllotis; species Phyllotis vaccarum. The sequence continues at coordinate 40,923,247 of JARWLC010000003.1, forward strand.
TCCATGATGAACTGAGATGTGGAAGTGTAAGAGAAATAAATTCATTGCTCCCAAAGTTTCTTTTGGTCAATGGTGTTTTATCACAGCATCAGAAACCCTAAGACACATACCGCGATGTATATATAGGTCAAAGGACAACTCTGGAAGCTGATTCACGTCTTCCTCCATTTGGGTCCTGGGAATTGAACTCAGGTCATTAGCCTTGGCAGCAAGCACCTTTATGATCCAAGCCATCTCATCCGTCCAACATTATTATCTTTTGTAAAGATGGAAAAATGTAGTCTTGCAATCTGCCCAGAGAGAAAATAAAATGTGACTTGGTGAACCTGTCACATTTTTTCTCCCACCACCATCTAGTCACACAGAATAAAGATTCCCATCTGCTGAGGCAGCTCCCAAAATGAACACAGAATGGGGCAGAACCCCAGGAGAAGAAATGGAGAAAGTTAGGATCAGGAAATATAGCCAAAGAGAACGGGCGTTTACAGAGGCCACTGCAGACAGTGAGAAGGAGCCCAGAATAAGTGTCTGTGCATAAGAGCCACTGAGCCATCCATATGGCCAGGGCACTGTGGGAGAACAGAGGGTGGGGCAAGCCAAGGTTTCCTGCGCAAACTCCAGGCTTGCTGTGTCTAGCACACTATTTCATCCGCTGTCACCTGCACACACCAGAATCCGAAATCTAATTTGGCCTTTGTCAACTCTGTAAATGGTGTTCTTTTGGGGCGATTCACTGGTAAATGGACTGAAATTCTAAATTGGATATCCGCATTGGCCTTCCGGGACCCATTCTCCAGAACTCGGGGGCCCCTCGTCAGCAGCGGACAGGTCATTGTATGAGCACACTAATGCCAGTGACAAATGGGAGGGCGCCTGGCCGCTTAGATGTCAACTTTGTGTAACCCACTCCCTGGCCCCAGAGATCTCATCAGCCCTGACCAGGCCCCTGATCTTTGTCAGCAGGAAATAACTAGGCCTCAAGAGGACTAGAACCTGGAGCTAATTAGAGCAGGAAGGGAAAGTTGGGGTCCAGAGGAAGAGACTCTTGTCCCATATTCCTGGGGTACAGCAACCAACCCCCTCACATGCAGAACTGTCTCATAACTGACAATTACACTTCAACTGCTATTCTATGTGTCTTCCTACTTCTGACCCAGGAACCTGCCGAGCCTTCCAGGAGCCTGGAACTTCCTCAGCCATAAAGTTTGGCTGGGAGTTATTGTCAGGGAGTAAGCATCCCAGACATCTCTCTGCCTTGAGGATGGAATAAAGAAATGTCTCTGCGGAGAAAAGAAACCTCTCAGGAAGTCTACGGGATCTTGGTCCCACTGTACCCAGTGGAACACACACCCCCCCTTTATAAATGTGTGTGGGTGTGGAATGTATGTGGCATGTAAGGCTACGTACCACATGATTTCCTGGCTCCAGGGGAGACCAGAAAGAGGTGGGTGTGAGCTGCCATGTGGGAGCTGGGATTTGAACCTGAATCCTGGCTTTTCTTAACACCCGAGCCATCTCTCCAGTCCCGGGTCCACTTGCTCTTATTCAGGCCTCCCCTTCCCTGTCTCACTTCCCATCTCTCTTATTTATACTTTCTGCTCTCTCCTCAGGCAACCCTGTCTGTATTCCAGTCACCTCAGGTTTACTGCCGGTGGTTTTGCTATTGTTGTTTGTTATTGTTTTCAGAGAGGGTTCCTCTGAACTCCAGGGCACCTTGGGATGCTCTGGCCTTTCTTCCATCCAATTCACTTTGGGGCAGAAGCTCTGCTGTGACCGTGTTGATATTTTTTTTTAATCATTTTTGAACAAGGAACTCCATGTTTTCATTTTACACTGTGCCCTACACAGTGTGTACATGGCCTACCCAGCTGGCCAGGCTCTGAACGAAGCCTGGAACTTTAAATGGAGTGTTGGGCTTCTGCCCCTCTTCCTCTGCTCTCTGGCTCCTCTGCCTCACTCTTGACCTGGGTCTCAAAGGCTGTTAGGACCCTGAGTACCTGGAGATTTATTTTCCTGGGGCAGAAGAGAGGATGGGGGTGGGGGTGAGGCTGTGGTTCACATCTCTGCTTGTTCTGAGATCATCTACGGTCACAGCCTCCTGCTAGGAACCCTTGGGCTCTCATCCCAAAATGTCATTGCACTACTTTCCTGCAGTTTAAAGGACTCCGTGTGAGCTGATGTGGAGTGGCCCTAGCTCTAAACCAGGATCACAGAGAACAGCCTGCCACCGTTGACGAGGTCATGCACCCAACATGCTACAAAGACCAAGGTCAGCCAAGTTCCACGAGAATTAGATGCAAACAGATTCTGGACAAGACACAGCTCCAAAGGTGGAAGATTTAGCCAGGAGATGAGATCAGGATAGAAAATGCTTTTCTTAATTGGAAAAAAAGAAAGAAAAAAAAAAAAAAAAAAAAGACAGCCCTAAATAGAGCACCAGTGTCCATGATCCCTCACTGTTGGGTTTTCCATTCTGAACACAGAAGATGTAGGGGCTGGAAGCACAAACAATGGAGACCAAAGCCTTTCCAGGGATTTGCAGAAAGCAATCACAGATAAGGTTCCTTCGTGGGGCAGTTTAAGCTTCGGGAGGGGAAGGCGGAAAAGGTGGCTTAACACCTTGAATGGCTGACCAGAGGTCTCGGGGGCTCAGACGCAGCTCCACGAACCCAAAACTAAATTGCTCAGGGAAGGAGTGAAGGGTAAAAGTAAAATTAAGTGTAATTATTAACAGTTTAGGGCTAATGAAGGTGACTGATTCACCTAAGTGTTTGGCTATTTCTACATCTTGCTCCAAAATTAGCCTTCACTTTTTATCTCTGGTCATTAAATTGGTTACTATCCTGTTATCTAATAAATTCTGCTACACGTGCATGTACACCAGGAAAGAGAGAGATTCCTGATTTTTTTCTTACGTTTTTGTGATGTATAGACTTGACGTTAAATGTCTCTAATTATCAGCCCAGACTCTACAGCCCACCTAGTGGCAGCTAAGGAAACTGCAAGCATAAGGTCCTGGCAAAGCCTGGCTGCTTCGAAGGCTGGAAAGGTGGGGGCTGATTAAATGGGAGGACTGAGTCCCCTGTTGGGGGAGCATGAGGTCATGGTCATGACAGCTAGTTGGAAGCGAGAAGGATGTGGATTTTAGGGGTTTCTTGGAGGCCAGGGAGGTGACTATGTAGGAGTTAGACTCTAAGAGGCTACCCAGGCCCAGAATGAAAGTCCCTGGTTAGGTATTGGAAGGAAGAGGAAGATGGTGTGAGCCCAGGCTGACAATCATAGCTCCAGGAAGTGAGTTGAGGTGCCAGCGGCAGGGGCTTGGGAGGCTCAGAGTGGTCTGAAAGTGACAGAAAGTATCAGGAAAATGGCCAATGAGGGGGGGGGGGGGAGGCAGAGGAAACCAGCTCCTAGTGAGTTCAGCCAGCTCGTCCTGTGGAAAGGGCCCAAGGCCAAGAATTGAAAGTGGAAATAACAGACCTGCCTCAGCTGGTCCCTTCTGCCCACAGCACCCCTTCGCTCATCCCTCTAGTTGAGTTGTAAATCTAACCTGGTTCTAGCCAGAGCTCTGTGGGGTGCAAAGCTGTGGGATTCCTAGAAATGGCTTTCAGTGTAGTGGCTACCAAGGCCCCAAAGCCCCAGCCTCCTCGTGACGACTTGGAATCTCAACAACATCTCCTCTCTTGATCTGATCCCTATTTTGACAGTTGCCACAGCCCCAGCAATGTGCCAGCCTGCGAAGTGAATTGGGGTGAGAGGACACTATCCAGGAGTCTGACACCCAGAACATTTTGTTTATAAGCACCTCAGAGTTCTCATCCTTTGGCCTGATCCAATGTGACCGTGTTTAATGCTTGACACAGTCTGCTAGGAACAAGGAAGGATCCCATCGCCCGCGCTGGCTACCACAACTGCCCCATGGATGTGGTGACTATCTTCAGTATAGGACACCACAGGACCCATCACAGTTTCCACTGACTTCTTGAACAGATTTTTACTCAAATTCTGTGACCCCAACCCAGACCTGGCTTCCCTCCTTCAGAACTTTGGAGTGTTCGGGAGAGAGACCTGTAGGCTCCTCAGACTCAGCCCGAGGCCTAGGAAGGATGGGAAGCTCTGAGGATGGCTCTGGTCAGATCTGCAAGTAGTGTTGGGTGAAAGTACCAATTCACTGACTACATGCTGTTTATGGGGGCCCTGCACCAGATGGATGGGCAAGCAGGACAGCCCACAGCTAGCATGAATAAATCTTGGTTTCAACTTCATTTGCTCCATTACATGCCTTCTCTCCAGCCCCAAGGCAGCCTCAGGGCAAGAGTCTCCAGCAGACAGTCTCTGCTGCAAGGGTCGCTTCCAGGACACAGGACACAGGAACTAGACCTCAATTTACATTCTGATCCTGTCACTTCAAAACCATGTGATCTGGGACAGGTTATTTCCTGACCTTGTCTGCCCTGTCCACTTAGTCAGGGGAGAGAAGTGAGGATACTCCTAAGGGAAGGGGAGCTTCCTGGGGATAGAGGCCCTAGGCATGGAGAAAAGCTCTTCAGACTGAAGGGGAGGGTGTTTGCCAAGGAGTCCACAAGAAGGTTCCAGAAGAGGCCGACTGGAGAGTGAGTCAGTTCTCACTGCAGTGAATAATTCACAGAGCAGCCAGGGTGGCATTTCACTCCTAGGGCTCCCCATCAGTTGCCTAGGAAACAGCCCCTCCCCAATCGAGGGGGGCTCCACCTCCAGACCAAGGAACTGGACAGGAGGGTCAAAAGAAATAAATCATGGACCCAGAGTCCCTGCCAGGCCAGAAGGTAGGGACACCTAGTAAGGAGGAGGCAGGGATCCAGGGACACCCCCCTCCACATCCCCTAGAGACGCTACAAATTTTGTAAGTAAAGGAACAAAAGCTGTAAGTGTTGAGCCCAGAGCTCACAAAGGAGATAAGCAGACAGGTCCAGGGAAAACATGAGCTCGAGGATGGGGATCTGCTGGGACTGGGCTGGCTCTCTAGGTCTGGGAGTCTTGCTTCCTCCTAGACAGCACTTTCCTGGTTCCACAGGTTTCTGAGAGCTACAGAGAACCAATTCCTCCTTAAGCCTGCACGGACCACTACAGGAACTCACTCCCAGGCCATCTCACTCACCCAGCTCCATCCTTGGCTTTTTATAAGCCAGCACCAGCCTCCTGCCAGTGGAGGCCATGTAGTCCTCGGAGTTGCCCATTTCCAGCTGCCTTTGCCATGGCCTCAAGGCCCTGCCTGTCACCTGAGGCCTTCTTTCTCATCTCAAACACCCCAACAGTCTTTTCCTGCCTCTGCTGGTTGGTCAGTTCTCCCTTGGTATGCAAAATGCCTGAGCTAAACTTAACAAGACTTGGGCTTTGCTCTCAGTTCCAGAGGTTTTAGCCAATGGTCACTTGATTTCATCATTTGGGACCTAACCAGAGAGTTAGGCTAGGAGTGTGTGATGCAGGAGGCTGCTCACCCCACAGCCTCTAAGAAGCAGGGGCTCAGAGACCGAAAGGAATGGGCCAGGTCCCAATATCCCTATCTCTCTCTTCTTCCTTCCTCCCTTTATTTCTAGATCATCAGATAAATGGATAATAAAAATTTGAGACTATATTTGCATATATTATCCAATAGATGTATTTGAATATATCATATATTTTATATGTATAATAGAACATTAGTAATCTCTAAAGAAAAATGAAATTTAAAAATTGGCAAGAAAATGTATGAACTTAAAATGTATAATATTAAACAAAATCAAACCATCTCAGAAAGAAAAATATGGCATGTTCTCATATGTGGACCCGGCCAATCATTTGTATATAGGTAAACAAATGTACACATTTGTCAATACATACATACATACAAAGAATGGGCAAGGCTAAATGCCCGAGATGAGGAAGGACTGAATGGAGGTAACAAACATTAGTTATGAAGAGAATACAAAATTAATTGTTTTTTTAGTTCTGATTCTGTCCTGGGTTTTTTGGTTTGGGTGGTGGGTAAGTGCACAACATATATTCAATATTGAGGGTGTAAAATTTAATGCAAAGCTTCACTTCATTCTGGATGCCAGTTCTAACTGTATAGAAGTTCATTGAGTTGTGCAGACTTTGGGTCTGCCGAATTTGGGCAAGTGATGTTTTTTATTTGCAAGGGTTTTTTAAAACATTGCATTTATAAAATTAATTTTTAAAAAATAGTCATGTTAAAAATCACAATATCCTTTTCAAGAGCACATCTCAACACCAGGCTCTGCCTCCTAAATGTTCCACCACATCCCAGTGCCACCAGCTGGGGACCAAATCTGCAAAACATGGACCTGTAAGGGACAGGTAAGATCCAAACCATAACACTGCCTGATTCTTACAGAGCTCCACAGTGCCCTTGCATTCTCAGCCTGGAGACATTCATATCTACCTCACACAGTAGAAAATACAAAATCTCCTGAGTCTGGAGCAGCGGTTCTCAACCTTCCTAATGCTGCAATCCTTTAATATAGCTCCTCATATTGTGGTGACCTCTAACCATAAAATTATTTTTGTTGCTATTTCAATCTTTTTAAATCAATGACTCATTTACTTCTATTTTATGTGCATTGGTGTTTCTTCTGCATGTATGTCTGTGTGAAAATAATCAGATCTTGGAGTTACAGAGTTGTGAGCCACCATGTGGTTGCTGGGAATTGAACTCAGGACCTCTGGAAGAGCAGCCAGTGCTCTTACCCTCTGAGCCATCTCTCCAGCTCTTGTTGCTACTTCATAACTGTGATTTTGTTACTGTTATGAATCATAATGTTAAATACCTGGTTTTTGATGGTCTTAGGTAGGCTCTGTGAAAGGGTCACTCAATCCTTGGTCTAGATGGAACTGAAAACTGTGTCTTGACAGAGATCTTTACTCATAAATGCATCCCAAACCATCTCCAGTTCCCAACCATAGCATCTGGGTACACAGTCTAATCTCTCTGGACCTTGGTTTTCCTTTCTGTAAAATGGGGAGAGCCCTACCTCACAGGGCTGTATGAAATGAAAAGTAGATATCTAAAAGACATGTATTATTAACATTTTATTATTCATGGTGTGTGTGTTCGTGATGTCTGAATACTTTTATCATTGCTAGAATGAAATACCTGAGGCAGGCTGAGTTTATAAACAAAACATGTTTATTCATTTCAGTGTAGGAAACTGGAAAGGCAAATGACCGCTTGTCCCACCTAGGCTGGTTTATCTCCTGCCGGGTGCTGGTGGGCAGCAGAGGAGAGAGATCACATCTGGAATCAGGACTCCAAAGAGCCTTCATTCTCTCCAGTATGGACTCATTCATAACAACTACCTCCAGGAAACAACTTTAATTCTCTCCAAACCCAGTCTTCACACTAGACCCTACCTCTAAAAGGGCTCACCACTCCCACATCCCTATGCTAAAGAGCTGAGCTTTTGCTTTGTAGCCCAATCTAGTCTAAACTCAGAACCTTGCCATCTCTTCCCCCAAAATCCTGGGATTACAGGCAAATACCATTATACTCAGCATCCAGTATCGACTTGGGAGCCACGTGCAAACCATACCTGGCCTGTTGTTGCCTCCTAGCCCAATGCTGGTGTCTACCTGGTTCCAATCTCAGGAAGTTCTGGTTCCCTCCCTGGCCTTACTTTCACCCTTTTTCCTATGTGTTATCTCGTCTCACACCAAGGAGTTGAATGCCCCCCCCCCCCCCCCCGCCAAATGTTGAAGTTGACTTTCTAGTACCTGTGAATTATGGTGATATATTGTATATTTAATAAAATTATAAAATTTGTCTGGATATCAGAGGACAGAGTCACCCACAGCCAAGCCATGAGGGTCAGGGAGTGGTGACCCAATGCCTTTAATCCCATCACTCAGGAGATTGAGATTGAGGCCTAAAAGCCAGGCAGTGGTGCTGCATGCCCTTAGTTCCTGCATTTGGGAGGCAGAGGCAGGAGGATCTCTGTGAGTTCAAGGCCAGCCTGGTCTAGCAAGCAAGTTCCAGGACAGCCAGGACTGTCACACAAAAAAAACTCTGTCTTGAAGAAAATCAAAACAAAAGGCTGGACAGGTTGGCTCTATCCTCTGATATTCCAGACTAATTTTATTAAATATACACTATATCATCATAGTGAATATAACACTATTTGAAAATAGTAAATTATTTTGTTGCTTTGTTGATTTTTGCAAAATAATTATTATTTTACACATGGATGTTTTTCCAGCATGTATGTCTGTCAATGCACTGTAAATGTGCGCAGTGCCCAAGGAGGCCAGAAGAGGTATTGGATCTCCTGGAGCTGACGCTACTGACAGTTGTGATCTGCTGTATAGGTGCTGAGGATCGAACCTAGATCCTCTAAAGAGCAGCTAATGCTCTTAATCACTAAGCCATCTCTCCAGTCCCATTTACCTTTTATTTTGTGATTAAGTCTCATGAAGGTTGCCCAGGCTGGCTTTGAATTCATTCTGTAGCCCAGCTAGGTCTTAACTTTTCAATTCTCCTACTTTGAAATCTGGAGTGCTTGGAAAGTCAGGCCAATGAGGAGACATCCATCTCAGATAAGATGATCCTAGGAGACAAGCCATGGTGGGGTGAGAAAGCCTGCACCAAGGTCCTCCCTGGCTCCTCCCACCCTATTGCTGTGGAGCATGGCTCCTGAGTAAGGCCAGGTAGGGACCAGGGACTCCAGAAGGTCCAGACAACTGGCCTAGACAGTGAGGAGAATGGAAAGGAGGGGACAAAGGGTCCTGAGTGGGGATGTATTTATCAGGCAAGGGCCAGATGGAGGCAGAGAAGACTCTGCCAGTCTGAACTTGGTCTTGTGTTCCGAGATCACTCTCAGGCTGTCAGACTGTGTGTCCTGGTTTCTGAAAGGAAAAATATGTCGCCTGCTGTATCAGTTAGGGTCTCAGTGGGAAACAGATGGCACACTCAAATTGGGTGATTTAAGAAGAGCTTGTGAAAGGTCTATTTACAAAGGTGTGGGCAGGGTCTGGGGAGCTGTATCCATAGTGCAGTTCCCACAGGCTTGTAGAGGACAGGAGGGGGCTGTTACTATCTTATCTTCCTAGAGCTGAAGGGACCAAGAGGCACCCTGAGAGCCTGGTGAGTGACTGGAAACCTTTGCTCAGCCAGCAGGGATGAACCAAAAATAAACAAACATCCAGCCTTTCTCTCCTTCCTCCCTTGCTCCAGTCTCACGCTGGGCTCCCACTGGCTGAACACTCACAGGAAGCCAGAGAGCAATAGAACCCATTCATGGGTCCCTCCAGGTCAGCATGGGGGGGGGGGGCATGGAGGAGGGGAAAAGAGTAGGCTCGATAAGGCGGGGGGGGGGGGGGGGGGGGGGGGGGACGGGACTTCTTGCAGACAATGCATTACCAGTAAAGAAAGGAAGTAGACTGGGGGGGGGGGGGCACTAAAGGGCTCAGGTATCCAAGACAGGTTCTTGCATGTGTCAGGAAAGGAGGGTGTGGTGTGGGGAACTTAAAACACTTCTCATGGATACCATGGTCACCCCACTCTGCTCCCTGCCAGAGCCTGATTTCTCTCAGGCAGCAAAGTGGAGGTACTCCTGGTTAGAAAGGATTGGTGATCAGTTCATGTGATTAGGAGGGAGAGAGTGGGAGGCAGGAAAGAGAGAAAACTCATCGGTGGATCAGTTTCCCAGGCTCTAGGGACAGCTGAGTAAGCAGGCAAATAGACTAAGGACTCTCCCACACCCACTGACCCCTACCCTCTTTCATGTCCCATCAAGTCCAATTGAGTCAAAGGTGCTGATAGATCGCTGGGAAAGATAGATGGAGTAATCAGAGCAAATGAAATTAACATGCACAGGGTAATCAACACTCATTAAGCCAATTTAGTCAAGTGATGACCTCAGTCGGCTTTTATTTAATCATATACTTAAATGTCAAATCAATATGCAAATCTCACCCAGGCCTTTTCCAATTATAACCCATTAAAACTTTCAAGTAAATCAATGCAGCCAGGCTGGGTGGGAGGGTACAGAGAAAAGCCACCAGTAGCCCAGGCAACTGGACAGTGGGCTCTTTGTGTCATCTGTCCCTCTCAGTGGGCCTTTGTCATCCACAGCTCTTATCCCAGCTCCCACATGTAGCTTATCCTCCTGGTTCCTCTGTTCCCTGCCACAGCATTAAAGAAGAGCAGAGAACTGGCTCATCCCCCAAAGCCTCCTTATCAAGACCTGTCTGTTGCTGCTGCAGGGTGCCCAGCACTCTCTACATTCAGTGGCGTTGTCTCCAGTGTCCTCCTGAAGGCAGTCCAACCTCCTGGAAGTGGACATTCATAGCCCATCTCACAAACAACCAAAGGGTGCTCAGGGAATCCTGGGAAGTTGGGTGTGGAAGCTCGGCCCAGTAATCCCAGTTACCATAGAGTCTGAGGCAGGAGGATTGCAAACTGGCTGGGCTCCAGACTGACATCAAGGCTAGCTTGGGCAACCTAGTGAAACCCTGTGTCAAAATAAAAAGTAGAAAGAGGCTGGGGGGTGTAGCTCTTGCCCAGAAGCCCCAGATCCACTCCCCAGCTCACAAAAATCACCAAGCTGGGTGCTCTTTCTGCAGTGATCTCCTGTTGACCAGAAATCAACTCTGGTTATAAATAGAGCAGGCTAAGAGCATGTGTCCTTGAGGTGGCACACTGTATGAATGGTAAGCTAGGGAATGAACACCAGGTCTTCCTGAATCAAAGACATCACAGGTTATGCCTGTCCAGACCAGCCTTACTCACATAGGCCATTTCTCACCCATGGCCCTGGGATAGACGTCTGCCTTCTTGGAGCCAAGGCCCAGCCTCAGGCTGGTGCAGCCAAAATGAAAGCGCCTTTTGGAACCTGCTTCCCAGGCAGCTGTGAGCTGTCAGGTAAAGCCTAGAAGCTTCTGCATGCTACAGTAGCTGACCCAGATTGTAGATGTGTCCCTGGAGATATGTGTGGTAATTGACTTGCATATGGCACTCTGGTGTCAGGTAAGTGGCTGATGGAAAATGATTGGGCCTCTCAGTGACCATTGGTGTGAAATGGCCAGGGCTGACAGCTTTGATGATTTTAGGGGCTGCCTGCACAGCCCTGACTACCGACAAAGGGTTGGAGTTAGGAGGCCCAGAATGAGTGAGGTATGAAGCTCTCAATACACAAATCTATACATACTAGTGCCCCTGGTCCAGGGCTGCCACCATCCATTATAAAAACAGTCCCAGCCCATTGTCCCAGTTAAGTCAGAAATAGTACAGGTAGAGCCTGATCCTGACCCCAGAGTGCCTTCAGAGGGGGTCTGAACAAGGTGACAATGAGGCCTGGTCTGCCTAGCACTTTCCCTGGGTGAGCCCTGAAAGTCTATGAATCAAAAGCCCTTCAGTTCTAGGTAAACACAGATGGCTGGTCCTCTAGAGGCAACTGGAGCTGAGCTTGGGTGAGAAAAGCAGCCTTTCATAGTCCCTTCTGAGGGGTTCCCAGCCTAAAGGGTGGGGGGAAAATGCCAGGAATGAAAGGAAGGCTAGGAAAGTGGAGAGAGAGAGAGAGAGGAAGAGGAGGAGATGGATGAGCCAGAGCTCTGGGCTCACTGAGCTGGGAACACTGGACATACTATCTCATGTAATAATTTTCAGATTTGATTTTTTTTTAATATGCTGTGTATAAGTCTTTACCTACATGTGTATATGGGTACCACATCTGTTCCTGGTGCCCACAGAGATCAGGAGGCATTAGGTCACTGAGAACTGCCAGTGACTGATGATTCTAAGCTACCATGTGGGTGCTGGGAACCAGAGTCCTTGCAAGAACAAGAAGTGTTCTTAACCACTGAGCCACCTCTCCAGTCCCTTATATAAACTTTGAATAACGCTAACAGTCAGGGGCTGCTGATGTTGTACATATTGATAAGGAAGCCAAGGCTGAGACAGACAGAATGATGAACCAGTAAGAATGGATGGTTTGAGGACAGACTTTCCCGTGTGTCACCACTAGGGAAGCAAAGGGGAAAGGCATCTAGGGGCCTGGCTGTGCCAGAATGAGCCAAAACAAATCACAGTCTGACAGGGGACTGTCCTGTGGGAAAAAGCAGTTTCTTCATAGACTGCTGCCAGGACTTTGGCCAGGGCTTCAGAGGGGAATGGGAGACAGGCAGCACCTGGGGATTCCTAGGAGCATCAATAGGCAGGCCGGGGGTTCCCATGGTGGTTCTCAGTGGGGTGGGATCAAAGTGGGTCTTTCCAGTACACTTCTCAAGCTGTGTTTAACAGAGTGAAGACATTGTGCTTACTGACAGGCTCCCCACCCTCTCCTGCCAGGATTTCCTACACTTCCTTATCCTCCTGGTGGGAATTCTCTGGGGTCTGCTTTGTCCCTTTCTGGCATGGCCAGTTCCCTTGGTACCTCTCGCTTCTTCTTCTGGAACTGCCAAAGCTCTGAGTTTCCAGGCTGCCAAAAAGCCAACAGGATTGGATCATAAAGGAAAAAAAGCTTAGGATATATCTCCAGACTCCAGGGAATTCTCGTGAGGCATGCAAGAAAGCCCAAAAAATCTTGGAGAGCCAGGTAGGGAGGACCCGCCAGCAAGTGTCTCTGTGAATAGGGAAGGTGCAGTCAGAGGATACAATTTTCAGATTCAAAACACACTTGAGGGATATTCCCTCAGTCCTCTTTCTGCCCAAAGAAACTCCAAAGGTTTAAAGCAACCTCCCAGCCTCTTCTAGCGGACAAGAGTCAAGCAGCAGGTCAACCACAGGTTGCTCAGACCCAGTGGTTGAGCTAGTGGCTCAATAGTAAGAACAGAAAGATTTGCAGACAGTCCAGATCCGACTGACCATGTCAGACAGAGGAAACGGATGAGCAAAGGCTGCAGGCTGACACCCTCATCTGACTCAGACCATGCCGTGCCCACACTTAGCCCACCCTCTTCAATCTAAAATGCACCTACTACATGGAATGCCTATTGGCCCGACTCACAGTCATGCAAAGGGAGATGGCCAAGATCACTGTCTCCTTGGTATTAGAAGAAACTGTGTATTTTGAACTCCACCCACCCCACAGACCCCAGACCTCACCTGTCCACACACTTCCCAGCCAGCCCCAGGAATTTAAACGTTCCAAGTTCACGGAAGTCATTCTATTTTCCCTTCACTGCATATGGCCATGTGGACACAGCACAATCCATTGCCAAGGTCTTCTGGCCTCAATTTAAAAAGGGAGGGGGGAGTAGGGGAGAGGCAGGCGGTAGTGGTGCAGGCCTTTAATCTGAATGCTTGGGAGGCAGAGACAGGCAGATCTCTGAGTTTGAGGCCAACCTGATCTACAGAGTAAGTTCCAGGATAGCCAAGGATACACAGAGTAGCCCTGTCTCAAAAAACAAAACAAAAGGGGGAGCATATTATAGAATTATTCACCTGCAATATATAATATAAAGGATTAATATTTATTAAGGGGTTATATAAACATTCACTGATACAAACCGAACTTAAGACAGTTCTTAGAGAGTGGAACTGTCCCATGCCGGATGGTTCAATTTGCCCCCTGAGAATGCAGGAAGAAACAGGAAGAAAGGTCAACATGCTCTGGGATCTCAATGGGGGCTGGCCATGCCCCGTTCATGGTCCTGAGACCCCGAAGCTATGCTTCTAGGCCTCCCTAAGCAATGCCTGAATCCCACTAGCACATATTCCAACTAGACCACTTCCTCCAGCCACTCACCTGTTCAGCTCCTTTTCTGGATGTTTTCCTTTATAAAAGCTGCCATGCTCCTGACATCTCTTCACAGCCATAAAACTCTAAGACAGAAGTTGGTACCAGGAGTAGGGCATTGCTGTGATAGGCCAGATCATGGTTTTGTTTGGAGGAATGTGGACTTTGGGACTTTGGATTAGAAAAGTAGCTGAATTCTTTAAGTAGGGCTTATTAGGACATATTCGTAGGAACATGGAAAACAGTGGTGCTGAGGGTGATTTGAACTGTGGGACCCCAGGTCAAGGGGTTTCAGAGGAGAAGAATTTTAATATGTGGCATTGAGATGTATGATATTTTGGCAAAGAACGTGGCTGCTTTTTGCCTTTGTCTGAAAAGTCTGCCTGAGACAAAATTGAAGAGTTTTAGATTAATCATTGGCAGAGGAAATCTCAGAACAGTATAGACTGTGTCATATGGTTATTACCATTCACTCTTATTCAGATCTATAATGAAGAGGAGCAAGCTAAGCAAGGAAAAATACAAAATGTATAGTTTGTGGGAAAGGGGGCACCAGGAAGTGAATGGGGTTAAGTCCTATGTTCAAAGAGATAAACAGATTAAAGAAAACTCTGCTGTTAAATAGAATAAAGGGAGCAGTGACCTCATGACAAGACCTCACCCAGATAAGCTTACAACCTGTGAAAAGGAATTAAAGGAAAGCTTAGAGCCAGGCTTGGTGGCACATGCCTCTGAGCTGAGCACTCCAGAGGCAGAGGCAGGCAGATGTCTGAGTTTGAAGCCAGCCTGGTCTACAGATGGAGCTCTAGGACAGCCAAGCTTAGGCAGAGAAGGAAACCATCCAAACAGAAATCTGGGGAAAATGTATTTTTACGAGGGGACCGTGTTCCAGCCCCAGCAAGCAGCATAATTTGCCAGTTTCAACCACGTGGGTTCTGGCTTTAGAAAGGGCTCATGAAATCTTCCTTCATAACTAAGGAGAGCAGCTGAGATCAGGTGTGCGTCAGAGCTGTCCCTGCATGGAGGCCTAATGAGACCATCGTATGAAGCTGTGAAGGTAAAGCCTTGATTGCCTTGGAGACCCCAAGATGTGGGAGATGTCAGAGCCATGGGAACCTGCCAAGGAGAGCTGTTTCCAGGGAGTGGGTCCAGCCCAAGAGAGAGAAGTAGCTGCAGTCTGAAAAGCAGAAAGGAGTTGGGGATCTGAAGAGCATTTTGACATCAGACATGGAGATGCAGAGTTTGGAGTTTGCCCAACTGGCTTTCAGTCTTGCTTTGATCCAATATTTCCTCACTTTACAATTTTTCCTCTCTTTTGTAATAGTAATGTATATTCTATGTCATCATATGTTGAAAGTACATGATCTGCTCTTTAATTTTGATTTTATAGGCGATTACAGTTAAACAATTGTCGGGAGTATTATAAGAGATTTTGGACTTTTAAATAGAGTTGAGCCTGTGATAAACTATGGGGACTTTTAAAGTTGGACTTAATACATTTCTGTTATGATATAAGTACAAGCCAGTGGGGGCCAGGGAGTAGAATGTCGTGATTTCAAAGAGAATGCTCCCCATAGACTCGTAGGGAGTGGCACTATTAGGAGATGTGGCCTGGTTGGAGGAAGTGTGTCACTACAAATGCGCTTTGAGGTCTCAGATGCTCCAGACAAGCCCAATGTCTCACTCTCTCTTCCTGACATCTGCCAATCCAGACGTGCAACTCTGTTACCTCTTTAGCACCCTGTCTGCCTTTGTGTCCCCTGCTTCCTGCTATGATGACAATGGACTAAACATCTGAAATTATAAGTCAACCTCAATTAAATGGTTTATTTTATAAAAAGTGCCATGGTCACAGTGTTTCTTCAAAGCAACATAACACTAGCTAAGACAGAGATTTAGAATATCAACTTGTCCTGTTACAGTTCTGAGGACCAGAAGTTCTCACAGTCTCACCAGGCAGACGAAAGTGAATGTGTATTAGGCTAGTTCCTTCTAGAACCTCCAAAAGGGTGGTCTGTTTCTTCCCCTTCTTAGCATTTAGGGGCTGCCTGCTTTCCTTGGTGCACAGCCTGACCTCCATGCTCAAAGAATCTACTGTCATTCGGTCTGCTTATATCACCTCTTCTGTGCCAAAGCTCCAGCCACTTTTACTTCCCATGAAGCCTGTGAAGATATTGATTGGGTTTTACCTGGTTAGGCAGAAAGAACCTCTCCACTCCCAAGATCCTTTACCTAGCCACACAGTCTATGCTGACATATTCGGGAGGAAACAGGGATGCTGAGATGTGAGGGAGGATCAGGCAGTCAGGACTGTCGTTCAGCCCGACACAGGCCTTTCCCATGTTTGCACTGTCCTCCACCTGGCCTGGGACTTGCTACCCTAAGGGTGCTTGACACACTTGACTAATGAACACAGCGAATGAACAGAGGAAGGGTGCAGTATCAGGGTGGCCATTAGAGGCGCCAGGGTCCGCAACAGGCCAGCTTTGAGGTCAGCAGTGAAAACTGAGGCTTCTGAGACTCTTTCCCCTCTACTCACCATGACAGAGAATATTCTCTGTAATAAATAAGAGATCAAACCAGGCAAGTCGGGTGCAGCGCAGAAGCCGGGCAGCTGGAGCTGAAAAGGAAGAGCTTTCTCCTGGGGATGGGACTAAGCATGGAGGGTTATCCCCAGACATCTACCTCCCACACCTTTTCCCAGTGGTCCACATGGCAGGGTGCTGTTTCCAGTGAGCACTCTCCCAGGCCTGCTGGTGATTCATCAGAGAACCCCAGATGCTACTGGGGTGATTAACAGAAACCTGACCGATCCCTGCCCCCAAGGGGATGCTAGGCCACACACTGAGCACTGGAACATCCTATATTGTGTGTCCCTTTCCCCATAGGGTTGTCCCATGAGCTCTCCTGGCCATGGGCTTATGTTCCCCCAGGCTTCTGCTGCCACCACCCTTCTCTGATCACTTCCTGTCCTGCCAAATATTGCTGAGAAGCCGATGCCTGGAAGGTGGTGAGGTGGCCACTGGAAGGTAGTAGGTGATTCCGACTGGAGAGTGGTAGGCGGTGGGAAGGAATCAGGTGGCAGCCAGTTAAGAATGGCATGGCAGGAGAGGCTCCTCAGATATAAACAAAGCAACAGGAACAGCAGGGATTTCTGTGATCAGCTGTTACTATCTGTGTCGGGCTGCACCCCGGAAATGGCATTCAAACTCATTTAATCCTTTATATGTGCTGGTGCGGTGAAGATTATTAATCTACTTTACAGTGAAGAAACCAAGGTACAGAGTAAGAAAGGAACTTGCCAAGGGGGACAGCTGTGAACAAAACCAGGAACTGATGAAACTCAGTCTAGACTATTACTTCTAGAGATCTCTGACTTAGATATGGAAGCTTGGGGGATGGACTGCATTCAAGGGACTCTGTGGATGGAATATAATTTCCTATATACACAGGTGTCTTTCCACTTACAGCCTGTCATAGGTGGACATGATCAGAGACCCACAAAAATGTACCTGTTCTGCTGAGTGTCACACCTTAGTACACTGACACTGCGGAACGGGTCAGCTGTCTTCCCTCATCAGCATGTGGCGGCCTGGTGCTGCACTCACCACTCACGGTCTGCATTAAGAAAGAGAAACATGCTGCAAACTGCTAGATGGGCAAAATCAAAATTCTCTACAGAAGTGGGGCTGCTACTGAATATGAATGAATCACTTTTGTGCCACTGTTAAGTTAAAAGTCAGAAACTGAACCACCTAGATCAGAGACTTACTCTAAAACAGCAGACAGATGCATAGATGGGTGGGTATCAGGTGACAGAGAAGCAGAATGCAGGATCTGGGGGATGGCCAGGCCCAGAAGAGAGAAGAAGGGGGTGGTGACCCAGAGACCTAGCATGCTGGTCAGCTAACCTGGGGACAAGTGACAAGGCTAGAGTCAGATGGTGTCACTATTCACTGTGTACAAATGGGTCCCACGGCTTGTCTGTTAGGTCTTCCTAGCAAACCATTAAATGAGTGAAGATGAGACAGTCAGTTGCTATGTGACAGTCAGTTGCTATGTGACAGTCAGTTGCTATGTGACAGTCAGTTGCTATGTGACATTGTATCTGAGAGATACGAACAAATCTGTACTGGATAAGGCACCAACAACAGACCTAAGTAATTATACTATCAAAGTCCAACTTAGTGAACTCATTAGTTTATCAGGGCTTCTTACCAGATTATGGGTGAGGGGTTACACACTATCCAATCTACCCTAGCCTGGGTGACAGACCATGAAAGCTGCAATGTTCTATACAACCTACAGGCAGCTCAGCATAATCTCCTCTCCTCTGCAGTCTTTACTACTTATATAACTTTCTAGAGGGAGGGGACCTTGTGATAAGTTTTAGGGACTTCCTAAGACTTTTGAGTTGTTTATTTCCTGGGCCTTAAGAAGCCTCTCTTTACCACTTCATGAATCTTAGGGAGCTTCTCTCTGGAATGGAATATTTCAATTCAGAGGGAATAGCTACACAATCATGTGAAGAAGTCATGTGACTATTCAAAGGGCCAAAAGTAGCTGCCAGAGCTGAGGCCCAAACTTGCTTGTGTCACAGACCTTTCTCTGATCCATGTCAGACCCTATGTAAAGGGAATAGTTACAGGAGACTCAGTAACAGCCCTGTCCCCCAGGAGCTCATAACCCAAGCCAAGAACATGCAACCATCTTGTACTTTGAAGGGAGGACCTCATCAGCAATGGCTAGTATCATTCGACTGTGCCATTTACACAGGAGGGGCACCACACACATGCTCTGTGCCTTCTATAGAGCAGTGTCTGCCCATTATCTGTCATATCATCTCAACATGAACACCCAAGGCCGTGTAGCCCCAGAGCAAGAAGTGGGACTCAAGCCTGACTGTTAGGTTCATGCTACTCATTAACTCCAGGGCTTCCCTTCTGGCCAGGGACACAAATAAAAAAGTAAAATAAAATAAAACAAAATAAAATAGACAAAAGATTGTAGAATATGGACATAAGCACCACTAACTTGGCAAGTCCTAGAGTTTGTCAGTTTTGTTTTGTTCTTGATATGTAGCCCCAGCTGGCTGTGGCTCACAGTCCCTCCTGCCTCAGCCTCCCAACTAATAGAATAACAAGCATGAGCCACACAATGCCTCGCTTTGTTCTGCTAATCTCTCTCTCTTTTTGAGTTGCTTAAGCATATGAGTGCTTTGTGTTCATATTCATCTGGGTATCACGTGTGCTGGACTTCTTAGTCAACTTGATAAAGTCATCAGAGAGGGGGGAACCTCAAATTAGAAAATTCCTCCAGAAGATGTGGTGGCTGTAGGCAAGCCTGTAGGGTGGTTTCTCCGTGATAAGGGAGGGCCAGTCCATTGTGAATGGCGTGGACCCTGGGCTGGTGAGCCTAGCCTTGTGTTTTGAAGTAGGAACTAAATAATTTTATGGTTGGGGTCATTACAACATGAGGGACTGTATTAAAGGGTTTCAGCATTAGGAAGGGTGAGAACAACAATTCAATATGCAGGCTGAGCAAGCCACGAGGAACAAGCCAGTAAGCAGCATCCTCCTGGTCTCTACATGAGCTCCGGCCCCTCTTCCATTCGCCTTGCAACAAGAAGGGAGGCAGAGAAGCCTCCTGGTTTGAAGGACTGAGGAATGTGGGAGGGGTTTTGCTGGAGGGGAGTGTCCAGGAAACGAGCATTGAAATAAAAAGGCCTTTTCTCTGAAAAGGAGATGGCAGAACCCCAAAGCTGGAAATGGAAGGCACAAGCAGAGTTGATGAAATACCAGAGTCACACAGGTGTGGGTTTTAATTGTGGCTCTGTGACCCACCTCCCCCCCATGTGACCTGAAGCACATGGCTTTACTTCTCCTCTGAGACTCTACTTCCTCCTGAAGGTGTGGGCTGGCTTCCAGTGCGCACTGCATGACAATGGGCTCCCACTGGTGGTGGGTCTCTCCTAAAGCAGCCTATGCTTTGTGAGACACCAAAGGGACACTGAAGCCAGGGCATGAGATGGCATGTGGAGTCACAGAACTAGCTAAGACTAGTGGGATCATCCCATCACAGGCAAAGTTTCAATTCAACCTGCAACCATGTGGAGTAATGGTACCTCGCACAGATATAAACATGACCAGCAAGGCATGTGATAATATGGTGATGTGCTGGCAACACATGTGGTACCCACAAGCAACTAATGCTCTCATAGAATGTGTTCAATGCCACAGCCTGATTGGCGTCCCTATCATGCTAAGATACTTCATCTTTACCGTAATTACAGGTGGTATATACCACTGAAAAATCCATTTTACACACAACACCCTGAGATGTTTAGCAACCTTCTCAAAGCCACCCAGCTAGTAAAGGGCAGTACCTAGGCCTAACCAAGGCAGTTCAGCTCCAGAGCCCAAACCAGCCCCAGGTTTCCTGAGCGCTTACTCTAATATAGCCTTCCATTGCTCCACACATCAACGCTGTGCTATGAGCGCTGATCTTGCCACTTCTAATCCCTAGACAGGAGAATGAGGCCTAGAGTGGGACGGGGTCAAAGGCCACATAACTAGTTGTAGCCTGAAGTTTCCGGCCTGGCCTAGTCCCACCGTCCGGACCCACCCACAGCTATGTAGTCCCAAATAATCACACAAAGGCTTATATTAATTAGAAACTGTCTGGCCTATGGCTCAGGCTCATTACCAACTAGCTCTTATGACTTCACCCATTTCTATTCATCTATTGTACTCCCACGTGGCTTGCAGCTTACCTGTGTCCCATTACATCTTGCTTCTTGGGCAGCTGAATTGTGTCTCAGACTCCGCCCTTCTCATTATCTCTGCTAGGATGTTCTGCCTGCCTCTAAGCTGCCTTGCCATAGGCCAAGGCAGCTTCTTTATCGACCAATGGTAATAAAGCATATTCACAGTGTACAAAAAGACATCCCACATCAACTAGTGACCATGGCTGAGTTTAGAATCCAGGACTTCAGGATGGCAGGGTTTGAAGTAGTGATAAAAAAAACTGTGTGTGTGTGTGGGGGGGGGCATTATTGCAGACAAGAGGACCACTTGGGGGACATTCAGTGTCAACAAACAGACTCATTCATTACCTCAGGGAAAGGAAGATGTGTTGAAATCACACATATGCACAGGTGTGAATTAACAATAAAAATTATATTTAGTCTCTGTCCCCATCTCCTGGCACACCGCTCCTAAATACCTTGTCTCTTCAGGGTGATAAGCCTTGCTAGGTGATATCTTTTGTATGCTAATAAGATTGCTAGCGGCTGGGGACCCCTAAATGCTTCAGAAGAGGGCCTGATAAGAAAGACTAGAAAATGGCATCCCCTTATCCCAGTTTCTAGGGAGAGGGAGGAGGGATATGTCAGTTCATCACAGGTGACTAACACCAGAACGGGAACTGTCTGCCATTGGCCATGAGCCTCCATAAACTGCTGGAATGGGGGGTGAGGGGTGTGAGCCAAGAGATGCCCAGAGAGGGTGGAAAAGCCTGGCGTCAGTCTCCCCAGACCTTGTCCTGTGGATTTTTGTTTGTTTGTTTTCGAGACAGGGTTTTTCTGTGTATCCCTTGTTGTCCAGGAACTTATTGTATAGACCAGGCTAGCCTCAAGAGATCTACCTACCTCTGCCACCTGAGTACTGGGATTAAAGGTGTACACACCACTACCTGGCTTGCCCTGTGCATCTTGTGGATTTGATTGCTACACATAAGTTGTATTTTTCCCCACCTCATGTGTGTGTGTGTGTGTGTGTGTACATATGTGAACATGCTTATTGAGGAAGAGATTGACACTGTACCTTCCCTAATTACTCTTGTTATTTGAGACAAGGTCTCTCACTGAACCCAGGGCTCACTTCAGCTAGACTGACTGACCATTAACCTCCAGGGAACCTCCTACCTCTGCCTCCCATCCCTCCCACCCCCAGCAAAGATGTTACAGGCACATGCTTTCATGTCCAGCTTCTATGTGAGTGCTGAGGATCATACTCAAGTCCTCACATTTATAAAACGAACACTTTACTGACAGTTATGGCCCCAGCCTGAGTTGCACTCTTGATAGTGAGCTGGCTATCATAAATAAAATGTCCCTCAGAGCCACGCAAAGCAATTCAGCAAATTATGAAGCCTACAGTGGAAGCCAGGGGTACCCAACCACAGTAGGCCTAGAACCTAAACCTGGTGTCAGAAATAGGCCCGAGTCCTAAAGACCGAGCCCCTAAACATGTAGGACCTGATAACTTCATTCAGACTGATAGAATCAGGGTTGATCTGGGTGCCTGGATACCTACTTGATGTCCAAAGAAGCAGGGAATCAAACATGGCATTGGGAGACTCCATGTTCCTGGTTCCATAAGTGTTGTGAGCATAACCAGTTCAGTGGGCCGTGGCCAACGTGTGGAGAGGCCTCCCTTGCCAGAGTACAGCTGCATCTGCTCAATTAGAAAACACACATCAGGTGAAAAGCCAGGACATCCCAGAAGATTGAGTGAGTGGCCACTCACCAAGGGGCTGAAGGCTGAGCATAAGTAGTTAGCATAGGGCACGGGATGAGGAGCTTGAGAAAGGGGTCTGATCTGGGGGCAGGCAGGATGGTGCCAGGCCAGTGAGGGGCGTTCTGTATGAGGATGAGCATGAAGAGGTCATGGTGGTGAGCAGGCTACTGCTGATACATGGGGAAGAGTCTTTCCTATTGGTGACGAGGGGGCAGGGTGGAAAGCTAGCCAAGCCTAACAATTGGACAGGCAGGTCAGCCTAAGGAGGGCCCAGTGAGCCAGTGCCCTGAGAATGCCCACAGGATCTGAGGGATGTCAGAGGGTAGAACATGGCTGTCTCTGCCAAAGTCGATGTTTCTTCACTTTGCGGACTCTTTCTGGAGCAGAATGTGAGTAGTGAGGCTGAGAGCAGACAGAATGTCAGGGTGAGAGATGCCCTGTGACAAAGGTGGCATGGAGGAAGGGTTATGTATTAAAGTGTCAACCAGAGAACACAACTCTGACAGGCTGTTGGCAGATAGGATGTCAGCAAGCCTTGACCTCTATTCCCAAGACCTGGCCAAGCAGCACCGGAAGTCGGGCCTGTACCCCCAGCCAAGGAGAGGTGGCCCATGCAAGGGAGGCTGCCCTAACACAGTACTGAGAGGCTTCAACAGCAGAAATGACTTTCCCTACAGTTCTTGAGACTGGAAGTGCAGGTCAAGGACACCACAGTGTCCTGGGGTCCCCTCTTCGGCTGGTAGAGGACTGTCTTCTTCCTGCTGTATCCACCAGACCATCCCTGAGTTGTATGGATCCTAATCCCTTCCTTCCATCCTCCCTCCTTCTCTCCCTCCCTTCCACCCTCCCTCCTTCTTGTCTCCCTCCCTCCTTCTCTCCCTCCCTTCTACCCTCCCTCCTTCTTGTCTCCCTCCCTCCTTCTCTCCCTCCCTTCTGTCTGGCCTTCTTGCCTGTCTCCCTAATTTCCTTCCCTCATTTTTCTAATTGAGACCAGGGCCTCCTGCACATTGGCAAATTTTCTACTGCTGAGCTTTATTCCCAGCCCGCTATGCTCTTGTTTTAAAGATGGCATATTGGATTAGCGCCTGCTTTAAGAACCATATTTCACTTAATTATCGCTTCAAAATATGCTGTTTGCAAACATTGTCACATTCTCAGGGACCAGGTATAGCAACATCAACCTATGTCATTGGCCACAAGGGACATATTCAACGCCATATAGGAGGCAATTGAGGAAATGAGATGAAGGAGCTCTTTGATGACTAGGCAGAGAGACAGACAGGCTCTTATCAAGGACTAAATCATGGAAGAGTTCTTGGGGTAGGCAGAAATTGGTATAGTTTCATAGAAACTCCAAGCATCCCAGAGGTGCCTAGACTTTGGAAAACAGAGAAACCCTAACTGTAAAGACGAGAAAACTCAGAAGAAACTCGGGGGAGTATGGATAGGTCTCATTTTGTTTGTGTTTTGAAGCAGTGATTTACTGTACAGCCCAAACTGCCCTTGAGCTCATGATCCTCCTGCCTCATGTCTGGAGTGCTGGGATTACAGGCACCACCACACCCAAGTAGGGGCCTGAATTCAAATCTCCCCAAAGTGGGGAGAGAATCAAGACAAACGATGGATGGCTTGGTCTTCCCTACTTTGAAAGACTTGGAAGAATTTAGAGTGCCATGGTGGAGCTTCTGATCTGACTGAATCGGCTGCTGTGGACTGTGTCACTCTGGACAGTGTTATGACCTCTCCAGGCCCCAGCTTCCTTTAGAAAGAGGTGTCAAACTCCCAGAGTCTTTGTGAGATTGCTGAGGACAGGGTGGGGACAGGTGGGTAGAAGCCTGGCCGGTGACAGTGCACAGTAAGAAAAAGCAGAAAGCTAAAGCTGATGTTTGGTGTAGACCCTGCCCCAGCTCCAAGCCCACCACAGGGGTCTTGTCTTACCATGTGCCTGAATGCTTCATATTTCTCCACAAAACTGATCACATGTGAAAAACTCATTTCACTTCCTAATGGGTGTGTCATCTCCCCTCTCTCCCAAACGGTGGCTCTGGAGGAACAAGGCTTTTTGTATGCTGCTGTGCTCACCAACAGCTAGAAAGATAACTCAAAAGAAGTGTTTCAGAGCTTGTCCGGGTAGTGCATGCCTATGGTCCTAGCTACTTGAGGGGCTGAGGCAGGAGGAGAGTTTAAAACAAACTTGGGTAAATATGAAGATTTTATTTATAAAATAAATCAATAAATAAACTTGCTATTGACGTGAGCTGAGCTGAGGGACAGGTAGTAGGTATGCGACAAGGACACACCGTCCCGGGGTCTCCAGAAGGTGGGAGATGGGGTTTTCTCCTCTCTTTCTCCTAGGGATGCCAACCCTGCCTGAGCTGCCTTTGGTCAGACCAGACTGTTCTGAGGGGAAGGTAGGGGAGATGCAGTGTCAAGCCTCAGCCTGAGCAGCTGCATGTGAAAAGCAGATTGCTCTCCCTGCAGCCGTCTATTTCTGACTCAGGGAACTGAAACACATCATTTCATGGCTTCTGGTTATCAGAGGACACCCTAGTGTGAGAGATGATGGCCCAGGCCATGCCTTTGTCATGACTCCCAACCCTGAGCTGGATAGAGTACAGTTGCCCTTCAGTATCATGGGGGTTGGCTCTGAGACACCCCCCACACCACAACCCATATGAAACGACACAGCATCTTATGTAACCTGCACATGCTCCTGCATACTTGAAAACATTTCCAGAGTACTAAAATGCCTAATACAATGTGCATGCTATGTAAATAATTGTCATACCACATAGCTTAGGAAATAACAAATGAGGAAAAAGATCTGTACATGTTCATAACAGATGCAAATATTTTCCGTGTATTTTTAATAAGCAGTGAATTGGACCTGAGAGCACAGAACCCAGCAGGTATAGAGAGCCTCTGCCCAGCCCTCTGCAGCCATGATGGGAAGAACAGTTCTCTGTTCACCTTCCCTAAGAGCCTTCCTCAGTGGGGACTCATAAATCATTCACAGCCTCAATAACTCCTCTGGACACACTTCAGTTTGTACAGATCCCCCCTGTGGAAGGTTTAGAAGTGGACATACTCCAGGAGTGCTCTGGATGGTGCAGATGAAGAGGTGCATGGGACACCCTCTAGGCAGATTTTTTTTTTTTTTGTCCTGCCTGCCAGCTCCCAAGTAACCACATGGAGACTTCTTATTAATTAAGAAAGCTTGGCAGATAGCTTAGGCTTGTTATTTGCTAGCTCTTATAACTTAAATTAACCCATTTCTATTCATCTATGTGCTGCCCCAAGCTCACTTACCTACATTCTGCCCATCCCTGAGACTCTACCCTTCTTCCCAACGTTCTCTCTGACCTGAAAATCCTGCCTAGCTATTGGCTGTTCAGCTTTCTAATTAAACCAATCTGAGTGACATCTTTACAGGGTCTAAAAAAATTATTCTACAACACTACTTCCGAGACACATATGAACATGCACTTATTTAGTCCACACATATGTACCTATACACCATGTGCAGAGCTGCTGCAAAGGAGAGCCAGCCTTTATGTCAGGATGTCCAAACTGTTTTAACCCCTGTGCCTCAAAGAAGGCTGTGGACCTGAGGTCCTATGGGCAAAGCTGGCAGGAAGTAGTCTCAAGTGTCCAGGCTAGCCCTTCAGAAATAACTCAGGCATTGGTAGTCCCCCATTTGAAATAGATTCAGACAGAGCTGGGCCAGTCACAGGTGGCTCCCTGTTGCTTGACTGAATGCCTGACGCTGAGGCCCGGATGAAGGGCCAGTCCTCAGGGTAGCCTGAGAGAAGCCAAGACTGAGCTTCTGAGTAGGGAGCTACTGAGACCTTCAGACCTCAGGAGTCTGGAGATGGAACAGAAGAGAGGGCTAGAGCTGGAAGCAGAGAAGGCTTGCGCTGACCTTGGGTCTTAAACAAGTTGACCTTGAACTGAATTGAGAAGCTGGAAGTACCTGGAGCACACCCAAGGAACACCTATAAGCTCCCCAAAGGCCTCTAAGCCAAGGACCAAGAACTTGGTTGTAATTAACCTGGTGGATAATTTTTTTGTTTTATTTTGTTTTAGTTTTGGCCAATGAGATAAAAGCCCAAAGTGATAACAAATTACCTGCCAACAATGGGGCCAGTCCTAACCAGTCTACCCTCTGGCCATGGTGGTGGATTTGGTCTTTGCCCAAGCTTTGGAGAGGGCAGTTTAACCCTAGAATGTCCTCTGAATAGTTTCTGTGGTTGGAGTATTCCCTAGTGCCCTAGGCCCTTCTCATCCCTGCCCATGAGAAGCCCCATCTCTCCATTCACCTGCCAGGTCTCATCCCTTCCCTCCCCAGAGTCAGGGAGCACACAGGCCAGGCCTAGGAAGGGGGCACCTGAATCTGAAAGACAAAGATCCAAACTTCACTCCCACCATGGTGTGAACATCCCCGTAGATTATCAACCTTCCTAATGATGTAGCTATTTAACACAGTTCCTCATATTGAGATGACCCCCAAACATAAAATTATTTTTATTGCTACTTCATAACTGTAATTTTTCTACTGCTGTGACTTGTAACATAAATATGGTTTCCCCCTCCATGATCGTAGGTGACCCCTGTAAAAAGATCATTTGAGCCCCAAAGGGGTTATGACCCATAGGTTGAGAACCACTGTTTCAGAGCATCCAAACACATGAGCCACATGAGTGCTGGTACATCACAGCCTTGAGAGTTCAGTTTCCTTTTCTGTAAAATGGAAGCAGCATACCTTCATGATCTTCATATGTTCCTGGGGCAGAAGGCCACATTTAGATCAGGGGCAGAGTTCTGCCACCAGCTGGTCCTGCAGGATGAAATCTTATCTCCATAGCTGGTAGAGCTGGAATAGATCAAAGACAGGATGAGGAAAGCTAACTGCCCTTTATCTCTGAAAACACCCAGGGTCTAAGGAAAGAAAGAGGACCAAGGTCCAATAAAACTGGTCAGAGTCTTGGCTGGCATCCAGCCCACACATGTAGCATTAGTAAGCACCATCTAAGCCTGGCCTGTGGTTATATGGGAAGCTCAGATGTGAAAAAGTGCAGGTGTCTCCTATAAAATCATCCTTGAGAGAAAGGGAGACCCAGACTCAGTCATCATGAAGAAAGACTGTGAACCACGGCCCACATAAGATGCTCCACTTACTGGTCTATCACTGTAACAAAATGTCTGAGAGAATTAACTTATAGAAAGGTTTCCCATAGCTCATAGTTTGGACAGTTTCAGTTTGTATCCCATGGTCTCTTTGTTCGAGGCAGAGTATTGTGGATGGAAAACACAGTAGAGGGAAACGTGGCATCACAAAGCAGGGGACAAAGAAAAGGAGCAGCCCGGGGTCCCACAATCTCCATCAAAGGCACACCCCCAATGTTGTAAGGACCACCCACTTAGCTCCACTTCCCCCACCCAGGCCAGTAATGCCACCCTGGTACCAGACTTCAACACAGGAACATACACCTACACCATAGTACTCCATGAAATGTAAACTTCAGATAAACTTGTTAGAAAGTTATTTATAGTTTGCCAAAATTCACATTAAACTGGACATTTTGTATGTTTTTTATTTAGTAGCTACAGGGTGAAAGAAACACATACCTAAGCCAGTCAATCCTGAGTTCAAATTTCAATTCTATTTATTTCCTGTAAGACCAAAGGGGGGAAAAAATCAATCACTTAATTTCTCTGTTATCACATCAGTGACAAAGTTCTATTTCCATCCATTTTTTGTTTATGTGTATGGCTCCTTTCTAATTACTTGTTGTATTTTATATACTTATGTTTCTCAACAACGTAAAAATATTGAAATAACATATTCATTAAATGAAATAAAGTATGCAGATGTCTCCTGGCATGCAAGCTTGCATGTTGCAAGCACTCATTTTCTAAGGGAACATAAATAGTCCAATAGGAATTCCAAATGTTAAGATATCAAAGAAGACAGGATCCATCCTGCAGGCAGAATCTTTGCAGACTTCGTGGAGGAAGTGATGTAGGAAATGACAGGAAGTAGGTACATTCCTTCAGCAGAGCCCCAGTGAGACCAACATATCCCAGGTGTACCGAGCACTGGGATACAAATGTCTGTGGTGGGACATTAGCTCTCTGAGTCCTTGGTCTCCCACTGATGCTTGCTCCCTACTCTAGCCTGCCTCACCCCTCACCTGCCAGGCTGACCCTGTAGACTTTAAGCCTATTACCCTGCTAGATCCCAGAAAGGAACGCATGGGGTTCCTGCATGGCCAGATGAAAACCTGGGAGAGAACATTCTGGAACTTGTGTCTGGAGAGGTTCTGGGGACAGAGCCTGCTGTGTGGTACATTGGTGTGGGAAGCACAGGCCTCTCAGGGCATTAGGGAGCCAGGAAGGCTGCTGAATAGAGAAGAGATGGGGCCAGCTTCTCAGTGCCACTTCAGATCAGCTGATGTGAATGGTGTGTACCGGGTGCCTCCTGTTATGTCCCCAATGGCCAGGTGCTTGGTTCCCAGGAGTCACATTTTAAATATGAAATGAGCTCCCCAGTCTCATGTGTTTAAACACTCAGTCCTCCGCTTTAGAATGTTACAGAAACTCTAGGAAGTGGCGCTTAGCTGGAGAAAATGGGGCACTGAGACTGGCCTTGGGGTTTTATACCTCACCCCATTTCATGTCCACTTGACTCTGTCCTGGCTTCACACTTCTTTTACCAAGAGATCCTTCCCAACCTTAATGCCCTCAAACTAGGCCTCTCTCCCTTAAACTGCTTCCTGTCAGGTGGTCACACAGCAGCCTGTGGTAATATTAGGTGTGGGAAGGAAGTGAGGTCACTGAGTCACTGAGGGCAGGCCATGGAGAGGCTATTTACCAAGCTAAATGCTGGGGCACACGTATCCCTGAGTCTCACCCTCTGAGCTCAGTCTATGAGACACAGCTGATGTGCAAGCAATGGTGACCCATGACAAGGACAGTAAGAAGGGTTAGAAGGCTCATGCTGACAGCTGGGAAGGGAAAAGGCCAGGCAGACAGAACTTCCGGGGAGCTGGGCCGCAAGGCGGTGCTGACAGTGTGGCCGGATATGGCATGGCTGTGGGAGTAGTCAGAGGAGTGAGGTGAGAGTCTAGGCAGTGCAGAGCTGAGAGAGCACTAGTGTCCTGGGGAAAATGTTGAAGGGGGTGGAGCCTAAGTGCAGTTGGGGAGCAAGGCCAGGGGTGGCAGAGCCTCCAGTTTACCCAACTCCCATGATGCTCTCTGGTGCAGGGCACCCCCTCCCCAATAGTGCAAAGGGCTAAATATGCCCAAGGATTACACAGCCAGTGACTGAGAGGCTCTGGAGGTTAAGACCACACTGTCACCTGCAGAACGACACTCTCAGTGCCCTCAGAGACAAAGTAAACACGTGATGCTCTATAACTTCTTCCCCATCTTGCCTCACAGTCCTGTCCACCATCACATTTCCTGGCCACCTCTATTATAAGCTACTTGCACTTGGGGTGGGGAGTATTCAAGGAGCACCTAGACAACCTTCCCTGTAGGACAAAGGGCTCACTCCAGCACTGGACAGAGACCAGCTTTGTAAATTCATCAAACACTTCTGAACACCTATCCAGGGTGGATTTGGTTCTGCTAGGGAAGGCCTAGCTCCTACACTCTTGCCTGGGGCTCATGACTAGAACAGGTTCATAATGCTGGGCATTTTCTGGGCTGTGCTGATTTACAGGGAGTGTTAGGAGGGCAGTCACAGAAGAGTCTGAAAGTCCCAGCACCCTTGGATCTACTGAGCCTGGAATCCTACTCCACAGTCCTGTTCTCTGGTCCTGGCATCACAGGAGTGGGCTGTCATGCCTGGCTTCTGGTCACTCTACAGGCTGGGGTGCTAGAAAGCGTCAGGCAAGCCTGAGTGAGGAAACTGTGAGCAACCTTATATGGTCTGAGCACCGGATCAACATGGCCTAATCAAGAGAAGCCACCTGAGGACTCTGTGGCAAATATGCTCCCTCCACCACCACAGTAGGGGCTGTTTGTCACCTGAGAGACCGGGGATTCATGCTAAGATCTGTCACTGATCCTCAGCAAGTCTCAGTTTCCCCCTGAGGATAGTCCTGATGGAGGGACGTGTAAGACTAGGGAGTGAGGACAATGTGGCAACGTGAGTCTCCTGAGTCTCTCTTGAGAAACTGCCACAGGCCCAATCAAATTCTGACTGTGAACCCAGAAGTGTGATTCAAGCCCTGTGCTCACAGAGACCCCAAAGGCAGGAAGAAGTCGGGACTTTCAGGGCACAAAGGAAGACAGGAGTGTTTCTTCCTGAGGACATGGAGAGAAAGCAAGAGTGGGCCTGCTGAGGTACACAGGAGAGAGAGGCCAGCCTGGGGAGTGGCGAGAAGTGAAGCCTCCCTGAGAAGGTGCCTGAACACAGGAATAACAGGAGTGGGCCTATGGGGAGCAGGGCCATGTGAGATGGCCTTTTAGGACAGTGGCCCTGATCCCTACAGAGAGAGGTCTTGCTGGGCATACAGGTAGGAGAGGAAGGCAAGGAGTGTTAGGAGACGGTAGACTGAGCCAGAAGAGGCAGGTGGAGGAATAGAAGGTATCAGAAAGGTACTAGAGGCCTCGGTGCCAAAACACCCCAGGACCTGGTTGCTACCTAGAAAGATAGAGGAAAGGTCATATCCATGTTCCAAACTGGAGCTTGAACAGTATAAGCAAACTTTGGGGAGGGAGGGAGAGGTATCCTGACTGTTTGGGAAGTCAGGCTGAAGCAAAGCTGGGGTGCAGTGGAGGATGGTCTCCCTGCAGGATATAGCAATCCTGCTCTGTAGTCATTACGTTTCTGTGTCCCACCAAGTTGGTCCTGCGGCCACTTAATTCTCAATCACACAAAGGCTCATATTAATTACAAGCTGATTGGTCTATGGCCCAGACTTATTACTTGCTAACTCTTACACTTTAAGCCAACCCATATTTTGATTTCTGTTTAGCCACGTGCCTTGATACCTTTTCTCAGAGGTACCTTTTCTCAGAGCAGCATTCTCATCCTGCTTCTCTGCATTCCAATATTATCTCCACATTTTGGCTTCCCATAATTTTCCTAGTCTGGTTTCCCCGCCTCTACTTCCTGTCTAGCTACTTGACCAATCAGCATTTTATTAAACCAATATTTACAGTGATAAATATTTACAATGTACTAAGGCATAATCCCACAGCACTGCTCCTCTCTTGGAGAGCTGCTACAGCTGAGGTTTGTTCCAACCCCTTTAAGAGGCTTCCCAGCAGAGCTCTGCTGCTTCTCTCTGGCCCAAGATGTTACTTCTTTTGCTTCACTCTGCTAAAGGGGAAAGCCCAAGAGAAATGTAGCAATCTCCTCTGGCTCCAGCGAAAAGTTGTTACTTCTTCAGCTCCCCCTTGCCCAGTCCCCTAAGAGACATCTCAGCAAGGTTCTTCTATTCTGCTACACGTGGCTCAGTCCCTCTAAGGAGATGGCTGTGCGAGGCTTTTCTGCTTAATTCTCTAAGGGACATCTCAGCAAGTTCTTCTCTGTGGAGGCAAATAAAATCTTCACCCAAGACTCGTTTGAGAAAGAGATTTATTTGGGAAGAAAGAGTCCAGGAGAGTTGCTGCCTCTACCAGGATGGGAAAGAACAGCCCACAACTGACAGGCAGAGAGGTTTATATAGTGCCTCTTAGGGGTGGAGTTTCTCCAAGGATACTCAAGGATTGGTTAGTTATTCCTGCTCCGTGATTGGTTAGTTTCATGGGGTGGGGGGGGGAGCAGGGATGGTTCTGATTTCAAGGTCAAACTGTTTCTTTCACTGACCTTCTTTAGCTTTTTGACTCTTGATTAATTCTACAGTCGGGACATATTTCTTTCATTAGCTCTGACTCTAGGGACCAAGTGTGTTCCATTGGTACTGGTTTCAGAGTAAGGGCATGTTTCTTTGGGTCTGGGTTTGGACATAAAGTGTTTCTTTCACTAGCTCGAGTCTCAGATCCAACCTGTGTTTCTTTCACTAGCCCTGGTTTCAGGGCCAAGGTGGATTTCTTTGGATAGCCCCTTTTCCCTACAAACAGTGAGCAGTCCGAGGTGTCATGAAGCCAAGGAGGAGACCAGCAAGTGGCCAGGCTCCCAGAACTTGTGCTGAGAGGGCTAGATGTGACCTTCCAAAGTGGACACCCCACTGACACTGAGTACAGCCAACATGGGACTCAAGACGCAGGCAGATCCAAGCCTGGACCAGTGCTCCCTTCCTAGAGAAAATGATGCTGAATGGGCCTTGGTCCAGTGCCCTCCCACATCCTAAATGGCCTCATCCTATAAAAGATGCCAGACTGATCCACCCAAAGTGGGACAGTAAATCCATTTCTAAGGTCAAACGCCACCTCCAGCCCTGGGACCCTTCTCCTGCTTCCTTCTCAGCTGATGTAAAAAGCAAACGGCACTGGGTATGAGCCTTCCTCACATCAGCACAACAAGATACTTAGTCAGTCAAATAGCTGAGCCAAGGGAACGCAGCGTGCGGCTCCACAAAGAGGGTTCTTTCCAGGGGAAATGTTATCATTTTCCATTCCTGTTTAATGAATCATGGGAATTACAGCAACATTACAAATGGCCCTCTGTACAGGCTATTACTTTGTTTCTGCAGGGTTCTAATGGCAGACCTGCTTCAGTGGGGGCTCAGCCTGCCCACCCCGCCCCCCAGGCTACAAAGAACAATGGTATTATTATAAGTGATCCTTTTACAAAGATCTGCCTGGGACGGATGTTGACCCAGGCCTCTTGAATTGAGTGCAGACTTAATCAAGTGGAGATTCCTCAGTGACTGACCAGGGATTTTCTGGGGAGTCTTTTCAGGGGCCCCAGAGTATAGGAAAAACCCCAAGATAGAAAAGGAGGAGATAGGGAAGCTGGGGAGCCTTCTGGGCTGGAGAGTTGGAGCCGGATCAGTGAACAAGACAGGCTTGATCTCTCGGAGGGGGTGGTCAAAGATGGGATGTGGGTAGCAGATACTGACAGCCCTTACCAAGGCTGCCCTGAGTGCTGGGCTGGCTCCAGCCAGGGCAGATACCCAAAAGGAGCGTCCTGTCCATGGAGCAGAAGCAGAAGGGAGCAGAGCAGAGACAGGGTTGTCCCTCATCCTAGCCCCAGGTCCTGTGACTTAGCCATTGGGCCTGCTTCTGCTGCTGGGTAGGGAAGGATGCAAAGGGACCAGATGTGGGATGGACCCCTTGAGGGTCTTTTCAGATCAAATGCCTACTGCCTATGTGGCTGGGTCATGCTTTGTTCTGTTAAAGCTTGCAGCCTGCTTTATGTGATGTCAATCAAGATCTAATGTGTATTTTATGGGCTATTTTGATTATTGTCATGGAGTATTTGGGGGTGACTTGCTGATTCACAACCCCATCCCACCCTAAACTACAGCTGATTAGACACATGACTCAGAGGAAGCCAAGACTATTCGGCCCCTATTATATTAGATGTGAAAAAAATACTGCATCCTGGATAACTGCTATATCTGCGATGCTGACATTCTGCATGCCACACAGCAAGGGCTCAGTAAATAGCAAATGGATGAATGAATGGCAGAGTGACTATCTGAAGAATCTGAAATTTTAAAAAAAGATTTTGTTCTTTATTTTTGTTTTATGTGAGTGTTTTGCCTGTCTGTTTACCACATGCATACAGTGCCCACGGATACCAGAAGAGAACATTAGATCCCTTGGGACTGGAGTTACAAATGGTTGTTAGCTGAGCTGTGGGTGCCGGAAATGGAACTGAAGTCCTTGAAAGAGCAGCCAGTGTTTTAACCACTGAGCCATCTCTCCAGCAGAATTTGGAATATTTAGCCTGAAAGCTCAGACTGGGAGATATGGGAACTGAGTTACATGAGCTGGAAAAGAGACCCACCCTTCCAACTCCAGGTTTCTTGGGGTTATTTCCATCCTGCTGGGACTCTTCGCAACTTTGAGACACTGGCCCAGAATCTGACCAGCATGCACCTTTCTTCCCTGAGCCTATTTCCATTAAAACCCAAGTCTTCCCTAACATAAGGGGTAATTTTGCTTCCTGGTATGATCGAGCACACGTGTGTGTATACACAGAGAGAGAGACAGAGAGAAAGAGAGAGAGACAGACACAGAGACTGATTCCCTCGGAGTCACACACACTCACTCCTTGCCACACCCTGGATGTACCAGTAGCCCCAGTGGGCTCTGGCTCTGAGATGCAATGGCCCAGGGCCAGGGAGGAGACATTGGCCCTTGGGGGCGGAAGGAAGAATAGGTATTGGCCTCTCTCTTCTCCTTCCAGAGCCCTTTACCTGGCCCACGCCTCAGATGTGGAGTCCTCAAGTCATAGGCGACGGCTATGGGAACCCAAGACCATGCCTGCCCATCCTGACCTCATATACTTCCCATTTACCAGGCAAAGGGGAACAGGGGCCAATGCACTCTGCTACCAACTGAAGCAGAGGAGGGGACGCCCACACCTCCCGTCCACTGAGGCTGCTCTTTGCCTAGCTGGATAGACTCTTCTGTTCCTTCCGCCCTCGCCCCAGGTGCCCGGATACTAATTATAATGACCCGGTGAGTTACAAGACGGTGAAATTGCTTCCACCTGAGGTTGTCACGGGCTAGGAAGAAATACCAGGGCTGGAAATTAAACTGTGCCAGCAGGCTTGAAGGGGCGGGAGCGGGAGGGAGGACAGGGCTGGTGGGGGGGGGGGGTGATATCGCCAGCTTATGGGGTGCCAGCAAAGAAGCGTCCCTGGGCAAAACGGAAAAGATTAGACGCCTGCTCACCTGCCGCTGCTCACTGGACACAGAGTGCCCCGCCAGAAAGTGAAATGACCGAGAACAGACAGAAGCCCTGTGGCCACCTAGAGACCCAAACACAGAAGTGGTGTCAGGCTGCTGTTGTGAAGGGTGGCTTGGGGCAGCCCAGCTACCCCGAAAGGGAGGAGAGAGACAGTGGCAAGTGGAGCCCAGCCAGCCTCAGTAGCCTGCCTCACAGCCTGAGGACATTCTTGCTGACAAGCCCAACCTTTGTTCCCTGAGCTGCGCACTCCCATGCAGCTTTGCGATGACCTTTTCATATGGAAGGCTGGCAGGCTGCCTAGCTTCCAGTCCCAGGATTTGGGGAGGAAGGACCTGAGAAGCCCTGGCTCTGAGATCTGTGGGAAGTTGCCCTACTGGACAACTGCTAACGCATGGCGCTCTGAAAGTCCCTGAGACCTCCCCTTATGCCAGCAGTGGGGTAAAGTTAGGACCTTCAAGGGGATCTCTCCAAGCACTGTTTAAAATGTTACAAGGCATCGAAAAAGAAGGGAAGTTTCTAGATTCTGTTCGTAAAGTGAGCACAGGATTAACACTAAGATCAGTGCCCAAGTGCAAGGACATGCTTCCCCCCTCCCCTCTCTCCTCTCCCTCCTCTCCTCTCCTCTTTACAGAAAGAGAGAGAACACATGCTAAATAGCAATCTGACTTACGAATTTCATTGGAACAAAATTTAAATGAAATAGTAACAGAATCCTGCAGCACAAGAGAAAATATACCATGCGCCACTGGGGCCAAAGAAACACTCTACAGGGCTGAGGTTCATAGCTCAGTGGGTAGAGAGCTTGTCTGTCATGCATGGAGCCCTGGATCCATTCCCCGGCATCACATAAACTGATCTCAGCACTTGGGAAGCAGAGGCAGGAGGTTGGGAAGTTCAAGGTCATCCTTGACTATACACAGAACTCAAGACAAACCTGGGTTACAATGAGACCCGTCTAGGAAGGAAGGAGGGAGAGAGGGAAGAAGGGAGGGAGGAAGGGAAGTGGGAGGGAGGGAGGGAGATTAGGATGTTAACTTACATCAGAGGATTTAAGCATAATTCATCTGCATACAGTAGCCATTCTTAATTTGTAAAAAAAACTTCTTGAATTAAAAACAAAGAGCTACTTCTGATGTATGTCAAATAAGGAAATATTAAAAGTGTTCCCACTAAAGTGAGGACAAGACTGAACACCTAGTACCTCCACCCTTCCCTCTACACTGTAGGTACTGGCTAATGCAATAAGATAAGAAAAAACATTGGACCACAAACCAAACATCTCTTACAGTTCAGTTTAGGACTTTTGACTTCACAGTGCAGCAATGGCCATGTGATCCACTAGGAAATGTATGTAGATTTTATGTTTAGAGCTCCTGGACTCACAATGTTTGGCAGGATATTATCTTGCAATGCTAAGCAGTGGCCTGAGCGGCAACTCCCAGTTACTCACATGATCACAAGAGAAAATAACTCACCTTCTGCAGTACTATGCTGCTGATTATGATATGAGATATACCAGGTATGGTACTATAAATCAATTTTTACTTATCCATTTTCAGCTTACAGCAAGCTTATCAAGATGTAAGTTGAGAAGTGTCTGTCTAGAGATGGCCGAGTCCTGTTAGTCAGCTTTCCACAATGGTAAAGCACTCAAGATGATTAACTTATAAGGAGGAATGATCGTGTCTTAGAGTTTCAGCAATTTCATCCTGTGATCACTTGGTCCCCTCACTTTGTGTATGTGGCAAACAGGACGACATCATGACAGAAGTGTATGGCAGGGTAAAAAGAGCTGCTTACATCATGTCGTGGTGACTACTCCATGTACCGGAGTGCCCACCACCTTCAATACATCAGCAACTGAGGACCAAGTGTCCAACCGTGAGTCTTTGGGGGAAAGTTTACATGCAAATTAGAAACGTAAAATTAACATTATTGCCAGAAGACAGAAACTATGCTGTGCCCAAAAGAATGGGCTGAAACATGACTACCAAGAATGTGGAAATTTAGTGACATGACCAGCTTCAAAATTAATATGCAAAAAAATCAATGGCCTCCATATTTTACAATGACAACCAGATGGAGCATGTAATGGGAAAACAGATGACATTTACAATTGCATCCAAAAAGATAAAATACCTGGGATGTGGGGACGGATATATATATATTGCTGCTGAGGAATTCACAAATGTCTCAAACAATTGGAAAGACATCTCACATCTTGGCTGAAGAGAGTCAGAAGCTGTTTCTCCCAGCTAACCTACAGCCTTCCTACATTTTGGTAAAAACACAGTGGGGATTTTTAATAATATGAGATGACTTCAAAGTGCATAGAGAAAATATAAGCATGCAAACAGGCAGGAAATTTTGAAAGGAAAACACTGGAGGAAGGTCAGCCCTATCAGGTATTTAAACATGTCTGAAACTTCAATAATTAACCAAAAATAGGACGGTAGCTTATAGACAAATAGCATATCAATAAAACAAAATGTGAAGCACAGAAAAATCCAAAGCCGCGTGACAATGTCATTGATGATAAAACTGGTGCTGAGGGTCATTGAGGAGGGACTTGAAGGATGGGGCTCAGTGGTACAGCATGCTCAAGGTCTGAGGTTCGATTCTCAATAACACACACACACATACACACACACACACACACACACACACGCACGCACGCACACACGCACACACATGCTCATTTATGGGCACAGCAATCAATGAGAATCCAGAGATGATACACACATTTTCAAAGGGTATATGAAAAAACTACTCAGGGAAACACGGTGCAATCTCCCCTCACAACTGCTAGAGAATAACAAATGTTGAAAAGGACACTGAGGAAAGGAAACACTTGTACATTAGGGAAACGTAAACTGGTACAATCAGAACAGAAAATATTACAGAAGCTCCTTAAAAATAAAAGAACTACCGCATGATCTGGCATTTCTGCTTCTGAGTATGCATCTAAAGGAATTGAGACCAAGTTCTCAAAGAGCTAAGAGGCACCCCCACATCAATCAAAGTAGCCACGATGCAGAATCAAATTGAGTGTCCATCAGTGGGTGAATGGGTAAAAAAGATGGAATGAATGCCTGATGGTCTTTATATGTGTGTGAGTGCACATGCGTGTGCAGGTATGTATACACATGTGTTTGCAAGTGTGAAAGCCAGAGTTCAACCTTCGATAGCTCCATTCCTTGGGAGCTATCCACATTGTTTTTTTGAGACAGTCTCTCACTGAGACCTGGGGCTCACATATTAGGCTAAGCTGACTGGCCAGCAAGACCTTGGAATCTATTTGTATCTACCTCCCCAGCATTGGGATTTCACACCAGCATGCCCAACTTTTTATGGTGCTGGCAATTAGGGCAGGCCTTTACAGAATCAAATATCCCCCAGCCTATTACTCAGCCTTTAAATAGAGCAAGGTTTGGGATTCCTTTTCCACATACCTCTTTCCACCTGAGATTTTTTTACAAGACCCTAGGTGTATAGGGATATAAAATAGGTATGTAAGTCAAAGATTTACTGATAATAAATCACGGAGTTTATTTGAAAGTAATTCCATACTACATATAGAATTTTACTATTGCATTAAAGACAAATGCAAATGTGCATACTAATGAGTTACATGCATACTAATGAGTTATATACATACTACTGAGTTGTATGTGCCAACTTATTAAAGAATTAAATTTGATGCTTAAGGACATGGAGCATCTTGAACATTTTCCAGTGTTGATCGGTACTATTAATCTATAATTACCAGTGGTGGGAGCCCTGTTTTGCATAAATACTTAGCACAAAATGGCAGAAGTATGTATAAGGCCATTTCAGAAACTTCTGGAAAGTCTGTCCCAGTCTCAATCCAAAATTCATTTAATGACTTGACTTTTTTCTTATGAAATTCAAGTCAGCACCTCAAACAGTAATTTTTTAAATCAAACATTCTAACACAATATATCCAAAGTTATACCAACTTGATAACTTACATGCTGAGGAACCGGGGTAGGAAAATATTAAAAGCCTGATTTCCATAATGAAACCATTCTCTTACTACAAGAGCCCAAAGCTCTGTGTGTACAGTAAGGAACACCATGGCTTTTAAAAGAATAGTCTCCACACTGAGGCAAAGGTGTCTCAGGCAATGTCCACTGGTGTGTGCTGTGACAGCGTATATCATGTGTTCAGGACCACAGCTGCAGTGAGGTCACATGACACAATATACCCTGGATTCATTACACATTAGATTTCGAATCGGTGTTAGTTTCCATGAGTTCAGAAATGCTTTACTGTTGCCAAATAGTTTGTAACCCCACATTTAGTCCACAGTGTCCTATGGAGAGAGGACCATTACTTGAAGATGCTGAGAAATAGAAAAGAGTCCAAGAATCCTGTCATTTGCAACAACATGGATGAATCATGAAGGTATTACGCCAGGTGAAATGAGCCAGGCATAGAAAGCCAGATGTGGTTTTCTTTAGACTTAGAATTTTAAAAAGTTGAACTTCCTGAAGCAGAAAATAGAAGGGCAGTTGCAGATCTGAGGGGTGCAGGGGGTTCAGGGAAAGAAGAGGTGCTCATTAAAAAAATGCAATGCTTGTATTGGGTGTGATGAGTACTTTCTGTGGTTCCACCTGGTGACCACAGTTAATAATAATACATGTACTGAGAAACTGTTTCTTCCAGACTAAAACATTCACTCCTGGAATTTAGGAGGGAAGTTCATGAGGAGACTGAGATGAGATTCACGTGTCCCTACCTGGAAGTTACATCAGCAGTGAACAACTTTGGGAGTGAAGGGAGGACACGCTCTGGTGGGACAGCTGCCTGCAAGCTGTACAGGGCTCTAGAAAAGCTGCCTGCATCAGCTGCCATCTGTGCTGGGGTGGGACTCTTCAGTGATGCATCTGCCTGTGTCACGTGCTCCAGAAGTAACCCCAATTAACTCATGGCTTTACCAACCTGGACTTGGCTGGACTGGTTTCTTTGGTCATTTGAAAACCACCAAGAGGTTAGATCAATAAATGATCTTATCCCAAAAATGTGCATTAAGTGTACCAGTATTAGTCATTTTTGTTGCTGTGACTCAGGGAGGAAGGGCTTGTTTAGGTGGTGACAGAGAAGGCAAGGCAGTAGACTCAGCCCCATCTGTGAAAGGGCTGACAGAACAGCTCTTTTGTCTCATCTCATTCACATCTTACTAGAACAGGAAAGCTAAACACTCAGCCTAGACACTAGCAGGCTATAACCCCCAAAGCTGGTCCCTAGGTGATCCACCCCTGAGGTTCTACCTCTTAAAGGTTCCACAGCCTTCCAATACAGCACCACTATCCAGGGACCGAGTGTTCAAACACATGAGCCCCTGGGGAACATTTCACATTTAAATCATAAAGTTGACGGAAACAGCCCACTTTGCCTACCCTGTACCTACAGAGGGAAATATGAATCACCTCACTATGTCTACACTGTACCTACAGAGGGAAATATGGCTCTGGAGAGCCAGGTCATGAACCCTTGTCCCTACACACATAAACAGAGCATCATGGTGACAGTAGCCAGCCCTCCTAACACGCCAGCAGATGAGGAGGAAGGTGAAATATTGGAAGAAGGAAGTGAATAAGTTCAACAAAGACACACACCAGTGACCCACCTCCTACAGTTTCCAGAACTCCTTAAAATAAAGCCACCAACTGCAGGCCAAACACTCAAAGTGTGACCCTGGGAGGGACATTTAATACTTAAACCATAATAATACTGAGGTGATGTTGTAGTAGTGGGTTCTCGGGTCCCGGGCAGCCAGAGATTCGGAGACCCACAGACCTGCCGCCTGAGACCGCTTAGCCGCCCAGCCGCCCGGGTCCCCAGAAATGACTCAGACGCTTATATTAACTTCATGCTGTTTGGCCTATGGCTCAGGCACATTGCTAGCTAGCTCTTACATCTTAAATCAACCCATTTCTATTAATCTGTTGGCCACGTGGCCCATAGCTCACCCGTGCTCCTTACATGTTGCTCCTTGGGCGGCTGGCTCGATCTGCCTAACTCCGCCCTGCTTCTCCTACCTAAGCTCTGATTTCTCCTCCTACTTTTTCTATGGTGCCTGCCATGGCTCAAAACAGCTCCTTTATTTAAAGATTGAGATTCACAGCATACATAAACGCATTCCCACATCACTTCCCCCTTTCTCTCTAATCAAAAAGGAAGGTTTCAATTTTAACATAGCAAAATTATATATAACAAAATAGCTATCAAGCAAGAATTACAGTTACAATATCTAGTCTATTTGTATTTAGCAAAATTAAAGAAAATATTCTATCATCTACCTTATCTTTATGAATCTAAAGTTTTATATCTAATATATCTTTCAAATGACTAAGAAAAACTATACCTATAACTATCTAATCTTCAACTACATCAAAGAC
The DNA here is from genome assembly GCA_033318265.1 of Phyllotis vaccarum. NCBI lineage: Eukaryota > Metazoa > Chordata > Mammalia > Rodentia > Cricetidae > Phyllotis > Phyllotis vaccarum. The sequence continues at coordinate 40,964,717 of JARWLC010000003.1, forward strand.
CACAGAAGGATATATTTACCCAAGTAAGCCAGAAGTGCAAGCGACTTCTAAAATCTAGAAAGGACAGAGATGACACCTATCTGCCTGGACAGTCACCCAAAGTTCCTTTATAGAGTTGGGGCATCCATCTTCAGCCTACAGGCCCAAAATCTCTTTTTATTTCAGTGAAGCAGGAAGTCTGCTCTGCCCATTCTGGTGTAGTTCATCAGTTGCTTCTCCTTCAGTCTTGAAGAATGTCTGACAGTTTTCTCTGTAAAGCAGGAACCTGAATGACCATCTCAGCTTGTTCTGCCAAAGTTCAGAGGTCATCTTCTTATGGAACCTGCATGTCCAATTTAAACAGCATACTGTCAAGCAGTCAATATAAGAACAGGTTCTTCTCTAGTGGCTTACCATTACCACAAATAGAGTAGACTCCATATGGAGTTTCTTCGATGCCCATTTTCCTGGTGAAGTAAATTAGTGCTGCCAGGAGCAGACCTGTCTCACTGTCCAGAAAAGTCTAAGCTCTTAAAACATTTTAAATGCCATATTCTGTAGGTCTTAGAAGTATTTGAAGATTACCTATCTAATTGAAATATATCTTTGTATACCTAAAAATCCTAACTAACCTAACTATAAGTTTGATTATCAAAAGTGACTATTAACCTTCATTTCTTAATTATACACTACAATTTTAAAACAGTTACATGAACATCATACCTTAAACAAGAATAGAAAAACACATACAGCATAACAAAATTGACCTTAAATTTGTATCAATAAACCAAAATCTATACCAATGTAAAGCATTTTGAGATTAACAGCTGATTTCCTGATCTAAGTAAATTCAATAATCTAATTTTTAAAAAATCATTTATATACCATGTCCCCTTTTTCTTCTTAGAAAGAGATTAACTATGACATTAACCATTTATAATGAAAACAAACATCTAGAAACAATATTTGGGGAATTTGGGCGAAGTTATCCATTACTACTTCCTGCTGATTAAGGGGCGTTGAAAATCTCAAGGATTGTTGAGACTGGATCATAATCTGCAGCCATGAAGCTGATCTGGCCATCTCTTCTCATCAGAGGTTTTTTCAGGGGGTCTTGGTTGATGAAACCATATTTGCCTGGAAGCAATCCACAGGTTCTCATCTTCTGTGGAAACAAAAGCAGAACTCTTCCAAAGCAATAAATCCTTAGACACAAATTTCAAAATCAAAATACCTTTAAAATATATATTCTTGTTTAACTTAGTAGCCTTTGTATTTGCAATCCATTGTCTTTTTGCAGTTAGCTCATTAACAGTTAAAAAATTAAAAGAAAACACAATAACAACCAAAATCCAGATTTTGTGTCTATTTTCCATCTTTACGTGGCTTATTATATTTTTATTACTCTATTTCTCACTTTAAAAACTTTTTCTAACCTCTTTCTTTTCTCTCTGAAGCCTATGTACCTTTTACAAACATTGTAACCCGTTTACAGGTTTTTCTTTTTATCTGAATCTGTTTTATTGTGAATCCTTAATCATCTTCTAACCTTAAGAGCTTTTAAAATACATTCTCTAAAAAGAAGCACAGTTTTTGCAAATTAGGCTGAATCACTAAGTTCTCTTAAATGGACCGTAAACAGAGCACACCCAAGAAAATGTTGCTACGAAGAAAATTTGTTTCTTTTTTGTTCAAAATAAACAGAAATCTAAAATCAATCACATGCTACTGAGCCTTCTGTGAGATTCAGGAACCCGCCTGATTGCAGCTTACACTGCCTGCCGCCAGTCCGCCGGCGCCATTTTGAATGTGACCCGGACCATGCTTTCTTTGTACAATGGCCCACTACGTATACACAATTTGGAAGCTGCCTTGGCTCAATTTTTGTGATCTAGAACCCTTTCTAATCTTTCTCAGGCTCTAAGTGGATAATCGACCCACGTTGGATGCGCCATCTGTTGTAGTGGGGTTCTCGGGCCCCGGGCTGCCAGAGGTCCGGAGACCCACAGACCTGCTGCCCCGGACCGCTTAGCCGCCCAGCCGCCCGGGTCCCCAGAAACGACTCAGACGCTTATATTAACTTTATGCTGTTTGGCCTATGGCTCAGGCACATTGCTAGCTAGCTCTCATATCTTAAATCAACCCATTTTTATTAATCTGTTGGCCACGTGGCCCATAGCTCACCCATGCTCCTTACATGTTGCTCCTTGGGCGGCTGGCTCGATCTGCCTAACTCCGCCCTGCTTCTCCTACCTAAGCTCTGATTTCTCCTCCTACTTTTTCTATGGTGCCTGCCATGGCTCAAAACAGCTCCTTTATTTAAAGATTGAGATTCACAGCATACATAAACGCATTCCCACATCAAGGTGATGGATACATTAATTGACTTGATTTAACACTTCATAATGCATGCATAAATCAAAATAGATTATGCATCCCAAGTGTATGTTTATTTATCAATTGTACTGTAGTAATGTTGGGGAGAAAAAAATCATTGAGGAGAAGATGAACTGCTCATTAATATTATTAGAACACTCAATTAGCCATTGAGAAAACATAAAATTAGATCCATATGTCATATCTTACACCAAAGAAAATTCTAGATGGATCAAAGATTGAAATGTTTTTAATGAAATAATTAGCCTAAAAGGAACCACTGATACATTTTAAACAATAGTTTTAGTGTGTGAAGTCTTCTGACTAGGCCCTCAGAAAGGGGGGGGGGGCTGCTAATTTGGCTACATAAAACTAGAAGACTTCTTTAAGGCAGAAGTAACCATTAACAAAGTTAAAAACAAATATTGGAGCTCGAGAGAACCGGATGTTAAGAGCGCTGGTTGCTCTCACAGAGAACCTGAGTTCAATTCCCAGCACCCACAGCAGCTCACAACCATCTGTAATTGCAGGTCCAGGGGATCTAGTGCCCTCTTCTGACCTCCATTGACACTTTGTGTACATGGTACATAGTACACGCCTGCAAGCCAAACATTCATATACATAAAATTAAAAATAAATAAGTCCAAAAAAGCATACAAAAGACCAATAACAAACTGGGAGATCTATCTGGTACATGAAAAGCTCTTACAAATGAACAAGAAATTGCCAGATGTGGCAGTGTACACCTGAAATCTCAGCATTCAGGAGGATGAGGCAGGAGGATCACCATGAGTTCAAGACTAGCCTGGACTAAATAGTCTCTTTCAAAATACTAAATCTATAACTCAATAGAAATATGGGCAAAAGAACAGACCGAGAGATCACGATGCAGGAGACAGGTCTGAAGCATTTGAAAGGAAGTTACTTCACCCACTAGAAATAAACCAAATGATCTACCTCTAATTCTCCAGATGGACAGACAGATCATACTCTGCTGGTGGTACTGTCTCCATGTGGGACAGGCAATTTGGTTGTCACTATAAAACATGGAGACCCACCACTCACTAATGCCTATGTCATTTGTCATTATAAAAGAGACTTCTAGAGATGACACACACACACATGAATTAGTGAACATGCAAATTGAAAGAATAGTCAAAATAAATGAAATATCTATCAACAGGTAATCTCTTAAAGAGTGGTATGGCATACCAAGAAGCCATTCAAAAGAGTAAGCAATGACCTGACCACATTGCCCTAAGCATGTACTTAAATTAAAAACGTGCACATTCTTTTATAAGAAAAAAAAAGTGCTCACATAAAAAATTTATGCATAAGTGCTCATAGAAGCATCATTCATAATAGTAAAAATGCATAACAAAATATCTACTTTTGAATGAATGGACCAAGTATGGTATATCCATGCAATGGGACAGTCCTAGGCAAAGGGAAGGAATGAGGCATGTTATACATGTTACAGTGTAAATGAACCTTAAGGGCATTAAAGAAAGCGGTCACAAGAGGTCACTTATGTATGACTTCATGTATATGAAGTATCTAGTGTAGTATGAGGTTTCTGGCCCGGACTTTCAGGCCTAACCTCAAGGTTTAGGACCCACAGACCCACAGACCCGCAGACCTGCAGACCTGCAGACCCGCAGACCCACAGTCCCACAGAGACACAGAGACACACAGATGCTTACGATTGTTTTAGGCTGATTGGCCTCAGGCCCAGGTATATCACTTGCTAGCTCTCTACCCTTCATCTAACCCATGACTCTTCCCATTCAGCCATTGGGGCTCGGTACCTTTCTTTAGAGCAGCATAGTTGTCCTCGGCTTCCTCTGGCTTCTCTCCGGCATTCTGCTCTGTGCTTCCTGTTCTCAGAGTTTTTAGTCTGGTAGCCCTGCCCATACTTCCTGACTGCCTTTGACCAATCAGTGCTTTTTATTAAACCAGTGGGTGGGACAATTATTTACCATGAAACAATATAATCCCCTACAATCTAGAATAGGCAAATCCATAGAGACAGAAAGCAGGTCAGTGGATGTGTGGGTTGTGGATCTAGGAGGAAGTACAGTTGCCAGTGAATGTAATGTTCCTTGTGGTGTGGCAAAAATGTTAGCCAGTGGTAAGGAACTTTATGAATATTTTTCAAAAAACTTTAAAAGAATTGATTTTATCACACATGATTATATCTTCTAGAACAAAAACAGGAGAAGGTACCTTAAAGTGATCACTTATATATTTTTCTTATTAAAAAGAACTTGGGAGTCAGATATTGGGGTAAAAACCTGATAGATCCAAAGAGCCACAGAGGTGTGACCTCTGCCTCCCTGTCCCTGCCTCTCCACACTTCCAAACTGAAAAGCCCTTGACACTTCTCCAAGCTCCTCCTTATCCCTTCCTGTTCCTCTCAACCTGACTCCCTCAGGCCTCCAACATTTCTATGGCTAATTGTGGTCAGCCAATTGCTGACTCTACCCTCTGATTCAAGATTAATTGTTTTTGGAAGTCCTGGAGCACAAACAAATATTCCACAACAACACCTTCTGCCAAAAATGGTGATTCTCAACCTTCCTAATTCTGCAACCCTTTAAATACATCTCCTCATGCTGTGGGGAACACCAACCATAACATTATTTTTATTGCTACATCATAACTAATTTTGCTACTGTTAAGATTTGTAATATAAAGACCTGATATTTCAGTTGGTCTCAGGTGACCCTGTGAAAGAGTCATTTGACCCCTCAAGGGCTTTAAACCCATAGATTGAGAACCGTTGGTCTAAAAGATAATGTCCTATGCGGAACAATTCAGAACTCTCTGGCTGCAGAACTTTGTGTGTGTGCGCGGACCTGACTCTGTCATCCTAAACTGTCCCAAAGAATACTCAGAAACTGGTAATGCCACATTAGTGAGGGAATCTAGGAGTTTGGGGGTGGGGTTGGAGGGAGATTCTGCATTATAGATGTCCTTGAACCATGAGAATTTATTACCTATTCAAATATTAAATTGAATTTAAATTGTAAAAATCAAAATGAGCCTTCTACCAGATGTGGGAATTCACTGTAATGGAAGTGAGGTTACAAACGTGGCCTTAGGAGGATGGAGACCTGGGGTCCAGGCATCAACTGCCCTTGGATCTGAGTGGGGAGGGGGGCAAGACCATCAAGGGCTCTGACAAGGCCCAGCTGGTGCCAATCAAGGACATGACCTAGGGACAGTGGGAGGGACAGAGGGGAGGGAAAAATGAACTCAAGTGATTTGTTCTAGAAAAGGAAGCTTTAGTGTGTGGTCCTGGGAACCAAAGCCAACCTCTAGGAGCTGGGGGGAGGGAGGGGGGCGGGATGGGGAGCATGACTGCCTGAGAGAGAGATTGATTTGGTGACCCTCTTCTGAGCCCACTGAGTCACTCTTGATAGCGACAATGACTGTGCCTGTCCTGTGCTGGGCCTGGGATACAGAGACAACAGATGCATGTTAGCTACTTCTGTGCCATGGGGACCACAACACCTGATCGCAACTAACCGAAGAGGAAAAAGGTCCCTTCTGGCTATTTTGGAGTATTTGGTCCACCATGCTGGGGAGGTAGGGCTCGGCACAGCAGTTCAGTTCATGAAAACCCAAGCATGTAGCAGCAGTGGTTCCCATCACAGCAGAACAGGAAGCAGGAGTGGGGATCACCTTCAAAGCCATCCCCTAGTGAGCTGCTTCACTGGGGAGGCCACACCTCCCAAAAGATCTTCCCAGAAAAGACCATCAGCTCCGGGGGGGGGGGGGGGGGTTTAAAACACAAGCCTGTGGAGTGCATTTTACATTCAAACCACAAGGACTCCTGCCTTCCAGGAGCTCCAGGGCCAGGGCCCGGACAGAAGAACCAGCTGGGAGGGTTTGGCTCTGCTCCATAGCCTCTGTCCTTCAAAAGCGAGCCCTAGGCCTGCACCGAGTTCATTACTGTCCTTCTATCCAAAGCAACCTATACAGTCAAGCCCGGAGTCCCAGGAGGGAGGTGTTACAATATTACCCGACACCTTGGGGACTTGGGCAGATCATTAACTGGTGATGAATGCAAACCACCTCTCCCATTGCAAAGCAGAGAATGCTAGTATGTCCACCCAGCAAGAACCATGGGAAGCGCAGGGCCCCTATGTCTTACCAAAGCTTTCTCCACCTAGTTTTCTTCACAGCGACAGCCAACCCCGCCATGGAGACATGTCCCCACGCTGAGCAACAGGCATCATGTGAAACAGCCCTTGTCTGTTCCATGGACCCCGTGCAGACCTGATATGAGGAGTATGATGTTGTCTCAAACATCTCAAGTAGATGAGTCGAGAAGGTGTAAAGACTATGAGACCTCTGAATGTGAATCCTTCTTCTAGAATCCACAAGCTTGAACAAATCCCTTCTCCTCTTTGAGCCTCCATATCCTTCCTGAAAATCAGAGATGTTAAGAGAAGTTAGTGCATAAAACCTCCATATACTGAGCAACTGCTGAACAACACATTATCACTCCTCCCATTCTACAGATGAGAAGCCTGAGGTCCTAAGGAGAGGGAAGGAGAAGGCAGAGTTGGATCCGTCATGTCTACCACCTATTCCCCAGTAATGGGACTCACCCTTGACCCCAAGACTGAACCAACTTGCATAGGTTAAAAAAATAATAATAACAATAATGTTTTTAGAAACCCAGTCAACAGACCTGCCTCCCTTCTTCCTGGGCTTTCGGGAGTACCATGGAAGCAGCTTTTTCTATTTATCATTAAGTGCTTTACTGTTTTCATTTGGTCCCATTTGGTTAGAGTCGTAGGGCAGTGGCTGGATGAATAAGCCTAGGCAGGGTGTACAGAAGGGCTCTCTCATGGGTGCGGGATCCAGAGACTCTGAGTGGCACTTGTAGGCAAGCCTTTGCCCCAGCCTAGAGCCTGGCAGCCCACGGAAGCTGACCGTCCTGATACATATGACTTCCTTCTCTACGAAGTGATTCCCCCTGGAAGTCACAGAGTGAGGAGGGCCTATGTGACTAGAACCCTGATCATGCAGATCCCAAGGGCTGATCCAGGATATTCCTGAGAACATGGTAGCCTCTATGGCTGGTGCAGCCTCAGCCTGCACTTTGGGATGGCTTCCGGATCTCCTATAAGAAGGAACCGTGATTGTAACGGCCAGTTCGTTCTTAAGATGCTTTGAAGCATCCTTTACCATCTCCTCCACCGTCTCTGGTAACCTATGCCCTCTAGATCCACATAAGATCAAATAAAAGATCAGAGACAGGCAAGGTGCAGAAGGCCCTCAGATGCTGGCACACCGGGTGGTTGACTGTGGCCTCCACCTGGGTGGGATAATCTGGCCTTTCTGGGAATTCAAGGTTGATTGGCAATGAAAAGCTGATCCAGAAACAAGGGATAGCCAAGACCATGACAATCCTGGAAGAGGAAGTTGGAGAGTAGGGGCTGATGGGAAGCAGGGCATCCTTGGGTCCACCTCACCTAAGCATCACTAAAGCAAGGAATACATAGAGCAACTTCACTGACAGTGGTAATAAGTCTGTGATGATCCCAGCAAGAAGCAGGTGTCACATTCAAATTCAACCAAAATTAGTAAGGATGTCAACAGAGTGTGGCATAGAGTGGGTCCCCAGGATGTCAACAGAGTACAGCATAGGACCTGAGGCCTGAGGGAATAGATAGCTGACATTATTCAAATCTCAAAGGCAAGAGAAACACATCAGGGCCTTTGCAGAGGGTGATGACCAGCCTCCAAGCACTCAACCACAGACAAGAGGGAAAATCCATAGTCCCATGCCCCTCCTTGTTCATGGCTTTCAGCAGGACAAAGGGCCCACTGGGGTCTAACACATATGAAGGGAATAAGCTAGAGGGGACATGGTGACAGGGATTTGGAGGCTGGCTCACTGTTGGCACCACCAGTGAGTACTCTGGCTTTCAAAACCAAAGAAAAGGCCTGCCCAGAGACACTGTGGCCATCTCCCAAACACACCATCTCAGGAGCCTGTCTGTCCCCAGGAGCCAAGGTGACCCTTGGCCAAACCAGCTCATCCCTGTGGCACTAGGACCCAGTCTCTTCCTCCAGGAACCCCTTTCAAAGTCAGAAGGCAGAAAGCTGAACAGTCCTCTCTGATCCCACATCAATCCTATATCTGGACCCAGGACTCATTTTCAAACCAACCAAGCGTCAGAAGTCACACATCAGGCTTATCTCTCCTGCCACTCATCTCCAGAAGCCCTTCTCTCTGGTCCCTGTCATTCCCAGACAAATAGAATCCCTCCCCCTGCCCCAAATCCTAATGAATGTCTGAACTCAAGGTGCAGCACCCAGCCTGGAAGAGTCCCTAGCCCGTCTCTGCTTGCTGCACACTCCCAGACTCCCTTGAAATAGCAGATTCACCAAGGACTCACTCTTTTGACACCATAAGGTGACTCTGAGAACGCCCCTCCCCAACCCTACCTCTGTCCCAGTACTAAAAGGGTTGTTGTTTCTGTTCACTAGCTGCAGGAAGGACTGGGGTCTATATTTTGCATCTCTGATTCAATGTCATTCTGTCTATAAGCATCAATCCCTCCCTTCCCCCTCCCCCCTCTTGTCCTGCCCTTGACAGTGGCAGGAGGTGTCTACCATAACTGCAGGTGGCACTTTTTGGAAACAGACATCTGGTTGGAATCCTTGCTCTGTCAATATTAGCCATGCAGCATTCACTCACTCATTCATTCATTCAGCAAATGTCTTCCTTGTTGGAGATACTGTAAGAATGAGATGCCAAAGCCTCTGCCATCACGGAGCTTACCACAGTAACTGGAAGGCAGACAATAAACAAATCAAAAAGAAAACACAGCCATAAGGCAGAGAAGCCTGAGGGGTGGGGGAGAGGCAGAGAAACTAAAAGGTAGTCAGAGTAACCTCTCCCCCCCACCCAGAGCTCCTCTGACCCATCATGAGCCCCAGGACCTGCCTGCCTCATACCTTGGTGTATGAAGTACTTGGCCATCCCTGGCTTTTGCAGATATTCTGGGGATCTAAACTTGGGTCCTCAGGCTTGTGTCAAATGCACTTTCCCGCTGAATCTTCACCAAAGTACCCAGTGTAGGAGGTGACTTTGAAATAAGACCTTGAGCAATTATCCAGCCACTCAAAACCCATTTGCTCAGGGGGGGAAAGAAGAGTTAATTTTCCTCAAGTCTGTCTCTTCAAGTTGATAAAAACTTAAATAAGTTAATATATGTTAAGTGCTGGCCCACAGCCTGGCATATAATAAGTTTCCAGTTAATTGCAGCTCCGTGTCTAGCAAATGAGAGGAACATGAAGAGACCCTGAAAACCCAGGAATGGCGCTTCACCCCAAAGGGTTCACCTCCTAAAGTAAGTAGGCTGTCCTCCATGGTTACCCCAGACCTCTGAAGTGAGAATATTCCAGCCTGGGCTGAGAGCACCCGAATAGCCTGGCCACCTGAAATTGAAAGCCTAGAGACAATCTAAGTCCTGCCAGAGCAGGAACGATACTTCCACATATTTCCTGGTGCTCCCTGAGCTGCTGCCTCAGTTTCCCCACAAGCCTCCATCTTCCTGCTCTGTCAAGAATGAGTTAGATGGATCCAGAATATGAATGACCTGTTTTAGAAGACCTTGGTCACACAGTCTCTATCACACTGCCAACCCCCACCCCCAGTCCCTCCATCCCAGCCAGTCCTAGCTCTCTCTTTCTCCTTCTGGGAACTAGAGAATCCCATCTCTCCCCCACTTTTCTGGGGACATAGCTGACTGCAGGGACAGAGAGCAGCCTGGGATGGGCAGGATAGAGCATTATGTCCCAAAAGGACAGCACAGAGTGTCCCTTCTTCCCTTACTTGGCTCTCAATGTTGCCCAGTCCTGACTGACTGAGGGCAGGAAATCGGTCTCTAACCCGGTTCCCGCTAAATGATTAAACACTCATGGGGGAGGGAAAGACTGGGAAGAAGGAAGGGAAAATGTTCTTCAGAGACAAGGCTCTGGCGTTCCAGTCCTGCTCTATCCCCCGCAGCCCGCCCTCTGCTGCCCCTTTAGAAACTGTAATGGGGACAGTGACATCGGACAGCCAGCCTCCAGGCATGTCCCCTCCTTCATGTGTCTATCAGTCAGTCTTCCCCATCTGTCAAAACCTTGAAGGTCTCCTCACCTTCCCAGGCTTCACAGACTCCTTCAGTTATGTGAGCACCACCCCTGGCCACTCACAGTGTGCTAACGCCAAGCATCGGAGGAAGTGCAGCTCAGAGAGGGGCTGTGTTTCACTCCAGGACACACAGCTGGCAAGCAGATGGCAAGACCCGGATCTGAACAAAACTCATCTGACCACGGAGTGCTCCATCACGGGCTCTCCCGCCATGATCTCCTCCTACCAGCATCTCTAGTCTCTCACACACAATACTGTCATAGAGTCCATGACCTTCCGCGCTCCCGTATCCCTGCCTGCCTCTTTTCTTAGACTTGGAGATTTTTCAAAGACGGGGCAGGGCCTTACATCAGCCTTAACTCCAACCCCTCAGAAGCACACAGTAGACAGCACCATCCTTTTGTGGACAGGATGATGCAGCCAACACAGAGTAGATCCTAAAAAATATGCAGAGCCTCCTTTTTCCTGCTTCTGATGCCTTTGCTGGAGGAACTTAGCCAGCTGATGCCCCCACCCCACCCGTCAGCTTGACTCAGTGCTTGCTAAATGCTCCCAATCCCCCCTCCACCCATCCCACCCCCGACTCTTACAGCATTTCTCAAATCTCCTGAGCCTTTGCATTTTAAGCAGACCGATTGTATCTAACTCCCCGCCCGGTCCCAGTCTTTCCAGCAGCTGAGCCCTACCCTGGTTTGATGAACTGATCCCAGTTAGATAAACCGCATCAGCTGTCGGCTTTGCTGAGGCTGGGGAATGACATTTTCCAGGTCTGCTCGAGTTTAATGTGAAGGAGCCCTTCCTGCCACAAAGCACCAAGGCCAGGTGAGACAAATCAAGAGTTTTATACAAATGTCTCACTCCAATAATCTGGGCCGTGCAGACAGGCTCCCAGCTCCCTGTGGTTTCAGGGAGGTTGGAAGCCAGCACACAGCAGACCAAGGAGGGCACAGGGACACAGCCTCTCCTTCTGCCTTGATGGTAATTGGCAGTATTTCCATGCATTTCCATTTGGAATTATATCATAAATTTACTTGGCTCCAAATGGGGTTGCTCCCAGCAGGGAAGGCACCCAGGGAGAGTAGAGATGATGGAAGATGACAAGAAGATGGTCCACCCCCAGCCCCAGCCATCCAGTCAGTCCTCAGACTGGACCAGCCCTGACTCAGACACTGGCCTTTCTGCCTCCTCACCAATACTGCTCTCCCCCTGGATGCTGCCTACAATCATCCCATCTTTGCCATCAAGACTGCCAGCTGGGGGCCCTGAGGAGTGGGTGCTGGGCTCAGGGACCTGATCAAGACACAGCCCTGGGACACAGGCACAAATACATGTTCACCCATACCCATACAGTCAGCAAGGACGTGGGGCTAGGGAATAGTTCAGTCAGTAAATTTCTCCTAAGGATCTGAGTTCAATCCCAGAGTCCACCTAAAAAAGTCAGGCATGGTGGTACGTTCCTGGAACTTCAGAGCTGGGGAGGTAAAGACAGACAGATCCCTGAAGCTTGCTGGACAGCCAGTCTCACTTAATTGGCAGATTCCAGACAACTGTACAGGTTCTCCCCTGCCCTCCGTACATCCATGTACACATATGTACTCATACGTACCTGCACATTCACAAACACACACTCGCACATACACACTTAGCAAGGACCCATATTTGATTTGTAATAAATTTGGGTTTTTTAATGAATAATTTTTGCAAAACTAATTAAGAGGGATTGAAACCTGGAGAAGAGCTAATGAGCTATGCAGATCTCCCTGGCATCCACCCTGCTGGTGGGACTGAAGAAAGAGAGGCCCCTGCCCGTGCTATAGTCACTGAGAGACTCTGCTGGGTCTGTGCCTCCTGCTGGCAGAATGCTCTCAGCTGGGACTCTGAGACAGCTCCATGGGTACACAAGAGGGTGGAGTGTTGGCAGTGGATTGGACTTCAAGTATTAGCTCCAAGTAAGGCATGCCCCCAAGCTTGCTTCAGGTCCTGAGTCTGAGGATGGATATTTCTGTGAAGCCCCCGGTGAGACTGGGGCCGTGGGGCTCCTCTCTGAGGGCTTCTACCTCAGCCTCTTCTAGCTGTGGCTTTTGCTCTAAGATCTGTGCCCAAAGGCTCCAGTGAACCAAGAGCTGACAGGGATACATCAAAACCCCTCCTGACTCAGTCGTGGGCAGTCATGAACCTTGAGCTTGTGGACAGAACTACGATTCCACTGAGCACCAAGATGGTCACCTTCACCTTTATGCCATGTCCCCACAGCAGCCCAGGGCAGTGTGTAGCTCTTAGTTCATCTAAACTTACTGAGCCCTAGTAGTCTGGGATTCCTGTAGTACCAATGACAAAACTAAGGTTCAGAAGCCTGATTGATTGATTGATTGATTGATTGACTGATTGATATGTCTAAGGTCACCTCCGGAAGGACTTGGTTGAGTTTGAGCTCCATGAACTTGACTGAGCCTGCAGAATTCCTAACCACATTGCTATTGTATCATCCTCTGACTGGCTGGCCTCCGACTTCTGTACACAAATACTCAAGAATTTTTGCTCACCAGCCAGCCAGGAGGGACATGGGGTATGATTAACTTCCCTGTCTCTAGGGGTCATGGTGTTTACCCTGGGCACTGACTTGTGAACAGCAGATGGGCAGGTTCCAGAGACATCCCTCTTCAGCCTCACCTTTTAGGATCTGGGACCCAGATCTTCCGCTTCCAAGTTAGATGATACAAACTGGTCAAATCTGTGAGTGCAGAGAGTGGAGGGAAGGTCAGGAAAGTCTCCAAACTCCCACGAACCTGAAGGATTCCTAACCACATTGCAATCATGTCAGCCCTTGGCTGAGCTCTGATTTCTGAACACAAATGCCCACAAGCAAAAACTTCTTGCTCACTGTGTATCCGATGAACACTCAGTCTGCCAGGCACCTCTAAACCCCGATCGCCAATCTCTATAGTAGCCTTTGCAGCATTTTTTTTGTTTTATTAAATTTAATGCATTGGTTGGGGGTGGAGCGCTGCACGCTGTGGCTCACAGCCAACGATTGAGCTATAGGTTTTGAAACTGTTTAATTTCTACTTCAAAATCCATTTCATCTTGCTTGTCAGGCCTTTCTTTATGAGTTGTCTTTCTCAAGGACTCCTATTCATCCTCCAAAACCCGGCCTTCCCTGAGTCTCTTTCCACCTCTCCTAGGCAGAGTTAGTCATTCTTATTAGAATTCAAAGTATAGTTTTGATTTAGTTGGTGGCATTTGACTGGAGCAAATGCCTGCATTTTGCTCTGCTAATTATCATTCTTCCCTAAGCTGCGCACCCAAGAAACGGTAACAAAATAGCTGGCTCCAGAGTCTGGGATCTTAGTTTTTAATTGCATTACAATATTATAACATACAATTTGCCAGTTTTAATTGTGTAATTCAGGGGCATTAAGTGTGCTCACATTGTTACACAACCATCTGTACCATCCATCTCCAGAATATTAACATACCCCAGATTGCAATGCTGCCCCTAGGACACAGTGACTCCCTGCACCCTCCCTCGGCCCCCGGAGGCACTATTTACTTTATAAATCTGATGACAACAGATCTTCCATGTGAGTAGAAGCATACTGTGTCTCTCCCCCCCCACCCCATGTGTGTGGTGTTCATGTTTGTGTACATGAATACAGACACAGATTGCTATAGTGTGGAGTGTGGAGGTCAGAGGATGACCTTGGGTGAGACAGGGTCTTACCTGGCTTGAGACAGTCTCTTGGCCTTTGCTGTATACACCAGACTAGCTGCCCCTCAAGCTTCTAGGGATTTTCCTGTCTCTAACTCTAACCTTAACATTAGAGCCCCAGGGTTAGAAATGCTTTATGTGGGTTGAAACTCAACTCCTCATATTGGTGTGGGACTCTGTATGACAAATTCATGGCCCGGGCTTTGTCCTTTTATGTTTGACTTCTTTTATTCAACATCCTCAAGTTTCTTCCATGTGACAGCAGACATGAGAACTGTCTTCCTCTCTAAAGCTGACAAGCCATTGCAGCCAGATGCCCGTTTATCCACTGCTGAGCACTGAGCTGGCTCTGACTTTTGGCTGCTGTGGATCTTGCTGCCATGCGCAGTGTATGCATGCACAGGGGTGTGCACCTCAAAGCAATGTTGAGTGTGGGTGACTAGTTCACTGTCCCTACCCTACGTATGTTGCACCTAAGGCAATGACAGCTGACACCCACACACACACATCTATCACCTGAGCTGGTTCCTCTCCACACAGATCTTGACTTCCCTTTGCATCGCCCCCTCCCCCCACCCCACCCCCACTCCGGCATAAGCCTTTCTTCCTAAAGACAGGTATATTCTAGCCTGCAGGCATTTGCACCCTCCTGCCTCAAGATCGAACTGGCACCAGATCTGGGAATCTCCCGAATGTCTGTCTCACTTTGAGGCACCAGCCCCCATCCATGCCTGTTGGTCCTCACCCCAGGATACTCCTGGACCCTCTTCCCTTCCTCCTGCTTCACCAGATGCCCCTGGCCCACCGCTACCCTCAGGACCACATCGGCCTCCCCCTCAGCTTCCTTTACCTACTCTAAAGCCAGACCATAGGCTCTTAGCTCAACCGAGAGAACCTTCCCTACCTTCTTGTTGTGGTAGGGGAAGGACCAAACTTTTCCCTGTCCCAGAATGCCTCAAGGAGCTGGTGTTCTCTTTTTTAACCTCCTGCACTCCCTGTTTTCTCACAGGAACCTGCTCTGTGACCTATCAGCTGTTCTCCGTGTGCTGTTCCCCTTGTCTTTAATTCTTCTCCACCACTGCCTCCAACACCCCCCCCACCCCCGGCTGCCCCCAACTCTCTTTAGGCCTCAGTCTAGTGTCACTCCTTCAGAGAAGCCCTTTTTAGCTTTGACCCTTCAGGCTACATCAAAGCAGTGGGGTCCCACACAGCCAACATGGCACCTCCTGGCATTTAATGATGGTATAATTATTAGGTTATGATATTGGCTCTTCTCTGCTCTTTCTGTATAACCAAGTTCCGACAGTACAGTGTTTTCACTGTCTTGTTCCTTGCTGGATCTACAACACTGATGCCCAGAAATGATGTTTGAATGATTAGTATTAAACACCTCCAGCCTGACCTCGGAAATGACCTTGACCATCATCAGGCAGGCAAGTTCTTACTACCCATCTGTACCCCAACAGGATCATGGCTTCTCACCAAGATACACAGTCCACACGGTGTCTATGACATGCATATACCACACACACACACACACACACACACACACACACACACACACTCACTCACACTCACAAGCATTTGAGTGCATGCATGTGTCCATTTGTTCTTCTATCCATGATAAGCTGCTTCCCTAGGCACACACAGGCACATTTAGTCCTACACAGGGGCATAAAGACAAGTGGCTACTCTATTTTTCAGCCATCCTCATAGATATATTCATCTGTGTAAATGAAATCACCACCAGGGACCTGCATGTATACACTGCCACACATTGCTACATGAGTATTCACAGCCATAGTTACATTCACAGGCTACATACATATGGTCACAACCATAACCACTGTTTCACACCTATTAATGCAAGCACACACAGGAAGGTACATGTCACCCAGGCTGATACCTGTGTGGCCCAGCCAACAAGTAGTCCTTAGCATTTGGAGACTGGGCTTACAGTGACCTTTCTCAACTCTTGGATACAGACCCAGGAACACCTCACAAAGGACACCCTTCCCCCCCTCCTCAAAAAGAGCCTTCTTCCCCCAATCGGTACACTCCATCTCTTCTTGAGGCCACCTACTCCTCATCCCAGCTCCCGGGCTGTGGGTGCAAGGCTGGAGCAGATGTAAGAAGCAGAAGTGTGATGAAGGAGTCAGAGGACCCACTCAGCAGAACTGTTTACTATGACACAACCACAGTAATTATTGTTTTTCATGCATTTCCATATGAAATTACTCATTCTGATTCTTGGGAAGAATTCAAATGAGAAAGTCCACAAACAATGATCTCAGTGGCTTGATGAGGAACTATTGTCACTTCTCTGGGAGTGAGCACATCCCACCCTGGAAAGCAGGGTGGGTCAGCAGACAGGAGTGTGGCGCTGCTTGGGGTGGCAAAGAATGGATCAGAGAAAGACCAAGGAACATTTGCATGTGTGAGTGAGAGTGGGGGGTCTTACTATGTATGTATCTAAGTGTATGCACTTATCGGGGGATGGAGAGGTGCGTGGAGAGTGTGTGGAAGTGTATGTATGTGTGTATGTGTGTGTCTCTGTGTGTGTGTGTGTAATTTTATTGTTGCATCAACAAGCTATTCCAAAATTAAGTGGCTTGAACCACTATCACCTTGTCATAGCTCCTGATCTTATGGATCAGCCCACGCTGTTGGTGCTGGAGAGATGGCTCAGCAGTTAAAGTACTTGCTCTTCTTATGGAGGACTAGGGTTGGATTCATAGCACCCACATA
Organism: Phyllotis vaccarum; assembly: GCA_033318265.1. Classification (NCBI taxonomy): domain Eukaryota; kingdom Metazoa; phylum Chordata; class Mammalia; order Rodentia; family Cricetidae; genus Phyllotis; species Phyllotis vaccarum. Next base: position 40,981,693 of record JARWLC010000003.1, read on the forward strand.
GGAGGGTTCACAACAGCCAGTGTCTCCAAAGAATCTGACATCTTCTGGCCGCTGTGTGCATGCATCTCTCTCTCTCTCTCTCTCTCTCTCTCTCTCTCTCTCTCTCTCTCTCTCACACACACACACACACACACACACACACACACACAATAAAAGAAAATCTTTTTTTAAAAAAGAAACCAAGGCTGTCCCCAGCTGGGTAATTTTCTTACAAGCCATCGGGACATTAACAGAAGTGGCAGCTCCTATTGGAGAGCAGAGTCATTTGAGACTAAGATGATTCCTCACATACTTGGTGCCAAGAGCAGCTGGCTTAGTCACAACCTTCTACATAGAATAGCCTCCAATTATAGGACATCTCATGTGGCGGCTCAGTGTTCCCAAAGAGGTTCCTAACAGGTTAAAAGCTGCGAGGCTTGTCAGAGCTGAGCCTGGGAAGTATGTAAGCCCAGCCCCAATTCATAGCCAGGAGATTCTGCCCCTCTCAAGAAGGAAATGATGAAATTTTGCAGCTGTCTCTATATCAATGTAGTGAGAAGTCCCAGAACTAAGAGGACTTCAGAGATGGCTTCTGTCATCGCTGCCTTGACACACAAACTTCATGGTTTTGAGCAACCTAAACAACTCCCAGCCTCAGTTTCCTGCTCTGTTCAATGCTATTGATATAAGGAATTATATGCAAAAGTCAGCCAAGCTAACATTGCCCAATGAGCACCTAGTAGCTGCTATGTACCAGGTGTCTGATGCATCCTGCCCTCCTGGCTTGGAAACCATAGGAGATGCTTGGGGCAGAAATGCCTAGAAGGCCCTGACAGCCCCTCCCCACTCCCCTCCAGCCCCTGCAAGTCACATCAAGGCCCTACCCATACCAGCCTGCTCTCTCCAGCCCATGCTGATCTTATCTGTGCTGGCGCCAAGGCCCAAGGTGAGCCCTGGAGCAGCCACCATCTGCGCCAGCTGGGCTGGCTAGAGGCAGCTTCACCCGCTCTGGGGCATCCCTGGCTAACAATAGCGTTAATTTTTCATTTGTTTGTTTGATTTTCTGCAGTGAATGAGGAATGTTGGAACAGCATCTGGAGCTGCCCCAGGCTGAGGTACGGCGATGGCAGTGTTGGCAGCTCAAGAAGACAGCACTCTTGTGTATGTACAGCCACACTCCCACAGACATGCAAACATGCATACAGACACACGCATACAAATACCTACACACATGCATATCCATGTGCATACACATGCATTTGCACACTTAAAGCACTTCACACATTGGCATGACTTCAGGCGTGTACTCACAGATGCACACACTTGTACACTCACACACAGTCACTTCCCAATCTCCAAGATAAAGACTTCCAGTTCTGAGCAAGAGTTTGGCTAGGCTTGAGTCCCAATGAGCCCCAGGAAGCCCTGTTTGCTGTTGTCATAACCCACAGATCCCATCCAGGAAAGCCAGGCTTGACTCTCAGCCTGGAATGGAGCTTAGTTCTGTTGTTCCCGACATGCACCTGCCTGGCCCTCCCCAGTACTGGCCCTATCCAGAAATCCTGCCGTGCCCATCCCACTTCTGAACAGCTTCCCTCCCACTCCCAGAAACCCGCGCGGCACAGATGCCACTGCAGGAGTGACAATGCAAAGCAAAGCATTCCCACCCTTGAGCAATATTTTCTCCAGATATAGAAGGAAAACTGACTGGAAATCAGACCTCAAGACCCAGAGCCCTACACACAAGAGCCATGCAAGAATTCAGGCCACGTCTGTGTGGTGCAATATGTCTGTGGGCATGTGCCTAGCACACATGCACATAGGTACTTATGGCATGTATCTGCTGATCAAGTCAGCTTCTGTATGTCCACAAGTGGCTGCACATCTATCTGTATTCATCCTGAGTCTGAGATCTGTGACTATGTATATCTGTCATTTGCCTTTGCCAGTGCTTCTGGATGTCTGTGTGTTTCAGGGTCACTGTGCATCCTTCTGTCTCTGGTGTTCTGTATGTTTGTCTAGATCTGTGTGCTGGTGTCCATCCACACACATATGGGTGTCTCTGTACTAGTATGTACATTGTGTATCTGTGCCTGTTTCAGTATGCCTATGTGTCTATGTTTACAAAGGTATTACTATGTGTGCGTGTGTGTTCCCTATATGTATGTTACACATCAATGTATGTGGTAGAAAAGGCATGTCTATATGACTGTGTGTCATGGTGCCTGTGTGTTACTGTGGAGGGGGGCCTGGGATACAGGCAGGAGGCAGATCAACATCAGGACCCTTTCAGCTGCGGGCTTTGAGCTCCCTGCCACTCCCTCAGGAGAGACCTCTAGGGTTAGCAGAGGGCCTCTACCCAGCTGTGCAGGTTGGCCTTAGATGGGAGAAGCCCAGGGAAGGCTCTGTCTCACATCCTCTGCTGTTTCCCAACAGTCTGCAAGCCCTCTGGCCCCACTGGACAGCAGCTGGTGGCCCAGGCCTTTGGGCAATAGGAAAAGTTTCATCCTGTCTTCGTGGACCTATGATTATCCCCGTGGTCTCTTGCTCCCTTCCTTAGGAGCCTCCTCATCCGCTCCTCCTAGCTCAGAAGTGGTATGTCATTGTTCAGCCCTACATCTAGTCTCATTCAGTCCATGTCACACACACATAAGCACAACCCACAATGACCCATCAGTCTCTGTCGTCATCCTCCTGTGCACACACCGCCATATACATTAGACTGGGTTCTACGTGGCCAGGACACATTCCTCAGCCTGAGAAACAGTTTTCAAATTGTTGGTCATAGAGCCCAAAGGATAAAAAGGGAGCCTAGGAAAGTTGGGTGTTCTAAGGATATGGGGGTGTTTGGAGCAACTGAGGGGCAGAACCAGTGCCCAACCTCCAAAGGATGGGAAGCCGATGGAGGCCTCCTCCCTCCATCTGTCTGGGCCTCCACTTCAGCTTCAGCTTCTTCAGCTTTTCCATGCAACCGACAACCAACAGCGACTCTTCTCTACTCCCCCATGCACGGTGCTGCTGCCATTGACAGGCTTACTCTTATTGGCCAATAGAAAATCTCAGAGGCCAAGCCTGAATGTAACCAGCCATGGCTTGGGTCAGACTTTCATAGCAATATGACTGCAAGCACTGGCCTTGGGGATAACTGCCAGTCCTCAGGCAAAGGACACAGAAGAAATCTGGGGTGATGGTAAGTGGGGTTCCTGGGGTCATCAAGGGTAAGATCTCCTACTGGTTTATGGATGTGCAGGTCTGGAACCCAATGATATGACTGACCGCCTGTGGGAATTCTTGGGAATGCAGATAAAATAAAGGCATGATGGGATTCTATGAGCTGAAGAAGGGACCAGGGACACATGACAGATGTCAGTCTGCTTCCTCTCCCCAGTACCCTCCATTTCTGATTGGCCTTACATCTGCCCCCAGCTGTGGGAATGTGCTTCAAATTTAATAAAAACATTCTGAAATATCATGAGGACAGATCCATCTCTTCTAGTCTTTCTTTGGTTTTTTGTTGTTGTTTTCTGGACAGAATTTTCTGTGTAACCGTCCTGGCTGTCCTGGAACTTGCTTTGAAGACCAGGCTGGCTTTGAACTCACAGAGATTCTCTTGCCTCTGCTTCCCAAGTGCTGGGACTAACAGTGCGAGCCACGGCTTCTTCTGCCTGCTCTGTCTTTCTATGCCTGCCTTAAATACTTTCTTTGCTCAGTTAAGGCGTAGCCCCACCACTGCTTGCCTGGTAGCCTGGAACTCCTTCTGTAAACTAAGATGATCTCAAACTCAGATTGGATTAAGGGCATTAGTCACCACTCCCGGGATATTCCCTGTGCTGGGATTAAAGGTGTGAGTTACCACTGTCTGATTCTCATAGACCGACTCTGAGTAGATCTCTCTGATATCTCAGGCTGTTTTTATTATATTTGAAATATATCCCCACACCCAGCAGCCCCACGGTGCCCCAGAACCTCTCTGGCATCACATCCTTTCCCATCCTCCAGTGCTGTGTGACCTGTCACTCCATACAACTTCTCACAGAACACCTGCTCTCCACACTAACTCTGGCTTCCTCCATCCCCTCACCTCCACCTGCCTCAGCTCCTCTACCCCAAGAATCCCTAGGCAAGGGGACACAGGTGGCTGTTCTTACAGAAATGCCAGGCCCTCCGGGTGCACAATCTGCTGGTGGGATTGAGCGCACCAACCCTAGGTGAGAATGAGGAGAAATGAGAATGGCCGCCCTATTCACAGGGCCGGAAACTGAACCAAGACTGTGAGAAACTTTGCCATTTGCTCAAGGCCAGAGGCACAAATACCTCTGTCCAGACCCCAGGAGGCAAGCTGACTGGCAATGTACACTTTCCTTTTTCCTTGTATGTGGTTTTGCTTTTGTTTTTTGAAACAGGGTCTTATTACGTAGCCAAGCCTAGCCTCAAGCTCACTATGTAGACGAGGCTGCCTTCAAACCCACTGTCTCCTTGCCTCCATTGCAAAGGGCTAGAATGAATCCCCACACCCAGATCCATCTCCATACTTTGAGAGTTCCCTCCAAAGCACTTACTCCAAAGCACACGGTTTCTCCAGATCAGGTTCGACTCACCAGGCTGCCAAGAATCATACTAGCAGCTGATCATAGTAATTACTACAGCTGGTGCTTAATGAGCATTTGCTAAGTACCAGGCACTGTGCTAAGCACTCTCCAAGCATTATCTTGGTGATTTCCCACAGCTTCCCTGAAAGGTCTATCTTATGAAACCTTGCTTTTCATTTTGATTAAGGACAACGAAATGAATACTCGAAGTTTAGGCAGTTTATACAAAGAGCAGAGCCAGGTTTCAAATTTTAAAATCTATTCAGATTCAAAGGCAAAACTCTGAACCACTACACCCTGTCCTCACCAGGACATACATATATGTGGTTAGGATAATGGTCATAGGACTACTTTTCCCAGAATGCCTCGCCTCTGCTGCCTGCAAGCAACAATTACAGGCACTGGAAAAAAAAAAAAAAATGCAGGGGTGGGGATTGCAGAGATGGCTCACTTGGTAAAGTGCTTGCCTAGAAAACATGAAGATACATTGGTCCCCAGCACTCAAGTAAAAGTCCCAGCATAGTGGTGCATTCTGGTAATCCCAGCACTGGAGAGGCAGCAGCATGGAGATTCCTGGAAGTCCTTGGCTGGCCAGCTGAACCTGCTTGGAGAGCAACGGGCCAATGAGAGGCCCTATCTCCAAACACAAAGTGGACAAAGTATAAAGAACAGATTACCTGAGCTTGACCTCTGGCTTCCACATATATGTGCATGCTTGTCTGCACATGTATATGCACCTATGTACATGTACACACACACATACACACACACACAAGTCTTCTGTCCCATCTGAACTGGAAGTTTCTAGAGAGCCTATACCCTTTTACCCTTATTCCCCAGAGCTGCAAACTCCAGGGCAAATTGCCTGTGTGGCTGTCTATTCAGCAAGTGATGGACCACTGTTTGCTTTAGAGATGGCTGTGGCTTGGATGGGAGATGACCCATCATTAAATGGTGGTCAGCTAGCTGAATACTCCTGTGGAACATTCCTTAGGGCCAGCAGCAGACCCTGAATGGGAAATCTACCAAATAAATTCCAGCCAGATTCTCTCTGGTTTCTATGAAAGGTCTCCCAGGAGGGAACACACAACCTTGAACTATTTGTCCTTAACCTCATGCCTCCCTTGGGACAGGAAGTGGACCACCGAAGTTCCCTTCCTAACATGTACACACAGTGGCCCAAGATAAGAACTTAGTCTCTACATGGTAGAGAGGGCACTGGGAAGCCCCTGGGAATATCCCTGAGAAAGCCCATAGCTAGTTTCTCTCCCTGCCTGACTGTGTGGCCCTGGGTGGGCTCCTGAAGGCCAGGCTGCTATAGTGTGAGGAACAGGAAGCCAGCACTCCCCAGCGGCTTGCCTTGTGCTGGCCAGGAAAAAGGTCATGTGCTCCGATATGAGTAATTAATTTTCCCCGAGCCGCGCTGAAAAGGTTAACCTGATTTATGGGATGCAATTGAGTGTAGAATGGGTTGTGTATCTTGTAAAAGGCCCATTCCGGTGTCTGAGTCTATAGACTCACCCGCAGCAGGACATCAGCTGGGAGCTGGCCCTGCCTTTTATGCCTTTTCTGTGGACTCCACATAAAAACCCTAAAGACAGCCCATTGGCTAGGAAGTGGCTTCTGGGGCTGTAAGACCTATTGAAGGTTCACTGAAGCAGCAGAGGGGAGTGTCTTTTTCTGTCACAAATCATTAACTCATCAACAGCCTAAGCCTTCATCTGAATTCATCCCACAACTATAGCAAAAACCTGCCCTAGGCTGGAACTCCAAGTTCAAGGCCAGGCTCCTCCACAGATCCGATAGCTTTGCTACTGTGTTGTCAAGCTCCCCCATCTCTAAAATAGGGAAGAATCATTAGCCTTTTAGCACTTAGCAGTGGTTTGAGCTTGGGCAATTTACCTCAACTCTGTGCCTATACTTCTAACACCAAAGTGCCTACCTAAGGGGCTGGAGACATCACTCGGGGTAGGAGTGCTTGCACCTCTTTCAAAGGATCCAAATTTGGTTCCCAGTACCCACGTCAGGTGGCTCACAGCAGCTGTATATAACCACAGTTTCAGGGGATTCAGTGCCTTCTCTTGGCATCGGCGGGTACACATACACAAATGCATGCACACACAACAGACAGACAGACAGACGACAGACAGATAGGTAGATGAATTTATAAAGATTAATAAATATTTTTAAAGTCCTACCACCTCTACCACCTAAGGTTTTTTTACAAGTTGACTTCTGTAAGGTACTTTGAACAGTACCTGGGGTGAATGGTACATAAGGGTTTAAAAAAAAAAAAACAAATTAATAAAGGTTGAGCAGGTGTCTTTGGCAGGGGGTTGTCAAGCAAGACCAGGCCTGGCCAGCACCATTAGCTGCTGCTTGGCTGCTGGCTGAGGATAGCAGCAATGGCCTCAGGAGCTGGGACTCTAAGGACACATTGGATTATGTTGGAATAAAAGGACAGATGGCAAATGGGACTGTGGTGGCCAGCAGTGTTTGCTGTGATCCTCACCCAAGATGCAAACTCTGCCCTGCCCCCGACCCATACACACACCCAGTGGAAGGAGCAGTTGCATGCCCATCCAACCCAAGGTGCCAATTTAGTGCCACCTAGTGGAAATATTGAAATCCACATGCAAGTGACGGTAGCTCAGCGCAAAGACGCCTAGATTGAACAGCAGATGATAGAGCCAGAGACATGCTCCCCAGAAACTTCAGGAAGCCTGCTGTACCTGAAAGCTTTGTCCCTTGTGGCTCAGGGCAACATGGTATCTTAAATAAGCTTGATAACACAGAGATCAATGTGCATAGATCATGTGTATGCATCTGTGCGGTTACCAACCCATTGGCTCAGTAGGCATGAAGAACTCAGAGCAGTAAGCAATTCATATAAAGCAACCATCGTGTTTCTACTGTTAGAATGTGCAGGTACCCATGTCTGTGTCCATGTGAATAGAGATGCTTGCATAGACTTTAAATGCCTTCATCCGTGTTAAGAGATATATGCATATGCATCTAACACATGCATACTACTTATGCTTACATATATATTCATGTATGTAAAATTGTGTATCATGTGTAAATGTGTGCATATAATAAATGTGAAAGTGGATACATGAATGTCTGCATTATGATGTCTATGGACACGTGATTGTGTTTGTTTGTATTTATGTACCTTGGTCACATGGGGTGTCTATGTGTGAATGTTTTGTTTCTGTTACTACAGAACTACATTTTAAAATATCAAATATCATCACAGTGTCCACAGGCCAGGACACCCAACACAGCCTCACCAGGAATGACTGCAACAGAGGCACTGATCAAGCTATACTCTAGAGGCTTGAGTCCTCTCCAAGTTCATGTGGCTGTGTGCCTTTTCATGAGCTGTTTTCTTGAATGGATTTGTAGGATCATAAACTGAAGATTGGGGAATCCCCAATGTCCTCAGTTTCTCCCTACATTAAGCCAGGATTAACCCGCATGGGCCAGTTAGTGGCCTGTCTGGAGAGGGGCTTCCAGGGTGACTCTGGACTCTCTGCCCAATGGGAACTGGGAAGGCTGCCCCCCCCTCTCTCTCTCCCTCTTCCTCTCCCTCTCCCTCTCTCCCCCTTCCCTCTCTCCCTCCCTCCCTCCAACCTTGTGACCCATTTAGACAGGCCTAGTGTGTCTAAAACCCACTTCCTATTCCCTCTTCAAGAAGGAGGCCATCCCTGCATGTCCCCTCTCCAGCCTGTCATGATTCACTGCTTTTTCCAAAATGTAGAAGCCTGGGACACTTCTACCCACCTCCAGAACTGGAAACCAAAAGGCCCTCCACTCAGTCTTATGAACCTTATCCCAACATTATCCCAAGGAAATAGACCAGGAGACAATGACACCAAAAACAAGCTGACAGTAGCCAAATAAATCTGCAAAATTCATTCTACTCCAGCCCCATCTTGAAGCCTACAGATTAATGCAGCAGAGACCCTCAATAGGTCTGCAAGATGACAGGACGGGACAATGCTCACCAAGATTCAGACAGTAAACAGGTGCTGTCTGTCACTGGCTCCAGACCTGCAGTGGATGTTAGAATCAGACTCTGTATTCTCCCAGCCAAGGATCTGTGCTGAACAGTGAACGCAGAATGGTCAGCCATAAGGCTAGAGAGTGAGTAACTGACCAGAGTCTTTAAATGGGAACAGGAAGGACTCGGTGGTCAAATGGCCTTCAGAGCTACCCAGGGCTGACATGGTGTACATGGAGAATAAAGCTGGAGTGGCTCTGCAGACAGGGTAGGGATGGGTAAAAAGGCTGCATGTCCCAGCCTCTTGCATTTCGTATTTACTTCTGTTGATGAGATTTCGTCATGCTCGATTACAATTCATAGACTCATGTTTCCAGATTTTATGCACCAAAATGTTCTGACTTACACTGTCACCCCTTGCCTGGCACTGGCCCCCTAAGCTGCCACTGCAAAGCAGAAGCACTGGGGCTTATCAAGAATCTCTGAGGGGCCTTCTTTCTGGGTCCAGTGCCTTTTGGAGGTGGTGCCTGAAAAAGTATTCCAGGAAGAGAAAAGACAGCTGTGTCCCCACCACACATGGGGCATCCTCTGGGAGCCTAGACAGGCTACCCCGCCTTGTGCCATGTTTCCCTTCACCCTCCCTCCCTCCTTCAGAGCCTTTCCCAGCAAGCCCCACCCACAATACCAAAACCAGCCACCTCAACATGGGGCTGAAATCAGAGGCCCGGGAATAAGGCAGGTCCCCAAATTCCCCCAAACCTGAAGGGCAGCCCCTTGCTAGACAGGACGGCTCCACTAGACTAGTCCTGTGCCCAGGATAGGGCTCTCCCTCTTTACTTTGGTTCCATGCTTACCCATCATGTAAAGGGGATGGGGATAAAATTGACATTTCTCTATGTATGCTTGTTGCATTTCTTACTGTGCCATTCCAGATCTGGGTTCATGTGTCCATGTGTCTCCTTGTCTGCCTGTGTGTGAGTGTATATGTACCTGTCTCTGTGTGTGTGCCTGCCGCTCTGTGTGTGCACCTGCCTCTGTGTGTGCATCAGCCCCTCTGTGTATGTGCCTGCCTTTGTGTGTGCGCCTACCTCTGTGTGTGCACCTCCCTTGTGTGTATGCCTGACTCTATGTGTGTGCACCTGCCTCTGTGTGTGTGCACGCCTACCTCTGTGTGTGTGCCTGCCTCTATGGGTACGCACCTGACTCTGTGTGTGCGCACCTGCCTCTGTGTGTGTGCACGCCTGCCTCTGTGTGTACGCACCTGCCTCTGTGTGTGCGCATCTGCCTCTGTGTGTATGTGTCTGCCTCTGTGTGTGTGCACCTCCCTTGTGTGTGCGCCTGACTCTATGTGTGTACACCTGCCTCTGTGTGTATGTGTCTGCCTCTGTGTGTGCGCACCTGCCTCTGTGTGTATGTGTCTGCCTCTGTGTGTGTGCGTCTGCCTCTGTGTGCGCACCTGCCTCTGTGTGTGCACCTGCCCCTTTGTGCGTGTCTCTTGATCTATTCCTCTCTTCCTCCTTCCATCTCTTTCTCTAAAATATTTTATACATACATTTATTTATTTGGGGGTGCATGCCAGAATATGGTTGTGAAGGTCAGAGGACAATTTGTGGGAGTCAGTTCTCTTCCTGTCATGTAGGTCCTAGGGCTTGAACTCAGGTTGTCTGACTTGGAGCCATCTTGCCTGCCCCCTCTCTGTTTTTCTAGGTCTCTGTGCTGCTCTACCTCACGCCCATGGTGCACAATGGCAGCCATTGGCCTGCTCCCCCTGCCTGTGCCCTCTGTCCTCAACCATCCCACTTCTTCAGAACACCCCGGTCCCCCGTTGTAGCTGTCCGTCTTTAACCATTTGCCTCTATTCCTTGGATCTTGGGGATCTGAGATTTCCCTTCACAGACTCTGAAACCCACATGGGATCCACAGTACACGTGGCCACTGAGAAGGTGACCTACTGCCAAGCTACAGTAACTGGGCACTTAGGACATCTGCCTCTTTGATGAGCAGCTCACCCGCGTGGCCAAAGCCATCGCCTGCCTCAGCTCTGAATCCAATTCTCTCCTCCACTTCTGTAGCTTGTGCCTGTAGGTCCCATATAGCCTGTGTCCACACCCTCCCTCTGATTTCCTTCACCAAAATCCTCATCCTCTGCTTTGCTATCCATCACCGTCACCACCACCACCAAGACCACCTCCTCACTCCCCAGACATCACTACCACAGCCAGCCACACCATCATCACCTCAGCCTCCCCACACCAGTCATTCCCACTCTTCCTCAAATCACCTCAGAAGACAACCTAATTCTGCAGCTCCACATCCCCCTCTTCCATATGGTCTGCTACTGCCACCATTCCCAATACACCAGCATCTCTGTCACTTACCAAAGTGTATCATTGGGTCCAGGGGTCCTCTGGGAACAGAGGTAGGTTTACAGATAGCTGTGTGGGTCTCAGACCCTCCATGACTAATGATGACTCATCGCAACCCCAAAGCTGGTTTTTTTGGCTTTCCATGCAGACTTCATGTCTACCTCCAACTTCCTGACTGTCCTTGGGTCAGCAAGACATATTCTTCTGCTGCTACGGTCACCCTGTCCTGCATGAAAAGTAAATGCTAGAAGATCCTCCTGCCTCCCTCCCAGTCAAGACCTGAGCCCCAGATGAGGTGAGGCTGCCTCTGGGCTGAGCCCTCTGATCTCATCTCTCCGTCTAACGGTCTTTGCTGGCGCCCAGGGGAGGCTGTGCTTCAGTCACCCCCACCCTGGGTAGCTGAGCGTCTGGCATTGATTACCAGTTCTACAATTACTCTGCAGTCGCTGGCAAGGATTTCAAGGCTGATTGACTTCAAATGAGAAATCCATGGGGCTTCGAGGAGAGCAGGGACCCTCTGCTGGGTTAGGGGTCAGGGGCAAGAGGAGGGGCTACCTATCTGCATAGGCTGTGACAAGGGGGCATGCATCTGCTCTCTGCCCTGCCTTGAAGCTTCAGGAACGGGCCTTGGCACCCTCCTGCCTCATTCTTAATGACCAACGGGGGATGCTCAGTGGCCAGGCCTGCAGACTGATCCATGCCAAGCTTCCTACATGCTAGCATGCCATTCCTTAGAGAAGATCTGTCCCAAGGAAAGCTGGGAAGGATTCAAAGGACAGGAGGGATGCTAGAGAAACATTCCAAGTAGCCAGTGAGAGGCTGATCCTCCTTATGGATGCCGAAAGGATTAGGGAGAGGGATTGAGGAGTACGTGGCAAGCTGGTAAAGCCACTGGAGGTAGCAAAGAGAATAGCTTACTGTTCCGGGCCCAGGAGATTGGAGAGGTGACACCCCACTGGCTGACACCCTCTGAAATGAGTGGCATGAGCAGGCATCGATGTCCTGGTCACAGTTACAAGCCTCTGAATTTATTCCACGCACCTGCACGCATATCTATAGTCATTACCCGCCTCCTTTGTGCATGAGCTCCCAGGTTCAGAGGCAAAAACAAACACAAAAAGGTGGTCATTGCATATATGTCCAGTCACGCGCACACACACACACTCCATCACCAAGATGTATGCACACTAACACACCCTCCACCAGCACTCACAGATTCACCCACACATATACTCACAGATTCTCCAGCCCACTGTCATATACTCAACACTAACCACCCAAAGGAAAACACAAGACTCCCCCCCATCCCACTTGTGCTTGAGAAATTGTGACAAGAGGTGAGCCACTTGTCCTTTCCTTCCCCCCCCCCCCCAGGCAAAGGGTTTTCATTTAAAAGTTGCCTGAGCTCAAGCTTTCAGATTACAGTCTAGACTATATAGGTTTCCTAAAGATAAGGCTGAGAAATTGATTTCAATTACCAATGTGGAGAGGCTGCACTTCTCAGCGCCTGAGCGGAGTGTTAACCCTGGAGATCCAGGGGCTGGAGATGAGGCGCTAACTATGTACATGCATATGGTGCTCACATACTCGAGCATGTGGCATAGACACACCCAGGCATGGATGGGGGGTCCCACTCATATCCATGCCTCACACAAGGGGGCTAGGCAGCCTCAGATCAACCAATATTTTGCTGTGTGGTCCCCTACATAGACTTTTTACTATCTGCAAGTATCCTCTTGGCCCACTTTCTTGCCTCGCAGGGCTCTGGAGATAGTGGCCTCACTTTGAGTACCTGTGGTGATTTTGGTATGATTTGTTCTCCCAAGAGTTTGTGTGTTGAAGGTTTGATCCTCCATGTGGCAATATGGAGGTGGAAGGACCTTAAGAAGCAGGGCCTAGGACTGGGGGCATGGCTCAGATGGAAAGTGTTTGCCACACAAGCATGAAGGTCTGAGTTTGGACCCCCAGCACCCACATAAAGAATCCAGGCATGGTAACACACTTCTGTAACCCCAGCACTAGGGGGACAGAGACAAGTGGGCCCCTGAGAGTCACTGGTCAGTCAACCTATCCTAGAAGGCAAGTAGCAGGTCAAGAAGAAACCCCGTCTCAAAAATCAGGTGATATTCCTAAGAAATGACACCTGGGATTGTCCTCCGGCCTCCACACCTGCATGTGCACCCACACACAACTACATACATGTACACACAAAGGAAGTAGTGTCTGGTGGACAGTTATGTTACTGGTGAGGAAGCGGTTAAGGTTGATCTCTGGGAAACCTTTAGTTTCTGTCTGAGTGTGATATTACAGAATAAGAAGTTTAGCCCTTCCTAGCTACCTGTCTTCCTATTTTTCCATCTGATTGCTCCTTTGACACATGCTCCCACCGTGATGTTATAGACCATGATGTGACTCAACCAAGGAGTCTCTCATTACAGACAGTAAAATGCTATTTGGACTTTCCAGCTCTAAAGACAGAAACTAAGCAAACCTCTCATCTTTATAAAGTATCCAGCCTTGGGAATTTTGTTATAGCAATAGACTAATGCTACACACACCCCTACTGAGACTGTCAACTTTCAAGGAGACCTAAACTGGGCCTCACATGCTTTAGAATCCACTCTCTTCTCTTTGTCTCAAGGCTACACTGAGGCCAGAAGCTAGCTGGAAGCTAACATGTCTTGCATTAGTCAGTGTGAGCTTCACTGGCTGCTATAACATGCAGGCTCTGAAATCTTGGTGGTTTGAAGATCTTTTTTCCCCCTTGTACTCATACAGTCCTATGTGAGAACAGTGATATTGTACTGTTGTTATAACAAATGACCACAGAATTAGCGTCCTTCATTAGGTTTACCCAAATAACCTAGAACAGTCTCCCTAAGATAATCTGATTAATAGTTAATTATCCCTATTAAGTCTTCTTATTAGGAGGACAGAGAGAAAAGTGCCCAATTTTCTTCCCTTCTGCCACCCTAATTTTCTTGGAATGTGACTACCTCAGAGAGATGAACGCATGACCACCATAGCTACTGTCCATGATCCAGTCAACTAGGAATCTTTCCGGCTGTCATTGGGCCTGCTTGGCTGATTGCAATCCACGCAACTGGGTGCAACCCATCAACTGAAAATGGGAAACTGAGTCACAGATCACATGTCAGTGGGTAGAGTTTGAGCAGCTTTGACTTAGACATTGAAAATGAGATAAAGACATATAACATGTCTGGGAAAGAGCTACCTGAACTTGACGGCTTGAAGATGGAGGCCCAGTTGCTAAGGTTCCCAGGCAGCTGTGTCTGGGAGGTGGAGAAAGGAGTGTAAGTCATAGGGTGACCCAGGTGGTGGTTATACTTGCAAATAGAACCTGAATCAATCAAAGAGGGAAGTTGTACGAGCATCAGGCCAGAGACTCATAGGTGCTACTCAGGCCAGAAAATATTCCTTTTGCTGCCTGAATCGCTTGAATATTTTAAAGTCTTTTCCACGTTCCATGGAAGGTGCTCCAAGGCAAATTGGGAGCCATTGATTTGGGAAGACTCTGTACAATTGAAGCGAGACACAGGAATTGAAAAATCACAAGAACAAAAGCACAGACAAGGTTCTCTCTGGGCCAAGGAAACAGATGTAGCCTGTACTTAAAGGAAGAGTCCAAGCTTGCCTGGGACACTGACTTGTGGAGAAACAGCTTATGGAGAGGATGAGTGTGTGTCTGGAGATCTAAGAGGCATGGTTGGAGCAAGTAAAATGAGAAAGCCAGAAATCCAATACAAAGATGCAGCCACTGACTAGCCATCGCTGTGAGAACAGAGGATGGGACATGCTGGGAAGAAGGAAGATGTTCTCGTGGCACAAACCTCAGATTTGTCAACTGGGGGACTTAGAAGAGAGACAGTTTGCCCAGCAGTGCCTGAGCCCCTCGATAAAGGGTCATTCACAGGATGAGTGTTGCCCATTTGAGCAGTGTGCTGGAAAACAGATGGTCATCATAGCACTTACCAATGGCCCTGGTGTAAATATTCTTAACAAAGTTGACTTCAAGCTATAAGGCTGGGGGCATGGTTCAGGGACACAGCACTTGCCTAATATATATATTTTTAAAAATCTTCCAACAATTTCCTGACTGGCAAGTTTTCTGAACATGTAACTGTGCTTGTAGCCAGTATGAGCCAGCTCCAGCACTTGTGCTCAGGGTCTGAGGTATCTGACTCTGAGTATGTCCCACCAAGGACGTAAGGTCTGGCCCGGGGAGGCCACGCACTCAAAAGGGTGAGCTGTATGTAGTCCTGCTGCACCAGTGATGTTAGCTACACCTGCTGGAGCTGGCAAGAAAACAATGGTTAGAGCAATGTGGGGTAGGCATGGGCGGGGGAGCTTCTCGGGAGAGGCCCCACCAGAGCATGAGCAGGCAGTGGAGCACTGCCCGTGAATTGGTCAAAAGCAGCCCTGTTATGGAGGACTTTGGAGTGATTATGGATCACGGACCAGACCCTAAGAAAAAGATAAGGGGAAGGTGAGGTAAAAATGGGCCTTGAGCTCTCTCCCACTGCCCCTCTCTCCATCTCAGAGCATGCTTTGGTGAGGAAGGACAGTAGGAGCAGAGGGTAAGGTCAGGGCTGCGCCGTTATACATGAGGATGATGAGCACGGGACAATCCTATATACACCCATGTTAGCATAAAGCTCAATGCAGGTCGTGCCATCGCCCCCTTTGACTGCCTCAGAGAACAGCACCTGAATGAATGCATTATCTCAACTAATGGTCTCAATGGGCCCCAGCATGAAGAGCCAACCAGAACAACTAGAGTCTGTGCTTAAACAAAGAGACCCAGGTTCCTCAGCTCCTGTCCCTCATGGGTAGGGAAGAAGTAGGTCAATGCTATGGGTATAATGAGTGAGAATCTCCTCTCATCCTCCACTCCTGGCGCCCTGGAATAATAGCTCGGAAGGATGGTAATGCAGCAGCCAGAGGCAGGGACACACAGAGGCATTCTGGGATCCTCTGGGATGGGACGCCACAGTCCCATCTGTCCTCCCCCTAGCAAGCAGATCTGTCTTAGTCACAGCCACCTGCTGTCTTGGAATGGGTGTGGAAGGCTAGAAGAAAACCCGAGCCCCAATGGTAGGGATTCTCCCTAGGCCAGAGGCAGCAGGGTTTGTGAAGGTGGATAATTTAACATAACTAAAAACAAAGGGCAGAGAAAACAAGAGATGGTACATGTCACCAGCCAGCCCACAGACAACAGAGAGAGGCTCATCTCAGAGAGGAAGAATCTCAGAGGGAGAATTCACCTCAGGCCAGAGGGCTCTGGCTACTGAGTCCTCCAGCTTCACAGTGTTTTAAGAATAAAGCCATTCATCACCACTCCCCAGAAGATCCACCTATTAAATGGTTCACAGCCTCCCAAAAAAGTGTCACCAGCTGGTGATCATGTCCCCAAGCACAGAGTCTATGCAAAACCTTCTACATTCAAAACCTAGAGCGGGAGCTTGGGTGGCTGAGCTGCACACAGTCCCTTCCCCTCCAAATCACCCAGAGGCATTCCATTCACAGGCACAAGGGAAAGAGGGCCAAGAAAGTTTTCTTACCTGAAAGAATATGAAATTGGTGGCCCAGTGGCAGAGATCCCTCAGCTCATGGTCCCAGCTCACTGTTCACAGCCCCGGCCAGGCCTGGTAAGACTGGGGGTGGGCTGGGCAGGGAAAAGAGGGGTGGGTACAGTGGGGACAAGCTGTAGCTGAACCCTATGAGTCTCTGATCTTTACCTCTCATCCTGAGTTTCCCACAGAGGGCTATGGCCTGAGTAGAACCCCTAAGCAGCTGTCTCCCAGGACTCTGCTGCCGCATGCTGTCTTCAGAGGGGGGAGGGATACTGGGAGCCTGAGATGGCTCTGCCCATTCCCTTCCCATTCTTCTGCGCCTTAATTAAGTGCTTTCATTTCCCTCCTTCCTCCACATCCAGGCCCGACTGAGATAAGGCATTGATCCCTTCCCAAAGGAGGAGGGAGCCTGCGGGAGGCCTGCTGTGCTCTTTGTGGGACAAGACTGATCGCTTATTAGCAAGCCCTTAATTGTGTGGACTGAAACTTGAGGAAGTTAGAAGGCCAGTCCGAGCTAGAGGCTACCTCTAAAGTGAACTATTTCTTCCCTGCATCGCACCAGGTATCCCCACCCCAGCCCAGCCTAGTCCCACCTCAGGAGAGCAAATCAGAATACTGATTGCAAAGGATAAAGATGTTCCATGTGGCCAAATGATGATGCTCCGGTTTACCAAGCACAACCAAGGACAAGGTCCAGAGACCCAAGTGTAGACACCATTTCTGCTACTAGCTAGTTTAATCAAGTCTAACCTTCTGAGGGCCTCAGTTTCCCTTTCTGTTCAATGAGAAGGCTGACCTGTGGCCACAGCATTCAGATATATGTATTGAAACTGTGGCGGGCAAGGATCAGAGGAAAAGCCAGCACCTCACCCAATTCCTCAAGGCCCATTTCCATCCTCCCTGTGTGCTAGAACTCACATAAACTCCACAGCATCGGGAGCATCAGAGAACAATTTCTCAATCATATCAGTTGCCCAGTAGGTGTGATTAGAGTCATGGGGCTATCACGGCCTAAAACAGTCCCCAGCCCTGGTAATCACTCATCATTCTTTTTTGGAGGATAGCTTTTTGTTAAAATAAATAAAAGATGGAAAGGAAACCAGTAGAAGTTGTGACGCCACTTCCCTCTGAGAAGAGAGCAGCCAATACAGTGTCCCACAGTGTGAACAGCCAACCTGAGCATCCCCTGCCGCCCTGCCCTTCCCACCCAGGGAACACCCCCCCCCCCATCAGCTCGTATCCTTGACAACCAGCCAGGGCCCAGGGTTTCACGTTGACATTTGTTGAGTTTAAAAAAAAAAAAAAAAAAAAAAAAAAAAAAAAAAAAAAAAAAAAAAAATGAGCATAGGAAGTTAAGGAGCAGGGCATACGGAACACTGTCACTTCCACCTCACTGGGTCTTCCAACACTCCAGGTCACAATGCTGCCATCTCTGTCCTAAGGCTGAGGAGATTCTGTTTACAGTAAACATCTTGGAGCAATCATAAACAGAGGCAGCTAGAGAACCCTGGACCACCTTCTCTATGATGCAGAGTATGGGGTGGTCCTCAGAGACTGGCTCTCACTCCACCCCACGGCAAACATGAAACAGGCCCAACTGGAGTGAAGCCATGCCCAAAAGCAGAGTTCTCCTGCTCAGAGTCTGGTCTTCCTCTGACTGTCCCTTCTGAAAGGGGGGAGGGAGCATCCCTTCTTCCTTAGTGTCCACAGGACAAAGAAGCCCAACAAAACAGAACCCCAAGTATCTAGCTGATTTAGAAGTACCCAGGCTACAGGCCTGAGAATTTTCCTTCCCAAATACAGGTATGAAGAATCAAAACTGATAAGAGTTTCTTGTAGGGGTTGTCAAGCCTGTGCCACATAGCCCTGGTGCTCCTTAAAGGCATTTAAGTGTCAACACAAAAGTGAGTCCCTGGACTGGGCTCCTGCCTCTTAGTCTTTCTGGCCACACTTTATTCTAAGCACGTCTGTTTGTGTCTGTTGTGTGTTTTGAGTTGAGATTTCACTTCCCAAAAGACTGGTTGCTTTGTACTATCATGGGAAAACATAGAAGAGTTCGCCATGAAACCCAGCCCCATTTTGACCTTATGAACTCAGGCACACCCTTTGCCCTGTCTGGACCTCCATCTGACAAAGGATGGGAAAGGCAGTCTTTTGGTGGAGAAGAGGGGATGTTGACTTCCCGGAGGGGGCGGGCTGTCCCTAGTTTGGTATTCTACTGGTCACGAGTGGGGGGGGGGCAGAAAGACAAGAGCCCCCTCCCCAGCCATCTTCCAGCAGCCTTGATCACCGATCAAGCCTGGGGGCCTTTGCTCTATTGCATCTGAAAATATTGATGTTGGCTTGCCAAACAGAGAAACAATTCTTTTCTCCTTGTGGCAGGAGGAGGGCAAAGAAAATGAGCTTGCTCATTAGCAAGGCGGGCCAGAGATGTCTTCGTCGTTGCCCTGTTTTTTCCAGGACAGCTGAGGGACTTGAGAAAAACACAGATGAGCAAGATCCATCTGTTTGCATTTAATTTGATACTGAAGTTCCCGGCTCTGACAATGGAGAGCTAACTGTGTTCCAGCACGCAAGACCAGGATGGGGTTGGTGGGGGAGAAATTACTGCCTGAGAGGAACAGTAATTATAAATCAAGGGCTTCCTGGGAATATCTGGGTCCCTCCACTGTTTCTTGGGTGATTAAAGTGGAACAGATAAGCCAGGGAGGGGTGGCTGATTTAAAGGAGTATTTGAGAACACTCGTGCTTCTTAGCCCTCTAGGAAAAGCCCGTCTCCCATCAGTAACAGAAGACAGTGGCTATCTTTTATCAACTGCCTTCCATAAACTAAGCCATGAGCTCTGGGCATCACACATTATCTCAATATCTCCACCCAGCAGCCTGATACAGAAAGCATTCGTGAAAGGACCACTTGGCAGTGGTGGAAACTGAGGCTCAGAAGAGGTTAGCTGTGTTGTTTGGGGTCACAAAACTTGAGCTACAATCTAATTCCTCGATCTTGCCCCCAATTCCTTGAGTTATGCTCTCTCTAATTCCAAGGTCCAGAGTCTTTGGGTAATTGTCATGTCCATCGTCACTTGGTGCTCACATGACCAGGCACCACATCCTTTGGTTACATCATTTATTCTTCTCGCTTATCTATAAAGTAGTGCTAGTGTCTCTGTTTTACAAATGACAGACCTGGTTAAGTCAGCCTCCAAGGTCGGATTTATCCTTACAAAGCTTTGTTTCAGAAAAGAAGTATTTGGTTCCTGAGGGTGGGGCCCAGGTCTGGGAGTGTGACTGAACACCAATAGATTCAGGGCTTGATTCATGCCAGAAAGTTCAGCCAGTAGCTACTGTAGCCCATACCCCTTTGCCCAATTCCGGAATAAGACGTGCAGCACCCCACTTATGTAGGCTTTTCTTTAAAAACCCCCCTCACTTTGGGGCTCCGGCCAATAACCTTCTGCTGCGTAGGAACAAAGGGTATTGACCCGGGCTTGTTTTGAACCTGTTCATAACAATAAAAAAACTCTCATGTATTTGCATTGAGTCCAGCCCCCTGATGGTCTTTGGGGATCCCTCGACAACGGTACAACAGGATTCAATATCCTAATTAGCTCTGATGTTTTCCCTATGACACCTCTGAGTGGTGACTTGAACTGGACCTGCCCAGAACTAGACATTCATTGGCAGGCAGCAAGGACAGTTTTTCACTACAGACGTAACGAGGAGCTGGGGCACCAAGATACAATACATTCTACCTACCAAAGTTGGGCATCCTCCTTGATCTACCTGACTACCTCCAGGGGAACCTGACTATCCTGGGGGAGGAGAAGCTCCACCCCCCCAGGGGGGTAGTCTATACTCCCAGGGTATATGGGGACAAAGGCTGAGCAAATGTATACTGCAGAGCACAGGACAGAAATCAACTACTGAGCAAGGGACTAAACAGCCTGAAAAAGCAAGCGTGCATGCCTGTGAAGGGGACCCCTGGAGACTGGAAGCTGGGGGAAGGAGGGGTTGCTGCTAGCTAGCCTTGGGAATGCAAAGCCCAATCCAGACTCAATTGAAAAATGGCTGTCACCCTCCCCTCCTCCTACCCCTTCCCACAAAAGCCACATCCCCTGTCCTCTGCAACCTCACTTAAGGAAGGGTAAAAGTCAACATTGAAGCAAACTTAAAAAGTGGATTCTTATCTGAGACTACACATTCTAATTTTGTAATTGAAACCCACTTAATGCCTAAATGTGGTCATTTAAAATAGACCTCTTACCCCAAGTGCGCCAATTAACTGTGAAGATCAAACTTTAAAGGACGGTGGGAGACACAAGAATGTTGTCCTTTGTTCTCTTCTCATGTTGTAAATTACAGTTTTTCATTGTTTAAGTAGGCCCCCATCAATGCCAAGACTGTGGGTTGAGGTCCCAGAAGCACAAAGAAAGCATCCCTACTCCAAGTCCAGAGTTTGAGAAAGGACAGAATCCCTCCCTGTTAAGACAAATTAGCTAATCAGTCAGAACCCAGGCCCAGACCCAGACCAAGAGGCAAAGCATGTCCAGAGAAGCAAGTGTCTAACAAAGCTGTAAATTATCCATAAGATTTGTCGAGGATCCAAGTAGCCACATATTCTGTCTCTAAGGCCCTTGAACCCTGATATAATCCCAGGAAGCTGAGATTTTTTTAAAAATGGAATTTCTGTACAGTGTAAGTGAGGCTTCACTGATGTCTAAGATAGAAAGTAGCCTGGCACTTTAGTTACCCAGGACCCCCAGAGACAGGGAGCTGTGTTCTCTGGCTTCAAGGGTAATGGTTTTTGACTGTCTCTGAGCTACAGCCATGCCATCTCCCTCTACCTCCAGGTTAGGAGCCTCAGAAGTATCCTATGGCCCCACTTGAGGTCATATATCTGAGTCTCTGTAGGACAGGAGACAGGGTTGTCAGGATGGAGTATGTATAACACATGATGGAGCTTCCCTACTGTTACCAGGCCCCTAGACCTCCCTCAGCCCAGAGAAGACCCCCCTCCAGCCCTGAGCATCTCCTCTCAAAATATCCCACAAACAGTCGCTGCCTAGGCATCTAGGCAAGAAGGGAGGCCAGCATCCAGGCAGGTGGGGCCAAGAGGGTAGCAAAAGAACATCTCTCAGTGCCTACTACCTTAGACTCTAAGGGGTGGGGGTGAGGGTGCCAGAGATTTGAGCCTCTACAGACAGGAATTATTCTCTAGGATCTTATAAGCTCCAACTGGCACATGGCTTCACCCCAGAGCTCTGCACCTTCCTAGCTGGACCCATTTGCTTGTAGCTCCAAGTCCAATTTCCCAGGTTCACCATGTAGCTCAATGGATAGCTCTGCCTCTCTGGGGCCAAGCTGCCTGAGTTCAAATCTCAGAGCTACCATAGATATGACCCCATTCCTTCCCCTCTATGTGTCTGTCTCCTCAGGTGGCACACAAGTATGATAATATGCCCACCTGACAGGTGGAGTTGAGGCTGAGTGAATGATCATACTTGGGGCCTATACATAGCTCTTCCTGTATCCCTATCCACATTCTAAGCTAACTAAAGCCTGGCCCAGTGTCCTAGCTTCTGGATTCAGACAGCTCACCTCCCCCTCCCTCCCTCTCTCCAGGGTGGATGGGCTTGAACGCAATCTGTAATCTCCTGAAAGGCCCCTGAGGGACCCATCGGCTCCTTCTAAGGAGCATTAACTCAAGCTGTAACCAGCTTTTTGTGTGCAGTGGGAAGGCCAGGTCCCCTGGGAATCCTCCCAACCATGGTGAGGAAAAGCCAGCCGCTTTCCCAGGCCAGGAGTGGGAACCCCGAAGCAAGTGCCTTAAACCCAGCCCAGCCCCTGCATCCAGGTAGCCATTTCCTCCATCTCAATGGCTAGCCTGGACTGTCCCAGGGCAGGGCCTCTTGCACAGCGGCTTTCCCCTTCCAGACAAGAAGAGAAGCCCTCCCTCTTGGCAAGCCCATTTTCTGTAGGCTTGACCAGATTCTTGACTCTACCTGCATCCCCCATCCTTCCTGGAAGTTAGGATTCCTATTTCTGTACCAGACAACAAAATTAGACTGAGGGAGTAGTTAGGGAGAGATTGTGTGCAGCGTAGGTTCCACTGTGGAACACCGGAGGAGTAAAATGGGGGGTGGGGTGGGGGTGGCTTAACTAAGGAAGAAATATATGTGTAAACTCCTCTAAGGTAGATCATATTTAGTTTCATTTCCTGTGTATTTCTAGCTCCCAAGCACACTGGGCACTGAGCAACCACTCAAAACCTTTCTACAGTGAATGAATGAAGGAGCCAATGAATAATTGCCTCTGGGGCCATTAAGTGACCTCCATTGCAATCATCAGAGTTGACAGATCTCTCACCCACCTCATGCTCCAGGAGAGCCAAGGGCCCAGCCTACAGCCCCAAAGGTCTAGAATGCAAGGGTGTTTAAGCTGTGCCGGGGCCTCCATGGTATCTGAAGTGAGACTGAAAAAAACTGCAATAAAATCAGGACCCTGGAGGTCAGATGAGCTGGGGAGCACTGGTGGGTGGGCCCACCATCAGATAGACCTGCTGCACTATCTACAAGCCTGTCCACTAGTTCCCTGGCCAGAGCCTACTAACCCCTTTCCCAGCTCCCACGGTCCTCTCCACCATTCTCTCAGGCCTCTGCCTCTTACCCCACTCTGAGCAGGGGTCCTGCCAGGCCAAGAAGAAACTAAGCCCCGGTGAAGAAAATAGAGAAAAGTAACTGAGCTTCTACCCTGCCCCCTCCGATACGCACAGATGCAGGTTGCCACTCAAAAAGCAATCTCTCCAAACGTTTAAAAAACCGCCTGCAATTTATATCTCGTGCTTGACAGAGCATCCCCAAGTCATTTCCTGGCACACAGAAGCATCAGCTCAGGAAGGAACACAGCTTGAGGCTCCGCCCCCAGCTTAGGTATTTCCCCCCTACTGGGGGCGGGGCCAGGTGGATCCCCAGCAAGCAGGACTCTGGGAGACGTCCCAAAGGCCTGAGTTTATAACCCTCAACCAGGACTCCACTTGCTCCCCAAGTCACAGCTCCAGACAAAAAGAGACATGGTTCTGTGACTCATCAATGACATTTAGTAAGGAGTAAGGCCCCACCTCCAGGAAGTGATGACTATGTGTGATGCTCTCTGGAAAAGGCAGCTTGGGGATGGAGGGGCTTAGAGGAGGAGGCCTAGAAGGATGTATAGGAGTTGGCCACATGGAAACAGGGCTGGGATTCCAAAATGAAGTGTGCAGAATAAGCGAAGACCCAGCAGTGGAAAGAGCCTTACTAGAGTGTGAAGCCAAAGGCACCAAAGAGATACAAGTCTAGAGGGGCATCTGAGGGGACACTGACCCAAAGAACTGGCTGGGCCCTTCAGTCTGCATCCACAGGACCACCATCAAGCAAAAAGGACACCAACAAGGGGGACAGAGACAAACTAAGAGGCCACAGAGAAGAGAAAGGGTCTGCCGAGGCCTCTGGATGATGGGTCTGGGTTCCCACTCACCTCCTTCAGCGCCCTCCCAAGCCAGCCTAGGCCATGCTCACCTTGTCTGCATTTACAGCTGCCCCCAAACCTCTGCTGTTTCCTTGGGCCTGCAACACCCTTTCCACAAGCCCTCTGATGGCTGGCTTCATCTCCCAGTGCAGCCCACCCTCGTATATGAAGTCCTGCCTTCTCTGTGCCTTCAGAGACCTCCTGCCAGTAATCAGCTGCCTTGAGTTATCAGTCATTATTCCTGTAGTATTTCTGCTGTGTGTTTTGTTTGAGCCAGTGCCTCAGCCTGTAGCTCAGACTCACCCAAAACTTGCAATTCTGCCTCAGCCTCTCCAATGCTGAGATTAATAGCATGTGCCACCAAACACCTCCCATCCCCCGACACCCTACCCCACCCCTCCAACCCCTGCCCCTACCCTGTCACCCCCACTCCACAAGACTGTAAATTCTAAGAGAGTGATGCTTCGCCTGGGTTGTTCCCAGCAACAGTCCTAAGCACCTAGAAGAGACACTGACACATAGTAGGCAGTCAGCAAGCACCTGGCTATAGGCTAGCCCTTCCCGCCCCCATAGCTCTGGCTTTGCTCAGTGCAGAGCCTTAGCCTGCAAACTTCAGCAGCCAGATGTAGTTCCCGGCAATTAATCATGCCCTGTCAGGTAATACCCTTTGTGTTGTCATTGGAGGCTGCATCTCATTTGTCTCTGTCTGGCCCCAGGGCCAGGCGCATAGTAGGTGCTCAGTCGGGGGTTCCCTGTCGTTAACCCTCTTCACCTCCCCTGAGTGAATGATGGGCAGGCAGCCGACGTCTGGAAGGCAGAGTAGACATAGACACACACACATACACATACTCACACACTCAGATATGCACTCAAACACAGAGAAACAGAGAGACACGCAGTAAGAGACAGACACACAGAAAGAAACAGAGACAGATACAGAGAGAAACACAGACAGACACACATAGGAAAATACAAAGAGACACAGATCCACAGACTGACAGACACACACACAGGTTGCCTGGGAGACAAGGAAGGGGCAGAGAGGCTGGACTGGGAGCCTGAGGACTGGCAAGGTCACCATACTGATCTAAGGAAAAACTCCATCCATGGGGAAATCAGTTGGCAGAGCCAGGAAGAAATGCATCTTGGTCCCGGAAAAACCAGATCCCAGCTCAGAGACCAGCTTCTCCACTCTGGAGCCCCTGATCTTGTGCAAGCAATTCACCTCTCTGAGTCTGGAGGGGGACAGTGTAGTCTGGAAAATCAAAGGCCGTTTTAAACGTCGAGTGCCTAACAACCCTCACTTAGGGGAGTGTGTCTATTGAACGTCAGCAAGAAAAATAGTAACAGTAATAACTGATGTCAAATGCTCACCAGGTTAAAGTCCACTCAGGGTTAATCTCTTTGTCTTCACAGCAGCTTGGCTGCAGACACCATTATATTAGCCTGGCTCTGGGGTGAAGACAGGAAGATTCGGGAGATTCGGAGAGGTTAAGAGACTTGCCCAAGCCACACAGCTGATGAAAGAATCAGGATTGAAACCCAGAAAATCTGGCTCCAGAGTCCATCTTCATAAATTTACTAATCCCAAGAGCAATGCGAAACTAGAACTCACTGCCTCAGTTTCCCTGTCCATCAAATGGGCCCACAGTGAGGAGGTGAAGAGTGGGAGGCAGTACTGGCACAAAAATGTCTAACACGGAATGAGCTCTCAGTGGATATCCGGGCCTCTCATTCTCTCCCAGGGGGGACAGCAGGCCACTAGAACGCTCTGAGCAGAAGGCCACAGGGAACTAAGCCAGCTGGTGACTGGTATCAAGGCTGCTCATTTGGTAAATGGGATTTGGTTAGAGAGATGAACGTTGCCACTTCTGGCTAATGTGTCATGTAAATTCTAATGATAATACAGCCTGCGCACAGCACCCGCCCTGCGCCTGCCGATGCTCAATTATCTCCCCGAGGCTCTGGCAAGATCCACGCTTCGCTGGGACCCGCGTCCCGGCCTGCCTTCCCCAGCCGCAAATAATGAAAACCCGCCTCGGCAGTGAGATTGCTCACTTACATTTTCTATTAATTTTTCCCTTTCAGAGGAAAAATGAGGGGAGCTGGGGAAGGGGGAGAAAGTGGGTGTGGGGCCAAGCAGCAGCCTTCCAGGGTTGCAGCCTCTCTGTCTCAGCCACGCAGGAGCAGCAGATATGGAAAAGGCTCCAGGGCCATCGCATCCCTAAACCGGAGGAAAATCATCAGCCAGAGATGCCCAGAGGTCAGAACCTGGACACTTTGGTGAGGTTGGGGGCATTGGACTAGAGCCACAGGACCTAACGACTGACTCACTTGCTGTGTGACTCGAAGCAGATCACTTAACCTCTCTGATGCAGCTCCTGTGGCTATAAAGAGAGGAGACAAGACCAGTGGTGGTGGCACACACCTTTAATCTCAGAACTCAGGAGGCAGAGGCAAGTGGATCTGTGAATTCGAGACCAGCCTGATCTACAGAGCAAGTTCCAGGACAGCCAGGACTACACAGAGAAACCTGGGAAGGAGGGAGGAGGTGGGGGGACATACTAGTTGGCTGGTGCCCAGGGGCCAACCTGCACTAAATACTAAGTGGCTGAGACTCCTCACCTTAGGAACAGGCCAGCAGAGAGCAAGGCCTTGAAGGGGCCTTGGATGTGTGTGCTTTTTGCCAACTTGAGGCAAACTATAGCCACCCGAGAGGAGCAAACATTGATTAAGAAAATGCCTTCATAAAATCAGGCCGCAGGCAAGCCTGTAGGGCATTTTCTTAACTAGTGGGCTGGAGGAGGGTCCAGCCCATTGTGGGCGGGGCCACCCCTGGGCTGGTGGTCCTGGGTTCTATAAGAAAGCAGGCTGAGCAAGCCAGTAAGCAGCTTCCTCCATGGCCTCTGCATCAGCTCCTCTCTCAGGATCCTGCCCTGCATGAGTTCCTGCTTTGTGGGCACTCAATGGACAGTGACTCAGGCTCTGTAAGCCAAATAAACCCTTTCCTCCCAAGTTGCTTTTGGCTGTGGCATTTCATCACAGCAATAGTGACCCTAAGAGACAATGGGCAGAATGGAGATTGTGGGAGAGCAGGAAGAAAGAAAATGAAAAGCTGGGGGTGAGAGGGGCAAAGGCCCTTCCCGGAAGTCCCACCCTGTTTCTTGAAGCCAGCTGGAATCTTTTTTGAGGCTAGTTTCTTTGGAGCCTAGAAATGATAGATACAGACTTACACCTGATGACGTGCCTTGCTCTTGGGGACACATTTACACTCCAGTGAGAGACTGGAGAAAAAGGGGGGGGGAATGCCCAGAGACTCAGCAGCAAGAGAAAGCTCCCTCAGCTCTTCAATAGGAGCAGCCTTGTGATTCTGGAATGTGAGTGAGCCTCTGGCATACAGTTGGCACTCAATAAGTGACAGCAGGGACCACAAAACAGCTTTGTGGCCTGAACATAGGAGCAGTTGCCAATCAGATCTCAAGCTGGCAGGAGCAAGACTTGAAAGGGGCATCGGTGGCTCTTGCAGGGGAGCGTGCGCATGGGGGTGTAGGGGGTGGGGGTGGATGGTCCATTTCCAGCCTTCACAGTGTGGTTCACAATAATCTGTAAACCCAGGCTCAAGGGCTCTAACACCTTCTTCTGGCCTCTGCAAACACCAGGCATGGATGTGGTACATAGACATACATACAGGCAAAATATCCATACACATAAAATAGTCTCTTAAAAAGAAAAGTGAGCGCATTAGTGGTGAGCTCTAGAACCATTCATAAACAGAGGCAGCCCTAGTTTGTTAAAAAATAAAACAAAACAATACAAACCCCACAAAGCCTGTGTCATTGTGCATATGTCTGTAGGGAAGGATACACCACACATGGAGTGGATGTAAATAAACTTGGACTTGCAACTCCATCTCCTCAGATTATGTCACAGTCCCTTGTGGGGTCACATAACTACTTAATATGGAGGTTGCAAAAAAAAAAAAAAATCTAGCAACGGTAAAGGCTTCCTGAACACACAGCAGCCAAGAGTTAATTCAAAATCAGAAGCATAGTGAATCTGAGGTGTTTCTGTCAATATTCAACCATGGTGCATGGGTGACGTCACACAGCCTTGCTTCTGTCACACCAAACGGTCATCCCAAGCTGTGTATGCCCTCTCACTACACACCACCAGCTAAAGCTGCCTGCAAACTTGCCCAGATTCCAGACTACTGAATGCAATGGAATGCAAAGTTTTTACCCCAAACAGTTTCCTGTTCCAATTGAAACAAAAATCTTTACTGACAGAAAATGGACTTTCTCTTTGGCCCCACCACCTTCAGTAAGTATCAAATTCGCGTATCTTTGCATTGTATTATGCTAGAATGTTTGATTTTTAAAGATTGCTGTTTGAGTTGCTGCCTTGAGTTTCCTGAGAACTCATTAAATGAATCCTGGCTCCGGATTAGGACCAAATTTCCAACACGCTCTAAAATGGTCCTCAACACACTTCTGCTGGTTTATTCTGTGTGTTTATGCAAAGTGGCTTTCTCAGCACTGATTATACAACCAAAATATCGATCAGCTCTGATAAATGAGAAGATGCTCCATGTTCCACAGTGGCCAAGACTTCATTTTTAGTTCTTTGCTTCCAACAGGGTCTCTAGTAGCACAGGCTGACCTTGAACTCCTTATGTAATGAAGCAGGTCTTGAAATACTGATTTTTTTTTCTTTCCTCCATCTCCCAAGTATTAGAATTAAAACAAATGTTACAGATGTTAACAGCTGGAAGGGGGGTTACAGCTCAGTTGGTAGAGTGCTTGCTTTGTAAGCAGGAAGCCCTAGGATCCATTCCCAGCATAGTGTAAAACTTGCTTTTATAATGGTGCATGGACTTGGGAGGAGGAAGCCAGAGGGTCAAGGTCACCTTTAATTACAGAGCAAGATGTTTGAGCTTTATAGACAAATTGAAAATTAAATATAGGTCAGAGAGACTCCGCGATCTTCCACTTCTCACACAGTAACTACTTCTGCCCAGATGTCCTTCTAGACACCAAACCTAAATTCTTCAAGCTACAAATCAGCCACCCTGAATGCTCCTGGTTCCATCCAATGTTCTTAAGCTACAAAGCTCCCTATTTGGGGCAATCTCCAGGTGAGAGGCAAGAAGCTGACAAGGCTTTGGCCTGAGGCATGGGCTAACATTGCCCTCCTATGTCTCAGGAGCTGCCCCCATCCTATGGGAATGAGGAGGAAGGGGTGGGTCTGGCCCAGCCTCATTTTAGGGAGAGCACCCACCTCCTCCAGCGAGGCATTTTCCTGGCTTTGTTACCGTCACCCCCTCAGCTCCAGGATGCGTGGGATGCCTTCAGGCCCAACATATGTGGGATCTTCTAAAACAGGGATAAGGAGGAAAAGCAAAGTCTGTTCCCCTAGGTCTGTTGTCTCAACAAGCAGCGGCCTCCAGAAACGCTTCTGCGAGAGGCAGCAGGGGCCAGACTGAAAGGCAGAATCCCCAGCACACAGATGGGAAAACTGAGGCCAGCTAATGAGAGAAAGCTAACCTGGGTCACCTTGCACACTGGGTCAGGGTCAAAGTCAGAGCTAGACTGTAAACCCCTCAGACTGGAATGTGGGGAGAAGGGGGGCGGTATACCTAATGGGAACAGGGAGAGGAGGTATGTCAGAGCCACAGAGGCTGGGGAAGGTAAAGATGAGACCCTGAAGGCTGTCTGTCCCAGGCTGGCAGATATAACAGTGGTCCTGGTCTCTGGCTTACATAAGGATGGTAGAACAGTGGCCATGATTGGTGCTGTTCACTGTTTCTAACACCCATCCAGCTGTAGGGACACGTGAGCAGTTTTGGCCAATGACTGCAAATTCTAGGCTGGCACACAGAACAGCCGTACAATCTCCTGAGTTTTTTCTCTAGCAATTGGTAAAGCTGTCCCACCAGTCAGGTCTGGAGTGACTGAGGTGAGCAGAACTGTTGCTAACCTTTGCTGTCTGCTCTGTCCTCAACCAACGAGCCTTGAGGGTAATTGTTTTAGTACAGCACAACCCATCCACCTGACAAAGAAAACAGGCAAACTGGGACCAGACTGTCCTGGATCCAATCCCAGCTACTTCACTGACTGTCAGAGTGACCTGGGCAAGACTTTCCCCTCCAGACCTCTGTCTCTTTCATAAAAGAGATGACCTAGGGCTGGAAAGATGACTGATCACATGCTGCCCTTGGGGGAGGGGGACTTGAGTTGGATTTCTAGCACCCCCATCAGGTAGCTCACAACCGCCTATTATTACTCCAACTCCAAAGAGAAATCTGGTGCCCCCTTCTGGACTCTAAGGGTAGTGCACTTATGTGCATGAACCCACACTGAGACACACACACATATAATTTAAAAATAAAAACAAAATCCTTTTTAAGGAAAATAAAAGATACTTGTGTGGGATTCCGTACCTCTCCAAGAATCCCAGAACTCAACTTTTGTTTTAGAAATTTTCCATCACCAAGATGACACCGGATCTTGAGAAATACAGCACATTCTAGGATTCCCACAGCAGGTCTCTTAAGATGGCATACTCTCCTTAGCATTAAGACAGAATGCTCTCCTTCAGGGTGTCTACCCATCAGAGTCACCTGGGGAAGTCAGCCAGACTTATGGACCTAGGTATCAGGAATCTGTTGCCAGGCCTGGAAGCTTCCATCAAAAGGACCTAAGTTGGATCCCCTAGAAGCAGCAAGGAAGAGTCTGGGCAGAGTCTGCCATGCTTTCTTTCAGGGGAAGCTGTGTCCTGGGATGCTGCCCCTGAGAGTGACCTCCTTCCCAGGCAAGTCTGGCTACCTTGGAGATAAAAGCAAAACAGAGTTCTCAATAATGCAGCTCCAACTCAGCTGTGTAGCAGCCCCACAGGCTCCATCCAGCCGGAGGCCTGACTTCTGCCACCGGCTTTTGCCCTGCCTCCACCCACCCCCAACCCCAGTCCTCCCAATCCCACCACAAAGCCAAGCAGAGAAAGACACCAAGGGGTGAATTTCTGATTAAAAAACAGTCTTTGCTTGTTGCTTTGGCTGTTCTTGCAAGGGGAAAGATTCTGCCTTGCGTATACATGTGGGCTTAGGTGTGTGCAGGCTTCTCACTGGTGTTTTGGGTCTCTAAGTAGGAATATGTGAACCTAGGAGTGTGTGTGTTTATAGATACATGTGTGGAGGTATGAATATGCATATATGTGTATGCTCAATGAAGCTCTTTGGCTCTGTATGTATGTGTGTATATGTATACACATACATACAGATTCTTTAGTATGAAAACACCTTCTGATTAAAAACTATTACCATTAGTTTGGGTTAATTTTTAAAAAAAAAGAATTGCCTTAGAATCTGGATAGGTGATTCTGTTGATAAAGTGCTAGCTATACAACAGTATGAGGATCTGAGTTCAGATCCCCAGCACCCACACACATAAAGAGCCAGACTCTGCACACTATTGTCCCAGTGTTGGAGAGGCACCAACCAGATGGTCCTGGGGCTTGTTGCTCAGCCATTCTAGTCAACTCAGTGAGCTCCAGTCTTAATGAAAGACTCCATCTCAAAAAGATGGACATCCATTGATAAAGATCCCAGATATCAGCTCCTGACCTCTGTAGGCAGAAGTTTCTGTCCTACAAACCACTCCCAATTAACCACACAGAGGCTTCGTATTAATTATAAATGCTCGGCCAATAGCTCAGGCTTGTTACTAGCTAACTCTTACATTTAAATTAACTATTTCTTCTCTATACTTTGCCGTGTGACTTGGTACCTTTTCTCAGAACAGCTTGCTCATCTTGCTTCTCTTTGCATCTGCTCGTGACTCCTCCAACTCCACCCTTCTTCCCAGCATACTGTTTGGGTCTCCCCACCCCCCTAACCTTTTCCTGTTCAACTATTGGCCAGTCAGCTTCTTTATCAAATCTATCACAGTGACATATTCACACAGTATAAAGAAATATTCTGCAAACTATCATCTCCTGGCCTCCACTGTCGTATATGTGCAGAGACTCTTGTACCCACATGTGCATAGACACATGAGTATATACTACACACACACAACAAATTTTGTGGCACACACCTGTCATCCCAGAACTTGTAAACAGAGGTAAGGAAGATCGGAAGCTCAAGGCCAGCCTCAGCTACATGGCAAGTTCCAAACCTGTCTGGACTATGTGAAACCCTATCTCAAACAAAGCCAAATGCAAAAGTTCTGCGAAGACTCGTACAAAAGCAATACTCACGTCCCTCTGACCGGCATTTTATTTCCTCTCAGAGCATAGAAGCTGTTCGCCTTTTTAACATCCTTTCACGCCGGCAGAGCCTTGCCATCACTTATATGTCTCCCAGCTGCAGCGGGTTCATCTTTCTTGGGTAAACTAATTCCACATCACCCACAATTCCCAATTTCAATTTCTCGAAAGTAGAACAAGAACTTAAAGACTCTTGAAACATGGTACGAGAGCTGTATCTTCTAGATTTTTACAATCTTGTCCAGCCACCTTATCTCACAGTGGCTTATCCACCCCTAATTGAACAGCAATCTTTGTTTTTAGCAATTTGCCTTTATAAAGTCATCTTGAAGATTTCAATTTCATGTTATAGAGACAGCAACTTTGTGCGTATTCACAATATTTTGGTTTACTGATTTAATTGAATTACACAATTTTGGCATAAATGAAGCTGGGAACAAATACAGCTTACTAGTAGTCACTCAGCCTGAGGGAGCTGAAGTCCAGGGACTAAAATGCTCACAGAGAGTAGCTTCAAAAATGGCGAGATGGGGAGGCTGCAGGCTGTGGTGATGAAGAGCCAGAGAACTTCAGTCAGGCCACCCAGGGGAGACACTGTCCCTCCTGATGGAGATAGAGTAGACATGTGTGTATGCTGAGTGGGAAGTTGTGCACATGTGAATTTCATGTAGTCCAGACCCCTGGGAACCATGGATTCTCTTCCCAAGTATCCATCAATGGCAGGTGAAGGTGACATTGTTGTTGGTGTGCCCTGTGTCTCTGGCAACAAGATAAAGCTGGAGCAGGGCAGACACAGCACATCCTGGATGTCACACTTCACACTGGCCTGTGAGAACCGAAACCTTTTCTCTCCTACTCACAGGAATGGACACTCTGAGAAGTCGGGGGGGGGGGGGGACCTGGAGGTTTCTCAGCTTTCTAGGGCGACACTGGGCTGTAAGTGAGGCCTCTTTAAAGGAACTTCTGATTTCCTAGGACACGGCCTTGCCCCGCCCCTCTTGCTGGCCTGCTCCTGTGGTCTTCTCTGGAGCTGGTACTGGAGACAACCCTGGATAGAGAGTGATGAGGGCGTCTGATGATGCTGGGTTCAGTTTGAACCTGCCGCTAACCAACCCAGAGCTCATCTTACCACACTCTGAAGACTTTCAAGCCACCTTCATTTAATCAATCAGGTCCTATTGTCCCTTAAAAAGGGTGAGAGGGGGTCCTTTCTCCATCTTATGGGTGACGGAGTTGTCCTAAGTCACAGTGAGTGGCAAAGCTTGGTCCGGCACACATTTGTCTCTATTAGCCTCCTTTCACGCCATGCCTCTGTCACTCACCCACCTTTGAGTCCCCATTTCTTCACTGAGGGAAGCCACTGATGCTACATAAGACAGTCCACTCAAAATGCCATATCCAGTTGACAGGGGTCATTATATTATTATTACTATTATTATTATTATCATTGCTGTTATTATTACTTACATTGTGATGGAGAGACTGTGGTCTACTGCAAGCCACAATGAATCAGTAGCACGCTCGGGCTCCCGTGGCTTTGACCTGGGTGTTGCCACTGCTAGCTGCTTTGTTGGAGGCTGGCCGGCCCTCAGACTTTGTGGTTTGCCAACTTCAGGCTGCCCCAAGTCTAGCTGCTTGGAGAGCCGGGATTTCTCCCAGCCATGACCTGGGGTTCCAGAGGAACCAAGAGGAGCAGCGAGTGTACCCCTCAAAGTCAAAAGCCTGGAGGCCTGGTCAAGAACTCTCTATAAATATCTTCCCAACCCCAGCTCCCTATCTTTAGGAAACCCTAAGAAGAGGCTGAGTGTCCCCATCTGCTGCCACCTGAATTCCCGGGGAAAAGAGTATGCAGAGTCTAGGAGAAATAAGGCAGAGGATGCATTTCTAAGGCTGGCTCATGCTGGGAGCTGCCTGGGTATCTCTTGACCTGATTCTGGGAACCCCTCTCACCCCATCCCAGATGTGAGGCTTCGAACAGTAGAGAAGTCCAGACTGCAGCGCTCCCAAGGGGGAGCGGGTTTTGTGAGAAGAAGTTGCAGTTCTGTGTCCTGCCCAGGTATTCATCAGGTTAGGACTTTTTGCTCCAGAGAAAGACTCTCGGGAAGAGAAGGGACTGGCTTCTGTCTCAGGAATCCCAGAGATGTTCATTTCGGCTCTCAAGGGTAGAAAGGGGTGTGACATAAGGAACCCAAGGCTGGCAGCTACCTTCAGTAGGCTCCAATCCAGCCCAGCCTCCGCTAGCCACTCTCACCTGGCTCCAGCTCGCCAATGCTGCCATCTAGAGGTATCATCAGACACTGCAGACACTGGCGTTAGATTCTGAAGCCGCAAAGGATCCATTCCCACTGCCAGGTCTACTAGGGCATGAAGGTCTGAAGATGGAAATACATCCTGCCCTGCTCTGGGGGCACTGAGAGACCATATTTCATTCATCCTTATTCTCCAAAGAATTTCTCTCTGTTGATGAAAGTTTCCTGGCTCCTTGCTGAATAGCTGACCCCCTTCTAGCTGCTCAGCAAGTACAAGAAGGAAACACTGTGTCCTGGGCACATGTGCGCTTGACACCTTGTTACAAACTTAAAGCAGCTGCTGTGTGGATTCTAGTCCTTTTCTGGGTTTGGTTTGGTTTTGAGTCGTGGTCTCATGTAGCTCAACTGATCTGGAGCGGGTTATGTAACCAAAGATGACCTTGACTGTCTTCATGTTCCTTGTGCTGGGATTTTGGATCTGTACCACCACGCCTGTTTTCCATGAGAATCAAACACAGTATCCTGCGCTAACTCTACTGAGCTTCGACTCCAATCCCTACTGTCCCTGCTTTAAAGATGAGGAAGGGTCCGTGTAGCTGAGAAGAACACCTTCTGAGCAGTTGATACCCAGTACCATGCAGGCAATTTCCCTGGTTTCATTATTAGAGTGAGATCACTTTAATGCGAAGGCCCATTAGAGGGCCAGTCCTGTGTGGAACAGGACCTACTGGGTGTCAGGGTCTGTGCAGATGAGACCCTGCCTTGGATGTGTTCAACAAGGCTGTGGCATGGCTCCAGGCCTGACGCACTCTTTCCAAGAGCCATACCAAGAAGTTCCCTGAGAGACAAACCATAAGGTCCTTGTGAGAAGTGACCAGCTACAGGAACAATACTGGCAAGCTATCCAGAACCAGAGGCAATAGGCCCCAAGAGCCTGTGCTTCCTTGGGGAGCTCTACCCTGGGCTCTGTTCAGACGCTGTGGTGGATACAGAGCACCATCCTCCAGTCCCCACAGCCAGAAAGCTCTGTCCTCTAGCCTCACAGCAATAAACACCTCAGCCCAGCCAAGCTGGAGACCCCAAAGGGCCTGACACATAGCAGGTGTGCAGCCTGAGCTGCCTGAGGGCTGGTGAATGGGCAAGGTGGGGAGCTTATCACATGGAGTGTTACATGGAATCTCTCCCTGTTGCCTTCCCTGAGACTCCCCAAGAGCAGAGGAAACCCTTAGCCCCAGACTGGGTCTTCAACCGCTGTGACCCAAGGCAAATCTCCATGCTCTGGCCTCAGTTTCCCCACATGTATAAGGAGGAATCAAACCACTCAAGCAGTCTATACACCTTAGAGTGGGAGACAAAGAACTCTGGCCCAGGCTGAGTGGTAGTGGTTCACGTCTTTAATTCCAGCACTGTGGAGGAAGAAGCAGGTCAATCTCTGTGAGTTTGAGGCCAGCCTGGTCTACAGAGCTCTTTCCAGAATAGCTATTTCTAATAACTAGAGCTGTTAAAGAAACCCTGTCTCAAAAAAACAACAAAAAAATTAATTAAATAAAATAAGAAAAAAATGTACATGTAAAGAAAACTAATCCTACCCTGCAGCTCTAACACTTGGCCCTTACCTATTCTCTTGGGTCAAAGGTGAAGCTGCATGCTGTTCCTTTGAAAACCTAAATGAACTGCTACCGAATACACTCAGGTGTGCCTTGACATACACAAAGCACACATGTATACATACAAGCATGCACATACATATGTGTAAGCACAAGCATCCATACACACACTTGTATCTGCATGCCACACACATGAGCCCTTTGCTCAATGCTGCAGAGCTTCAGGAGCAAGTTTAGGGACACACAGAAGTTATGAAATTGATTTCTCTGAGAGAAGTTGGAATTAGTTTTAATTATCTTTATCTTTCTTCCAATTGTGCTCTCGGCCTTCCTCACACAGTTTAATCCATTGCTATCGACTTGCCCGCCAGCACTGGGGGCGGGGGCCATGTGTTCATTCCCAGAAAAAATAAACAGCAATGACCAAGCCCCCTCATCCCTTCTTTTGCAACAGAGAAACCCACCTCTCTCAGGCAGTGGGCAAGACTTCCCAATGCATGTACACACTCATGCATGCACACACACACAAACACACACACAATGGCCAGATGTCATCCCCAAGAACCTCTGTCCAGAAAGTCCTCCAGGCCAGATCCAGAAGGGGCTGGGGTGGGTTCAGATCCCAGCATCCCCACATTTGTTTCGGGAGAGGCTGACCCCCCTCATGAGGTTCCACTCTTCTGAAACTCTCTTCCAGGGCTCTGTGGCTAAGAGTGCTTCCTAATCTTTCAGAGGACTCATAACAGATGGCTCACAATCACAGGCAACCCCCAGCTCTAGGGAACACAACAATCTCCTCTGGCCTCCATGGTACCCATGTGTATACAGCATGCATGTATACAGACACAAACACATGGCCCAAATAAAAACAAGTACTTAAAAAAAAAAAAAGCCCTTTTCCCATCATCCAGGTCCTCTCCCTGAACCTACCTCCCTCAGGTTCCTTCCCAACCCTACACAAAGGTCCCCTGTACCACCTCACAATGGCAAGAGTAGGGCCTGCCCTATTTCCTCTCTGAGACAAGATACATAGTGGGTAATCATGAATGAATGAATGAACGAATGAATGAATGAAAATCACCGTTTTGAAGCCCGTATAATCTAGCATATCCACACACGCATTCACTCAACCCACAGTGAGTTCCATGCACCATGGGAGGCACCAAAGGTTCTAAGTAAATCTCTGAATGAGTCAGAGCCTCTTGGAGCATCCCACCTAAGGCAGTCCAACAGTGGGTAGGTGTCCCCGTTCTGAGCTATCTCTAAGGATGACTTCCTCTGATGGAGAAATACAAAGGCCAAGGGTTTTATTTCTAAAATCCCCCATAAAGGTTCCTCATTCTCTGGACAGCCTCATTTTCCCACCCCAGCCCTGATTCCAGCACTCCGAGATTAAAAGGTGGGACATCTTCCCAGGATTCTCAAAACTGTGCCCAAGCCTGAGCCAATTCCACAGCAGCTTCTTGGAGGCACATGTGCAAGGGGATGCAGCCTCTCCTCAGGGAGCATCCCTTGGAGCTTCAGAGGGGCCTGCCATCCCTCAGCAGTGAGGTGCCAGTGTTAAGTGCCCTGCGGGTGCTAATATTTTATGATTAAAAACCATTAAGGTTTAGACCGTTAAAATTTCAGGGACACAAAATCAATGACCCAATATTGCTTCCCCTGGTAAGTTGTGTAAATATTGTGTCTTTTATTGTTTGGCCGATGGCAAGAGCAGAGGTACAGGTGCAGATTATACTAGCAAATCCTCTCCTGGCCCAGCCCAGCCGTGCGCTGCTGGTATTAGCATCATGGCTTGGAGAGCCCCGATGAATTGGATGCAGGGAAGATTGGCTGATGGTGGAAAGTCATGCTTCTACCTCTCTTCACCCCAGACTCCCTTCCAGGAAACCCAGCCCAGACTAGAGGCCACCCTTGTGTCCCAGGCCCTGCCCCTCCCCCCATGCAGTATCTCCCACACCCATCACACAAGCCTGCACCCATCACAGAGTGACATGCTCCACGGACAGCCTGTCCATCACCAGAAACTGCCATCTGCTTGAATTTTCACATTTAATCAGGCTCTGTCTTTAATCCTCTAGGGGCTCAAAGTGGGGTAGAGAGGATGATTCCAGTGTTGTTCCTGACTGGGGATGAGGAGGGGAAGAGGCGAAAGATCTGCCTGGAGTCATGACAGGCATTCCCAGGGTGCCTCCTGCCTCTTGGAGCTGGGGTGTGGTCAGATCTGTACCTGGCTCTGGATGGGGGATGAGGTTTAGGTTGATGCTGGAGGAACTTCCCATGTTTAAGGGGATGGGGATACCCGAATTTTCCATCTTCTTCCAGTTTTGAATACTCCCCACTATGTCACTCAGAAAAGAATCTGGGAGACTCTGGGATTAGGCGCTACAGGTCACACCTCTGCCCCCCTTGGAAGCTGAAGCTGAAGTACCCTTTCTATGGCCTAGAAAGGCTATTCCTGCATCAGGGGAGGAGCGCCAGCCAATGGGAACAGCTGGACTGATTGAAGAGGCCGGGAGGACATCCAACAGATGCAGAAGGGGCAGCTGTGTAGAAGATGGGGTGAGCTGAAGCACAGCAGGGGCCAATGCTGATGCTGAGGAAGACCAGCTTTGGGGGTGGTGACACATGACCTGAGGAGAAGGAGCCAACAAGCTTATAAGAGAGAACACTTTGCCAACAGGGAACACCTGCACTGGCAGCTTGGCTGGGGGGGGGGGGGACAGCTGGGCTAAGGTGGAGACAGCTGGTCTGAGGTGGGGACAGCTGGTCTAAGGTGGAGACAGCTGGTCTGAGGTGGAGACAGCTGGTCTGAGGTGGAGACAGCTGGTCTAAGGTGGAGACAGCTGGTCTGAGGTGGGGACAGCTGGTCTAAGGTGGAGACAGCTGGACTGGTGGGGACAGCTGGGCTAAGGTGAGGGCAGCTGGTCTAAGGTGGGGACATCCTGGCCTAGCTACAGGCACAGCAAACTGCCCCCGATAAAGATCATAAGTAGGGACTCCCAAGAATTTACCAAAAAGAGTGAAAAGAGAGGGAGGGTGTGGAAGCCCACCAACCCCCATCCCACTGTGCCCGCCATTTTATGGGCATCTTGAAAAAAAAAAAAAAAAAAGACAGGATCTTATGTGTCCCAGGATAGCCTCAACATCGTTTTGAATTCCTGATGGTCCTACCCTACCTCTTGGACGCTGAGATTACAAGTAAGTGCTACTATGCTGTTTATGCAGTGAATGCTGGGGACCAAACTCAGGAGTTCAGTCTGCTAAGCAGGGGTTCCGCCAACTGAGCCACATTCTCAGCCTGACATATGTCACTTGATGTAATCTCTTCAATATTTCTGTGTTTCCGATGATATTTGCACCATTTTCGATGGGGAAACTGAGGATTAGCAAGACTGAATGGCCTGCTCATGATCAGAAAGAAGTCTGATGATTGGGAGTTGACAAGTTCAATCCAGTTCCCTGAGCTCATCGGGAGGCTACAGCCCAGTCCCCAGTGTACCTTTCCAAGACTGTTCTCGAGAAGTAGGGCCCCAAAGCCCAGCCCACTGCTGATTCCTGATTCCCCTGTCTGCCTCTGCTATTGTGAAAACTAGTGGCCCAGAAGTGTTTGGCCCCCAAGCCTTGGTCTCTAGGAAATACAGCTTCTTTGAGTAGTCATAGATAGAATGTACAAAGAGTTGGGGATGGAGGGGGGACAAGTAAGACAGGAGGATCCTTGGGATAGGAGGCTTCTGATGACCCAGACCCTTCTTGCATTTGGAAATCCTCTGGTGCCTTTCCCCACCCCCACCCCAGGCAGAGCACAGATAGAACCCTTCCAATCAGCTCTGTCAGAAAGTGTGGGCCAGGGCCCAGAATGAATGGGTTCTCTTGGTCATTCCACTGAGCAATATTGATGTTGTAGAAGTGTGTCTGTGGGTACAGAAAGATCCGGGTATGACAGTGGGACCGTGGAATTACAAAGAAGTTGGGCATGTAGACCCTAAACCCCAGTGTTGTGGATTCAAATACTAACTTTACAACTTCAGGGATATGTAGGCAGAAGTTTCTGTCCAGCCAGCAACTCTCAAATACCCAGAAGCCACTTCCCCAATAATTGACTTAGAGGCTTAATATTACTTATAAATGCTCGGCCATTAGCTCAAGCTTGTTACTAACTATACTTGAAGTTATCCCATATTTCTATTTAATTTTATCCATGTTGCTTGTTACCTTTCCTCCATAAGGCATCCTCATCTTGCTTTCTCTGAGTCTGGTATGTAACTCTTGACTCTGCCCTTCCTCTTCCCAGAAGTCTCCTAGTCTGTTCACCCTGTCTACATTTCCTGCTCAGATACTGGCCAATCAGTGTTTTATTAAACCAATTCAAGTGACAAATCTTTACAGTGTACAAGAGTATTATCCCACAGCAAGGATGTGTAATGCAAGCTTGGGCAAGTCATTCAGCTCTGTGCACAGATCCTTTCTCTAAAAAAAAATAGGACAAATAATAATATCCTACCCCAAAAGTTGTTGTGAAGCATTTTTAAGTGGTTTTACCTCAATTTTTTAAAATTTTATGTGAATTGGTATTTTGCCTACATATATGACTGCACCATGTGTGTGTCTAGTGCCTATGGAGACCAGAAGAGGGTGTCTGATCCCTTGGGACTGGAATTTACAGATAGTTGTGAGCTGTACATGGGTGCTGGGAATCAAGCCTGTGACCTCTGGAAGAGGAGCCAGTGCTCTTATCTGCTGAGCCACTGAGTCATGGACTGTTAGGTGTTAGCTGTGGCCCATAGCTCCACTAGATAAAAAGCTGCTTGGAGGTAGGGCTGAGCCTCCCTCCTCCCCCCCCACCCGCTTGCACTGGTTGACTTTTTTCTCAACTTGACACAATCTAAGGTCAGAGGAAATGTCACTTGAGAAAATGCCTCCATCACAGTGGCCTTGTAAGCAAATGAGATAGTTTGAATGTAATTAACCCTCATAAGCTCATAGGGAATGGCATTATTGGGTGGTGTGGCTTTGTTGGAGGAAGTGTGTCTCTGTGGAGGTGGGCTTTAAGATCTCATATATGTTCAAACCGTTCCCAATATCTCAGTTCACTTCCTGTTGCCTGCTGATAAAGATGTGGAACTCTCCAGTGCCATGTCTGCCTGCACACCACCATGTCTCACTGTTGCACAAATAAAGAAATTCAGGGCCAAATCTCTTGGAAAGGCAGAGGTGTCAGAGGGATCTACCCACCTTCAGTCTAGGAGGTTCAGACAGTGGTAACTCACACCTTTAATCCCAGCACAGGGAATATCCTGGGAGTGGTGACCTACACCCTTAATCCAATCTGAGTTTGAGGTCATTTTAGTTTACAGAAGGAGTTCCAGGCTCCCAGGCAGGCAGTGGTGGGGCCACGCCTTAACTGAGCAAAGAAAGTATTTAAGGTAGGCATAGAAAGACAGAGCAGGCAGAAGAAGCCATGGCTCACACTGTTAGTCCCAGCACTTGGGAAGCAGAGGCAAGAGAATCCCTGTGAGTTCAAAGCCAGCCTGGTCTTCAAAGCAAGTTCCAGGACAGCCAGGACTGTTACACAGAAAACTCTGTCCGGAAAAAAACAAACAAAAGACTGGAGGAGGTGGATCTGATATCTCCAACTGTTTTTATTATATTTGAAAATATCCCCACATCCCACCATAATGATAATGAACAAAACTTCTGAAAATGTAAGCCACCCCAATTGACTGCTTTTCCTTTATAGGAGTTGCCATGGTCACGGTGTCTCTTCACAGCAATAAAAACCACATGCAAGACAGCAAGCCTATGGGGCATTTGCTTGATTAAAGATTGATGGGGGCACGCCCAGCCACCTCCGGGAAGGTGGTCCTGGGCTGTATTAGAAAGTAGGCTGAGTAAGCCCTGGAAAGCAAACCAGTGAGCAGCTGTCCTCAGCAGCCTCTGCTTCACTTCCTGCTTCCAGATTTCTGCCTTGAGCTCCTGCCCTAACTTACCTTCACCATGCATTCCTACTGCAGGCTGAAATGAGCCCTCTTCTCTCCAAGCGTGCCCAGTCATGGTGTTATCACACAGTGGAAACCTAACTATAACACCCATCCAGCCCCAACACCACCCTGAACAGAGCCAGAAAGCCAACCTTAGTAACTGTGGAATGCAAAGGAGCCAGTTGCTAATGACCCTGGTCAAGAATAAGATTACTACCCCAATTTTCAAGCCAAATTTGATGCAAACTTTAATTAAATACTGGCCAGATAGATGGGCTTTGACTAGGTCTATCACGGGGCTTCTAGAAGATGGCTCCCAATCAAGTTTTGAGTGGCTTAAGTATTTCCCATAAGGTCCAATCAGGAGCAAGTATACATCCTGACTTACCCTCAGCCTACATCCAATCAGGGTCAAGCCTACATCCTGACTTATTTCCTGCCTGTGAGCCTCCTGCCCACATGTGATCAAGCACATCTAGTGCAGATGGGTCAGACAAACTTGTTTAAGGGAGTGAAAAACACGTGGATTGTTATCTCCCATAAACAATAGTACCCAGCATTTCAGGGACTACTTGCTCTTGAGCAAGAGGCTGGTAGATCTGAGACATTTTTATTTCATAGCTCCCTTAGGCGTAGTCATTAAAACTTAAAATGTAACTTTGGCTCTCACATGAGCCAGTGACTATGTGTGTGCATATGTACAGAACATTGGGGTTTTTTGTGAACGTCAGTCATCAGTGCTGCCTGTATGCCTGCTAGCAGCATGGCATATGTGTGCCATGTGGATATAGGCACCAGCAGCCTGGTAGATGCATTAAAGTACGTGGACCAGTGATATGTATAGTGTGTGTGTGTGTGTGTGCATGTGAACTGTGAAAGGAGGTGTGTGATTCTGTGTCAGTACCTGTGTGTGTCAGCACTGTTTGTAGGAGTGTGAATGCGTGTTGGCACTAGATGTACAGTGTGCCAGGGTTATTGTATACTCGGGTCCATGATGGATGTGTTAGTGCCTTTTGCATTGCTGTGACCAAAATACTAATGTTAGCTCCTGGTTTTAGAGACCTCATTCCATAATGGCGGAAAGAGCATGAGGAACCCAGAAGCACAAATCACGGCAGAGAGGGGCCTAGAAGAGAGAAATGCTGTTTCTGTACAAGCCAATCTTCCAAGTCACGCCTCTCTGGAAACACTCATGGATTCTAAATACAGTCAGATTAACGAAGGTTAACCTTTGCTCTGGGTCTGTCTGTCTGTCTATATTGTATGTACATGTACATGCATGACATTGTATAGACATATTGTCAGTATAGGCTCTCAGTGTTGACTGTATGGAGCTGTGTATCAGAAGTGGGTTCATACATGTGTCAGTGTATGTGGCTATGTGTCACGCGTAGGTTTGTGTGTCAATGTTGACTGTGTGTAGATGTTTGTTAGTGGGTTGCTCACACATTTATCAGTGGTAGATGTGTGTTACAATATGTCATGTTTGTGT
Source organism: Phyllotis vaccarum (assembly GCA_033318265.1). Lineage (NCBI taxonomy): Eukaryota > Metazoa > Chordata > Mammalia > Rodentia > Cricetidae > Phyllotis > Phyllotis vaccarum. Next base: position 41,025,318 of record JARWLC010000003.1, read on the forward strand.
TACCTGTGTTATTAGCTCTATTTACATCAGAATTACATTGTTACATGCTTCATCATATAGGTGTATGTATGTGTGTGTGTGTGTGTGAGAGAGAGAGAGACAAAGAGAGAGAGAGTGAGAGAGAGAGTTAGGGATAATGTTGTGTATATGCCTCTATGTCAACAAATGTTTGTGTGTCAGTGTGTGAGTCTGTATTGTGTGACTGTATGTGTCATTGTTGAAGGTGTGTGCATGACTGTGTCCATCCCCATGTGCTTCTGTCTGTCAGTACTGGATATATGTATAGATATGTGTTAGTTTGGATGTATAGATGTATCAACAATGGCATAACATTATTGTATATTATATATTCTAGCACTATATGAGTGTCAGTGTTGTGTGGACCTGTGTCAATATATAGCACACACACAAAGGTATATATGGTGTTGAATGTGTACCAACCTGGTATGTACATGTATCAGTTGCATATGTATAGGTATGGGGACTGAGTGAGTGTAGTTATTGGGAGCCGTACATGTAGTGTATTGGCAATGGTGTATGTGTGTTGGTACCAGGAATGGGTGTTGGTATTTGGAGTGTGTGTTGGTATTAACTACTGTGAATATGGGGAAATGTGTTTGTAGTCAGAAGTTTCTGTATCCTGCCGGGCCAGCCCCAAAGCTGATCAATCCCAATAAACATACAGAGGCTTATATTAAGTACAAGCTGGTTGGCCTATGGCTCAGGCACATTACTATCTAGCTTATACTTTAAGTCAACCCATATTTCTTATTTATGTTTAGCCATGTGGCTGGGTCCTTTTCTCAGAGCAGTATCCTCATCTTCTTCCTTCTGCATCTGACTGCATCTCCTGCTCTGCTCTTCCACTTCCCAGAATGCTTCTAGTCTGCTTGCCCCGCCTCTACTTCCTGTCTAGCTATTTGACCAATCAACATTTTATTAAACCAATATTTACAGTGACAAATATTTATAATGTACAAGAGCATAGTCCCACAGTATTGCCATTTGTAGTGAGAGGTTTCTGTGTCCCACCCAGCCAGTCCCACAGCCATTCAGTCCCAAATAATCACATAGAGGTTTATATTAGTTATAAACTGTGTGGTCTATGGCTCAGACTTATTACTTGCTAACTCTTATACTTTAACTTGCTAACTCTTAGACATATTTCTATTTATGTTTGGCCATGTGGCTAGGTACCTTTTTGCTCAGTGCAACATTCTCATCCTGCTTCTGTGTCTCACTGTCATCTGTCCCTCTGCTCTTCTGCTCCCAGAATTCTCCTAGTCTGCTTGCCCCACCTCTACTTCCTGTCTAGCTACTTGACCAATCATCATTTTAATCAAACCAACATTTACAGTGACAAATATTGGCAGTGCATAAGAGCATAGTCCCACATCAGGTGTTGGTATTGGGAGTGTGTCCTGGCCTTGTGGAGTGTTGGTTTTGAAAGTATATGTTGGTATTGGGATGTTGTTGGTATTAGGGGGTGTTGGAAGTGTAGTGTATGTTGAAATTAAGGATGCTTACACACATGGTGCTGATATTGGGAGGGTACATATGTGCTGATATTAGAAGTGTGTGTGTATGTGTTGGTACTGGGAATGTCTGTGGTAGTATTGTATAATGTGTGTCAGCAATGGACTTACAAGTGTGCTGGTGATGGGTGTGTGTTTCTAGATGTCATGTGGGGTTATATTTATGTGCATATTCTGTGAGCAGGTGTGCAACAGCAAATAGCCCTTGTCCTCTACATGGAGAGAGGCAGTGAGGCAGGTCCCATGGGTCTACCCTTCAGCCTGTATCTACTCTCCTCCTCAACTACACCCACCCACACCCCTCAGCCAGCACCTGCCCCATGACTGGCACCAGAGTTAATAAGTGTTGCTTTTTCTTCTATTCTACTCAGGTCTGTGATGGAAAACCGAGGGCTTGAAGTGAGCCCCAAATCGATAGTCCATTCCATTTAACGGGGCGGCTGTCACCATAACGAGATAAAAGTGGATTAGCTTCTGCACTGCCGCCAATCCACAGGGGCCAGCTGTTCCCTGCGCAGCCTACCCAACCAGCACAGCTTGGGGTAGCCACCACCCTTCAAGACCAGCCACAGGCTCCAGCCAAAGCCAGGACTATGCCAGAGGTCAGAGGACTCAGGACTGGCTTCAGGAGCAGCTGAGGGCTCACTGAGAATGGAGGTGGCCAGAGAGGAAAACAGAGCCAGCTGGGGCCATGTGTCTGAGATGACAACCCTGGAAGACCGTCTCTGGACCATGGATGTCACTGAGCCATGCATCCACACCCACTTCTTGATGCCCTGGGAACCACAGGCTGTTTGTGAAGTCACTGCCTGGGACAAGGGCCTCCCACTCCCCTGGGAACTGAACAGAAGAGGCTGTTCTTGCAGCAAGGAGGATGCCAAGTAGACAACAAAGGAACTTGAGAATGGTGAGTGGGGGGGGGGGTTGTTTGTTTGTGACCAAATCTTTGCCTTTTCAGGATTTGTCTTAACTTTGGCTGAGTGTTAAGTATATAGTACTGGACAGCATGAGTCAGCTGAAACCAGTTGATCAACTGGACCCCACTTCAGTTCTTTCTGGTTTTCTGTAATATGTCTTGTCAAGATAGTTTCCCAGCTGGCCCACTTACTTTTAATGTTAGTTTGTTTTAACATCTTTTTCATTTATTCTGTGTGTGTTGGAGGGACAGGGCATACACATGCCAGAGCATAGCATACCTGTAGAGGTCAGAGGACAACTTGTGAGGTCAAACTTGGCTTGTTGAACTTAGCAGCAAGCTCTTTTTGTTTACTGAGCCATTTTACAGGCCCTACGGTGTATGTGTGTGTGTGTGTGTGTGTGTGTGTGTGTGTGTGTCTGTGTGTCTGTGTGTCTGTGTGTGTGACTTGCACTTGGATGTATATGCCTTTAAAGACCAGAAGAAGGTGTTAGAATCCTTGAACCTGGAGTTGCAAAACAGTTGTGGGCTACCTATCTGGTGCTGGGAACCAAACTCAAGTCTCCTGCAAGGAGAGTATGTCCTTGGAAACACAGATAGGCTGCATTTAACAATAGGATTCTTTACCCCTGGCTGGTCTGGTCTGCTCTGTGGTCTTTCCCATGTTTCTGTGGTCTTTCTTGTGTCTGTGTGGTCTCTCCCCGTGTCTCTGTGGCCTCCTTTGTGTCTCCATGGTCTCCCTTGTGTCTCTGTGGCCTCCCTTGTGTCTCTGTGGCCTCCTGTGTGTCTCTGTGGTCTCCCTTGTGTCTCTGTGGCCTCCCATGTGTTTCTGTGGCCTCCCTTGTGTTTCTGTGGCCGCCTGTGTGTCTCTATGGCCTCTTGTGTGTCTCTGTGGCCTCCCTTGTGTCTCTGTGGCCTCCCTTGTGTCTCTGTGGCCTCCCGTGTGTCTCTATGGCCCCCTGTGTGTCTCTGTGGTCTCCCTTGTGTCTCTGTGGCCTCCCGTGTGTCTCTATGGCCTCTCTTGTGTCTCTGTGATCTCCCTTGTGTCTCTGTGGCCCCCCTTGTGTCTCTGTGGCCTCCCTTGTGTCTCTGTGGTCTCCCTTGTGTCTCTGTGGCCTCCCTTGTGTCTCTGTGGCCTCCTGTGTGTCTCTGTGGCCTCCCGTGCATCTCTGTGGCCTCCCTTGTGTCTCTGTGGCCTCCCTTGTGTCTCTGTGGCCTCCCGTGCGTCTCTGTGGCCTCCCGTGTGTCTCTGTGGCCTCCCTTGTGTCTCCGTGGCCTTCCTTGTGTCTCTGTGGCCTCCCGTGTGTCTCTGTGGCCTCCCTTGTGTCTCTGGTCTTCCTAGGGTCCTCTCCACCCTTTGCTGCTTGCAGCTCTAGTGTACTTTTCTTTGCACGTGAACGTTGTGACATGCTTGGCATCTGCATGATCCAGGTGCCTTTATGTTTCCCAAGCAGCTAATTAATGGCCCACACCATTTCAGGACAAATTGACCCTCTCAACGCTAATTTGAAATGTCACTTCTTATCATTTACTAGTGATGCGTCTGTGAATCTGTTCATTTTTTTATGCTAGCCAACACAAGCTTTGTCTGGCCTGGTTTATGATGCAGCCTGATGTCTAGGAGGGCCTTCCTCTTCAAAGTTAACTCCTTGTACCTGTTACTTGATACCTGCATGAACAACAAACTTAATCTTTTAAAGATATCAGAAGAGCACTCCCTTTGAGGCCTGACCTACGGGCAACAATCCCCAAAACAGTAGAGACCCAAGTTGTCCAGAGCTAGGCTGTGATCCCAGGATGACCTTACTACTAAAACAGCACCATGAGGCTAGACTTGAAATTGCAAGGTCCTCAGCCACCCCAAGGCAGCTGTGAGAAAATAAAATGTGGGGATGAGGCACAACTCAACTGCCCTGCTACATGATATGGAGCGTCTTCTTGCGAGTCCCCGAGTGGCTTCCTGAGAGGCAATGCTGACTGGGAGCAGGAAGAGAGGCTGGGTATGGAAGAGAGGTAAGGAGGGAGGGATTGAGAGAGGGAGGACCTCAACAATTCATCCTCTGGGGATGGAGCTTCAGAGTGAAGACTCTGAGCTCTTTACCTTACCATCAGGAAGGAGCTGGGGTCTTATCTGCTCCACTGACGTTGTTAGAGCGAGACCCTGAACCAAGAAGGTAGCACTCCTTCCGTGCAGGCCACCCAAAAGGGCTAGGGAAATGGAAGGGAACGGACATGGGGACGGGGCCAGGCCACTGCCACTGAGATCAGTAAGAGAGAGAGACAGGAACAGGCCATGGCGTCAGGGGAGAGAACTTCTAGGAAGCTGTGTGAAAAGAGACATAGATGCCAGGAATAAACTGTGGAAAAGTGAGGGCCTGGGGTAGAGAGTCTGGCTGGGGTCATGTTGGAAGGGGAAAGGGCTAAAGCATCCTAGAGTGTCCTGGATATGGTGGGCATGTGATCTCAGTGAGACAGGGAAGCAGAGGATGTGGTGTTGCCCAATGTTGAGGAAAGTTCCAGGTTAAACCCAGGACCACAGGAACCTCTCACAGATGTGCAGGAGGGATTATGAGGGACCTCTGGAAGACACGTGCGCGCTGTGTGGTAACTGCTTTCCTTTAATCCCAAATGCTAGGGAGGCTGAGGCAGGGGGATTACAAGGTCAAAGCCAGCCTGGGTTGCATAGCAGGAGCCTGATGAAAACAGACACATTTTAGAACAGGATGATCGGCCTCCTTTCTGGTCCACAGTGACTGAAAGGCCCATCCCCTCCCCCTAGAATGGGAGAGGTGGGGTGAGGAGGGAGGGGGAGGGAGGGTGGGAATGGGATGATGGGATTCTAAAGGAGCCGACAGCTGTCAAATAGTATAAAACCTCGTATGTTAATAATTCTTACAATTTTGCCAAAGACTTAATGGCTGGCCTGTCAGGAGAAGTGACAGAAGCTATTATGGAAACAAGACAGGAATATTTGGGAGGCGGTGTGGACAGCAGTGCCCAGTGCCAGGCCTCCGAGGACCAGAAGGAGGTCAGCCAGGCTTCCTGCCTACTGCCTCAGCAAGGCCAAGGCTGAGCGCTCAGTCAGAGGAGCCAGGTCATTGTGGATTCAAGTCATTGACTGTGGATTGATCACCTTTGAGGACATTTTAATTAACTGTCAGGTCCCAGAGTGGCTCCATTTTTCCTACCCCGCCCTTTCCCACTCTGTAGCCACCACAGTCATCAACACAAGCAAACAGCACAGACCACAGCACAACAGGGCGGGTGCCCATAGGTGATCGACAGGTGATTGGGACCCATGGATTCTGAACATGGCCAGTCTGGTGGCTCAGGAGGTCTCTAAGGAGCCCCAAACTGGCCACATTCAGAAGCCAGATGTCTCCAGGGGCTTAAGAAAGCTCCTGCTTGGAATGTTGGAATGCGGCAGGCCAGTGGGATGAGTTAGTGGGTAAAGTGATCAGCACGCAGTCCTGATGACCTGAGTTTGATTCCCAGAGTCCTTATAAAGCCAGATGCAATGGTGTCCATCTGACATCTTAGATGTCCAAGCATGAGACAGGAAGTGGTACTAGGAAAACCAGCCAGTCTGGAATACACAGTGCAGCAAAAATGAGAAGACAGGCCCTGCCTCAACATGGTGGAGTTGTCCTCTGACCTCTGGCTGCGTGTGTACCACAATGCTTGCACACCCATAGTCACAAACAATGGTAATAATTGTGATGAAAGTCTCGATAGAGCGTGTGTAACAATGCTTTGAGAAATATCAATCAGGCATAGTGGTGCTCAGTTCCAAGAGCTGTACCCATTTTCTTCATGTTCCCAGAGCGAGACAGGAGGGGGGGAGAGGCAGAAGTAGGCATGCCAGCCCAAATCAGAACCTCCCCAACTTAATGATGCATCAGACACCCCTGGGTGCTTTGTCGAAATACAGAGTTGGACCTAGCAGGTGAGGGCTGAGATTCTGGTGCTATAAGGTCCAAAGGCCATCCTTAGAGTATCAAGGAACTAATGTTTTATCTTATCTAGCTGACATAACACGCATTGAGATACATCATCCTTGATTGACAGCAGAAACTGAGGTTTAGAGAGATGGAGTAATACAATCAAGGTACTAAGGAGAAAAATCAGTACATGAAGCCGGGGGCCTGGCTTGAGTCTGTCATCCACCCTGGTGCTCTATCTTCTCCCCAGCATTTACTGAGAAGCCAGAGGTCTGCAGTGAGTTGGGGGGGGCACCCCAAACAATACGGTTTGGAGAAAAGTCGTTGCTGTACCTAGAAAACAAGTGTCGGCTGGTTCTGGAAATTTCTCCCACTTTTGTGGAAAAGCTCCAAACTGATTTGCTGGAAGAGAAATATTTAACTGTACTGGCAAAAGGCTGAAGAGCCGAAATGAGGGGAGGGGCCTGCTCTCCAAGCCGGAGCTGAGAAGACTTGGTTGGGACCTTGGATTAGAGGATGACCTCACTGCTACCATCAAAGAAAAACTATAAATGTGGGAAGGCTTGGCCAGATGGTGGCACACACCTGTAATCCCAGCCTTCAGGAGGTCAAGATAGGAGAGCTGCTAAGAGTTCCAGGCCAGCCTGTACTTCAGAGAGACACCTGTCTACAAAACAAAATAAAATAATTAATAAATGTATGAAGTAGGTAGAATACTGCCTGTATTCCCAACATTCTGGAGGTTGAGGGAGAAGAATCAGGAATTCAAAACCATCCTTAGCTATACAGCAAGTTCAAGGACAGCCCACACCACTTAAGATCCTATCACAAAGGCGGGGTGTAATAAAATAAATGTGAGAATGTTTACCTCTCCTGCCCCCTCCAGGTCTCAGAAGCCTAAAAGTCAAAGAGAAAAGTGACAGCCACCCACACATGAGGCATCGGGTCCTGTCAGGTAGGCAACAGGGGTGACTCTGGTCCTGCTCTGTATAGGTGTGGAGTCCACCTTAATGCTCCATTCAAATCCTCCATGTCTCCAAAGCAGGAGCTGAAACAGCCCAGGGCTAAACAGGCCCAAACTGTAGGGGCCTCCTGATACTGGAGTGAAGTGTTTCCCATAGATGAGCCCCCAGGGACCCCTCTGCCTCCAAGAACAAAACGAAAAAACTCCAGAATGTCTCCAGGGTCCTCTTGCATCCACCCAGTCCCTGCCTACTCCAGCCGCCTGCTAAGGCAGCTGTTCCCAGGCCACTGGGCTGCACGCCCACACTGCCTGCAGCCGCCCGCCCAGGAGCATTAATTGAAAATTAATCCGCTCACTACGTGCCGACGTGCAAATCAAAGCTAAGTGTCTCAATTAGGAAGAGAAATGCAGTCAGGACTCTTCCTGGGCACCAGCTTATTTATGGGGATAATATCGTTTTTAATGAGGGAAGCTACTAAAAGGCACAACAAATGTAACATTTAATAGAAAAATATTACAGTATTCCATCAGCGGGATGAAGCCAGGAGGGCGTGTTCCAGGGACATACAAGCACTCGATTTCCCAATAGTGTGGGCACCAATAAAGGAATGTGTGTGGGCACATGGGTCTGTGGAAGCATGCATAGGTTTGTATGTACATGTGTGTACATGTGTCCTCCATGCCTAGAAATGGAACCCGTGAAAAAGAACCAAGGTTTTCTGAGTTTGGATTGTAAAATGAGAATGCTCCCAGAGCTGGGGAGGTGGCTCAGTCGGTTAACAGCCTGTTGTACAAACCTGAGGACTAGAGTTTGGATCCCCAGAACCCATGTAATAAAAACCAGGTGTGGCAATGTATACCTGCAATCCCAGCAGAGGGTGGGAGGAGACAGGTGGATTCCTGGGCTCACTAGCCAGCTAGTCTAGCCAACTTGTGACCCTGTGTTTAAAAATACAGTGGACAATTGAGAAAGACACTTGATGCTAAGCTCTGGCCTACACACGTGGCCACACTTGTGTACACATGAATAAACACACCACACAACACGTACATATACAGAAGATGGACTGCCCCTCTGCCAACGTAGAGGCCTGAGTTTAGACACATAAGACCCCAGATACTTTCCAGATCCAAGACAGACCTGGTTTATTGGGTCCCTTGGCATGTGCAGGTCTCCTAGCCCACTTCCATGGAGACCCATCCAGGGAACACAGACCTCTCCAGACTCTCTGTCATACAAAATCATACTGTCCCAGCCAACCATATCGCTGGCACTTGAAGATTTCTAAGACCTTCTGGGCCTCAGTCTAGTGCCCTGGGCTGGCACTGCCTTCCTTGGTCTCGGGAACAAGGACCAGGGTTTATATTTCAAGTCCATGTTCTCCAGCTTCTCCCTCAATGGCCTCTGTTCATGCCTCTGTGGTGTATTAAGAGGTTTTTGGCCCGGACTTTTGGGCCTAGCTTCAAGGTTTAGACTCACAGGCCCACAGTCCCACAGAGACACACAGATGCTTACATTAATTTTAGGCTGATCGACCTAAGGCCCAGGCATATCACTTGCTAACTCTTTACCCTTAAACTAACCCATGATTCTTATCCTGTCCAGTCATGTGGCTCGGTACCTTTTCTCAGAGCAGCATAGTTGTCCTCTGCATCTTCTGGCTTGTCTGGCAACTCTGGAGTCTCTGTGGCATTTCTGCTCTGTTCTTCCTGTTCCCAGAGTTTTCTTAGTCTGTTAGCCCTGCCCATACTTCCTGTCTGTCTTTGGCCAATCAGAACTTTTTATTAAACTCATAGGCAGGACAATTATCTACAGGGTAGCATCATAAATCCACTACACTGTGGTGTGGAAACATGATTGTGATACAGCTCACAATTCAGGGTAGCCTCATCTTGGCACAGCAGAAGATGCCTTCTCAGTATCCCATACAGCACCCTCTTCCAAATAACTACTGGTGCAGGGCCCTCCTGGATGGCAGGCCCTTGCTCCCTCCCTCCCTCATCCCTCAGGGGTGTTTTGACTACCAATCCTCCTCTGTGTCCCCTGAGGCCCATGGGACTAACAGAAGGTAACGCACAAAGTGACAGTGGGTGAAATGTGGCATGCTTAGTGTCCCCTGACTATCAGAGCATGGCCAGAGAGGCTCAGTCAGGAGGATAGAGACGTCTGCCTCTGTCCTCTGGTCCCACCCCCTGAAAACCCTGGTATGAACAGAGGGAAGATTTTCATCACCGCTTCTCAAAAGAAGAAAGTGGTGCTCAGAATAGTTGAGAGCCTTGCCCAAGACCCCCCTGCAGAGAATAAAGGTTTACTGGGGAAAAAAAAAAAGAAGAAGCCCCCAGGCCTCCTAGAACCAAGCCCTGAGTACTTCCATTTCTGAGGAACCTGGGAGTCTCCAAAGCAGGGGACCCATGTATAAGCCAGTGTGCTGCCTTCCATGGCTCGGGTGCCTTTGAATTTGGTATATAACCTCTCTGAGAGTTACCTTTTCATTGATAAATGGGGAAAGTAACAGCACCTAATCTAGGGGCTTCTTCTGGGCCAGTGAGCTGATACCCCTCAAGCCCCTAGAATTGAGCCAACACACGATAAATGTTCAGTTTGCATTTGAGGAGTTAGCATTATTGGGCCATCCTACCCTCAAGCCATTATTTTCCTGGTCAAACTTCCAGAACCATTAATCAGCCTGTGAAGAGCCTTAAGACAAGGCCTTCTCTATCCCAAATGGCCAGCACAGAGGCCTGTTGTGTCCTGTAACACAAGCAGTGTGTATTCCTATACATTTTTGTTTGCCTCTCTCAAGATCCTTGCTAGACATTCATTATGTTTGAATTCTTAAATAATAAAGTAATTGTAGTAATAAAACTGATTGTACAAGAGGGGGTGGCCAGTGGAGGATGGTACTGTTCCCATTAGACTCCTTCCTGCCTCTCTTATGTGACCTACACAGATCACAGACAAGGACGAAGCTCGCGCTCCTTCCTGTGGTAAAATCCTCGGAACCTGGGAAAATGTCTGAGCCTGGTAAGTGATTTATTATTGCTGGTGAGAGAGGGGGCTGCCCGAATCTGAGAAGAAGGTGGAGAAGGCAAGCTATCAGGCTACAGGATGCAGGCCTACCTGTCTCCTTAGGCTGCCAAGGGGACAGCCGCTCCTGCCTGGAGACTTGAACTTCTGGGAATAGCAACCCTGACCCCACACCCAGGTACAGAATGGCCAGCCACCTGCTCCTTCTCAGACCTTCAGGTCCAGACTGAAGACATTTGAAAGTTAACTTCCCACAAAAGTCATTCTCCAGGATTAATATTTATTTCTTATGAAATTTAAATTTTTCAGTGTAATTAAATTTTTATTCATCCTGAGTTATAGATAAAAAATATTTATAACTTTTCCCTTTCACATCACTGAAGATGATGATAAGGATGAAACCAATTACCAGGACCTCCTCCCAGTGGCTGCTCTGAGGTCAGGGCAGGAATCTGAGAAACCTTGAGAAAGTAAAAGCTGGCATCTGTCACCCCAGGCCAGAGAGCCCAGGCATGGGAGCCATGGGTAAAAGAGAGGGGCCTCAGTTCCACACCCCCAGTGTCTTGGAATACTAGGCTGCTATGACACAAAAACCTGTAAACAAGGTGACCTACAGCAGTAATCAATTACTTCTTGTGGCTCTAGAAAATGAAAACTCTAAGGTCATAACGATACTGGATTCCATTGTCTGCTTCGGTCCTCAGTAAAGCCTTCATGTCAGTCCAAAGTCTTGTGCTGTAGATCCGGGGACAAGGGCCTCGAGATCCTCTCACGGCTGGAAAATCCACCCTGTTAAAAAGCCTGTACCCTTCCTTACAGGTGGGGCTATTCAAACTCTCTCTGGTCTCACATGCTCTATCTTGCCCTGGGAGATCAGCACCCACAGCCAAACTCTCTACCACATACTGACAATTTAACCTCAGATCACCCTGGAAGCATGCTGCCACCTGGGAGATCACTTGGGGTCCTGGCAACATTTGATCGGTAGCCATCCCTAAATAGAGGAGTGCCTGGGAGTTTCAACGGGGCTAGCATCAATTTAAGAACCAGACTGTTGTCAATACCATTTTGCCTCTCCTCTCATGGGCCAAAGTATCTCGGGACCTAGGGCTGGGACTCACCTCTCAGATGCCTCCAGAATAGGGACAGCCTGCCCTTCCTTTCTGGCAATGGCAGGAAGCTGCAGAGTCTGCTCTCTAATTAGACCTGTCGCCAGGCAGAATCACTCCCAAGCTGGGTTGGGGAGGTCATTAGCTGGAGATGGATAAGTGCTAAGCCAGGCTCACTCTGGAGATTTACAAGGCTTGGGCTAGGGAGGATTTATAAGGTTTGTTAAATTTCTAATTGAGTTTAGAGTGCTGTGCCATGGTCTTGGTGACCAAGCTGCACGGATGAGAATTAAAGCAAGTGTCCCCATCCCTCACACTGCAAGATGACTGTGGCCTCTCCCTCGCCTGGCTGCACAGGCAGGGGCTGCCCCAAAACAGTGTGGTCTAGTGGGCAACCCCAAACTAGCCCCTTAGCATCTTCTGTCCACTCCTAGGCCTGACCATGGTCTGCAGGGTCTGCCTGGGCTGGCCTGCTTGATTTTGTAAATTTGTAGTTTGTTGGTGAGGGGGGCAGGCGCGGGGTGTATATGGGTGCATGTCCATGTTGGTACACTAACATATGATTATGATTATATGTACATGTGAGTGCTTTTGGAGGCCAAAGGTTTGGAGGCATGTGTGTGTGTGTGTGTGTGTGTGTGTGTGTGTGTGTGTGTGTGTGGTGTGTGTGTGTGTGTGTGTGTGTGTGTGTGTGTGTGTGTGTGTTGAGATGGAGACCTCTCATTGGTTGGCCTGACCTGAGCTGGCCCAAGTAAGTGAAGCTGCCTGGCCAGTGGACCCCAGGGATCCACCTGTCTCCACCTCCCTAGTTCTGGGATTATAAATGCTTGCCACAACACCTGGCTTTTTACTTGACTCCTGGATCAAGCTCTGACCCTCATCTTTGTATATGATCTCCTAGCCCCTTAGTCATCTTTATAAATAGTCAATACTTGCATATAATTCAAAATTCCCACAGAAGTATACCCAGGGAAACCCTCTCTCCCTGACTCCCAGCCACCATCCTGTTCTCCTCACAGGTGAAAGCCAAGGTATGATGGAGAGGAATTGGAGATCCTCTCAGGTATCTCAGGCACCATTCCTATCATCCCTTGTTCAGTAGTGTTCACACAGGCCCTCCCACCTGCTGCCGAGTGATCTGGGCATGGGCCTTTTTTCCAGTGAGCAATAGCATCATCCATCAAAACTCAGGAACCTGACAAACAGGTACCGAGTGCTCCAGAGCAGCAGTTCTCGGCCTTCTTAACACTGTGACCCTTTAATACAGTTCCTCATGTTGTGGTGACGTCCAACCATAAAATTATTTCATTGCTACATCATAACTGAAAATTTGCTACTGTTGTGAATTGCAAAGTAAATATCTAATATGTCACCCCTGTGATAGGAATTGATTCCCCTCCCCCAAGGGGCCACGACTCACAGGTTGAGAACTGCTGCTCTAAAGGAAGCAAACCAAGTTGATGGGCAGATGTGGTGTGTGTGGCCAGGGAAGGCCTCTCTGGTGGGGTATCTACCTGCTGCCTGAGTTACCAGCTATGTGAAGAATGGCAGGGACAGTGTTGTAGTGATGCAAAAGCTTGAGGCAATGTTTGGATAAAAGAAAACCGGAAAGAGACTGTGAGCACACCCAAAACAGAAGATGTGGCGGCACCAAGGATGTGCCCTCAGACAGCCCTCCTTCATCCTGAAGCTCAGTTTCCCCATCTGTGTGTGTGTAGGTCAACAACAAAAGCATTCTGGTGTATGGATAAATAAGCTTGCTCACATGAGCGCCCACTTGGAAGGCTTTCCTCCTGGGATCTTATAAGCCTGAGGAGTAACCTCCAGTGAAGAGTTTTCCTAGACCTGAGGAAGGGCCTTAAGTGAGCAGGACACTGGGCTGGGTTCCTGAGACAAGAAGGCTTGTTTCCATAATGCCACGAATTTTCTTATCTTGTCCAAGGACATGATGAAGTTTAGGTTCTAGGACACGTAGCAAATCGTGAAGCATCTGGAACAATTCTACCCTAATAAGCCCACTTCTTTCTTTACCTGGGAAAACACAGGTGAGAAATTCCCCCCAAGGCTGTCTCTAAAAGGGAAACCTGAGGGGAAGTGAAACAGAAACGGAGTCTTCCCTCCTCTGTACCGCCTGCATCCAGGGCCTTGGTACCACTGAAGTGCCTGCAAAGCCCATGGTCCATAGTGTGAGCATTGTGCGCCCTCTGGTGGCAACTCTGCCAACCCAAAGCCTGGAACTGTAAATCGTCCTTGTATCCAGACCCCGCCCTCTCCAGCCTAGAAATGGGCAGAAAGGACAGTGCCCAATAAGGATGCCACCTGGAGTGTCACATGAATGGTCCAGGGTCATGCATTAAGTGGATTTACCTAGTGTCCAAAAAAAATTCATTCGTTCACTCTTTGTTTCATTGAGCAGTTACTATATACCAATATTGTCACACACCCAGAGGGTTTCTCTATATAGCCTTGGCTGTCCTAAAATTCTCCCTGTAGACCAAGCTAACCTTGAATTTACAAAGATCCACATGCCTCTGCCTCCCGAGTGCTAGGATTGAAGGTGCTCAACATCACTGCCAGGCTGCCAATATATTGTTCTAGAAACAAGCAAGCAGCAAGTCTCTGCCCTTGAGGAAGCTACAGTTTATCACTGGCAAAGCCTCAAGAGTTGGTGCTCCAGTTCCCCCATATGCTTATAGTTAGACCACTTGGTTCCCAGTATCCACATATCTGTTCATGTATAACTCCATTTCCAGAGGTCCGACACCTTCATTGTGCCTTGAAGGTCTGCACACACATGGTGCATATAAATTCATGCAAGCACACACAAATATAAAAATAAAAGGAAGGGAATCTCTTTTTTTAAAAAAAAAAAAAAAAAAAGCAAGGCTCGGCTATGTTATTTCAAAAGTAAATATTAAGCCAGGCATGATGATGTGCCTTTAAATCCTAGAACTAAGGAGGCAGAGGCAGGAGGATCTCTGAGTCTGAGGCCAGTCTGGTCTACAGAGCTAGTTCCAGGACAGCCAGGACTAAATAAAAAAAACCTGTCTCAAAAAATAGGTACATTAAGTACAAAAGTAAAGTAGGTTAAGAACAGAAGGTGATCATTGCAGTTGAGCACACCTTTAATCCCAGCACTAGGGAGGCAGAGGCAGGTGAGTTCAAAACAAGCCTGATCTACAGAGAAAATACCAGGCCAGCCAGGGCTACATAGTAAGACCTGGTACTCAAAAAGAAAATTAAGAATAAAAGAATGTAAAAAGGCATATCTTCCTAATGCTAAATAAATAAACACTGAGCCAGCTGTGAATGCCTGTAATCTAAGAACTTGGCTATTGGTAGTGGGAGGAGAATCAGAAGTTCAAGATTATCCTCAATTTAAACGCCAATTTAAAGTCAGCCTGAGAGACATGAGACCCTGTGTAATGAGATTCAGGCATTATTTTAAAAGACCTAAAGGATTAGCTTTGAATGGGGCATGGCTAGCCCCCATTGAGGACCTGGGGTACACTGCCCTTCCTTCCTGTTTGTTCCTTTGTCCTCAGAGAAAGGATTGACACTATCACAGCGTGGGACAGTTCCACTCTCCAAAAATTACTTAAAGCTCAATTTATATCAATAAAACTAATAAATATTAATCTTTTATATAACCAATTACAAATAAATAATTCTACAATAACCCTGTCTTTAAAAAATGAAGAATAGGAAAACTGGACTGGAGTGACTACAGTGACATCAGACAAAATATATTTCAGATCAAAGCAATATTGCTGATCATAATGACCGGGGACCAATTAATCAGAAAACACTTCAAACTGTGCATCTCATCACCACAAAGATTCAAAATACATGAGGCAAAAAGAGAACAGCGGGAAGAAACAGATGGATCCACAGTTATAGCTGGAGATCTCCATACCTACCTCTCAATAACTGATAAAACGGGCAGGCAGAAAATCACTAACGATTCAGAAGATTCAAGCAACACTAAAGCAGATAGCTCTAACTGATCTTTTCAGAACATGCCATTCAACATCTGGATACATATTCTATTCAAGCATGCGTGGAAATATTGAAGATAGGTCATGGACTGGGAGAATGGTTTAGTTTTCAAAGAGCATGCTGCCTAAGCATGAGAACCTGAGTTCAGAACTCATGCGCCTATATCAAAAGCTGGGCTCTGCTGTCCACTCCTGTAACCCCAGTGGTTGGTGTGGAAATAGGAATCTGTGGGGCTTACTGGCTACCTGGTCTATTCAAATCAGTGAGGGTTAGGTTCAGTGGGAAACCCTGTCTCCAAAAAATGAGGTGGAGAGGTGGCCCAGTGGATAAAGCCCTTGCCATGCAAGCCTGATGACCTGAGTTCCCAGAACCGAGGCAAGAACCAGACACAGTGGTACATGGATCTGCAATTCCAGAACACCCTATAGGGAGGTAAGGGCAGAGATGAGAGAATCCTTGGACGCTCCCAGGCCAGAGAGGGAATACCTTTAATAACCTGTAAGTCAAAGGAGAGATCACAGTATTTCAAGATGAATTAAAATGAAAACTCAAAACTAGAGGAGTGCACTATGAGACTGTGAGGATTCTGAGAGCCCAGCCCACTACTGGGAAAAGACCGAATCCGTGACTACAGCTTCTGCCTTACTCAATGAGGAAAACGGGCTGGAGAAGTGCCTTGGGCGTTAAGAGGTTTGCTGATCCTGCAGAGGACCTGAATTTGGCCTCCAGCCACTCACATCATGGCTCACAACTGCCTGTAATTCCAGCTCCACGAGACCTATGATAGCTAACCTTGGTTGTCAGCTACATCTGGAATCAAGGAAGGAAGGCCCACACCAAGTCTGGGCCACACCATCTGGTGGCAGCCTACATTAAAGGCCCTGGGAGAAGGGAGCTCTGCTTTCAGCCTGCTGGTCCTGATTCTCACTAAGCTTATCTATCCTGTTGTTGCAGCCATTATGAAATCTGACTTCTCCAGGATCTCAATGCAGACTGAAGACCAGAAGCTCTCCAGGAATCCTCTCAGACTCCAGCACCAGATGGACTGCTGATATATCCAGCCTCATGGACTGAATGAATATTGCATTCTCGGCCTTTCCATGACGAGACAACTATTGTTGGACAACCTGGACAACATCCTGTGAGGCAGTCTAATAAACCCCCTTTTAATATGCCCATTCTATCAGTTCTGTACCGTTAGAGAATACTGAATAATAGAGGGTCTAAGACCCTCTTCTGGCCTCCTTAGGCACAACACACATGGGCACATACACATAATGACATACAAGCATATACATAAATTGAAAAATAAATGTATTTGACTTTTGAGGCAGGATTTCTCACTGTGTGGCCCTGCCTGTCCTGGAACTAAATTCATAGACCAGGCTGACCTCAAACCTACAGAGAACTGCCTGCCTCTGTCTCTCAAGTGTTAACATAAAAGGTGTGCACCACCATGCTAGGCTCAAAAAAATAAACCTTCAAAAGAAAAGGAACTAAGAAAAGGGAGTCAGCTAAACCTGAAGTAAATGGGGAGAAAAAAAAGATTAAAATTGAAAAAAGATTAAAATTGACATAATTTTAAATTAATTTAATAAAGGCAAAGATGTTTGTTTAAAGAAATCTATAAACTCAATAAACTCCAGGTGGACCAATCAGAATGTGAGTGAGGAGACGGATGTTATACCAAGACCAGAAATGAAAGAAATGTTTGTATGTCACATGCTATCTTAGTCACTGTTCTCTGGATGTGAAAAAAAATCCAGACAAGGCAACTTACAGAAGAAAGCATTTAATTGGGGGCTTGCTTAATTTCAGGAGATTAGTTATCATCACATGACAGCATACACAGTTGCCTCAGAGAGGCTGAGCCCTATATCCTGATCTATATAGGTGGCAGAAAGAGAGGGATGGAGGGATGGAGGGAGATAGGAAGGAGGGAGGGGTGGGAGGGAGGGAAGAGGGACTAAGTGTCCAAATACATGAGCCTATGAGGACCAATCTCACGCAAACTACTACATATGCCCTCGTGTGTGGAGGTCAGAAGACAACTTGCCAGGGTCAGTTCTCTCCTTCTGCCTTGTTGAGGCAAGATCTCTCATATCTGCCCTTTATATTTCATGTTCCAGGATAGCTGGCCCACAAGCTTCCAGGCCATTTTCCTGTTCTCACCTCCCCATTTCACATACTGCTCTCAAAGAAGATTCAAGCTCAGTTCCCACATCAGCACCCACATCAGGCAGTTCACAACTGCCTATAACTCCAGCTCCAGGGAATCTCATGCCTCTGACCCCATGGACCCCTATACTCATGTGCACAAACCCATACATATACACAAACATATGGACATAATTTAAAATTAATTTAAAAAATAATACTGAGATTATGGGTGTACACCACTACATCCAGATTTCTATGTGGGTTCCAGGGTTCAAACTCGGGGCATCAGATCTGAGCAGCAAGCACTTTCACCCAGTGAGCCATCTCCTCCACCCAAGATTCCACAGATATTAAAAAAGAATATCTATATAGCCAGCTGAATTTGAGGTACAAGCCTTCCCACAAAGATAACTTCAGAATCAGATGGCTTCCTTGGGGACTTTTAGCAAGCACTTAAGGAAGGTGTGAGATTGTGAAATCTATATTAGATTAGGTCTTGGATCCCATTTTCTGGCACATAGTTCCTAAAACACTTTGAATCTCTGGGAACACAAGTCTTCTGTGTACTCTCTCAGTTCATTTGGGCAGCTATAACAAAAGACCTTATATTGACTAATTTATAAATGAGAGAATTATATTTCTTGAAGTTCTGGAGGCTGGAAATCCCAAGATCAGGTGCCAGTAGATCAGATGTCTGTAAAACTTCATAGATGGTGTCTCATGGCTGTGCATCTTCATGTGACTGGAGTGACAGAAGGGACCAGGCAGCACCATCTGCTTCCTGTATATGGGTGCTAACCTCAGTGGTGAGGGCAGAACCCTCATGCTTAACACTTTCCTGAATGCCCCACCATTTTGGGCTGTAGATCTCAACATATGAACTGTGGGGGGTGGGGGGAGCAATCCCAGCATTCAGACTGTAACATATGCTGAGAGGGCTGGCAGCTGGTGGGCCTCCATAACTTCAGGATGGGGCTGGCCACAGAAAGAATACGGCCCAGCTTTCAGCCTGTCTCCCTGGGAAAGACAAAGGGACTTCCGGTAAGTCAATACAGAATGACCAGCAATTTCCAGTCACACCTGGGCAAGGAAGCCTCCATTATAAACATACAAACAAACCGGACAGCGTCCTGAGTGTTCTGGATTGCTGAACTCAAGGCAGTACCTGAGGAGGGGCAATGCTGGAAAGGATATGAAAGCGCCATGATCCTGCCCCATGGACATACCTGCCCCTACCCATCTGACTGTCCACCTGTATTCTCTATAACATACCTGAACAACAAGTCCATAGCAACGAATCACATTTCCCTGAGTTCTGTGACCCATACTGAATAACATACTAGCAAATTAAACTGGAGGGGGAGGCTGTGGTACACATGCCCGGGGAAGTTGGTCACAGTGGCTATATCGGTGCCGCCCAGAGGCTGGGATGTCCTTTGTCCGTCCCCATTTTCTTCTCAGAAGACTCCTCCTACCTCACTGATGCTCTGAGCTCACCCCTGAACAACCGTGTGGATCACCATGCACCCCTCATTCTAGTTCTCATTTTCTTCTGTTCTGATGGGACTGTGTCCCATGGCTGGGCCAACAAGGCCTGGCAGCTGCAGAATCAATGACTACAAGCCTGTGCATGAGACCAGAAGCCAGTCTCCCAGATCCCAGGGATCTCTAAGAGCCTCGGAGGGGGCGGGAGGGGGTGATAAACTGGGGGGAGAGCTATCCTCAAGGAATGTTAGTGGAATAGTTAAAAGTCTAGCTGAGGCCACAATTCTGAATCTAGGCTTCCTGCTAACAAGAGGAAAAATGCTAAATAAGTCACTTCACCTCGCCAAGGCTATAAAAAAAAAAAAAAACAAAAAACAAAACAAAACAAAACAAAAGAAACCCAGGGCCTGACAATGTAGCTAAGGATGGCTTTGAACTTATATTCCCCTGTCTCTACCTCCCAAGTGCTCAGATTCCAGATCTGTGCCACCATCCCTGGTGGTAGGGGTCAAACCCAGGGATTTGTACTTTGTGCTTATAGGCAAATACTCTCCCAATTGAGCCACATCCTTGACCCCACTTTGCCTCCCTGAGCCTCAGTTTCCTGTGCAAGAGTGTTTACTTCAGAGACTTGCCATGGGACTGAATGACTTATGCGTGAAAATGTTTCACCTAGCATGTGGCCACAGGGACCACAGTCCATGCAGACCCCAGCCTATGGGCTGACCAGGAGCCCAGGCATCCTGAGAGCCAGGACTGGGTTCTGAGATGCAGGGCAGAGCAGTCGGCCTCCTCACAAATACTCTCCCACCTCTGCTAGCACCTTGAGGCACTGAGATCTCCAGTCCAGCTGTCCAGCCTCTCTATGAGCTGGGGCTTAGCTCTATTCCTCCAAGCTAAGAAGCCTTCAAGGACCCCAAGCCAGAGTGGAACCCACCTCTGTCAGCCAAGAATGCTGACTGCTTGTTCAGCCTGATAGCTTCAAGTGAGTCCCATGGTCTCTTCCTAGTGACTTAAGGTGAGTAACCTAGACTCTCTATGCCTTGGTTTCAGAATGTATAAAACCAGGCCAAAAATGGTCATGTGTGCTAATTTAGTTAATAAACATAAAGTGGGTGTGATGCTCTCCGTCACTATAAGACAACAAAGTATTTGCTATTTTTGTTATCATTGTTCTTGATTCTCCAGTACATGGCCAAGTGCACAGAAAACTTCAGAACATATTGACTGAACGAGCAGCTAAATGAATGGGTCAATGAAATGAACACACCCGCCTCTAATGTTCCTAGTACCCTGGTCACAATGGCATTGGTTTGGAGAACCTTGTAGGTGCCAGGTACACGTGATTTAACTGAACCTTAGAGGTTCACATGTCCAAGATCACGGCCCTTTCTTTACCTCCCATTTCATTTTAATTATACACATGATACAAAAATCATTGAAGAAAAAAATAGAAAGAGGCAAAATAAAAAATAATCAATGTAAAATCACCTGCAATGCCACACTCTGAAATTACCATTGTTAAGCATTCGCTGACAGTCAGCCAGATTGTCTTCATGCATTTTTTTTTTTTTAACAAAGATGGGCTCACATTATGCAAATGCCACACCGCAATGGAGTGTGACTCTCTCCGTGTCAATAAATATGTATCACGGGCAGCGGCGACTATTCCATTGTAGAGCAGAATCACAATTTATTTAACCAATTTGCTGTTGGGGATATTTAGGCTGATCCAATTTCTCACCATTTTCTGTGATGAATATCCTCCTTATACAGACAACTTCTTGAACTTGTCCAATTATTTCCTTAGGATAAATCTCTAGAAGTGGAATTTCCGAGTCAAAGACAATACACTTATTTAGGGCTCTCCATCTATGCATATGGCCACATCACCTCCCAGGAGGCCTGTACCAATTTATACTCCTCCTCTTGGCACAGGAGATGTCAACCACAATCGCAAAGAGAATGGGAAAATAGGCCAGGAAGGTGGTGTTTATCAGGAAAGGCCGAGCCATACCACAGTAACAAATTAAGCCCCAAGTCTCAGTGGAATGAGACAGCAAAGGTTTATGTCTGGTCCAAGTGGCAGATTCAGTCTGGCTTAGAAGAAGCTCTGCCTTCAAGAGAGAGGTGAGGGTACAAACTTCAGCAAGATCTGCCTGCAAATAGCTGTATTGTCCAGAGCCTGGGATCTCCATGGCTTCTCTAAGACTTAAGGGATTAGCTTAAAATTTAAATTGTGTGTGTGTGTGTGTGTGTGTGTGTGTGTGTGTGTGTGTGTGTGTGTACATGTGTGCCCATGTATGTAGAGATGTCTTCCTCAACAATTGTCTTATTCTTTTAATTTATTTATTTACTAATTTATTTATTTATTTTGTGATGGCTCTCACTATGTAGCCATGCTGTTCTAAAACTTGCTTTGTAGACCAAGCTGGCCTTGAATTCAACAGGGACTAGCCTGCCTCTGCCTCCAGAGTAATGGAATCAAAGGCATGGGCCACCATAACTTTATCTTTTAAGGATCACTCCTTGAGCCTGGAGCTCTCTGAGTCAGCTATATTATATGTTCCGTAAGCTCCTGGGATCCCCCTGTCTATGTCTCCCCAATGCATGTACCTCCTCACCGAGCTTTTCACATGGATTCTGGGGATCTGAATCCAGGTCCTGGTACTTATGTAGCAAGCCCTTTACTGATTGAGCTATCTCCCCAGGCCACTGGCAGGTTCACTTTCAATGGCTTGATACGGAAGCCACAGTTCATTGGCTGGAATGATCACGAGGCCTATCCAGTTGCACATGGGAGAGAAGATGGGACCTTGCACATATCCTGGAATGACAAAGATACCTGATAAGAATAGCTACAACATCTGCTACAAATAGGAAGCATTAAAAAGCACAGGAAGTTTCTTTGGGCAAGAAAATTGGGAACTGAACTCTGTTGAACTTGTACCACCCCCGCTGATGTGGTGTTTTGTAAGAAAGAGTTATTTTGCCTCCATATACTGAAGATACCCAGGCAGGCCAGGCTATGAGTAGGAGGCAGCCTGGGGACAGCTCGTCCCTTACCTACAAGGCAGCTCACATCCACTGCTTATTCTGAGCCACAGTTCCAGAGCCATGTGATGAACCCCAAAAAGGCAGTTACCCTGAAAAGTTATGAACGACCAGGGATGAGGTTCTGTGAGAAATCCTGATCTCTGCCACCCTCTCTACTGTCTTTTGTCTGTCAGTAGTCATGACGTCAGCCCTCTGCCATGAGTCGGGGGACTATAGGAACCCATGCCAGGGACACGGCACTAAGGAACATACTACCTAGCTCTGAGCCAGCCAAGCCACTTACTGTGTTTGTGATCTTGAGGAAGCTATGTGATTGATCTGTAACTGTTGCCTAGTTTCTGGATGATGGCGTCTGTAACAGGGACCAAGGCCAGATCTGCTTGCAGCCGCTTTTCCCCCCCAAAATGACTCAGATGCTTATATTAATTTCATGCTCTTTGGCCTATGGTTCAGGCACATTGCTAGCTAGCTCCTTCATCTTAATTCAGCCCATTTCCATTCATCTGTCCTGCCACATGGCCCATGGCTTACTTCTATTACCTTACCGTTGCTTCTTTGAGAGGCTGGATCACATTTCCCTTAACTCCGCCCTCCTTCTCCTACCTATGCTCTGATTCCTCTGACTACTTCTACGATGCCTGTCATGGGCCAAAACAGTCCTTTATTCACAGCGTACAAAAAGACATTCCCACCTCAAGTATTTGCCTCCCAGGCTGATCCAAAGCTTAAGTCCACATCTGTGTTTTGATGGAAGGGACACAGAAGGAACCTTATAAGTTTTGCAGCATTCAGAGAGGAACCAAAGAAAGGCACTTCCCTGTCTCAAAGAACCAGGAGGCTTTTGTAACCAACAATAAACAACCTAGAATTTCAGGCATAATAAAAGGCTATGAAGGAAATTTTAGCAGAGAAAGAAGAACAGACAGTACATATACTGGAATATTTGCTCTGAGAGTCAACATTTGAATTGAGTTCTAGATAAAAAGGAGAAATCCATAGACTGAGATGATGCTGTCAGTGAAGTGCTCGCCGCACAGCACGAAGACCTACATTCAGATCACCAGAGCCCACATGAAAAGCCGGGCATGGTAGCACACACCTGTAACCCCAGTGCTGAGAGACAAAAAGGAGGATTCCTGAGCTTGCTGACTGCCAACCAGTCTGAGTTTGTGAACTACTGGTTTAGTGAGAGACCCTGCCTCAAAAACGAAGGTGAAAAGCGACTGAGGAGGCTATCCAATGTTGACCTCCGGCCTCTATATACAGATGCACACAACTGCACACAAACATGTACACACACATAACATACAAAAGAGAGAACCATGTCTACAGGCATCACTAGAGAAATATCCCAGTGGGGAGAGAGGATTGTAAAGACCCTGATGCAGGAGCATACCTGGTATGTTTAGGAACCAACAAAAAGACCTATAGCCAGAACAAGTGAGCACAAAATGGACCATAAGGTTAAGTCCCAGATGTGTCTATGACAGGATAAGGGGTTCAGTAGACTTCAGGGTAGACAAGGAACCACTAGTAGGTTTTTATACAATGCTTAAAACCCCACACCTGTATACAGCACCAAATGCTTGGTCCCTAAGGGCTCAGTAAACATTTGCAGCAATTGGTAACCACTATGGCAATAGTGACAATGGCCAAGACAGGTGCTGAGCTCACACACACCAGAGAGATGGAGACACCAAGCCAAAGAAGTATCAGAATACAATGCTAAGCTCAGCTCTGGTGGGTTTTTTTTTTTGTTTGTTTTTTTTTTTTTTTTTTTTTTACTCTTGTGGGGAGGCACCACCAGCTCACAAATAAGTTACTCACAGAGGCTTATCTTAAATATAAATACATACCCTTTGCTTGGCTTGCTTCTTGTCAGCCTTCCCTAACTTAAATTATCCCATCTATCTTTTGCCTCTGGGCTTTTACCTTTTTTCTATTTCTGCAAATTTTTCTTTCTTACTCTGTTGCTGGTTGTGTAGCTGGGTGGCTAGACTCTTGCATCCTCTTCCTTCTTTCTCCTTTTTCTCTCAGATTTCTCCTTCTATTTATATTCTCTGCCTGCCAGCCATGCCTATTTCTCTCATCTGCTGAGCTATTGGCTATTCAGCTCTTTATTAGACCATCAGGTTTTTTAGAAAGGCAAGTAACACAGCTTCACCAAGTTAAACAAATGCCTGAGTTTTCTGCCCCATCCAGCCTGAGGTCCAGACCTGCAGTGCTGCAGCCACTTAGCCCCAAATAATAAAACAAAGATTATATTAATTACAAGCTGTTTGGCTTATGGCTCAGGCACATTACTTTCAAGCTCTTTCAACTTAGCCCATTTTCATTAATTTGTGTATTGTCACGTGGCTCGTGGCTTACCTGTGTTTCTTTACATCTTATATCTTTCTTCCTTAGACAGCAGTTCACAGTATCTCCTTGGCTCTTCCCTCCTTCCCCTTTATCTATGCTTAAGTTTCCCACCTGCTTCTAAGATGCCTTTTATTAACCAATGGTAATTCACAGCATACAGAAAGAGATTCCACATCAAAGCAAAACATCTTTACATCATTAAATGTTCCACAACATAAACAAAAGTAACACACCTTAAAATAATACTCTACAACACAGGTCTTGGGAGGATGAGGCAGGAAGATCAATAGTTCAAGGCCACCCTGGATGATATAGTGAGTCTGAGGCTGCCTGAGTTCAAAACCTCATCCCACTGGAAAAAAAAAAGAAAAGAAAGATGCAAAAATGTAGTTCATATTCGCAATAAGGTTTTACCCAACTATCTAAGAGTTTGTATTGTTGTGAAGAAACATCATAAACATGGCAACTTTTATAAAGAAAACATTTACTTAAGGTGACAGCTTACAGTTTCAGAAGCTTAGTCCGTTATCATTACAGCAGGGAGAATGAGGGCATGCAGGCAGACATGGTACTGGAGAAGAAGCTGCTACATGTTGGTATACAAGCAACAGAAAGTAGACTGAGTGTCACACTGAGTGAAACCTGAGCAAAGAGATCTCAAAGCCTTCCCCCACAATGACACACTTCCTCCAACAAGGCCACACCCACTTCAACAAGGCCACACCTTCTAATAATGCCACTCTGTAGTCAGAAGTTTCTCTGTCCCACCAGACCAGTCCAACAGCCATTTAGTCTCATTTACCACACAATAATCACACAAAGGCTTATATTAATTACAAACTGTTTGGTCTATGACTCAGGCTTATTGCTAACTCTTACTCAATTAACCCATGATTCTTATCCATGTTTAGCCACGTGGCTTGGTACCTTTGTTCTGCACAGCATTCTCATCTTCCTTTCCCTGCTGGCTTCTGCGGCTCTACCTTTCCTCTCCAAGAATTCTCCTAGTCTGGTTGCCCTGCCTCTACTTTATGCCTGCCTTCTGTCCAGTCAGCATTTTAATAAACCAACATTTACAGTGACAAATATTAACAGTGTATGAAAGCATAATTCCACAACACCACTATCTTTGGGACTATTTTTTTCAAACCACCACACCAACTATAAAGACGAATGAAATTATGTCATTTGTCGGAAAATTAATGGAACTAGAGACCATCATGTTAAACAAAATAAGCCAGGGTCAAACACACACAGTGGTTTTTGTTTTGTTTTGTTTTGTTTTGTTTTGTTTTGTTTTGTTTTGTTTGTTTGCTTGAGCCTGGCTTGTCCTCACATCTTAGTTTGGATTACTATTGCTGTGAAAAAAACACCATGAAAAAAAGAAACCTGGGTAAGAAAGTTTATTTCATTCACAGTTACATATAATAGTTAACATAAAAGCAGTAAAGGCAGGAACTTGAACAGGGCAGGAACCTGGAAGCAGGAGCTGATGCAGAGGCCATGGAGGATGCTGCTTACTGGTTTGTTCTTTATGGCTTGCTCAGCCTGTTTTTTTATAAAACTTAGTGCCAGAACACATGGCAATATGCACTAGATTACAACTAATATTCAACAGGTTGACCCACAAAATGACTAATTCTCTAATGGGGAGCCCTCTAGGCATGGAGCATAGGGTCATAGACTATGAATATTGTTTGCTTCTGCTGGTAATTTTTCTCATGTGCTATTATAACTCTTCCTAGAAACATCTATGGGGCTCTTCCCACAGCCTATTGGTAGTGTGGTTTTTTTTTTAATTGTCCAGAATTATGTTTATATATTGACATGAAGATTATTTCTTTTTATACAGTGTAATTTTGGTGAATAAAATGTACTTTCATAGCCAGGCCTTCATTCGATGGCTTCAAGACAATTATATACAATTAGTTGATTTAAGACCTCGGAGAAAACTCAAAGTAGACTAGTTGCCCTACAAATTAATTCAGACAATAAGATGTAGTGATAAATTGCATATTTAATAAAGCTTGTCTGAACATGAGAGGACAGAGCCAAGCCATGAAGGTCAGAGAGTGGTGACCCACGCCTTTAATTCCAGCACTGGAAAAGTTGAAGGAGCAAGTGAGATATCTGGGCAGAGAGAGAGAATGCAGGAGGTCTTCCCTTTCTGCTGAGGACTCAGAGGCATTCAGTCTGAAGATTTGTGGGGGCAAAATCTACCCTTTTCTGGTCTGAGGAGTAGGCTAGGTAAGACCTGTCTGTGGCTTCTTTTTTTATCTCTCTAATATTTCAACTTGTTCCCAATATCTGGTTCCATGTTTTTATTAATAATATCAAGTAGAATTCATTTGGTAACTAGTGCCCAACTTTTGGGACACAAAATTATGAAAAAGCTGCTTGCCTGTGGCTTTGTAGGGCCAGAGCTACATGTGGCTGGAGTCACTACCAAGATATCTCAGTGGGTAGAGCATGAGACTCTTTAATCTCGGGGTTATGAGTTTGTGCCCCACACTGGGTACAATTTGTAATCAAACATTCCTCTACCCTGCCAAGCCAGTCCCAAAACCACTTATGAAATAATTAACTCAGAGGCTTAATATTAAATAAATGCTGGGCCAGTAGTTAAGGCTTATTCATATCTCTTTTGCTTAAATTACCCCATAAGTCTTATCTATGATTAGCCACATGGCTTGGGTATCTTCTCTTCAGTACGGCGTTCTCATCTTGCTTCCTCTACATATGGCTAGCATCTCCTGCTCTGCCTTTCCTCTTCCCAGAATTCTCCTACTCTGGTCATCCCATCTATACTTCCTGCCTGCCTACTGGCCAATCAACATTTTATTAAACCAATATGAGCAACACATCTTTACAGTGTACAAAAGCAATATTCCACAGCAATAGACCCTTCACAGAAATTGCACAAGGACAAATCCCCAACTGTCTTATTACTGAACCAATGCCAGGCATAAAGCAACTTTGATGTCAGCTCTTTGCTTGCTAAAGTTTTGCTGATAACATTAAGACATAACTCCTTGTAAAAATTCCTCGGCAATTGACTCTCTGCCTCAACCCCTAATTTCAGTTTTATGATACAAGACTCAAGGTTCAGCCAACTATTTATTATTTAGGTCCTGAAATTCACATGGGTGACAGAATAGTAATTAATCTGGGATTGCTCACAGGATAGGAGAATATATCTTAAGATTTGGGAAGCTTTTAATGTTACTATCCCTTGAGAAAGTGCCAAGCACTGGGCATTATGTGCCTCCCACTTTAACTCTACAGCCTGCACACAGGGAGCCTAGCTGATGTCCAAGCATTGCCATGGTTACTCATTTCCAGCTATGCCAGCTGCCCAGACATCACGACAATCCAAGTCCAAGAGAAATCATGTGATTTCACATGTGTTATCAGAATGGCTCTCCTTCTTAATTTTTACTCAAGAAATGTAATGTGACCCTAAAACAATTTAGCTCATATATTGTTTAGAGCTTTCTGTTGGGGGTGTGTGTGGAGTGTGTGCGTGTGTGTGTCTGTGTGTGTCTGTGTGTGTGTGTGTGTGTGTGTGTGTGTGTGTGTGTGTGTGTGTGTGTGTGTAAATCTAGAGGGAGGAAATTTTCAAAATTATGTAATAAAGTTACCATCAGAATATGTACGTTAATTTTTTTTCTACCCCTTAAACAGAAAAGTTTACTTCTTCCCAGCATCATGGATTTTTCTGCAAACCCTGGGTGCAGTCTAGGAGCTGGTTCTCTGAGACTGCAATACCTGGTACCGAAACGGGCCTGCTTTTTATAGAACTCAGGACCACCAAGCCAGGGATGCCACCATCCACAATGAGCTGGGCCCTCCCACATCAATCACTAATTAAGAAGATGCCTTACAGGCTTGCCCACAGCCAGATCTTATGGGGGCATTTTCTCAATGGAGGTTCCCCCTCTCAGATGACTTGTGTCAAGTTGATATAAAACTAGCCAGCACATCTCACATGTGGAATCTAGATACATTACCTACTTTTCTCATTGCAGGACCAAATTCCTGACAAAAAAGCAGTTTGAGAGAGAAAATATTTCTTCTCTCACCTCATAGTTGAGGGTATAGTCTATCATGATTGGAAAGGCAGAATGACAGGAGTAGCCCACAGCTGTGGTGGCAAGAGGCTAAGTGTGTGGCTTCTTGGTTATTAGCTTCACTACATCTAAGATTAACTAAAACCCAAATGGCTGGGCATACCTGTGAGGAAATTTTTTTCTTAATTAAATCTTTTGAAAGGGGGGACCTATCTCTAATCCAGATCATTGAGGTGAAAAAAAATACACTTTTAATCTGGGTGTCTTCTGCTGGTAGCCTATATACAGGCCATAAAAGAAGGAAAGTTCTCTCTCTCTCTCTCTCTCTCTCTCTCTCTCTCTCTCTCTCTCTCTCTCTCTCTCTTTCTCTCTCTCTCTGCCTGCTTGCTCTCACTTAACTAGCAATTCCTTCATTGGCATTATAATCTACTTCTTCAGGATTTCAGTGTATACTGAAGACCAGATGAGACATTCAGCTTCATAGACTAAACATCTACTAGATTCTTCGAGCTTCCATTCACAGCCAGACATTGTAGATTAGCTGGACCACAGCCTGTAAGCCATGCTACTAAACCCCTTTCTATACATGAGGAGAGACTCAACCAGTAAGTTCTGTTCCTCTAGAGAGCCCTGACTAATATAGTAAGTATGGCACTTGCTCACTTTTCAGGGAACCAAGAAGCAGAGAGAGATGCAAGCTAGTGCTCTGTGGGCTTTTCCTTTACCCCTGTCCTGCCGTCCACAATGCCATCCACATCCAAGATGCAGCTGATTTTGTCTAGATATACCTTCCTAGATACACTTAGAGGTGAGTCTCACTAATGTCCTAAGTGTTTATTATATAAATAATTTGACGATAAAAATTAATCATCCAATTAAGTATGGTGTTGCACACCTTTAATCTCAACATTAAGGAGAAAGAGGCAAGAGAAATCTTTGTAATTTCAAGGCCGGCCTCATCCACAAAGTGAGTTTGAGTTTCAGGCCATCTAGGACTACAAAGTAAGACCCTGCATCAAAAAGAAAGAAAAGGGAAATGTCATATTGAGATGCTTTGTTGTGTACAATTAATATAGACTAATAAAAATGAATGGAAATGATGTGGTACCACACATCTATAATACTAGCACTGGGAGACTTACAGGAGACAACACGAGTTCAAGGTCAACCTCGTTTGCATGGTGAGTTCCTGACCATCCCGAGCTACAGAATGAGATACTGTCTCAAAACTGGAAAATAAAAATCCACTGCATCTGTACACCCCCAAACAGGAGACAGCAGAAGAACCCCCCTCCTGGGCCTGGAAGCCTACAGCTAGACAAGCCACATGGAAAAACTCCCCCTGAGCTCTCAGCTAGTATCACTGCCAAATACCTACCCACACGCAGGGGCTACTGCCTGGTTTTTTTTTTTTTTCCATAGGGAAATGGTACTAATCTAGACAATGCACACAGCTGAAAAGATATGCGCCCCAACCGGGGCCTAATGGCCAGGTGGGTATTCTCGGAGTCAGCACCTGGCATCTTCAGCCCTGGGGTCCTCAATTAAATTCCCCTACTGTGACTCTGTCACTTGTCTACTTTAAAGCTTCCATGAGCTCCCATAGAATTGGGATAAAAACTACATTTTAGTTCAGCTAGTTAATCTCTTAAACACAAGCACACAGGCCAGAGTTTAAGTGCCTAGCACCCACATAAATACCATGCATAGTCTGTAGTCTCGTATACAAGAGGCAGACATACATGATCCCTGGGGTAAACTGGCTAGCTAGATTAGCCAAGTCAGTGAGCTGTGAGTTCAAGGTAGAACCCTGGCTCAATATAAAGGGTGGAGAGCAACGGAAGGAGATACCGAACATCAACTTCTGACCTTACATAATGTACACACAGACATGAACCCACATGCACAAATCACACATACCCTTTAAAGCCATGTTTGATGTGATTAGGATGTTAAATGTCAAGACTGACAAGTTTATATACTTAGTCCTCATCTGGTAGTGCTGTTTGAAAAGGTTGAAGAGCTTTTAGGAGGTTCTCACTGGAGGAATTGGTCATTTGTGCAATAATCTGCTTGTACACTGTGAAGATGTGTCCTTGTGATGTGGGAAAACCCCATTGTAACATCCTTGTCAAAAACCTTTTTTGATTGGTCCAATAAGTAGCTGAACATCCAATAGTTAGGCAGAAGAGGCTAGGCAGAACTTCTGGGCAGAGAGAAGGAAGAGGAGATAAATTTAGGTGCAGGAGAGATGCCGGAGGACATGGAGAGGAAACAGGAGGTACAAGATGGAAGAGAGGTAAAAAGCCAAGAGGCAAAAGATAGATTAATAAAAATGTCTTAATTTAAGTTAGAAACAAGCCTAAGCTAAGGTCAAGCATTTATAATTAACAAGAAGTCTCCATGTCAAGATTTGGGGGCTGGTTGTGTAAGAAAGCCTGATACACATGGCATCCCAAGTGGAGGCTAGAATATCCAAACATAGGGCCTAAGAAAGCTAAGAAAAGTTCTGGAGAAGGAGCTGAATGTGGCTTCCTAGTCCTGCAGTCTTTCAGGCAGGCTGGTGTTCAGCATACAGAGGTGCAGCTACTAGCTGCTGCCTGCTGGTTGGAGCCAGTCACCAGCACCATGCACCAACCAGCACTATATGCTAAGCTTAGTCATACAATGACTCACATTACAGTTTAAGGTTTGGCTCATGAAGTCAGAGAATGCTGTAAATGTGTGGCTGCAGGCACTTAAAAAGTAGGGTCTAAACCAAGAAAACCTCTAAACAGATACAGCATGCCTAAAAATGTGATTAAATGTTAAAAAAAAGAAAAAGATAAGCATATAAAGTCATAGAAAAACTAATAAATAGTTTAAATAACAAAGTCTTTAAAGAGAGAGTAAAGTAATATAAAAGAAAAAAAAAAGGGTGACAACTGAAAACCCACAGACCCCTGGCCCACAGCTGACTAGGAGGTGAGTGGCACATACCCCCCCACCCCCCGGCCAAGTGGAGACCAGAGTTTCCAAAGCCCAGCCCAGGGACACATCCCCTGAAACCCCACCCCCACCCAGCTCCACCCTAAACCCAAGTCAGTAGGGAAAGCCCCTGCAAACCCAAACACCCACCAAAACCCAGACCACAGGACATCCCTTGACAAAAACCCTGACCCATCCCTAACACACATTACCACACAGCAACCCCAGTGACCTCTGTGTCAACTGGAAACCCACAGACCCATGATCCACAGCCGACTAAGAGATGACTAGGAGATTAAGAGCTGACTAAGAGAGGACCAAGAACCCAGATTGGACCACGAGAGGCTTCTTGAGATACAGACACACCCAGAACAGATTGCACCAAAATCAGCTCCCTGAGATACAGACAAATCCTGCAGTGAACTGAGGAAGCAATGGGCAGATGCCAGTGCAAGAACATATATAACAACATAAAGAACAACCTGGAACCACCAGAAGAATCTGATGATTCTACAGTACCAAGACCTGAGCATGGTAATGAAAAGGATGGCGAAGGAAATGACCTTAAAAACAACCTTATGAAGATAATAGACATCTTAAAAGAGAATATTTAAAAATCCCTTAAAGAAATAGAAGAAAATACAAACAAAACATTGGAAGAGATTAACAAATTCCTCAAAGAAAATAAAAGAAAACCAAGAAAAAGAAACAAACAGGTGAAGGAAACATTCCAGGAATTAAAATTCAAAATAGAAGCAATAAAGAAGGCACAAACAAAGGCAATGCTGGAAACAGAAAACCTGAAGAAATGAACCAGAACAACAGATGCAAACATAACCAATAGAATGCAAGAGATGGAAGACAGAATGTCTGGAGTGGAAGATTCAATAGTGGAAATAGATACATCAGTCAAAGAAAACACTAAAAATAAAAAGTCATAACACAAAACATCCAGGAAATTTGGGACACCATGAAAAGACAAAACCTGAGAGTAATCGGAATTGAAGGAGGAGGAGGAGTAAAATACCAGCTCAGAGGCAAGAAAATATATCCTCAAAATCATAGAAGAAAACTTTCTCAACCTAAAGAAGGAAATGCCTATAAAGAAACAAGAAACTTACAGAACACCAAATAGACTAGACCTCCAAAACAGTCTTCTCACTACATAATAATCAAGCCACTGAACCTACAGAACAAAGAAAAAAATACTAAGAGCTGCAAAGGAAAAAAGCCAAGTTACCTATAAAGGCAGATGGATCAGAATAACATCTGACTATTCAATGGGAACAATGAAAACAAGAAGGTCCTGGTCAGATGTTATACAGACACTAAAAGAGCATGGTTGCCAACCCAGACTACTATACCCACAAAACAATCAATCACCATAGATGGAGTAAACAAGATATTTTACAAAAAAACAAACAAAAAAACAACCAAAACTATATATATAACCAATAGAATGCAAGAGATGGAAGAAAGAATTGTGGATATATATATCCACAATTCCAGCCCTACAGAAAGCTGTAAGGAGAATTCCAACCTAAGGAAACTAGATACACCCATGAAACTACAAACAATTGATAACCTACAAGACAAAAAGAAGAAGAAGAAACACACATACACGCACTACCACCCAAAATAATGGGAACTAACAATCACTGGTCATTAATATCCTTTAATATCAATGGGCTAAATTCACCTATAAAAAGACACATCCTAACATGATGAATACAAATCTGTTGCATACAAGACACACCTCTACTTCAAAGACAGACAGAGGTTCAGAATAAAGGATTGGGGAAAGACTACCCAATCAAATGGGCCTAAGAAACAAGCTGGTGTAGCCATCCTAATATCTAACAAAATAGACTTCAAATTAAAATCAATCAAAAGAAAAAAATCCACCAAGATGAAGTCTCAATCCTGAACATTTATGCCCCCAACACAAGCGCACCTACATATGTAGAAGAAACATTGCTAAAGCTTAAACCTCACATCAAACTCTACACATTAATAGCAGAAGACTTCAATACCCCACTCTCACTAATGTATCAGTCTACCAGACAGAAACTCAACAGGAAATAAGGGATCTAACAGATATTATGATCCAAATGGACTTAATAGCTATATACAGAACTTTCCACCCAAACACAAAGGAATAAACTTATTTTTTGGCATACCATGGAACGTTCTCTAAAATTGACCATATTCTCAGTCATAAAGCTAACATCAATAGATACAAAAAAATTGGGAATAACTCCTTGTATTTTATCAGAGTACCATGGCCTAAAGCTAGAGTTCAACAACAATAAAAATCACAGAAAGCTTACAAATTCAAGAAAACTGAACATCTCTCAGTTGAACCACCTCTGGGTCAAGGAAGAAGTTAAGAAAGAAATCAAAGACTTCTAGAATTCAATTAAAATGAATCTACAACATACTCAAACTTATGGGACACAATGAAAGCAAATCTAAAAGGAAAACTCATAGCACTAGATGCCTATATGAAAAACCTAGAGAAATCTCACACTAGAGACTTAACAGCCCAGCTGAAAGTTCTAGAACAATTAGAAGCAAACTCACCTAGGAAGAGTAGATGGCAGGAAATAATCAAACTTAGCAATGAAATCAATACCATTGAAACAAAGAGAACAATACAAAGAATCAATGAATCAAAGAGTTGAAAAAGTACTTTGAAAAAGTCAACAAGATTGATAAACCCTTATCCAAACGAATCAAAAGGTAAAGAGAGTATGCAAATTAACAGAATCAGAAATGAAAAGGGGGACATAACAACAGATACCCAGGAAATCCAGAGAATTATCAGGTCATACTTTGAAAATCTATATCCCACTAAAAACGGAAAGCCTAAAAGAAATGGACAGCTTTCTGAAGAGGTACCACTTACCAAAATTAGATCAAGACCAGATAAATGATCTAAATAGACCTAAAACCCCACAAGGAAATTGAAGCTGTTATTAAAGTCTCCCAAGTAAAAAGAAGTCCAGGGCCAGATAGTTTCAGTGCAGAATTCTATCAGACATTCAAAGAAGAACTAATACTAATACTCTTCAAACTGTTCCATACAATAGAAACTGAAGGAACATTGCCGAACTCTTTTTATGAGGCCACAATCACCTAGATATGCAAGCCACTCAAAGATACAACAAAGAAAGAGAATTACAGACAAATCTCCCTCATGAACATTGATGCAAAAATACTCAATAAAATACTGGCAAATCAAGTTCAACAACATATTTTTAAAAATCATATACCTGATCAAGTAGGCTTCATTCCAGAGATGTAGGGATGGTTTAACATGCGAAAATCTGTCAATGTCATCCATCATATAAACAACCTGAAAGAAAACAAAACACATGGTCATCTCATTAGGTGCTAAAATAGCCTTTGACAAAATCCAACACTCCTTCACGATAAAAGTCCTGGAGAGATCAGGAATACAGGGAAAATATCTAAATATAATAAGGGCAATATATTGCAAGCCTACAGCCAACATCAAACTAAATGGAGAAAAATCAAAGCAATCCCACTAAAATCAGGACAAGGCAAGGCTGTCCTCTCTCTCCTTATCTATTCAATATAGTTCTTGAAGTTTTAGCTAAAGCAATAAGAGAACAACAGGAGATTAAGGGGATACAAATTGGAAAGGAAGAAGTCAAACTATCTTTATTTGCAGATGATATGATCGTATACTTAAGTGATCCCCAAAATTCTACCAGAGAACTCCGACAGCTGATAAACACCCTCAACAATGTAGCAAAGTACAAGATAAACTAAAAAAAAAAAAAAATCAATAGCCTTCCTATACACTAAGGATAAAGGAGCTGAAAAAGAAATAAGGGAAACATCACCCTTTATAACAGCTGCAAATAGCATTAAATATCTTGGCATAGCTCTAACCAAAGAAATAGCAGACCTGTTTAACAATAATTTTAAGTCATTGAAGAAAGAAATTGAAGAGGATATCAGAAAATGGAAAGATCTCCCATGAACTTGGATAGGTAGGATCAACATAGCAAAAATGGCAATCTTAGCAAAAGCAATCTACAGATTCAGTGCAATCCCCATCAAAATCCCAACACAATTTTTTACAGGCCTTGAAAGAACAATACTCAACTTGATATGCAATAACAGGAAACCCAGGATTGCTAAAACAATCCTGCTCAATAAAAGAACTTCAGGAGGCATCACCATCCCTGACTTCAAGGTATACTATAGAGCTACGGTAATAAAAAACAGCCTGGTACTGGCATAAAAACAGACTTGTGGATCAATGGAATTGAATAGAAGACCCCAACCTTAATCCACACACCTTTACAAAGAAGCTAAAAATATACAATGGAAAAAAGATAGTATCTTCAACAAACGGTGTTGGCATAACTGGAGGATAGTATATAGAAGAATGTAAATAGATCCATATCTATCACCCCGCACAAAACTCAAATCCAAGTGGATCAAAGACCTCAACATAAACCCCACTGAAACTGATAGAAAAGAAAGTGGGAAATACCCCTGAATTCGTTGGCACAGATAACCACTTCCTAAATATAAGACTAATAGCACAGACACTGAGAACAACCATCAATAAGTGGGACCTCCTGAAACTGAGAATCCTCTGTAAGATAAAGGACACTGTTAATAAGATAAAACGGCAGCCTACAGAACGAAAATAAATCTTCACCAACCCTACATCTGACAGGAATGATCTCTAAAATATATAAAGAACTCAAAAAACTAGAGGCCAAAACCCCAAATAATCCAATTTTTAAAATGGGGTTCAAAGCTAAAAAGGGAATTCTCAACAGAAGAATTACAAATGGCTGAAAGGCACTTAAAGAACTGGTCAACATCTTTAGCCATCAGAGAAATGAAAATCAAAACAACTCTGAGATGCCATCTTACACCTCTCAGAATGGCTAAGATCACAAACACAGATGACAGCCTTATTAGAGAGGATGCAGAGCAAGGGGAACACTCCTCCATTGTTGGTAGGAGTGTAAACTTGTACAGCTACTTTGGAAAGCAATATTGCGGCAGTTTCTCAAAAAACTG
Organism: Phyllotis vaccarum; assembly: GCA_033318265.1. Taxonomy (NCBI): domain Eukaryota; kingdom Metazoa; phylum Chordata; class Mammalia; order Rodentia; family Cricetidae; genus Phyllotis; species Phyllotis vaccarum. The sequence goes on from JARWLC010000003.1 coordinate 41,061,983, forward strand.
GGAATCAATCTCCCCAATGATCCAGCAATACCATTATGGACATATACTCAAAGGATGTACATTATTATCCCAAAGGAATTAGCTCTATGTTCATAACAGCATTATTCATGATAGCAAGAACCTGGAAACAACCTAGATGCCCCTCAACTGACGAATGGATTAACAAATTGAGGTAAATGCACACAATGGAGTACTACACAGCAGTAAAAAAATAACATCCTAAAATTTGGAGGCATATCCTCCTGAGTGAGGTAACACAGGCCTAGAAAGATAAGCATGGGATGTACTCACTCATAAGTGCAAAGAATATCCAGGCTGCAAACCACAACCTCTGAACATCTTGGGATCAGAAGGAACTTAAGAGAGACATCCAGGGATGCCCCTGGGAAGATAAAATAGAAACGAGCTCCCGAGTAAATTGGAATTATAATGGGTAGTGACCAAGGAGAGGTGGGAACAAATCATGAAAGAAAGAGATGGTTGAGTGAGTAGAGCAATAAAGAGGGAGAAAAAAAGGAGATGGATATCTTGATAGAGGGAGCCAGTGTGGGGTTGGAAAGAGGCTTGGTGCTAGAGAAACCTCTAAGAACCCACAGGATGCCCCTGGCTAGGATTCCAACCAATAGTGGAGGGGGTGCCTAAACAGGACTTCCCTTATAATCAAATGAACAACCACCCTAAATTTTATTGTAGAACCTACATCCAGCAATGAATAGAGAGATGGAAGCAGAGATCCATAGCTAAGCACCAGGTGGAGCTCCAAATCCAGCTAAAAAGAGAGAGAGGAGAGTGTATATGAGCAAAGGGATCGGGATTATGAGGAGACCCACAGATATGGCTGGCTGGAGCATAATCAAAATAGCCACTGGGAAAACTTCAGGGAAAGAATGGCATGGGCAGTATGCAGAACCTCATGGAGTAGGATCAACTATGTTCCTGTGCCTGAACTGGCACCTTGGAGCCTTTACCTACTCACACATAAAACAAACAAACAAAGTCCTTAACGACTTCCCACACTGCACATACCATACTTGTGTTAATACAGATAGATATGTTACCTTTTAAAGTTGATGTATTTTCAGACAAAAAGGAACCAGAAACCAATAAAGACAAATAACAAAAGTAATCCAGCCTCTTCAAAATTCTGCATCTAGAACAACTTGAAAGCTACTAGCTGAGATGGTCCAGCTTCACAGATTAGCCATCCAGATAACCTCTTTACTTTCCCATCACACAGAAACTAAACAAAAAAAAAATAATACAGGTAGTTCTCCCAAGACTTGACCATTATTCCAATTTTCTCAGGGTCCCCTAAAGATGACAGCACCCCCAGACAACAGAAAGCCGTCTAGAGAACATGATGCCCAAGAGATGAAGTGGGTGGTTTGGTCATTTAGTGGATTATGGATGGTTTGTCATTGTCTAGGGGGGTTAATTACAAGTTGTTATTAGTCATGGTTTAAAAAAAATAAACAAAGGAGATTAGATCCTGGGATCTCTTTCTCAAGGAAAAAAGAGGAAATCTATGCATGAGAGATGCCAGGGGACCAGGAGAGGAAACAGGAAGCGCAGGATATAAGAGAGGTCAAAAAGCCATAAGGCAAAACGTAGATTAATATAAATGGGTTAATTTAAGCTATGAGAGCTCGTGGGACAAGCCTGAACTATAAGCCAAGCTTTCATATTTAACAGCAAGTCTTTGTAAGCTGGCAGCCCAAAGAAAAGTCCGTCTACAGTCACTAAGTGTGGGTCTTTGAGACTCTGCTTCCTGAGTGTGGATTCAATGTGACCAACAGCTTCCTGCTCCTGCAGCCATACCCCCCTCCAGGTCTGGTACCATGTCTTTCCCACCATGATGAACTGTATCCCTCTGGAACTGTAGAGCAAAATAAGTGTTTTTCCCTCAAGTTGTTTCTATGTGGTATTTTTATCACAGCAAAAAGAACGTAACTAAGACACTCTGGCCAAGGAGGTGGCTCCATTAGTAAAGTGTCTACTTAAAAAGTGTGAAGACCCGGGTTCAGATACCTAGCACTCTCATAAAAGCCAGGTGGACTTTAACCTCAGTACTGGTGGGGAGGCAGGAGAATCGTGGGGCTTCTTGGCCAGCCAGTCTAGCTTAATCAGCAAGCTCCAGGTTCAGTAAGAGAACTCCCGCCCACCACCACCAAAACAGATGAAGAGCAACCAAGAAAAGACACTTGATGTCAACCTCTGGTCTACACACACACATGCATGGACACACCTGCACACACATGTACATACACATAAACAGGTATACTTACAGAGATACACATACTAGGGGGAATCACATCTTTACTTAGGTACTGAAGGTCTTCAGATCTGACCCTACTCTATCACCACAGGCAGTGTCCCTATCCTCAACATCTGTCTCCACCTCCTGTTCTCTCCCTCTGCAGTTACCTGTGTTCTGCCAATCCAACTCAGTCATTCCCCAAGATGAAGCTCAAATTTGCCACACTGAGGAGAACCTTCCATACATAAGCAGTACAGTCAGAATTTATTTTCAAGTACTAGGATATACCTCAACAGTAGAGCACTGGCCCGATCTGATGGTTAATGCCAATTGTCAAGTTTACAAAGCCTAGAAACCTCTGGAGAATAAGCTACTGAGCATGCCTGTAAAGAACTATGTTTAGGTGGGAAAACCTGTTCACTGTGGGGGGCATCATTCTCTAGCAGGTATCCTAAACTATGTAAGAAGAGAGAAAAGGCGTTCCTCACTATCCTATATACATTCATCCACTGCTCTCTGCTTCTTTACTGTTGTTACAATGTGACTAACTGCCTACAAATTACTGTGACCTCCCCCACAATGATGGATTGCAACCTGGAACTCTGAGCTCAAGTAAAAACCTTTCCCACTTAAGTTGCCTTTGTCAGAGTATTTTATGGCAGCATCAGAAAAAGAAACTAAAACAGTATACTTAAGGCTCTGGCTTTTATTCCTATTGCCACAAAGGTAAAAAACCAGCCACCTCTGCCTCTGTGATCCCCTTGCCCTGGCCATATCCACTTACTGCAAGTTTAAGGAACAATGACTCCAGCTTGGAGAAGGCAGTGACATCCAGAGATGAGCAGTCACTGCAGGTGTAGCCTTCCCACAGAATCATAGCTTCGAGAAACCAACTACAGACCAGAGGTTTATAGCCCTCAGCTCCATTGTCATGGAAGCCCAGAAGACAAATGCTCCACCTTGCCAGATTCAGAACACTCTGGGAGATAGAAGAGACCGAGAGTCATCCACAGGAACACAGAGGCAGTTCTAGGGGCCTGTGAATGTTACAGAACGTTTGTTTAACTCTGTAAAGATGTGTTGCCCTGAGGCAACACATAGATGAAGAGAAATGGGTTAAATTAAGTTATAGAAGCCAGTGGAACAAGCCTAAGCTAAGGCCGAGCATTCATAATTAATAAGCCTCCGTGCTGGCAACCTAAAGCGAATTCCATCTACAAATAGTACCCAACATAGAGCCCAAATTTCCACATAGGACCTGAGAAAGCTGGAAAGGAAAGGGATGCAGCTTTAAGAGGGCTGCTGTGCAGCAGAACACTGAGCAGCCAGAAAGCTAAGTAGAAACACAGCGCAGACACCAGCTTCCTAGATCTGAGCCAGTTAAATGCAGCTTTTGGTTAAAGGAAGCCCCTCCTTAACCAAAGGTCTTGGCTAAGCCAGTGACCTCAGGAGGGGGTGGAGCCACATGGCAGAGGCCTCAATGTTGCCTAGCAGTTTGGTTTGGCTCACATGGTCAGAGAATGCTACAGGTACACAGTAAAACAGGTCCACATTGGGAAAAAAAAAACTTCAAACAGGTTACGCTGTGCCTAAGAAAGAAAAGAAAATGGACATAGACAGTCATAGGAAAAAATAGTTTAAAAATAGTGAGTCAAGTCTTTAAAGAAAGAGAAAAGTCATATTAGAAGGAGATAAGCTTGTAAAGATGAGAAATACATGGAGTCTAGATTCCTGTAAGGTGCTCTGTTGATTTTGGATTTTTTTTTTTTAATGCTGAAGAGCTGACAGCTGCTGAGAGATGTGGAATTGTAAGAGGGACTGCTGGATTAAACCAGCCTAAATATTTAGGGATGTCTTAACTTTAAAATGGAATTTAGAAAATGTAGTGTATTGAGAGAAGGGTTATGCTTTTGCCTTTAAAAAGCCCCAAGGCAAAATATAGATGAATAAAAAGAGGTTAAATTAAGTTATAAGAGCCAGTGGGACAAGTCTAAGCTAAGGCCAAGCACTCGTAATTAATATGTCTCTGTGTTTTTATTTTGGAGCTAGCTCTCTCTTAAGGCAAACCAAATTCCAACATGATCCAGTCCATGCTGCAGGCCCTGCCTAGTGGGGAAAGCTCTCTAAATGAGATTTTCACTTTTCAGCAGTGGGCTGGATCAGAAATAATAATAATAACAACTTCCACTCCTGGGTGGGGAGAAAGGAAAGTGTCTGCCAGCATCCAGGAAGCCCAGCTGAAGGAGACAGCAATGCCCTCATCCTTGCCGCTCAAAATCAGCTCTGGGACTGTGGGAGATCTGGAAGACCACTAAGGCTGAACGTCCCGGTGAAACCCCAGGAAGGAATGGTAAGACACAGTCTGGGAGAACTAGCTTGTGAGGAGTCTGAGAAGTCACCTCAGCCCGTGTTGTAACTCATGTTTGATTTTGAAGTGAATTGGTCCCAACAGGGCTAGCTCTAAGTACCTGGATGACAGAGAGCATCTAATTCTACTAAGCCTGTGAACTGCGTCAGAAGAAGAGGAAGAGGAGGAGAAGGAAAGAGAAGGAGAAGAAGCAGCTTTGACCACTGTTCCATGTAGGGTCAGACTGTGGGTCAGCACCAGTGGCCAGAGCTTGCCTATGGCCTGAAAAAAAAAAAAAAAAAAAAAAAAAAAAAACCTGATTTTATCCCTAGGGGAAGGGAAACTTGTAACGATGCAAGGCTGCTGTGGTCCAAGAACTACCACTGACCTTGTCCTTGTCAGCAAAGCCTCAGAGGAGTCCCAGAGGCCACGGGACTTGTGCTCCACGGGACTTCTGCTGGGGTCATTCCCTAGCTCCATTCAGTGGTTTTTACGTCCTTGTGGGCTTCTCTAAAGGATCTTGGCAGGGATGTCCTCAAGATTTTTATTTGGTTGTTTGTTGGTTGATTTGATTTTTGGGTGGGTGTGTGTGTGTGTGTGTGTGTGTGTGTGTGTGTGTGTGTGTGTGTGTGTTTTATTTTTGGTTGGGGGTGTTGAGGGGTCGAGGGGTTTCAGAATTTTTTTTCCTGTTGCTTAGATGGTCAAAAGTGACTCAGAGTTCATCTGCCTTGCACTTTTTGATCACAGTCTATCGTGAAGAAGTCAGGGCAGAAAGACAAGGCAGGAACTTGCAGGTAGAAACTGAAGCAGCTGACTGCCCTGCTCTCCACAGAGCCTTGCCTACAGGCAATTGAAGGAGCCATTTTCTCAATTGAGGTTCCTTTTTCACAGATGACTTTAGCGTGAATGGAGTCAACAAAAACCTACCCTGCTCACAAGGAAACCTAATTCACCATGATCTGGGAAGGGAAAGGGTCACCCCATGAGTATACCAATGCTCTGACTATGATACAGGGCTGAGATGCACTCCTTGGAAACAGCTCAGACCCTACAGATGTGCCCCCACTTCAGATAACCGATTGCAGTCCCCTGGTTATAGCCCGTGCTTCTGATCAGCCAGCTATAAATCAGGGTTTTCACGACCCCTTTCTGAAGTTTGATTAATTTACTAGACCAGCTCCCGGAACTCGGGGAAATACTTGATTTAGGTTTGCCCATTTATCACAAAGGATATTAGGAAAGTTACAGAGGAACAGCCAGATGGACGATATGCAAGGAGTAGAGGCCGGGGCACAGAGCATCCAAGCCCTGGCAGTGTATCCCACTCAGTATGTCCGGGGTCCCCAAAGCTCCTGTTCCCTGGATTTTGGTGACTCTATGGAGAATTCATTGTATAAACATTATTGATTAAATCACTGTCCTTCTCTTCCTCCTAAAGACCTAGGCATGGCACCAACCCTTCAGTCACATAGTTGGTTGCCCTGGTAACTAATCATCATTCTGGAGCTGTCCAAGGAGGGGCACCCAGCACATGTCATTACCACACATAGATATTTATCACTTAAAAGATACCAAGGAGCCTAAGAACTGTGTGGTAGGAAATGAGGTTTCACAGAGAGAAAAGCCAGCCAACATCCCTAATGTGGATGGGCCACATCCAGTCAGGTGAAGGCCTAAAGGAAACAAAAGAGGGCCAGTGCAGTCAGAAGTTCCTCTGTCCCACCTGGCTGGTCCAGCAGCCGTTTAGTCCCAAATAATCACACAAAGGTTTATATTAATTACGAACTGTTTGGCCTATGGCTCGGGCTCATTACTTGCTAACTCTTACTCTTAAACTAACTCATTATTATCCATGTTTAGCCCTTTGACTTAGTACCTTTTACTCAGTGAAACTTTCTCACCTTCCTTCCTGTGGCTCTGGCTGGCCTCTCTGCTCTTCTACTTCTCAGAATCATCCTCTCTGGTCACCCTGCCTATACTTCCTGTCTGCCTAGTTTCTGGCCAATCGGCGTTTTATTAAGCCAATATTTACAATGGCAAATATTTACAGTTTATAAGAGCATAGTCCCACAGCAGGCCAGCAAGATGGCTCAGCAGGTAAAGTTCTTTCCTGCCAAGCCTGCAAACTTGAGTTTGATACTCAAGATCCACATGGGAAAAAAAAGAAGTCTCCTGTAAACTGTCCTTTGTCCACACTTGTGTTAGCATGAGGACACCTACTCACATATGTGCGCACACAAAAATAAACACTTGTGCCATAACCTGAAAACACCTACTCACATATGTGTACACACAAAAATAAATAAGCAAATATATTTTTAATCCTAAAGAAGGAGAGGGCTACTTCTCCCATAAGGAGTGACCCCTGCCTTGGTCAGGGACGCTGGTCTTCTCAGCTGTCAGCTCCAGTGGAAGCATTTGGCTATTGTCTTCAACCAGATTTGAGATTCTCTGATGATGGGATTTCTTAGCCTCTAGAGCAGAGGATCTCACCTTCCTAATGCTGAGACCCTTTAATACAGTCCTTCATGCTGTGGTGACCCCCAACCATAAAATTATTTCTGTTGCTACTTCATAACTGTAATTTTGCTGCTGTTATGAATTGTAATATGAATGTCTGTGTTTTCCAATCTTCTTAGATGACCCCTAAGAAAGGGTCACTCGACCCCCAGGTTGAAAATTGCTGTTCCAGAACCATGAGAACCAAATATTTATAATACATCACTATGCACAGAGACTCTGTCCCGCGCAGTTGCAAAACAATCAAAAATATTCAGAGAGGACGGGGGGGGGGGGGGGGGGGGGGGGGGGACATGATCGAAATGTATTGTGTAAAAATTCTAGAAGAAAATTAACAAAGAATGTAAAGTTAAAAAACGATGTTTTTCAAGGCCCCAGGTAGTACATCCCTTTAATCCCAGCACTTAGACAGAGACAGCAAAGCTAAAGCAGGTCTGGGATGTAGTAGAATGAGCAGGAGTTCTCTTCAGTCTATAGGGATGGTAAAAGTTAAGAAAAGGGATATCTTTGACTTTGGAGTAAGCAGGAAATAGGATCCTGGGCTGAAGACCCCTCATCGCCCCTCTGAGGGACCCATTCCTAGGAGTCAGGATGGAGGGCCCAACTTCACTCCCTCCCTGGCCTTCCCCTGGCCACTCCCACTCCCCCAGCCTTAATGAAGTTCCCAGCTGACACCTTCTAATTCCCCAATGATTAACTTCCAGTGGATTAAGAACAGGACAGCTATTTAATTAACACACATGTCTGAAATTACTCAGGATTCATTACAGTTCTGTGATTGACTTGTTAATGTGCAGGAATTTAATTATGTGCCTGGCAGTGAACCCCTGGCCAGGTATGGCAGAGCAGCCTGGGAGACCAATGCTCAATGCTGAACAATGGAGTGGTCCGGCTGAGACTGGTGGCCCAGTTTGAGCAAGGGCACAGCTCAACAAAGCAGGGGGTACTGTCTGGTCTGAGGGAGGAGACAACCCTGTCCCTGCACGCCTTGGCCCCAGAGGAACCCCAGTGTGAGTACATGGAGCACTGTTCTGAGAAAGACAAGTTCTCTCTCTCTCTCTCTCTCTCTCTCTCTCTCTCTCTCTCTCTCTCTCTCTCTCTCTCTCTCTCTCTCTCTCTCTCTCTCTCTCTCTTTCTCAGAGGAATGAAATAGCTGTATTGGGGACATCTCAGTCAGAGGAAGTAGCCCTCTCACCCTGAGAAACTTCTGCCTGGGATGGGAAACATAACCCACCAGCGGAGCCCACCAGTCTCAAAGGGTGACTGTAGCCAAGGTCAGGGGAACCCCGGCCTGCAGCGTCTTCCTGGTAGATCCTGTGGATGGAGCAAAAGACCAGAATCATTGGCTGGGGAGGTGGCTCTGTCAGTGAAATGCCTGTGGCGCAAATGACCTGAGTTCAGATCTCCAGTGCCCATGTGAAGCTTAGGAAGGAATGTGTAGCTCCAGAGCTGAGTGGGCCACAGAGTCAGGGAGATTCTCAAAGCTCACTGGCCACCAGTCTGACAGAATCAGTGAGCTCCAGGTCCAGTGAGAGAACTCGTTTCAAAATATGTAGTGCATATCAATAGAGAATGATACCCTAAGTCAACCTGTGACTGGAGTGGAGGGGGGATATTAGGGCCAGGGCATGTCTGGGGACTGATTCACTTAGAATATAGGATCAGACAGGGGAGAGAACAGAGTGGACCAGCTCACCATCCTTCCGGCCTCAGGTATCCCGTCTGTCATTGCCTGAGTCCCTGATTATACTGGCTCTATGCTGCATCCTCTGAGGTAGGCCTAGAACTGCCTATTTCTACAGCTACCCCATGACCTTGCCTTGGCAGGGGTGGAAATGCATTGTATACTGGAGAGGAAGAGCTGGAGAAGTAACAGGAAGGGGGCCCAGGAGAGTGACCTTGGTCCTCTGAGCTCCCAGGTGTCTGCCTGCAGTCCCGAAGGAAACTCTTCAATTTGCAGGGTCCCTCTCACATCATCTTAGATCATCTCAGTGATTCTTCCCACTTTAGAGAAATGGACAGGAGGTCCAGTGTTATGGTGACTGGACAACAAATGACACAGCTACTTATTTCAGGACTTGACATTTAACAAAACTTTTCTTTTCAGGATCCCCGAAAGATGCCATTGCCCCCAGTCAGTAGGAAGTAAACTTAAGAACACAGCACCCACACTCCCAAGTGGTGGGGTGGGTTGGTTTTGGTTCCCAAGTGGTGGGGTGGCTTGGTGTTGGTTGTTCAATCGGTTATGGATGATTGTCATTGTTTAGGTTAATTGGTTAAAAATTGTTCATGGTTATGGTCAGAAAAAAGTTAAACAAGAATGATTAGATTCACGATTTGTGTTTAAAAAAAATAGAAAGAAAAAGGGGATACAAATAGGATATAAGGACAGATTATGGAATCTTCTTTTAAAAGGATTTGCTAGCTTTAAATATTTTACATTGCATTGGTTTTCTGTATACAAATTGTGTATCTTGAGATTAATTGTGTCATTGTACAAATATTTCTATACTTGTTTTAAGTAGTATACTTAATCAGTTTATCTAACACTGTAATCCAAATTGCTAGTCCATGCAAGTTTTTATTTCCAATTAATTAGAATATAAAGCAATGCAAGTCAGTAGTTAGACATTACATTGAGACATAGTCATGTTAGATATGTTTTCAAGGTCAAACAAATATATTTTAGATAAACAGGTCTTCTTCAAAAATTTCAGAGATCCATAGAATATGGCATTTAAAATATTTTTAGAACTTAAAGACTTTTCTGGACAGTGAGACAGGTCTGCTCCTGGCAGCCCCAATCTACTTCAAGAGAAAAAAGGGCATTGAAGAAACTCCATATGGAATCTACTTTCCTTGTGGCAACAGTTAGTCATTGGACAAGAACCTGTCCCTGTATTGACTGCTTAACAGTGTGCTATTTGAACTCGACATGCAGGTTCCCTCAGAAAGTGATCTTTGAACTTTGACAGAACAAACTGAGATGGTCCTTCAGGTTCCTGTTTTTCAGAGAAAACTGTCAGAGATGGCCCATGGATGGTGAGGTGGTAACGGCCCCTGGCATGCTAGGCCTGGATCTTCCTAGAGTTGGGTTGCTTGGGAATGCAGTCAAAAGTGGTGGTAAACTTCATCTAAAGCTAAATACCGGCACGAGACTGATAACCAACAAGTACCGCAAGGGAAAGTTGAAAAGAACTTTGAAGAGAGTCTTCAATCTTCAGGACACAAGGAGAAATGACTGAACTACACCAAAATGGACAGAGCAGACTTCTTGCTTCACCGAAATGAAAAGAGACTCTGGGCCTGTAGGCTGAAGATGGATGCCCCAACATTATAAATGAACTTTGGGTGACTGTCCAGGCAGATAGGTATCATCTCTGTCATTTCTAGTTTTTGGAAGTTGCTTGCACTTCCTAGTTATTTAGGTAAATATTATTTCCTTCTTGGGTCTCTGAGGTAGTTGAAGATGAGAGATAGTTATAGTTACAGTTTTCTAATGACAGTTTTAGAAAAGAAACTTTGAAGTTAAAGTTTATAAGTTTAAGAGACATCAAAATAATAGGATAATTAATGAAATATTTTCTTGGACTTGTCAATTGTTAATGGACTGGACATTACTCATTTATTGTTTGTATATATTGTATATAATTATTGTACCTATTATATATTATTTTTTCTTATGTTAGCTATCACCTTCTTTTTTTTAATTTGACACAAAAGGGGATATGTGGGGATTTAATAAAGTTTCAGAAATTTTGGAGATATCAGAGGGAATCTACCCACAGTCTATGTGGGGGGTTAGTAAAAGCTCCAGAAGTCCCAGAGCTCTAACCACAGTCAGTCTAGGAAAATCAGAGAGTGGTGATTCAAACCTTTAATCCCAGCACAGGGAGTATCCTGGGAGTGGTGACCTACACCCTTAATCCTAACCGAGTCAAAGTCACTTCAGATTATAGAAGGAATTCCAGGCTCCCAAGCAGGTGTGGTGGGGCCACGCCTTAATTGCCGAAAGAATACTTAAGACGGGGATTCAAACACAGAAAAATCCATTCCAAGGGAATCGAGGCTGAGGAAGCTGGAAGACAGCTGGGTAAGATCTGACTGTGGTGTTTATTCCCTCTAGTATCTCCAACTTCTTCAGAGATCTATCCCTGAGTCTCATTCTTTCGTGCAACAGTCCAGAGAGGCTACAAAGCTAGTTCAAGGACACACAGCAGAAAGGGGTAGAATGTGGTCTGCCCTTTGAACCTGTATCCTTCAACATGACCCTTTACCACATCATCCCCACTGCCCACCCACCCCTAGCCCCACAGTCCTAAAAGGCAGACACCACCCAAAGCCAAGAAACCATTGGCTTCAATGGCTGCTGGGGAGGAGGGATCCATTTTCTTCAGTGTTATTGCCCATATAGTAAATAACCCCACATCTGTGCTCATGCCAGCAGCCATATTGAAACTCAGTGGGTAATTTTTTTCTGAAAAATTATGAAAGTAGGAAAGGGTCATGTTAGGAGAGAAGGGTTTGTGAGGGGGGGTGGAAGGTGAATATGATGAAAATATATTATATTCATGTGTGAAACTGTTGATGAATAATGTTTAAAAGTTTTAAAAAAATACTTTCTTCAAAAGTGTACAAAGGAAATTCCCAAAGGAGGAGCATGGTCACCTTAGGAGTGATGCCCCTTAGAGCCCATTGAAGAGAAGATTCTCCATCATGAAGTCTGAGGCTCTGTGTCAACCAGACCCACTGGAAGAGTGGCTATGAGGAGGGCAGAAACTGGGGCTAGCACTGACAGAGCTCTACCATCACCACATTGTCATAAACCCACCAACAGAAGCTGGCCTACAAGCCAGGCTCAGCCTCCTACCCCTGTGGCCTCAGGCAAGTTACTTCACCTCTCTGAACCCCTTTCCTCAGTTTAAACTGAGCCTAGTAACCCTACATTCCTTCTGAGGTTATAGGAGAGAGTAAATGTCACTGAGTTCCATCCAGTGCCTGACATCTTGTTTAATGATCAGTAGTATTTGCCAGGAGAAGGGAGCCCCACCAGAACCAATAGCTCAGTTCTTTATAGTGTACACCTGAAATATTGTACTCAGGAGGCAGAGGAAGAGAGAGAGAGACAGTCACAAGTTTGAGGTTAACCTGGTCAACACAGTGAATTTAGACTAGTCTGATCTACACAGACCCTATGTCAACACACACACACAATGCCCTGTCCCATGATGTCCACACTCAGGGGCTTCCTGAGAAAATGAGACCTTGAATCTTGCCTCACACCGCTGTCCAGGTGCTTTCATTTCTGTGCAATGTGGGTGGGAAACATTCTGTCATGGCCAGTGGAAGTTGTCCATTAAATGAGTCATGGTAAGTACCACTGAAGATGTGGCAAATGTGTGTGACAGAGATATTTGATGGTGACAAGCTGTCATAAAGCTCCATGAACCCACAGAAGAGTGTCCAGTGATACCCAAACCCTCAAGCAACACATTCAGACCAAGAATTACAGGTGTAAGAAGACTGGGTGAGTGACTGAACTTGGAAACAGTAGGAAAAAGATCTTACCACAGGCAGCTGAGCAAACAGCCAGGGAGAGAGAGAGAGAGAGAGAGAGAGAGAGAGAGAGAGAGAGAGAGAGAGACTCAATATACCCCTGTGATATCTATTTTTAATGCTTATTATTTTTATTTGTATGTGTGTGCATGCACACACATATGTGCATCGGTACCAGCATATTAAGAGGCCAGAGAGGGAGTCAAGTCCCCTGGAGTTGGAGGGACAGGTGGTTGTGAGCCTCCTGACATGGTACAGAGAACCAAACGTGGTCCTCTGCAAGAGTTAACCAGTTAACCACCGAGCCATCTCTCCAGCCCCCAACCTGACAATATCTTAAAATAACTTTACAAAACACAAAATATCTGCAGATAAATACATAGGGAATTAATGGTCTTTTTTTTTTTTTCATCTGCAGGGAAGGGCAGGAAAACTAGAAGGCTGAGATGCAGGAGGGAAATTTTTCCTTGAATAATACCTTTTTATAATTTTTTAATTTTGAACCCTATGAATATATTTTGCCTATTCAAAAGTTAAATCCACGGATGCTCACGTTGGTTGGCTCTGGTGGCTGCAGCAATGGGTTTACATTCTTCCTCTGTCTTCTGGTGTTACCTGAAATTTCAATGATCATATATTACATTTTCAAATGAAGAAAAATAATAACACGATTAACACTTTCATTGTTTGTGTGTTTAGGCTAAAGAACAGGCTGGGCCCCAACCTGTGACCAAATCATTCTAGTAACTTTGTAGTCCAAGGGAAGTCATTTAGAGACTGGAGCAAGTTTGTTGTGGTGGCGCAGGAGGGCAGAAGGGTGAGCCCACAGCTCAGGCCAGCAGCTAGAAAGAGCTTCCTGCTCTGTGAAGATGAGCAGCCCATCAGTAGACAAATGCAACACGTACTTTGATGTATGGGGATGGGACAGGGCCTGTACCAGAATGCATGTGTCCACGCATGGGCGAATTCACATCTACATGGGGACATGTGGAAAAGTATGGACTGACTTGAGTCACATGTGGCATGACAACAGAGATGTGGCTACATGTGGTTGCATATACACACCCCGGTGAATGAATGTGACTTCATCCCAGCTGTGAAACAGAGAAAGACATCCTCAGTGGCCTCTCCTCCTGTGTGACCAGGGCATCTCGGTGCGCAAAGCATGAGGGTACCACCCTTGGGTCTAACACAAACCCCGTAGGTGCCCAGGGTTAGCACATAGTAGGACACTCATTAAATATCCCAATTTACAAATGAGAAAGTAGGCAAAAAAAAAAAAAAAAAGGTCGTTTCTTTGTCACATACACAACAATAGAGCAAGTTCAGAAAGCCTGGCCAGCATTAGTTCCCTGAACTCTGTAATTACCAAGTAAAATGGGTAGGAGGCTGCCAGTCTGGGCTGAGCTCCTGCACGAGGCCCAACAGACCAAATCAAAATAGAGTGCCTTGTGCTAATGTTTCAGCCACTAAGCAAGTGGGAGACACCAGACAAATCTCCAGATGAGTCAAGAACTGTGTCCCCCAGCTAGGAGCCTCTGCTTCAGTCTTTATGAGAAGGGGAACTTTGAAGTGAATAGCCTGATATTTGTGTTTGGTTCTTGCCCCTGGGTGCCCTCTCTGTGGAGAACACCCACTCAGCTCTACCAAAGGAGGGCTGCTGGGTCCTGACTGGAAAATAGAAGCCAGTAAGATCTTGCAGCAAGAGCCATGTCCATAATCTCCTATAGTAGAATGGCTGATACAAGAGTCACAAGTTCAAGGCCAGCCTGGGCAAGTTATAAAGACCCTGTCTTTAAGAAAATGTTTAAGGTAAAAAGAAGCTGGAGATGTAGCTCAAATATAGAGTGCTTGTGTAGGCACAGGGCCTGGGTTCAATTCCCATGTCACCAGAAAGGAAACTTAATTAAATGTATTACAATTTTGTCATTTGACAATATATAAATAACTTGGCACATACAGAATCCTTCACACACAATCATGACTGTCCACCACATAAATATTTATGGTAGATGTCCATCACACACACACACACACACAGGGGCATCCATACACATCATATATCACACATGTGTCCATCATACATAAGCATTCATCACAATACAGATACTAAGGTGTTAATTACTTACAGTTGCCAATTCCACACTGGCATCCATTTCATGTACACACGCATGTGTGATATGCACACACATATGCACGTATTCACAATATACATGTCCAGATGTCTATCGTGCACACTACAGACACCTGAATGTAATAATATATCAACTACTTTTTAGAAACAATGAGCTTAGCCCCTTTACATGTATACTGTGACTTCTACTCCTGAGTCCTCTGCAAAGCAGTGTCTTTCTTACCATAGAGTCGTGGAAACTGAGGTTCAGAGTAGTGAAGTAACTAACTGGAGGTCTCCTGTCAGAAAGAACAAAAGCCTGTGCTCTGGGCTTGGAGCGCCACGCCTCCGGTATGTACCAGCTATCATCCATGCCGCTGAGGTATGTAATTACTCACCATACAATGGGTCTGATACAAAAATGAAATTACCAGTGACCTGGGCGTGGGCAGCCGCTTTCCAATGGGAATAGTTTTGAACAATCCTATGATCAGAAGTGTGTGTGACATCGTCCCTTTGTTCTGATTAAATTGGCCTGAATATGCGCTTTTGTTAAGCAGGAGCCTCTAGACAGGAGCTAATTTTTATACCTCATCTGTAAACAAGAATATGTCTGTGAAAGGTGAAATAGTCAGGGCTCATAGGACCCATCAAGAAGTTGGAAATTTTCAAATTGGCCTCAGGACTCCCAGGGGGCCCACTGGTGGCCTACTTGGAAGATTCCAGGATAAACTAAGAGCCTTCAGGAAGGAGACCAAAGACAAAAGGGCATGTCTCCCTATAAGGCCAGGGCATCATGCTGAGCTCCATGTCTGGTAGAGAATAACAGTAATGTGCCTCCCATGCCCACCTCCACCCCAGGGCTTAGGAAGACAAGGAAAACCTTGTAGTAAGAAGTTTCTGGCCCAGGCTTGCCAGCCTTGCCTCAAGGTTTAGATCCACAGACCCACAGACCCACAGAGACACACAGATGCTTACATTAATTTTATGCTGATTGACCTGGGGCTCAGGCATATAACTTACTAACTCTTTACACTTAAAATAACCCACGATTCTTATCCTGTCCAGCCATGGAGCTCAGTACCTTTTCTCAGAGCAGCATAGTTGTCCTCTGCATCTTCTGGCTTGTCTGGCAACTCTGGAGTCTCTGTGGCATTTCTGCTCTGTTTTTCCTGTTCCCAGAGTTTTCTTAGTCTGGTAGCCCCACCCACACTTCCTGTCTGCCTTTGGCCAATCAGCACTTTTTATTAAACTCGTAGGTGGGACAATTATTTACAATGTAACACCATAAATCCACTATAAAACCTCTCTCTTGAGTGGGGCTCATCTGGGTTTTGTTGACCTGCATCCCCATCCACAGACACCCAAAACAATCTGCCAGCTGAACAGTCACCATTCCCAGATCTGCAGTGACACACACAACGCCAGAAGCCCCAGCAGTGGACAGTTGGATCCTGGGATTGTAACATGTTCACAAAACAGCTTCCCTGTGCAGGTTTCTGGATGTCACTAAGAATCGCCCAGGAGTTCGTGGTCTTTCCGGCTCCACAGAGGCACTTCTCAGCTTGTTGCTGAAGGACTGGGCTTTGTCCTGAGTTGGAGACATACAGAACTTCCTTCTGTGTGTTTGTCCTCTACATGTGACCTCTAAGCACCCAAAAGGAGTCAGGGCAGACCCAGAAAGAGCAAGCAATGAAAGCTCCAGAAGTATATCCAGAGGATTAAGCAAAGCCAGAGTGAGGGCAGGAAGAAAAAGAGGTCCCGCCCCCATCCCAGGTCCCGCCCCCATCCCAGGTCCCGCCCCCATCCCAGGTCCCGCCCCCATCCCATCCCAGCCACCTGCTGTGGGCTTTGAAGTTCAGCCCTCCTCACACCTGCCTCCATCAGAAAAGAAAGAAAGAAAGAAGGAAGGAAGGAAGGAAGGAAGGAAGGAAGGAAGGAAGGAAGGAAGGAAGGAAGGAAGGAAGGAAGGAAGGAAGGAAGGAAACCAAAGTGGCCCCATGGCCTCTCGGATTTGTTAGCCCGTCCTCTCTCTGTCCACAGTACATACTCTGCCACTGCCACTGCAGCCTGATCTCAGAGGAAGGACTTGATAGAGTAAGCCTCTTGAAGCTAATGGGTTATCAGAGGCCCCTGGCAAAGCTTGTTTGTGACGTTAAATAAATGGGTGTTCCCTTCCAGTTCTGGCAGGCCTGTCAAAGCCTCAACAGCAGTGTGGCTTTGTGGAAGCATTCATAGAAGGCTGAGGCCACTGCTATATTGGAATCAAGTCCCCAAGACCTCAGCTCCTGTGTTCTCTATTGTAGAGCCTCCAAACCTGGCATGCACGTCAATATATGCACAACTGGAGATGAATTCATGAGTGAACAAGCATACCCATATACTGAGTCACGAAGATAGAAGGCACTTAGGCATGCCTGGGCTCCAGGGAACATCTGATACTCCTCGGAGAGGATCCCAATCTCAGAGGAAACATCCATGCCCGCAGGAGCCCATTCGAAAAGGAAGGTACAGTTGTGGTGACCCTCTCCTCAGGAAGCCACCTCTGAGCGATTCAGGCCCTGACGGTAGGAGGCCCAGGCTGGAGTGAAAGCTGAAAGACAGTAGGGCAATCCTGCAGAAAGGGGAATGAACTGGTCATCTCTGCCCTTCGCCCTTCAAATGAGTGTAGATGGGCCTCCTGAGTCTCCCAGGATGAGCTTCCTCAGCCCCAGGGCTAGAGAGTGCCAGGCAGAGCACCAGCTGTCACTCAGCACGGCTGCTCCCCAGGGAACATTTTACAACTTCACCTATTCTGTGTCACCTGCTTGATGGAGCATCCACAGCAATTCCAGGACTATATTTCATTGTCACATTTATTTGCAAGGGGTGTCAGTCAGGCCCCGGAAGTCAGCTGCCCTGCTGCTCCTTGCCTTTTGTTTCACACACAGGCATACACACCCAAGAACCCACATTTGGGTACACTTCAGCACATGTGGAGAACACCCAGAAAATATAACTATGTACATGTCACGGCACACAAACCTGGTACTCATCTTTCGGGGCCATCATATTGCTAACTCCAGGGGTACTATATATATTACTGTTACATACTTGTCACTTATAAGCAAAGCAAGGTGCACAGTGTTCCTCATTCACATGGGCACCCACACATGCACACTTAACAGTAAGGCCAGATTACATACACTTACAGAGCCAGAGTCCTAAAGCCAGGATGATGGAGACCCACCCTCCTGGCCTCTTGAGGACCCCTAAAGATCAGGAATAGGTATATTGAAAAGAATATGGTCCTCTCAAAAGCCCTACCTATCCCTCAGCGCACACACGCGCACACACACGCGCGCACGCGCACACACACACACACACACACACACACACACACACACACCAGCAGGAGCCTCTTCAGCTGCCGAGCTAAAGCTGAACCATTAGCACTAATTACCACACTTGTTGGGAAAGGGGCTTAATTAACTCTCTGCTGGGACTCTATGGGGAACCAGGGCCTTGGGCCTCTCCCTCCCCCACTTTGTGTAGTTTTTCTGGGTGTGAGGGAAGGGTCTCTGGTGATTTGGATCTGGACATCCAGATCTATTCTGACACATGTCATACACATTCAGATTTGCACAGTATGTTTACAGACGGACTTGGAAGCAGCCCCACATCCACGTGATTTCATTGTTTAAAACAGGAGATATGATCGTAAATAGACAGCTAGGCAGATAGGTGATTGATAGATGGGTTTAAAGAAAGAAATAGGTGATAAATAGATGATATGATAGATAGATAGATAGATAGATAGATAGATAGATAGATAGATAGATAGAAAGAAAGAAAGAAAGAAAGAAAGAAAGATAGATAGATAGATAGATAGATAGATAGATAGATAGATAGATAGATAGATAGAGATAGATAGATAGATAGAGAGAGAGAGAGAGATAGATAGATAGATAGATAGATAGATAGATAGATAGACAGACAGACAGACAGACAGACAGACAGACAGACAGATGGATCAACCCATAGGTAGGTAGGTAGGTGGGTAGATGTGAGAGGGTAGATGTGGCCAGTGGGTAAATGAACAATCACAGCGACTCATAGAATACACCCACTGTGTACTCCTCCCAGCCTCAAACAGGGACATGATTAGAATCATTCCCATCCCCCTCCCCATGTGCATAGTCTCTTTCCCCTCCCTCCTGGCCCCCTCCTCTCTTTTTGTGAAGGAAAAGTTGACAAACCAGTGGTGGACAGATGTGTCCTGAAATTAAGCTGTAGATTCTGGTGGTCCCATCCCCCTACTCTGTGAACTTGAACGTGTGCCTTCAGCTCTCTGGGACTGTTTTCTCATCATGAGGATGCAGGAGCTGGTTCCTTGATACCTGTTGGCTTGCAATAAAGGATGTGGAAAGTGTTTGGAATGCATGGTAGAGTTCTGACATGAAGCCCCCAGACCCCTTGGCTATTATCACAAGGTAAGTGCTGCTTCTTTCAAAGGAAGATCTGAAGGTCCTGGATATATCTAGGAAAGCTATGTCCTAGGAAAGAGGTAGATCCCCTCCCCTCCCTAGCACCACCCTGTCTTTTGGGGACACACACCCATTCTGGAGATCAGTTCTTGAGCAAAGCCCCAAGACTGAGGGGCGATCCCCTGGGGGGCCTGGGGTCCTGCAGTCTTGCAAACTATGTGCCAAGGAGGGCTGGCCAGGCACCAAGCTGGGGTTGAAGCAGGGAGAGCCACTCTCCTAGGACCCTGGGCCCCGAGACCAAAACAATGATATATATTTTCAATTTTCTCAAAGATTATATTTTTTTTTTCCTTCCGACGTTCATCTTGTGTTTTTTGACCAGTATAAACTAAAAAATAATAGAATCCAGATGGGAAAGCGATACTCATTCGTCCTGAACAGTGCCAGTGTGAGCCCCAGCTCCAGGGCAGATAACTGCAGAATCAGGGGCTGAGCTGAAGCAGGATGGGGGGAGCACGGGACACTGAAACTCTCCATCCCCCATGGCTTCCTCACAGCCTGGTGGCATGGGAGGAGCCCAGTCAAAGCCCAGGCCCAAGAGTGTTATCTTTCAATGTGACCTTGACAGACACTCCCTTCTCCAAAGGCTCACCAAGAAAATTGAGAGACCATAGGGTGGATGAGAGTTAAGCCAGAACCGAGCTGCAGGTGGGAAGGATTGATGGGCATTGCTCATCCTTGAGAAGAGGCTCCTCTATCTAATCTAAAGGGCCTGACTCTCTCTTTTAGAACCCTGCTCCTTTGGGAAGTGCTTTTAAACATCTGACTCAACTCCACTTGCCTGATGTAGTTGCTTACTTTAAAAAAAAAAAAAAAATGTGCATGCGTATCTCAGTGTAGGTTTGCAATCCACAAGAAAGCCAAAGGTTTGAGATTCTCCTTGAGCCAGATAGAGGCAGTTAAGAGCTAGTGACCATGCTTAGATCCTCTGTAAGAACAGTGCATCTCCAGGCCCTATATTTGCTTATGGTCATTAGTATCCTGTAGAATTAAAGCGTAACAGAGGAACTGGGGAGACAGCTCTGTCAATGAAGTGCTTCACGTTGTGGCAAGATTCCCAGAACCATCTAAAATAGCCAGCCGGGCACAGTAACACATTTGTAATCCCGCTGCCAGGGGAAGCAGAAAGACAGGTGAATAGGGTCAATGAGATGGTTCCTAGAGTAAAGGCTCCTACCACCAAGCCTGATGATCTGAGTTCAATCTCCTGGACCCACAATGTGGAGGAAGAGTACCAATGACCACAAGCTGTCCTCTGACCTCTATGTGTGTGGTGTTATACACATAGATTCACCTCTGGCTGCCACAGCCATTGCAACACATGCATTCAAACACAACATCGTTTTAAAACATGACTGTCATTTTCCAGAGAACAAAAATCTTTCCCAATGTTCCTTGCATGGAGGGAAAATTGCCCAATAAGTAAAAGGATGTTGGCATCTGGAGTCTAAGCATCAGCCATGTCACTTCCTGTTTGACCTTGGGCAGTTTACCTAACCTCTCTGAGCCCTGATCTCTCCAGAGCTCAGAACCTAGCATTGCCTGCCTGTAGGGTTGTTGAGTAGAGACAAACACCCTAATGAAATGAAATGATCCTCACAGATACGAGGAATGCTCATCCCTATACCCCAGCTCCGGCATCCCTGCCAAGGGTTAGACTTTATCTGCCAGGACCAGGAGAAGGATGATGTGGAAGGAAAAGCAGAGTAATTGGTGGTAATCCTGCCCGCCGCTCATAGCCTGGCTCCCGCTGCAGGGACACTGTGGCCTCATCATCCGTCATTAGCCAGAGCTCTTCTGGCCGCTCAATTGCAGAACATGATTTTAATAACCCTGGCAGGAGGGGATCATTCCTCTTTTGTCACTTACCTCTGATTCCGTTGGAGAGAGACAGGCAGGCAGGCTGACAGAGTGGTGGAGACAGGCATAGTAAAAGGGGCATAGAGGCACTGTTGGGAGGGCCAGGCACAGGAAAGGGAGAGCCCCGAAGCAAGAAGATGATGGTGGGGGTTGGGAGAGGCAGAGCAAGAAAGAGGCAGGGTGGGAACCAGAGGCCAAGACAGGCTCCAACATCAGGGGAATCATGGGTATGGGTCACACCCCACCTCATCCTGACCCTCCCTTGTACTGTACACATACCCATCAGGACAGCCCCATCTGAAACTGTCATTTTTGACCTAAGTGGTCAATGGACCCTAACACTAAAGATAGGTGCTAAGTGGGGAAGAGGGTCTTGAACTCTTTAAGATCACTGGTCAGAGCAGCAATATCCATCTAGGATGTGGCTATGGCCCAGGAAAGAGTAAGAACAGAGCTACATGCACACTCCTCCGAGACCTTGAAGATCACCTCACAAGATTTTACCCTGACTTTGGCATACTGTCTCATGCTATGGGTCCCTGTTTTATATGGTTTTGTGGTAGACAGAGAATCTGAATCCTGTGTCCACCGACAGGTCCAATATAGAGAAAAACAGCTGGGTACTAAAGTGCCCAGGACACAGAAAACAGCCCAGGCAGCTAGCCGATTGGTTTCTCAGGATAAGAAGGAGCTGAGACAAAGGGCACACTGTGAACTTGGGCCTTCAGTAATATCCCTCCCTCACCAGATAACTGGAAGAAGGTCATCAACTGGCAGGTTATAGGACCCACCCTAGACTGCAGACCAGTCACCAAGCATGAGCACAACTCTGCGCTGAGGCCTGCAAATCTGGCGCCACAGCACCACCTGCTGGTCACCAAAGGAGAGAACCAAGAGACCCTGGAAGGAGACTGATGGGCTTTTATCCCTCAAAAAAGACCAGTTCCGAGGCCTCTCAGAGAAAGGCATCAGATTAGTACCCAGGATGCTGCTCCCTCTATTTCAGGAGCTACCAAAATCTTCTTCAAATGGCAAGGCACAGCAATACAAAATGATCATCCACCTTCAATCCAACTCTCATGTTTTATGTAGACTCAGGTCTTGGAAAAGGACTACCCAGTTCTTGACATAAGGGAGCCCCTTATTGAGTGGTTAGAAGTAGGGTGGTATGACCTGTGCAGCCAGAATCGGGCAAACACAGATCTGTAGATGAGGGAGGGATCCTCAGTGCTGATGGGGTGCGGGAATGAGGACCTCATCATGACTGCCATGCACAAGATGAGACTCAGCTCCTCCAAGGGCCAAGCCCGTGGCTAGAGTTATCCTCAGGTCTGTAGATAACTATAAATTTCATTGTCTCTCTGGCCCTAGGTTTTCCCCATCTGTACAATGGGTATAATGGGTTGAGAGCTGTGCCTTGGGCTCAAGGCTTGTAGCCTACAGCGCTGCCTCTGATTTTTGCTTGCTCATAGTCAGGAGGAAGCTGGGCTCCCCTGAGAATGTTCATAATTCCTCTTTCCCAGGAATGGCAGGCCTGCGCAGCAGTGAGTACAGAACCTGGGCAGGGAATGGAGAAGGTCCTGGGAAGTGTGTGACATCCTAGAGCCTCCAGTCAGGAAGCTGAGGCTTATGGCCTCTGAAAGAATGGGCTCTGGTCTTTGGGAATGAGCATGACCGAGGAATATGAGGAAGGCTGTCCCAAGATCTGGGAGCACTGACAGGAGCAAACAGAAGCCAAGTAAATGTCGAGCTGTGACCTTTGTCCTTGGGCTCCCAATGGCAGCAGGATCTCAGCATCACAGACTGGGCCCCAAATACCAAGGACAAACTCCTCCTTGAGCAGGACCCTACTAGGCCCTCCACTATACACAGATTTGAAAGTGTGACAGCCTGGACAAAAGGCACAAAGCAGCTCCACAGACCACTGACTCCTCCTCTGAGCCTGCCTCTGATGTGCCTCTGAACCAGAGTATTTGGCAACAGGAGGTTCCCTCAGAAGGTTCCCATGGTGGGTGGCTGGGGAGATGGGTGTAGTGGGATTCAGTTCTGTTCCATGCAGCTCCTTCCTCACAGCATATAGACATCCCACAGCTTGTTAGCTGGGGTGACAGAATCACCTTTGATTAAGAAGAGACCAGCATCATTCTGGAAGGTGTTTCCAGAATCTTCTGGAAGCGTTTCCTCGGGGTCAGCACACAGACTGTGGTCCAGCTAATCCGGCAATGGCCGCCTATGAACAGAAGGCCCATGAATCCAGTAGTTGTTCAGTCCATAAGTCTAGATGTCTCGGCTGGTTTTCAGTATATGCCAGAATCCCAAAGAAGTGGACTTTAAGGCCACTGAAGAAATGGACTTGCTAGGGAAGATAAGTGCAAGCAGGAGAGAGAGAGAGGGAGAGAGCTTTTTTCTTCCATATTCTTTATATAGGCTGCAAGCAAAAGACACCCAGATTAAAGGTATAATCTTACCACCACAAATATTCAGATTAGAAGTGAGTCTTCCTGCTGCAAATAATTTAATTAAGGAAAAAGTCCCTCGCAGGTATGCCCAGTCATTTGGGTTTAAGTTAATTCCAGATATAGTCAAGCTGACAACCAAGAACAGTCATCACAGCTGAAGAGACAGCTCTTCGGTTAAGAGCATGTACTGTTCTTTCAGAGAATCTGAGTTCAATTTCAAGGCCCCATGTCAGATTACAACTGCCTGTAACTCCATCTTGGAGGAGATCTGATCCCTCTGGCCTCCAAAGGCACTCATACACACACACTCATACACACACACTCATGCACACATACACACACTCATATACACACTCACACACACACGTGCACACTCGTGCACACACTCACACACGTGTACACACACGCACACACATACACACGCACATGTGCACACACCCACACTCATACACACATGTGCACACACTCATATGTACACGCACGCACACACTCATATACACTCACACACACACACATGCGCACATGCATGCACACACACACATACCTCCATGGGGTATGTTCAACAGTTTTACCCTTGGATACCAGGAATCATAATTGCTTTTTCCTCCCAGGAGACAGAATCTGTGTCCCCTGGTCACAATCAGTTAATGTCTCTCTCCTTTGAATTTCTGTTGCTGTGTAAAGATACCATGACCCTGGCAACTATTATAAAGAAAATGTTAAATTGTGGTGGCTCATTAACAGTTTCAGAGGTTCAGTCCATTATCATGATGGGGAGCATGGTAGTGTGCAGGCCAATGTAGTGGATTTATATTACATTGTAAATAATTGTTTCGCCTATGAGTTTGATAAAAAGTGCTGATTGGCCAAAGGCAGAAGGAAGTGTGGGCAGGGCTACCAGACTAAGAAAACCCTAGGAACAGGAAAAATAGAGCAGAAATGCCACAGAGACTCCAGAGTTGCCAGACAAGCCAAAAGATACAGAGGACAACTGTACTGCTCTGAGAAAACGTACTGAGCCACATGGTTGAACAGGATAATAATCATGGGTTAGTTTAAGGGTAAAGAGTTAGCAAGCTATATGCCTGGGCCTTAGGCCAATCAGCCTAAAATTAATGTAAGCATCTGTGTGTCTCTGTAGGTCTGTGGGTCTGCGGGGCTAAACCTTGAGGCTAGGCCCGAAAGTCCAGGCCAGAAACCTCTTACAACATCATTCTGGAGAGGCAGCTGGAGTCCTACATCTTTCAGGCAACAGATATCAACTGAAACAGTGGGCTGTATCCTGAGCATAGAAGACCTCAAAGCTCATTCCCACAGTGACACACTTCCTTCATCGAGGCCACATCCACTCCAACAAAGCCACGCCTTCGAATAGTGCCACACCCCTATGAGTTTATGGGAGCCAATTACATTCCAACTACTACAATGTCCAAGTCTTGTTAATTCTCTCTTTTAAATCTCAAGACCCTATGTATCTGACTATCTATATCTCTCTATATCACAATTTTTGAGACAAGGTCTCATGTAACCCAAGCTGACCTTGAACTCACTATGTAGTCAAGGGTGACCTGATCCAACCTCCCACCTCCCAAGTGTTGGTACTGTAGGCCTAAATCTGTTTCTGGCATCCTTGTGTGCCTGGCTGCCTTCCAACAGATACACCCCCCCTCCAGTACCACGGACAGCTCTAGGCCCACCTACATCACAACACCTTCTTGTTATAATTAGGTTTCTGGCCCCGACTTTCAGGCCTAGTCTCTTGGCCCAGACCCACAGAGACACACAGACACTTATATTAACTTTATGCTGATTGGCCTAGGGCCCAGCCATGTAACTTGCTAACTCTTTGTCCTTAAACTAACCCATGACTCTTATTCTGTCCAGCCATGCGGCTCAGTACCTTTTCTCAGAGCAGCATAGTTGTCCTCTGCATCTTCTGGCTTCTCTGTGGTTTTTCTGCTCTGTTCTTCCTGTTCCCAGAGTTTTCCCAGTCTGTTAGCCCCACCCACACTTCCTGTCTGCCTTTGGCCAATCAGCATTTTCCTTAAACCAGTGGATGGGACAATTATTTACAATGGAACAACATAATCCCACTACACCTTCTTCCTGACCTACTAGGAGCCAAAAGTTCTGTTACAGTTTAGTTTTCTAGAGGACCACATGTTTCAGACTTTCCAACGCAGGATAATCATCCCCTGTCAGGGAACAAAAAAAAAAAAAAAAATCACAACAAGGGTAAAACTGTTGAACATACTCCATGGAGGTATGTGTGTGTGCTTGTCAGCACTCCAGTGAGGCCGATAACAGTTGCAAACCCCAGTAGGGCCCTGGACCCCAGCCTCTTCCCTTGTCTTTCTCGCCTACAGGTACTGACGGCTTCCAATAGTTCCTAGCCTCGCGCCTGTCTCGCCACCTGCCACTGATGGCTTCTCAGCTTGTCAGTTTCCAGGGAAGCAAATGTCCTGCATTAAATTCCCTTTGTTAACATATTCTGGTTTGCTTTTCTCTGCTGTTCCTTCCTTAAGAATCCCAGCCTTAGAAACAATCAGGATCCTAGCTCCTCTGTAAAAAAGGTATATATTTTCATTTATTCCTAAACACACACACAATGCTGTCCCACTAGATACTGTAGGTGAAAGCCCAGCTCCCTAATGCCCTTCATTAATGCTACCTGCCTCTCCCATCAGACTGAGAGGGGTAAGGAGAGCTTGCTTAGCAAGGTTCTGTTCTGAGCTGAAGCCCCATAACATGATAATTGCCCCCCAAAAAAGAGAACCCCTTACCAGTCGGCTAGAAAGAATGGATTGTAGCATGAATCCTAATTGGTCTTAATAGAAAACCGGAGCCAGATATCAAGATAAATACTGAAAGATGATAGAGACAAAGAAGCCAGCCACTAGAAAGACTTCTTACCTCTAAGGAATCCTCAAGCTGAAAAGGTTGAGCTCCTGTCCCCCCACCACCTTATACTCCTCTCTCTGCCCAGCCATATCACTTCCTGCCTCAACCTCCCTAGTGCTGAGATTAAAGGTGTGAGCCACCACTGCCCACCTCTATGACTAACAAGTGACTGGTTTTGCCCTCTGATCTTCAGGCAAGCTTATTTGTTAGAGAATATATAAAATATCACCACAGTGGATTTTTTTTATGCTGAAAACCTGCTTTTGTGGAGTTTCAGGTACCACGTAGGATGTGTGGAGTCAGTGTGGGAGGGGGGAACGAACATGATCTGAAGGTGAATCAGGATGACTGCCATCAGTATTTAATTGACAAAAGAATATGCCTTTTATACTCTGTAATCCCACATAGAATTAAATGGGAGAAAAGGAGGCATGGGAGCTGGGATGTGGCTCAAGATCAGGGGTTGAGGAACCTAGCCTGACCTTGACAGTAGGCTCCAGTTATATGAAGTTAATGAAAGAGCCACAAGTTCCTCTTGCTAGATAATACCGGAATTCTGTTTGGCATCATAAACCCAGAGCCAAATACTGGGGAAAAGCTGAAATATCAGAGAGACAGAGCAACAAGTCACATGAAGTGAGAATTTCACCTCACTGATTCCTCGGATCAAAAGGGTAGATCGTGTCTCCACAAATCCTCAGACTCAATGCCTCTGAGTCCTCATTGGGAAGGGAAGACCTCCTGCCTCCTCTTTCCCCCAGCTACCTCACTTCCTCCTTCAACTTTCCTAGTGCTGGGATTAAAGGTGTGCGCCACCACCGCCTGGCTCTGTTTGCCCTTGAACTCACAGAGATCTAGAGGAACTCTACACCCCCCCCCATGCTGGGATTAAAGACATGGGTCACCACTCCCAGATGTGGGCTAAATCTGTGTGGCTCTGTCCTCTGATTTCCAGACAGACTTTCTTAGATGTATAATATATCACCACAAGAAGAGAGAAAGAGAATTACAGCTTTATCAAGCAGGAACTTTCCTCAACTCTCCCCAGGAAATAGAGACCCTTACTCAAATGCCTGACCTTGAGAAAAGGATTTCTTCTGAGGATCAGACACTATACGCCAATTTTGCAGTCTTACTACTACTACTACATGGTCCTGCTTCCCTCACAACACTCCTAAAAGGGAAGATCTAATGTCTTACTCTTTTTCCGTTATACCCATATTATATTTGTTAACTGAACTCTTGCCCATAATGGCCTCAGGCTCTGGATCTGAAGGTAGGCATTTCATCCTTGAGATCAGGTACTCTAGTAAATCTCTAACTTTGCTGTTCTTGGTGTAATCGAGAGGGCACAACCGAATTTGTTTAGAGAGGCTATTGTTGTACACGTTTTTAGTCTTTACCAAAGCCCACACCACATTTCCCAAAGGGAAAAGCGTTAATAATGAGGATCATCATAAATAACCGTTGAAAGGTGCTGGAGAAGTGTGGTCTGCAAGTTTGAAATGTCAGAACTTTGTCAAGCATCAACGGTTGCCTTTTTTTTGTTTATTTGTTTTGCTTTGCTTCTTTTTTTTCAAGGCAGGGTTTCTCTGTGTAACCCTGACTGTCCTGGAATTCACTCTATAGACCAGGCTGGCTTTGAACTCAGAGATCCTTCTGCCTCCTGAGTGCTGGGACCAAAGGGATGTGCCACCACACCTGGATTTTTTAATGTATTGTGTGTGTATCAGCACATATATCTGGAGGCATCACTCCATGACACGCATGTGGAGCTCTAACT
This sequence comes from Phyllotis vaccarum, assembly GCA_033318265.1. NCBI lineage: Eukaryota > Metazoa > Chordata > Mammalia > Rodentia > Cricetidae > Phyllotis > Phyllotis vaccarum. The sequence continues at coordinate 41,090,305 of JARWLC010000003.1, forward strand.
CATCTGTCAGGCATGGCGACAGGATCCTCCTTGGCAGCTTTTTGGCTTGCTGCTCTTTCCTTATTCTGAGGTCCACCACTGGCCCACAGAGCAGAGCTTCCAGGAGTGAGCTCTCTCTCCCAAGCTCCCTTCTGTGGGAAATTCTGCCCAGGGAGCTGACAGTGTGGCACTGTTCTATAGGCAAGGGATCCTGACCTGCCTGAGAGTGGCCCTACTAAGCTGCCCAGCAGGAGCAGGCATATATGCCTTCATTTCTCTGCCTTTGCTATCACGTGATGTGGCTCGATACTTAAAGTTCCTGCCCATTGATGGAACCCAAACTTGGAATCCCAGGCCAAAATAAACCCTTTCTCCCATAAGGTGCTTATTGTTTATTTATCACAGCAGTAGAATTTTGAAACCGAAACTAACCTCCATCAGCTCCAGTTCACTCTTAGATAAGGGCGAGGCTGCCTTGCCACCTCCCAAGCAGCCTCCCTCTAAAGAGACCCATTAACCCTGGGAGGGAGGTCACTTACTGAGGCCTGTGGGCAAGCCCAGTGGCCACACCTCATCCCTAAAAGGGAAGATTCTGATGTCTGCTTCTTTCTGTGGAACCATACTGTATTTGTTAACTGAACTCTTGCCCCTAATGGCCTGTCCTGACCCCCAGTCCACTTCCTGTGTAGCTGAGGATGGCCTTGAACTTGTGAGCTCACTGCCTCTGCCTCCTGAGAGCTGGAACTATAAGCTTTCAGCACAGCACCCAGCATTCCTGGAGCACTTCTAACATATTTGAAAGGCCCCAAATTCGCAGGATGTAAGTCAAAACCACTGGGGCTCAACCTGTGGGTCTTGACCTCCACAGAGGTCACATATCAGATATCCTATATATCAGAAGTTTACATTAAAACACAAAAAAGTAGCAAAATTACAGTTATGAAGTAGCAATGAAAATAATTTTATAGTTGGGGCTGCCCACAACATGAGAAACCACGTTAAAGGGTCGAGGCATTAGTAAGGTTGAAAACCACTGGTCTAAACTGACCATATATAACCCCAGGCCATAAGTGAAATACGGCTAGAGGTAAAACCTCTGAGACCCCCCACCACTGTGGTTCAGGTCCTAAGGGAGTGGCACCCACTTCTCCTACATACAACAGCCCCTGTTTCTTCTGTAATTGGCCTCCCTAGAGCACATCTCCTGGAGTTCCCCTTCTCTCTCATGTACTCATAGCTCAGCAGGGTGGCTGGGGGAGGATTCAGTGGCCATCTTTGGTGCCAGGTTTGGGCTGTCAGCACACCTGAGTCAAGGAGTGTTAAATATCTGCCTGCCCTTATTTAGGCCAGATCCTACAGCCTGAATGGGTCTGGCCGTATACCCTGGCAGCTCTCTGGAACATAGTTAAGAAGCGATCTGTGGTGTAACTTGGTACCTGCCTCTCCCGTGTTCTTTGTTATATCCTAGGCTATGTTGATTAAATGACCTAATGTGAGCTGGGCAGTGGTGGTGTATGCCTTTAATCCCAGCAGAGTCAGAGGCAGGTGGGGCTCTGTATTCAAGGTCAGCCTGGTCCACAAATCCAGTTTCAAGACAGCCAGGGCTACACAGAGAAACTGTCTCAAGCAACAACAAAAAAGAACATATTATTTGTGATGTGAAACTTCCTGCCGGCCCCCAAAACTTACACAAGATTGACTACTTTTTCATCCTTACGATTGATCTGAGAAGATGGGTGTGTCCTAACCAGGGTCTCTATTGATGCAACCGAAACACCATGACCAAAAAGCAAGTTGAGGAGGAGAGGGTGTATTTGGTTTACACTTCCACATTGCTGTTCATCACTGAATGAGTTCAACTCAGAGAATTCAAATTCAAACAGGACAGGATCCTGGAGGCAAGACTTGATGCAGAGGCCATGGAGGATGCTGCTTTCTTGTAGATCCTAGGTCCCTCAGCTCAGGGATGGCATCACCTACAATGGGCTGGGTCTACTTGTATCAATCACTAATTAAGAAAATGCCTTATGCCGGGTGGTTGTTAAGATCCAAGCACTCTGGAGGCAGAGGCAGGTGAGGCCCGCCTAGTCTATTGAGCTAGTCCCAGGACAGCCAGAGCTACACAGAGAAACCCTGTCTTGGAGGGGAAAAAAAGCCTTACAGCTGGATGACAGGGACATTTTCTCAACTGGGGCTTCTCCCTCCAGCTCGTGACAAGTTGACACAGAACCAGCCAGGACAGTGTCTCTGGGATTTCCCCATCATCTTCTCATGGTGGCTATCTTTCTCCTTCTCCTTTCCTCACACTTTTAAAAAGATGTATTTGTACCTATTTTTATTTCTACATATGCATTTGCCTACCTGAGTGAAAGCCACATGGGTGCAGGTGCCCACAGAGGCCAGAAGAGGGCACTATCTGGAGCTGGATTACAGACTCCTGTAAGCAGCCTGAACTCAGTGCCAAGAATCAAACCCAGGTCCTCTGCAAGAGCAATGGGTGTTCTCAGCTCGCCTCTGAGCCATCTCTCCAGCCTTCTTTCTTACCCTTAACAAAGCTTCTCCCCAGTTTTAAAAGGAAGCTTCTCCTTCCCTTTAAGCCCCCATTGTGTTTGACGCTTCACACAGTGGTACCATTTTCTGTCTGATGCTCCGCTTCACCTTGAGGTTCAGTGATGGCCTGGAGGCCTTTTCTAAGATACGCCCTGAGGAAATTGTGTGTCAGCTTCCTTGTCCCAGAGGGACCACTGCTGCTTTATTATTCTTTCTGTTCCTGTATGTAATGAAGAGTAGCTGAATGCAGGTTACCTGGCCCCCATCCTGGAACGTGCTAGCCTTGCTACATCCCAGCATCTCACCAACCCCACCTCACCCAGGCAGAACCAGCCCCACCCACATCTGCCCCACATTCTGGCCTCCATCAAGCTCTGAGCACAGAAGGCTGGGGGTGCTGGGAATGCTGTCCTGGCAGTGGGATCCACAGGTTAAACTAGGGTTAGAAGAGGGCAGGAACAATTCCACCACCTCACTAGAGCAGTTGGTGGCTGGCAGTGCACTACCAAAGTGACTCATGGGACTTTACTGCAGCCATTGCATTGGGCTGTTAGCTCCATAAACCTGCCCCGGAAGGCCTTGTGTGATGCCAGGAAAAACAAATGTCAAACTGCCCCATCAATGCAGCCCCTATAAAATTTGCACTCATAAAGTTCTGCCATTATTCAAAGGAGCCCAGTAAAGGCACACATTGGAGACATCACTCCTTCAACCTCCCTCCATTCCCCCTTAGCCAGCCCTCATGGTACTCAGTTTCCCAGATCAGACAAGATGGTCAAAGTCAGGGTGGCTTTAATGCAGACCCTCCCTTATGCCCCCCCCCCCTTAGCTTCTCTCCTAAGGTCTAGGAGCCCTGAGTGAGGATCAGAGCTTCTTCTCTACTCGGCCCTTCCATACCTGGTCCAATGCTTGTCCTTCGCCTCCTTTCACTTTATGAGGTCAAACCTAACTGCTCTCCTAGACAGCCCTTGAGTTTTCAGCCTTGTTCAGAAAGGGTACCTCTGTCCCTAAAGACCGGGAAGTGTCACTCAGGGTGCTGAAATCCCTGCCTGGAGGATGAGGTGATGTTGATTTCTTTCTGTTTTGGAGACAGACTTTTACTTCACAGCCCTGCTGGCCTGGAGCTCACTATGTGGACCAGGTGGTCCTGCCTGCCTCTGCCTCCCAAGTGCTGGGATTAAAGGCGTGTGCTAAGGCCCTTAATGATTTCTTGGCTGAGGCAAATGGTTGGGTGTCTTTCTTCTTCTTCTTCTTCTCCTCCTCCTCCTCCTCCTCCTCCTCCTCCTCCTCCTTTTCTTTTTTATGAGAAACAGAAGAGGTCTGGGCTCTGGTTATTTCTGGGCCCTTGGCTCTCCCAGCAAGCTCAGGGTCTCTAGTTCTTCTGTGTTACAATGCCTGACCAACACTCCCCACCCCACCTCACACTGCCCTCCTTGCTCAGGTCCACGTAGCTCTTTTTCTTCTGTCCTGTGTCCCTTCCAGAAACACCCAGGCTCTGCCCAGCAAGGACTTCTGTTTTTGTTTCTTGTGTGTCACCTGTTGGAAAATGTCTGCTTCCTCAGGACCAGGGCCTTCCCAGCAGGGACTCCCAGCAACTTGTTTCACTCCCCCAAGCAGGCCTTGCCCTGGTCCACTAGCCTGAGTGGTGCAGCACAGGGAATGTCACCTCTGCTTGCTCCCTACCTCCAATCAGGAGGCCCAGCCAGGAGTCCTAGAAGGGTCTAAGAACATGGGCAGGGAGGGTTTGGGCAAGGGCATCTCCTTCAGAGTTCCCTTGTTCCCTCCCCTCTGTACACCCTGCAACAGGAGCTATGGGTTCCTTTCCCCTCCCTATCCCACATTTCTGATTAACTCCCTGCACCATCTGCCTCAGCAGTCCTCTGGCTCCCTACCCCAAGACTGCTTGTTCAGGTCTCCTGCTCTGCAAAGAAGGCTTCTCCATCTCTGTCCCCCTTAGCTCTCCTTCAAGTTCCTGTGAACCTAATTTGCATAGGTACAAAGATTGGGGAGGGGGCCACAGCTAGGCACATGTTCCTAGGCCATCAGCTGTCCAGGGACAGCACTAGACTCTTGTAGACTCTTGCATGTGAGTCCTGAGGCAGTGATGGGCAGAGTTGGGTTTGTTTTGAGGCAGCCTGGCTCTCCCCAGCATCCCTTGTGGCTTCGATGGACCACAATATTGTTACAGATTTAGAACTTGAAACCATTTTTCCCCCTAATAGGCCATGAGATCACTTAACAAAAAGACAGATTCATTCTGTCAGCAGATTCACGGTGCAATCCCAGGGGTTGCCTGTGGATGCCATGATGGATCCTGAAAGTCAGCTTTGAGCTTCCTGGAAGGCAGGATGAAAAGGAAACACTAAGCTCTGAGATTCTTCTTACCAGAAAGGGGAAGCTGATCAGTTCCTTTACAGTGACAGATATTTCCAGAAACTCATTTGCATGGATGGCATAATAAAACCTTCTAAACAGCTAGACAGCAAGATGGGACTAGTCAAGGAGCAAAAAAGACAGGAGGGTCCTGGAGGGAGCATGTGTTTGCCTGGGGCTCAGGAAACCTGACTGGATCTCATCTTTCTCTTTTTGAAAGGTCTTACACTGAGGCAGACTGTCCTTTGGGGAACAGAGTTATTAGAAAAGTTACTCCTACCACAGAAAAGACCCCATGGTGGAGATTCTGAGACCTCAGGTTATATGACAGAGCAGGGACAGGGTGGAAGATTCTAAGCCAAGTGCTTGAAAAGTAACAGAATCTGTGTTTTTTACAGTCAGGCTGTGTCTGCTTCCCAGGCAGCAGGGGGGGAGGGGGCAGGAGAGAGGAGAGGAGGGGAGAGATGGAGAAGATGGTTTGCATTTCCTGGAAGAAGTGTGTGAACTTGAGAATGTGGGGAAAGCAGCCCCTCCCCCCCCCCCTGTAGTTAATGTCCATCCCAGAATGTCTTCTGACAGCTTAGATTCTGGTACCCAGCAGTCTTTGTGGAGAACCAGCTATGAGGAAGCTAAGACAAAAAGGTGTGACTTGAACTTGGTTATTTATGGGTTGTTTGTTGTGTGTGTTTTGGTTTGAATTTTTTGTAACTGGGTCTTAGCGGAATCCTCTTGCCTCAGTCTGAGTCTGCCTAATTCTGGTATTGCCAGTATTTTAGGTCATCCACTTTAGTGAGGAAACCCTGTCTCAAGGCAATGAGGCAGAGACAGAGGATGACACCCAAAGTCTTGCTCTGGGCTCTGAAAACTGGTGCTCATATATATATATATACATATATATATATATATATAGTGTGTGTGTGTGTGTGTTCTCATGTATACATATGAGCACACTATGCCCACGCATGCACACACACACACACACACACACACACAAATGGCATATGCTGAGAACAAAGAAATAGGTCAACTGGAATATTTGACATGATGATACAGAGGTACTGGGCTGAAGAAAGGATTAGAACTGTGGTTATAGTTCAGTGGAATACTTGCTAAGCACATGTGAGGCTCTGTGTTCAATCCCCAGTACCAACAAATAAATAAATAAATAAGAAAAATGGGTGCAATAAAAGTCCCAGAAAGATGCTACAGAAAAAAGAGGAGAAGTGATTTGAAAGACACCGCCACTAAGAACTTTCCAGAACTAGTGAAAAGACACTGGGAACGCCCCAGCCTCAACAAGGCCAGTAAAGGAAACACACAGGGTCAGGGTCGCAGGGGTGAGGCTGCACACCACTAATGACTCGGGTCTTCCCAGCTATGCAGCTGGGGACCCACCTACAGCGTGGCCTCCAGAGGAGCAGCAGCCTGAGACAGGGAAGTCAACCCAGAACTTCGAACTTGGCAAAAGTGCTACGCAAGACTGAGGGCGAAGTAGAAACACCAGGCTTTCTGCCCTGTAAAGAAAACCAGACAGAAAGTCTTTAGAAACAAAAACAAGGCAGGAAATTAGCCCAAAAGGAAGAATGGGTATGGCAGAAAAAAGGAGCTTTGAGCAAAGAAATAAGGAAGGTGTGCCTAAGTCTGTACAAATGGATAAAGTCAGGGTAACTGTGGGGACAGAAAGAAGTAGAAAAGTGTAATAGTACAACAAAGCCAGGGCTCGTATCTAGATAGGACGGAATTTCTCAGGCTAACCATTGCGGCCAACAAGGTGGTTCGGCAGAAAAGCATCTGCCAGAGCTGCCACCTGGCACCCTGAGCTCCACTCTCATGGTGGAATCCAGAGTGGAAAGACAGCCAGCTTCCAAGCATGGTCACTGAACCTCTGCATGTATTCTACAGTGTGCACATACATACACACATACTCAAACGAGTAAAAATTATTCTTAAAAGCAATCACTAGAAATGCAGCCTGGTGCATTCCAGCCAGAAAACGAAGGAGGAGAGAGCAGCAAGAGAAAATTAACAAACCCAATAAATCCAGCTGGAGGAAGAGCAAGAGAAGGGAAGAAGAATGCTTGGGGGGGGAGGATGAAGTCAGAGTGCATCAATAGTCGCAATCCACATAAAAATTCCAAATGTGCCCTTTAAAAGAAGTGTTGTTGGAAGGGATTTTAAAATTCAACTTTTCTCTGTGTGCATCTATCAAGTAAGAAGACAGGTTGAAGACCATCAGAATGCCTAGCAAAAGAGTGCCAGGGTCAGGCCTGGCCACACACACCTGTAATCCCAGCACTTGGGAGGCAGAGGCTGGGGAGTTCCTGGCCAACCTGGTCTACATAGTGAGTTCTAGGCCAGCCAGGACTACACAGTAGTCTCAATAATTCTAAACAAACCAAACCAAACCAAAGGATTGACTCCTGGGCAGCTTATTTCTCCATGATTTTCCAAAGCCAAGTAGCCAGCCAATTTTTCAGAGGTATCCAACCATGTGTCACCCAAAGCTTGATGGAAGTCTACGGAATATCATGGATGGAATCCAGGACAGTTAGGTGAGCACTCTACTGCTAAGACACAGCCCCAAGCTCTTTTTAAATTAGTCACATACTAGAAAGGATATCAGGCCAGTCTCATTCCACCGACCGTGCTCCTCACTACAGCACTTTTAAATTAGACCTCTCTAAAAAGAAGATCAATGCAAATCCACACACCTGTTGACCTTAAAGATTTCCTTTTAAGCAATTCATAAGTCAAAGAAGAAATCACGACATAGGTACTTCAGGTGACAATGAGGGTCAGCAGGATAGCACAGTAATAAGGGCACTTGTCACCAAGTCCAAGCTAATGCCTCCCCAGACCCACCTGGTTAAAGAAGAGAACTGATGCTCCGAGTTGTTCTCTGTTCTCTGTGCGTGTGTACAGTGCACACACATGCAAACACACACACATAAATAAATGTACTTTTCTCTCTTTTTCTTTTTTAGCTAAGTTAAAAAAAAAAATGACTGAATTTATTGCTTCTTAAATTGACGCTGGTGGCACACAGCTTTAATCCTAGCCCTCCAACGGCAAAGAAGGGCAGATCTCTATGAGTTCAAGGCCACACACATATCCAATTCCAGGACAGCCAGGCCTACATAACAAAGATACCCTGTCTAAAAAAAAAAAAAAAAAAAAAAAAGCAAAGCTGGGCGGTGGTGCTAAACAGTTTTAATGCCAGTACTTGGGAGGCAGAGGCAGGTAGGACCTCTGAGTTCGAGGCTAACCTGGTCTACAGAACTAGCTCCAGGACAGCCAGGACTACAAAAAGAAACCCTGTCTCAAGGGAAAAACAAGAACTGTGAGGCTCGTAGGTGGAGATTTTAAAAGTTGCTCAGGGTGGTGGTTTGTGTGGCTCAGTTGGTAGAGTGCTTGTTCGGCAGGAGCAAAGGCCCCAGCCCAGCATAAAGCAGATTTTCTAGTGCAAATCAGTAAACCCTGCACTCAAGAGGCTGAGGCACAGAAATTCAAGGTCACTAGGCTGTAGTGGTGCAAGCCTCTAGTCCCCAAACTCAAGGCAGAGGCAAGTGAATCTCTGAGTTTGAGGCCAGCCTAATGTACCAAGTAAGTTCTAGGACAACCAGTGCTACACAGAGAAACCCTTTCTCATAAACAAAGGAAGAAAGGAAGGAGGGAGGGAGGGAGGGAGGGAGGGAGGGAGGGAGGGAGGGAGGGAGGGAGGGAGGGAGGGAGGGAGGGGCTAAAAGAGAAAAGCTCAAGGTCATCCTCCTCTACATAGCAAGTTCGTGTCTAGGCTCCATGAGACCCAGTTTCAAACAACAACAAAACTTGATCTTATATGAGTAGAGAACATAACAGTAGCCAGGCATGGTGACAATTATCTGTAACCCCAGCACTCAGGAGGATGGAGAATTTGAGGCCAGCCTGGGCTACATAGTGAGACTGGCTGGAAACAAAAGTAGCCGTGGTTATTAGCAGAGTCTAGAGCAGAACTGGTGAGACCAGAGCAGAGAAGGCAGGATTAATCTCCCGACTCTGGCAGTGAGTGACTGTGGTTAACAATGATCTATTGTCTGTTTTAAAATAGCTGGAAAGGAGAAGGGCTTTGAACTCTTCTCCCGACACAAAGAAACAACATGCTCTCAGGAGATGGATATACTAATCAGCCTGATTTGGTCATTACATATTCTATACATGTATCAAAATATCACTCTGTACCCATAAATATGTAATTGTAGCCAATTAAAATTAAATTAAAAACAAAAAAAAATCGCCAAAGTAGAACATTTAACAAAATACAGACCTGGAAAGTTCAGTCAAAAAATTAATAAGCTAAGCCCCCTACTTAAGGAGTTGCACATTTCTTAAGAACAGAATGAGCCCAAAGGAAGCAATAAGCAATCTAAGAAGAGAAAAATCATTAAATCAAAGCACAAAACGCAAGATGAAAAATAAAACCAACAAGGCCAAAAATTGGTCTCTCACAAAACTAATAAAAAGACAAACCCCTGGTAAAATTGATAAAAAGCAAAGGAGAGACCCAAGGACTGTTATTAAAAATAGAGAAGAAGCTTAGGCTCTGGAGGGGATTTAAAAAGTAGGAATGTGACCAGCTCATTTCAGCTTGCACAGGTTCATCCAGACCCAGCCCAGACCCTCAGGACAGCATGACTCTGACTCCAAATACAAATGAGAAAAGTAAGAAAACTTAGAGAGCAAACACAAAGCCAACATAGACAATAATCTGAAGCCAGTGCCCGGGTGATGAGTACCCAGGAACTGGTGAGATGTCCATTCTTTCTCCCCCACTGCCACCCCAGATACTGCGGACTGAATCCAAGGCCTCAACCATGTTGGACAATGGTATGTTCAGCCCTGTTTGTCACTTTTTGAGACAGGGTCTCTCTAAGTTGCCCATGCTGGCCTTGAACTCACAATCCTGCAGCCTCAGCCTCCTGAGTAGTGGGGGCTACGGCCCGGCTTCACCAGGCCTTGCGAGGATGTCTTAATATTTTGAGTCTGCAAATGCACTCACCTCGTTTATAGACTCAGTGAAAAAGATTGCATTACCCCTCTCTTTTATCTTCATTTTTTTAAACTTTATAACAAATTGACAATTTGTAATCTCAAGCGTTTATAGAGTGCAAAGTGATATTATGTTTTAGGAACACAATCAAGCTAATTAGCATATTCATCACTTCAAATACTAGTATTTGTGGTGAGAACATTTGAAATTTGCTCTCTTAGCTATTTTGAAATGTGCAATACACTATTATTAAGTATCTTTTTAATAAATACAGAAGCATTTGATATGATTTAACACTTGTGGGGTTTTTTTTAAATCATGAATGGAAAATTAAGAGGAAAGACTTAACAGTAAAAAAGTGTATCTACTCAAAACCTCTAGAAAATTTGGCATTTTTTATTACACTTATCATTAATGTGTGTGTGTGTCAAGAAGCACACATGCTGGAGACCAGAGATCGAGGTGAAGAGTCTTATACAGCCTTCTATCTTACTTTTAGAAGCACATTCTCCTACTGAGCCTAGAGTTCACTGGATGGCCAGCAAACTCCAGGGATCCACTGCCATAACCCACCCTAGGGCTACAGGTGTGTGCTGCGCCATAACCCACCCTAGGGCTACAGGTGTGTGCTGTGCCATAACCCAGCCCTAGGGCTACAGACGTGTGCTGTGCCATAACCCACCCTAGGGCTACAGACCTACGCCATCACCTCATATTTTACATAGGTGTGAAGGATCCAAACCCAGGTCCTTATACTTGTGAATAGACACTTTGAATAAGTCATCTTCTTGATCATATATATAATATTTTTAAATCCTCCAATTCTAGAACCCCATAAAGAGAGACTATGATATGTGCTTATAACCCCAGTACTAGGAGGAAAGGCAGATCCCTGAAGCTCTAGCCAACCAGCTCAGCCTAATAGGCAAGCTCGAGGCCAATGAGAGACCCATCTCAAAAATAAGGAATAGGGAAAAGGCTCCGCACCTGCAGTTAAGAGCTCTTCCTGCTCTTCCAGAGAGTCCAATTTCAGTTCCCAGAAAGCACATAAAAGTTCACGACTATGTGCAACTCCAGTTCCATGGGGTCTGATGCCGTCTCTGGCCTCCTCAAGAGCCGAGCACCCATGTGGTACACCCATGCAGGCAAAACAGTCACACTAAAATAGTAATAAAAAAATTAAGAAATAAAATAAACTAGGCTGTGATGGCACATGCCTTTAATGCGAGCATTTAGGAGGCAGAGGCAGGTGAATCTCTGCGAATTCGAGACCAGCCTGGTCTACAGAGTGAGTTCCAAGACAAACCTAGGCTGTACAGAGAAACCATGTCTCAAAAAAAAGAGAAAGAAAGAAAGAAAGAAAGAAAGAAAGAAAGAAAGAAAGAAAGAAAGAAAGAAAGAAAGAAAGAAAGAGAACATGGCTCCAAAGGAATGACACCCCAGTTTCTCCTCCAGCCTCCATATGCACGCGCGCGCGCACACACACACACACACACACACACACACACACACACACACACCCCTGTGGGGATTCAGTAAAAGTTTCAGAAGTTTTGGAGACATCAGAGGGAATCTACCCACAGTCAGTCTAGGAAAATCAGAGTGGTGATTCAAACCTTTAATCCCAGCACAGGGAGTATCCTGAGAGTGGTGACCTACACCCTTAATCCCAACTGAGTCAAGGTCACTTCAGATTATAGAAGGAATTCCAGGCTCCCAAGCAGGCAGTGGTTGGGCCACGCCTTAATTTATGAAAGGGTACTTAAGACAGGACTGAAACACAGAGGGAAGCCATTCCAAGGGAAGCAAGGCTGAGGAAGCTGGAAGACAGCTGGGTAAGATCTGACTGTGGTGTTTATTCCCTGTAGTATCTCCAACTTCTTCAGAGATCTATCCCTGAGTCTCATCCTTTTGGGGGACACACACCCTTCAATGGAAAGGAGGACTTGATAAAGATGCTGAGTCTGAGTTCCTCTAAACTGATAAAGTCAAGGAGACTCCAACCAAAATCACAGCAAAACGTCGTTGGGTCTCGACAAGGGAACTCTAAAATACCTTGGAAGAGCAAAGACGTAAGTAGACACCCCCAGAAAGAGGATAAAAGTGAGAGAATTTTCCCTACCGATATCCTCATAGAGAAAAGTGAAATCAATTGGTGGGACAGATGGCATACATACCAGATGGTCGTATGGATCCCTGGGGCAGAATGGGGGACTCAGAGCAACCGCCAACACATGAGGACTGGATATGGGCATGGACAGTATATGGATCACTGCAGAGGGGAGAATTTGATAAATTAATAGGTGTGCATCCACAGATAGAAACATTAACTAGAGAACGTTCCAAAAGCCCTACAGTGCTTATTCCAAATGGATCTGCAGCTTAAATACCAGAGAAAAGGTTGTAAGTTTATAGAGGAAGATCTAGCTAGGTATGGTATCCTATGCCTGTCATGCCAGCACTTGGCATCTGAGGCGGGGTTATGAGTTCAAGACTAGCTTGGGAAATATAGTGAAATTCTATCCCAAAACAAGACAAAATCAAAAATAAAAAATAAAGACAGGTGTGGTGATGAAAACCTGCAATCCCAGCATTCAAGAGGCCGAAGCTGAAGGATTATTGTGAGTTTAAGACTATCCAGGACCACACAGTGAGTGAGACCTTGCCTCAAACACAAACAAATGCATCAGAACAAATATGTGTGTGTAAAGTGTGAGTGTATGCGTGTGTATGAAATATCTTTATTACCTCATAAAAGGAATGGTTTTCTCAACAAGATGTAAGGCTGTGAGGCCAGAGAGATGGCTTAGCAGTTAAAAGCATTCACTGAGGACCTGCATAGTGTACCCAGCAAAGGTGTCAGGCAAATGCAGTGCCCTCTTCTGACTTCCATGTACAACTGTATTTGTGTGCATACACACACACACACATCAAAGGCAGACTGCTTGGCTAGCGTGCAAAGAAAGACCTAGCATCCAATTCTTTTATGGGTTTTTTTTCTCATATCCTCCACTGCCTCCCGGTCCCTTTCCTCGTCCTGTCCTCCCCCACCCACCTCATCCGCTTATCTATTCCCCAGGGAGGGCAAAGAATCCCAAGGGAGTCAGTCTGGTCTGGATATCCAACTGAGGTAGGTCGGAGTCCTTCCCACCAGTATCAAGGCTGAGTAAGGTGTTCCTCTTAGGAAATGAACTCTAAGAAGCCAGTTCATGCACCAGGAATAAACTGATTCTACTGTAAGAGGCTCCACAAACTGCCCGCGCCATTCGACTGTCATCTACATTGGGAGGGTTTACTTCCTTTCCATGAAGGTTCCTCAGCGGTTATTTCAGAGTCAGTGAGCTAAGGTCAGCCTTCTCTATGGGTCTCCTCCTCATGATCCTGATCCCTTTGCTCATATACTCTCTCCTTCCTTTATTCAGCTGGACCAAGAGTTCGACATGACGCTTAGCTGTGGATCTCTTCTTCCGCCTTCATCAGTTGCTGGATAAAGGTTCTCTTCTGGTGGGCTAGCATTCAATTCTTAATCAATATCCATCAATAAGATAAAGAGTATAAAGAAAGCATTCACATCTTATATCAGGTGTCAAATACCTTTAATCCCAGCACTGGGAAGGCAGAGGTGGTGGATCTCTATAAATTTGAGGCCAGCCTGGTCTACAGATTGAGTTCTAGGACAACCAACACTACACAGAGAAACTGTGTCTTAAAAAAAAAAATAGTTATTGTTGTAATCAGCTTTTATCCATGATTTGTAAATCAGGGTAGCCTTCAGGCTGCAAATGGAACCAGAGGTCCCACTGAGCATACTGACAGAATACTGACAGAGAACAACAGAAAAGAGATGGTCTGTTAGTATTGGGTTTACATGAGATTACATTTTTATAAAGGTTAAAGAGGCTTCCTTTTAAATATTTCCTCATAAAACAGTTTTATTGCAGTATAATTCACATATGGTACAATTTGCCCATCTAAATTATGCCTTGGGTATTCACAGAGCTGTATTCTCAACTCCCCCAAAAGAGATGCAGAGAGATGACTGGGAGGGGGATGCAAAAGTACATGCCACACAAGCCTAGCAACCCGAGATTGGTCCCTGGAACACGTGTGTGTGTGTGTGTGTGTGTGTGTGTGTGTGTGTGTGTGTGTGTGTGTGTGTGTGTGTGTGTGACAGAGAGAGAGAGAGAGATCTGGTATGTATCAGCTAGTCCGATAACCTGACATGGCGCTTAGTGTCCTTGGGATGGAAGATACTTAGGAAAAGTCTGACAGCTAGGAGCTGATTGGTATTAGGTGTGCAAAAATACTAATTGGGAGAGCGCATGGAAAATGAATGGATGCATGGATGGACACAAGGATAGATGAGTAGATGGGTGGGTGGGTGGTGAGTGGATGAATAAATGCACGAGAGCTGAGTAGGTGGTTGGGTCGGTGGGTGAATGGTTTAGAAAATAGATGGATGAAGGGTGAACAGATGAATGAGTAGATGGATGTGATGGATAGATAAATTATGGCTAAGAAATGAATGGGAAAAAGAAAGAGAGAAAAGCCCTGAGAGGGTGAGGAAGTGGATGGATGAATTAAATAAACAGGCATTTCAGAAGGCATAAGGAAACAGTACAGGAACCCAGACAGTTGCTAGAGGTCACAAGTCCGCCCTGGCCCTGAGTCTATACTATTCCTAAGAACGCACAACCACAAGATGACAGCAGTCACAGTCTCTCTGTCCTGTGACTCTTGTCTATGGGCAGGAGTCTAACCCTGCTCTCCCTGGGTCCCAACTGAAGAGGCCGAAGACAAAGCCTGGCGTCTCCTGGGAACCCCTCTTCCCTCCCAGGATTCCTGTTCAGACTGGGGAAGGAGGAAGTTTGAGGGTGGAGACAACGATCCCGACATTCTGTTCTGCCTTCACCTCTCTCTACTCTTCAGTCTGCTTCTGACTATTCTTCCTGGCTATGATTTTAGGGGTTCACCTTCTCGCTTTTACCTGCTAAACTCAGAACCCTGGAGTCTAAGCCAGTTGTCTGGTTAAGAGGAGTTGGCAATCTCTAGACAAATAGATCTAGAACCTTCTTCCAAAGAAGCAGCAGCTGGCCTGGGGACACATACCTTTGTCTAAGAGAGAGTTTTTCTGCAAGCTAGATAAGCATTTGAACAAGTTTGTGTCTCAGCTCTGGTTTACACAACAGTTCTCTTCAGGACAGCCCTTCTTCATACTATAGCATCCAGGCCCTGAGATGCAGAGCTAAGTCCCCAATGGGCAGCAGACCTCAATCAGGGGCCATGAAGAGAGGAGAAAGTAAGTTAGAATCTCACTTCCTTCCCCCAAGAGAGTGTCTGGGCAGCTGGTACAACCTCATCTCAGCCTTGGCCCTGTAATTTCCTCAACACCATTCAGTGTCAAATAAGTCGTGCTTCACTTATTGCTTGGAGTCCCCATCAAGGACAGAGAGGGAATCCTGCCTATCTGAGCACCAGGGAAGCAGAATAATGCAGTTCTGACTGCCACAAAGTCAACAAGACTACTCTACACCTCTGTAACTGGGTAGCCTTGGCACATCAGCCTCTTGTGAACGACTGCTCCATGCCAGGCTCCAGAGGGCCCCAGAATCACACAGGTCTATACCTGCCTTCATAGGGCCAAGAGCCCAGGACAGCAGCATCCAACCAAGCCTGGGAGACTTAAGGGGCTCCCAGGAGAGCCGATGCTGATGCTGACTTTGGAAGCATGGGGGATACTTCTGTAGACATAGACATCGGAAGAGTAGCATTCTGAGCAGAGGAGAGGTATAGGAAGTACCTGAAGCTCTGGAAAGATCCCACAAGACAGTAATGAGAGATGGAAAGGCTTAAGGACTCACAGAAAGAAAGGACTCACAGGAAGAACACAGGGAAGAGGCATCAGGGCTGGGAGAGGCAGGGTTGGGAAGGCCATCTAGAACTTTATCTATCCTGTAACCCAGAGACCAGCAGGAAGCTGCTACAGCCATCCAGATACTGATGGACAGTGTTCTCATTCCTTCTTGGTGCTGTGATAAAGATCTCAACCAAAGCAACTTGGGGGTGGAGGTGGGGGTCTACTTAGGTTATACCTCCACACCACAGTCGAGTCAGGATCCAAGGAGGAAATCTGCTGGCTGACTCTGACTCGGGTTTCTGCTTAGCCAGCTGTCTTAAACAGTCGCTGGGACCACCTGCCAGAAAAGCATGCCACTCACAATGGCTCCCACATCATCAATTAAGACAAGAGAGAGAGAGAGAGAGAGAGAGAGAGAGAGAGAGAGAGAGAGAGAGAGAGAGAGAGAGAGAGAGAGAGAGAGAACAACCTGATAGAGAAACTTCTCAACTGAGACTCTTTGGAAGGGAGGGAGTGGTTTTGTCTGATTCAAATGACAGTTCTTGCTAACTGAGACAGACAGTACCCTGGGTTCCTGGAGGGTCTTGAAGCTACAGAGAAGGAACAGAACCACCCAGAAGGCATGTCAGACAAGATGTGTGAATGAGGGCAAAGGGGCTTCAGATGAGTCACTCAGAAGGGGAAGTAGATTTTCAAAAGAAAATGCAAATGCAAAGGAATTCCGTTTGGGGTGAGGGATTGGAGTGTCTGAGGGGCTTTCCACAAGTGGAAGGAAACCCAGGAAGCAGGGACTAAACGTGTGATTCAAGGTCATATGGAGTCAAAGTTATAGCTAGTCTAGAATGCAGGCCTTATCCCACCATGATACCCAGGCCCTTTAAAGCACCTCTGACCTATTTGGTGAACTGGCACACCACACACACACACCACACACACCAGACATACACACATACCACACACATACCACACACACATACCACACACACACACACACACACACACACACACACACACACTCCTCATCCAGCCCATAGGCCTTTGCTCCCAGTATTCTCTCACCCAACACACCCTTCTTTCCTTTTGAATTTCACCCACCCCTCAATTCCCAGCTGGAGTCCCACCCCAGGATCAGAAGTGGGTGGATCTGAAAGAGAGGTGAGAGTGTAGCCTAATTAAGGTCCCAGCCTCAAGATGTGTGACATCAGCAGGTCATTTACATACCCTCCACCTCATTCTGGGCCTCAGGGGCAAATAAAGATTCTTGAACTTGGAAAGTTTGCCATCTTAAAATAGCCTTAGGAGGGCTGCAGAAACAGCTTAGAGGTTAAGACCACTCGTTGCTCTTACAAAGGGTGGAATTCTGTTCCCAGTGCCTTTGTCTGATGCCTCAGAACTGCTTTAACTCCAGCTCTATAGTCCTAAAGACATCTCAAGAACACACAAAGACGTGCACACATAAGCCTTTTAAAGATTAAAAAATTATATATATATGTAAATATTTACGTGTGTGTGTGTGATGTGATGTATGTGTGGTGTGTGTGTGGAATGTGTATGTGTGTGTGTGGTGTATATGTGGGTATGGTATGTGTGGGTATGTGGGTGTGGTATGTGTGTGGTGTGTATGTGGGTGTGCTGTGTGTGTGTGGTGTGTGTGTGGTGTGTGTATGGGGTGTGTGTGTATTTGTGTGTGTATGTGTGTGTGTCTATGTGTGGTATGTGTGGTGTGTGTGTGTCTCTGTGTGTGTGGTGTGTGTGTAGTGTGTATGTGGGTGTATATGTGGGTGGGTGTGGTGTGTATGGGTATGTGGGTGTGATATGTGTGGTGTATGTGTGTGGTGTGGGTGGGTATGTGGGTGTGGTATGTGTGTGGTGTGTATTTGTGTGTGTATGTGGGGGGTATGTGTGTCTGTGTGTGTGTGTGTGTGTGTGTGTGTGTGTGTGTGTGTGTGTGTATGTGTACTTAAGAGCTTTAAAAACAATCCTGAGTGTCAGATACCTTGAGTTTGCAAATGAGGGGAGGATTATGATGAAATACTGGAGGTCATTGTCTCTGAGCCTGGGAATGAGAAAGGCCAAGCCATCAAGTTCTGCATAGAATGATGCTGTTTGTTGGAGGGCTTATTGTAGGCAATGGTGTTAGGGGTGGTAGTTGCTTTCTGAGACACTCTCCCTACACAGCCCAACATGACCTGCAACTCTTGATCTTCCTGCTGAAGCCTCTGGAGAACTGGGAAGACAGACACATCCAACACACTCAGCTTAGATGCTGGTTCTGTGTTGACAACTTTGGTACTTTTTGTAAGCTTGCTGCCCAAGCAGGGTAGTCTCCAGTAAACACCTATTTGCACAATCAAGGTCACGTATGGGGATGTGTTTGCACAATGACCTGTTTGCACAATCTCAGCTGACTGCTATAGTCCACCCAGAGCAAACGCTCCTCCGCTTCTGCACACTCAAGCTGCCTGGCTGACCCACAATGCCTGACCAAGCCCCACAATGCCTGACCAAGCCCCTCTGCATTGAGCAGTTCCCTGACTCATGTGGCAGCCCTACTGGATCCAGCTCTTGGTGTCCAGGCTTTTGAGAATAGGATATTGCTGGGAAGTCAGGGAGTGCTCGAACCCCCAAAGTCCTCATCTGATGGAGGAAGAGGGGATGATTCAGGTGGATGCTTTGTTTCTTTGAGCACTTCGGCCCCTATACTAAATATTCCTTAAACATTCGCCTGGTGCCTCACTCTGTTCCATGAGCCCCACTTCTCACAGATTTCCCTCAAGGATCTTATGAGGCAGACACCATGATCCCTATCTTTAAACTTTCAAAACAGGTTGGGAATGTGGCTCAGTTGCTACAGCAATAGCCTGGCATACACAAAGTCTTGGGTTTGACCCCAAGCCATATAAACTGGGCTTGTAATCTTAACACCCAGGAGGTGCAGGCGCTTAGGAGTGGTTTCTGGCCTGTCTAACCCTACAACCTGGACTTGCTGGCAGCATCCCACATCAGAGGAAAGAAGATAAGAAATTCAAAGTCACTCTTTCAGATAGTTAAATGTCTGCCTAGACTACCTAAGAGACCCTGTTTCAAAAACAAACAAACAAATAAAAACCAGCAGTTAAGAGCACAAGCTCTTCTTCCCAAGGACTCAAGTTTGGTTCCCAGGATCCATAGAATGGTTCAAAACTATCTGTAAGCCAGTTCCAGGGGATGTAACACCATTTTCTGGCCTCTGATGGTACCAGGCATGCAAATAGTAAACATACATCTATGCAGGCAAACACTAGTATATATAAAACAAAAACAAATCATTCTTTAAAATGGGAGAGGAGACAGGGGAGACAGCCTAGCAGTTTTTAAAGTGCTTGCTATTCGTACAGAAGACCCAGATTCAATTACAAACAGTTCCAGGGGATCTCATGTCCCTTTCCTGCCTCTACAGGCCACTGCATGCATATCGTGCACATGCCATATACTCTGGCACACATAGAAATAAATAAAATCTTAAAGCCAAAACAAAATATGACACAACTGAGGCTCAGAGACCTCACATAACTTGCCCAGGTCACACTGGAAGTAAGCTCTTCAGTTCACACTCTCAGCCTCTCCACAATCTACTGCTTCCTGCTCAGAAAGGTGCTTCTGCAAATCCAACTTTCATTTCCTCGAGGCTAATTTTCATTTCAGCCCCAACAATTCTATTTCCTAGTGTAAGTTCTCAGAGGAGAAGGACCAAGATCAGAAAAGTGGCTTTCTGAGGTATCAACCGGCAGGAAAAAGGGAATCCACACCTGTGTGTGCTGGCTCCATGCTGAACTCTCACAGGTCTGTGTCATTTGGGGTTGGCTTGTGCTGTGTTGGGTGTGGGTGCGAGTGTTGCCTTTGATGTTTTTGTGTTTGTTTACTTTTGAGACAAGGTCTGTCTGTGTAGCCCAGGCTGGCTCCAACACTGCATTTCTGGGTGGAGCATTATCCCTGTGGCAGATGGAAAAGCAGAGGCTGGAGGGTTAGTCATGGCACTCGGGCTGGGAAACCCAACCAGAAAGAGGGCTGCCTATAACAGCACTGAACTGTGCTGAGCTAGGAGCTGAAGCCAGGGTGTGGTTTCTGTCTCTGCAGACTTTGAAGGTTAATGAAGGAAGCAGACACAACACTCCACTACTGTGCTACAGGATGGACGAGGAGGACACCTGATGTCTAGATCAGGAAGGGGACTCACGTGACAGAGAGACATCAGGGGCTCACCTTTTTAGCAAGAACAAAAGCACAGATGTGCCACAGATCCTGGGCAGGTTGGCCAGAGCAGGAGACAAGTGGAAGGGGATGCCACAGGGGACGAGGGCGGCTTGTTAGAACTTCTAATACAATGGTTCTCAACCTATGGATCGAGACCCCCTGGCAAATTTTATCTCCCCAAAATATTTACATTACAACTCATAACCGCAGCAAAATTGCAATTATGAAGTAACAATGACAATAATTTTATGGTGGGGGGGATGTCCCCACAGCATGAGGAACTGAATTAAAGAGTCATTGAGAAGGTTGTGAATCACTGCTCTAGGGATTTAGGAGGCCAGGGTTCTGTAGTTAAGCAGAGGGGGAGATAAGCTGCAGAGTGGAGCAGGAGAGAGACAGAGTTTAGTGTTCTATAAAAGTCAGGGCTAGAAACGCTTCCAATTCCAGGCCAAAGACGGATCAAGAAGCCCGCCTTCCAGGTGTGAGACCAATGGCTGTGGGCAGCCCTGGAAGGAGGGTGTAGAGGCCTAAGGTACTAGTGCTCACTGGTAAGCACTAGGAAAGCAAGAACATTAAACATGAAGGGCTGTATAACCTGTTTTCTGCCCAGAAGGCTGTTTATAGTCTGGTGCTGTACCATCTGTAGGACTGAGACCACACCAGATCCTACCCCGGACCCTTATGATGTCACATGTAGTCAATTTATAGAACCCATCTTTATGGATTGTATCACCTGGAATTCTGAAGTAGTCACATCTTAAGTTTTATTGTACGCACAGGATTGAGTTGATTATCACCAGGAAACTTTTTACACTTACATATGCCTAAAATAATTTAGACTCAAAAAGTTTACCAACACCAGCTACCGAGTCTCGGTCATGTTGAACCCAACTTCCTTATTGCCTTACTTGGAGGGTCAACACTCTGTGGGCTGTGGTGTTTGCAGAGACCCCCACCCAAAGGGGGGAAGGTTAGCAAAGAGTCCTTGGGGAGGAGGAAACTGTGATCAAATTACCTAGACAAGTCAATGGGAATGGGGTCAGTTAAATTCGGTAAGCATTACCTTGTGATGAGCTACAGCGGTGCCAATTTGGCTTTTGTATCTTTCTTTATGTTTTTCAAAGAATTCTTTTGTTTATGTGTATGAATATTTCACCTGCACAAATGTAGGTGCACCAGACATGTGCATGGTGGCCAAGGAGTCCGGAAAAGAATATCAGATCCCCTGGAACTGGAATTACAAACAGTTGTGAGCTGCCATGTAGGGGCCGGGAACTGAACCTGGGTCCTCTCGGTGAGTGCTGATTACTCTTAACTGAGCCATCTATCTCTTGGGCTCTGTTTGTTTTGAGCCTGGGTCTCCTTTTATAATCCAGACTGAACTAGAACTCTCTGTGAAGCTCAGGCTGGCCTCAAATTCATGGTGATCCCCCTGCTTCAGCCTCCCAAGTGCTAGGATGAAGAGCATGTGCCAACAGGATCATCTAGAGCTACAGTTTTGAACAGAGCAGAAAAGATATTTTTTCCCAGCATGGAGGTTCAGTTCTAGCAGGGGTAGGGACAGAAGGCTCAAGAGACAGAATGAGGGACAAGGAGCAATCTTTTAAGGTTCTCAGAAGACGTCAATAGGATGATGATATTTGAGCAAAGACCGGAGAAGGGGAGAGAGTGGACCCACATTTCCCCTCCTTTGAGGGGAAGGAGTCCAGGCCAAAGAAGCAGCAAGCTCAGAGGTTCTGAAGTGTTAGAGAGTCTAGCAAGTCCAACAAACAGGGGGAAGAGAGAGGCTTGAAGACATCAGGAAAAGGTGGTAAGAATGGAGGAGGAGGGTTGAGGAAGGCAAGGGAAGCCGAGGAGATCGCTGAGGTTACAAATGAGGGGGGGCTGTCAGAGAGCTCAGGACAGAGAGCAACATGACAGTCACCGTTCCAAAGATACTCAGACACTGAGCCACCTTGAATTTTACTGTGAACAAATGCCCAGGAGACTGGGTTTTTACTGTGAAGAAAGAGTCACAGGACCTAATATGTTGAGAAATGTGTAATTTGCTTTTGATAGTCATGAAAGTTTACGGTTGAGAGACTATTTTTCTTGAGGTAGGGTTCCTCTGTGAAGCCCTGGCTGTCCTGGAACTCCTTCTGTAGACCAGGCTAGCCTCAGACTCACAAAGATCCCCCTGCCTTTGCCTCCCACACACTGGAATTAACGGCTTATGCCACCAAGCCTGGCTAAGGAAGTTTATAGTTCTTAAAGTGACCTCTTTGTATATCATTGACATGGGATTGATCATGATGTTTGATTTTAAACCTGAACTTGCCTAAACAGGATCTCCTAGCTGAAAAATTATCTTGACTGGCTTAATTGATGTGGGAAGACTCACCCAAATGTGAGTGGTGCCTTCAGGTTACAACCTAGATCAGGACCTGGAAGAAGGAAAGTTATTCAGTCTTTGCTCCCCTGACCTTGTCGCCTCTTCCTGCCAGTTAATCTACCCTGCCGATGCCGTCCAGAAGATTCCTTCACTCAAGTCAAAATCAGAGCTTCCAATGTTGACTGAGGACCAGACACCCTACGGGTCTTCAGAATCACCTTGGGACTGTTGAGACACCCAGCATGTCCTGCTGATTTCCCAGGTGAGTGCGCAGATGTAAAATGGCTGTTGCTACTACTTGACTGTATTGAATAGGCTAATTTAATAAATGCATGTATGTAGGCATCCGTTCGCTCTGTTGATTCTGACCCTCCAGGGCACAGGTTCTCAACAGGGGTGGCTTAAGACTATCATAAAATACAGCTATTTACAATTCATAACAGTAGCAAAATGGCAGTGATGACGTAGCAATGAAAATAATTTTATTGCTAGGGAACTGTATCAAGTGGTCACAGCATTAAGAAGGTTGAGAGCCGCTGCCCTAAAGAACCCCGTCTAATAAACTAATATATACATACTATTTTGGTGATCTTTCAAACTAAGAACCTTTCCCTCCCCCCTCTCTTTTTTGGAGGGGGGTGTTTGGTTTTGTTTTGTTGTTGTTTTTTGAGGCAGGGTTTCTCTGTGTAATAGCCTTGGTTGTCCTGGAACTAGCTCTGTAGGCCAGGCTGCCCTCAACACACAGCCACCTGATCCTGTCCCTGCCTTCTGAGTGCTGCGATTAAAGGCATGCCTGGCTTTCCCCTCTCTTTGTGAAATTACAGGGTGAGTTCTGAGGCATCTTGGGAGGGATTCAAACCCAACAAGATAAAACCAGGAGCCACCAGGATGTACAAACAGGTGAGGGCATGACCTTTTTTTTGGGGGGGGGGGGCTTTCTGGAAAAACGTCAGCTGACAAGGGAACACCTTAAGTAAATGTTACCTCTGCTAGAATCGATTGCCACAGACAGAGGCTTCAACTAGACTCCGTGCAGAGGGGCTTCCCCAGCCCCCTACACACACACACACACACACACACATACACACACACAAACACACACACACAAACACACACACACACACACACACACACACACACACACACACACACTTACTTTACCCTGTCTTTATCCTGCTTCAGTTTTAAATGAACACTTGAAGACCCCAATCCTTTCTTGGCCCTGTGTTGTCTCCAGTGCCCTGCCCAGACTCAAAGCGCAGAGCTCAGGAAATCCGGAAGAGAAGGGACAGGGGGCCTCGAGCCAAGTTGCTGCAAGCCCAGCCCTCAAGACCCCTGAGGCAGGAAGATCGCTGGCTCACCAGTTTCCCTCAACCTCCTTCCTGAGAGGAAGGGGCTGCCTATGTCCCCCCAAGGGTGGCGGCTCAGGGTAGAGCAGGAGGGAAGCCAGAAAGGTGTCGCAATCCTGGGTCCCCTGGCCTGTCATTAACGACAGAGCTAGAAAGAGAAGTTTCGGGAACTTGCCCGAGAAGAGGGGAGCAAACACAAAGGCTGGCCACATCGTCCCAGTCCCAGTGTAAGCAGGAAATGGCGGAGCCATGGAGGCCCCAGACCATTCCCCACCATTGCCAAGACCACATCAGGGGACCTTCGACAGGTGATCCTTGGGAACTAGATGTCTGTGTGTGTGTGGCATCGGGAAGTCAGACAGACGAATCTCTTTGGGAACAGGAGCTGAGGTCCGGGATAAGTACATCCCTCCTGGAGTTGTGATCTTTAGATGTGATCTAGTAGCCGGGATCTGCCACGGTTTCCCCCTTGGCTGTTCTGTTTTCAGCCCTTGGACCGGGCTTCTTCTCAGCAAGTATGGCTGCCTCAGAGTCTCAGGGCCTCTCTCTCTCTCTCCCAGTTCCCTTTGCCTCTTAACTTTAAACCGTTACTGCAAGACTTGGCCTGCCTGGCCTCTGCCTCTCTAGATCAACTGGGCTGGCTTTTGCTGCCTAGATCTCCACCAATCTCTGCCTCTCTCCAGCCTTGTCTTTGCAGTTGTTGTTGAAGTGTGCAGATGAGGCTTATCACCATGTAAGCAGATAAGAACCTAGAATTTACGATCCTCCTGAATTCCAAGCCATAGGACCACAGGCCTGTACCACCAAGCCTGATTCTCAATCAAGCTTAGACTTTTGTGTGCACTAGGCAAGCATCCTACCAACTAAGCTACATCCCCATATGCTTTGTATTTTTGAGATAGTTTCTCATCAAGATGCTCAAACTAGATTTAAATTTCTTCTATAGCCCAGACTGGCCTTGACTTACAGTACACTTGCCTCCACTTCCAAGGTAGCTGGGATCTCAGCCCAAGCCATTGGACCAGGCTCTGTCTCAGTCTATCTGTGTATTTGTTTACCCCAGCCCCGCTACCCATCTATCTATCCATGAACCCATCTATCCACCAACCCAGCTTTATCTCTACCACACCTGGGAAGCCTTCTCCCTTAGTGTAGTTCCAATGCCCCCTTCCTCCCTCTCATCCCACAGATAGAATTCCGAAAGAACAGGACTGGAGAAGGGAGCTGAGGGGGAAGGTTGGCAAGGCTGAGTAAACGAGAGACCACAAGAAGAGGGGACACTGTAGCAGCAATGGCTTATGGCATCAGCTGTGTCCGTGGACACAGTAAAGGCAGCTGCCGAGCCCCACAGAGACATGGAGAGTGATGGGTGTAGCCTGAGAACCTGGGAGCTAGAAGTAGGCCCAGAAATAGGGTGTGCAGTGTAGCACAAAGGCAAGCTGGCTGTCCCCAGAGGCTGTGGGGACAGGCACTAGGTCCTCCTGGTTCCACTGTCTGATTTCCTGTTTTAGGGCTCACACAGATAGCTGCTGCTTCTGAGAGTCTGCTGCCCCAGCACGGTGCCAAAGGCTTTAATCTTAACTGTCTCACTTCATTATAGCACTGCTGAGACATGAGGGTTACTGTTAATTGCCTTTGCAAATGGAGAAACTGAGGCTCAGAAAGGTGAAGTAACTCGTCCAAGTTCACCAGGCAGGTAAGTGTTGGAGCCAGGGTCAGAACTCAGTGTTCCCACCTTCTTTGCATACATAAGGTACTCATAGGCTCCAGCAGGCCCACCCCCAGGGCTTCTGTAGAGGAGTGTGCTGATGCCAAACATGCCAGCCCCAGGCAACCTAGGGAGGATGTCTGGTCTTCATTCAGTTGCCTGCTCTTGACATAAGCCTATAGGAAGGAAGGATAAGGTGGTATCAGGTGTGGGCTAGGCACAAATGAGTGGAGAAGGGAATCAGCATCCTGAGCCCTGGGGGCTAAGTCTTTCCCAATCAGTGTGTACATGCGTGTATATGTGGTGATGGACAATAACCAAACTGGTCTGCTGATGTGAGGTTATTTTCTTAGTTAAGTTTTTATGGCCGTAATAAAACATCCTGGCCCAAGGCAACTTGAAGAGCAAAGGGTTTATTTCAGCTTACATGTCCAAGCAACAGCCCTTCACTGAGCGAAGTCAGGGACTTTAGGTGGGCACTGAAGCAGAAACCATGGTGTACTCTATGGCTTGCTCCCCACAGTTTGCTCAACCTGCCATCCAGGAGTGGCACTGCCCAGAGATCTGAGTACTCCCACATGAACCATCAATCAAGAAAATGCACCACAGGCTAGCCCAGTGACTGATCTGGTGGAGGCATTTTCCTAAGTGAGGGTCCCTCTTCCCAAATGACTCTAGTTTGGATTAAGTTGACCTAAAACAGCCAGGACAGTTACCAAACAAGGTTAATAGAGACGTCCTGGGCAAGAAAAGCTTGTGGCTTGTGTTCCTAGTGACTCTGATGCTTGTTATTTCCGAAAGGCAAGTTTCACCTTGGTGATACACACACACACACACACACACACACACACACACACACACACACACACACACTGCCATTTCCTTAATGCCAAGCTAGGAGACTGCTTTTTATTTGAACCACTTCTGTATTGGATTTATGATATTATATTGTAAATAACTGTCCCGCCTATGAGTTTAATAAAAAGCGCTGATTGGCCAAAGGCAGACAGGAAGTGTGGGTGGGGCTACCAGACTAAGAAAACTCTGGGAACAGGAAGAACAAAGCAGAAATGCCACAGAGACTCCAGAGTTGCTAGACAAGCCAGAAGAAACAGAGGACAACTATGCTGCTCTGAGAAAAGGTAACGAGCCGCATGGCTAAACAGGATAAGAGTCATGGGTTAGAGTTAGCAAGTTATATGCCTGGGCCTTAGGCTGATCAGCCTAAAATCAATGTAAGCATCTGTGTGTCTCTGTGGGTCTGTGGGTCTGTGGGTCTGTGGGTCTACACCTTGAGGCTAGACCCAAAAGTCCAGGCCAGAAACCTCACTACACACTTCACATCTTTCAAAGTCCTAGTCAGTAGAGGCCGATGTTACCTCCATGTTACAAACACTGAGAATCAGAAAGTAAAATAACCTGCCAGGACTATGGAGGAGCAAGCCTCAGCTCTGGCTACAAAGCTTGTTCTTAACCATGTGTCATGCCTCTAGGTAAGCACCCAGTTGATGGAATGGCGGGGCTGAGAGTCTGCACCCTGGCTGGAGCTGCCCTTATCCTCTTGCTACTCTCTAAAAGTAAGTAGGGGGTATGAGGGCTGGGGATGAGAGTTAAAAGGGAAGCATGGTGTGTGCCAGACCCTAGGATCATGGCAATGAACAAGATAGCCAAGGGCTCCGTGTCACAGAATTTAGAGGCAGCAGAGCAGTCAGCTTCTGCTTACAAAGGGGAAAAACTCCAGGATACAGTGTGGTTCACCAAGATGCGCGTATGCTAACCTAGAGAGTCAAAAGAGGGAGAAACGGTGGTACAAAGATCCACAGATAGGAAGGGTCCTGTTGTTTCTTCAAGAATAGACTCCCCAGTCTGAGCTGAAATAGTGAGAGTGTAAGGCCAGGTGTGAAGGGTGTGGAGCTTCACCCTAACCTTGACTGAACGTGCTGCTCTGCCAGATATGGTAGCAGATACCTGATTCTCTTAGCTGGGCAGTAGTGGCGCACCCCTTTAATCCCAGCATTCAGGAGCTGAGGCAGGTGGATCTTTGTGAGTTCAAGGCCACTTTAGTCTATAGAGTGAGTTCCAAGTCAGGGGTACACAGTAAAACCTTGTCTCAAAAAAAGATTTTTTTTTTTAATTCTTCCAGAGACACAAAAGTAGCACTAGATAAGGAAGAAAAGCAAGCTTGATGCTGACTCAGCATAGACAGGCATTGAGACTTACTGCTGGTAATTAGGTCCTTAATAATGCCAGCCACCCAGCCAGGGAGGCCGGAATACAGCAGAGATCCCACAGGAGCCCACAGAACAGAGGAAATGCTTTAGAATGAAAGGGTCTCTGAATTTAGCAGATTAGTGGTAGTGCTGACTAGGATATAAGGCTATAAAGTAGGAAGCTAACCCCACTTTCCTATCCTATCTCAGGCTGTTACATGCCAGGATCTTAGCAGCTTCAGGCAGGCACTAGATAGGCTGTAAGGCATGGCTGATTCATTCTTCAGGAACAGCTCAGGGACCTGACTAGTAGGAACTGTTTTTTATCTCCATTCACAGATGAATTAGTGAGATGCAGAGTCCCACTTAGATATACTAGGGTCACTAATAATAAGTCAGACACGCAATCTAGTCTGTGTGTCTAAGCTCACACCAGCCTGCCTTTGCAGTCACAGGCCTCTGAAGTGTCACAATCAAAATGGGCTCTTACATCAGATCTGAATTTGACAAGGATTTCTGTGGCCTAGGGGGTTCTTATCAGTCTGATTGTGGCTTTCACTACCCAGTCCCTCCCCAGTGAGGAACTAGAGCTGGGAAGAATAGATTGCATTCATAACTCAGGGAAGGCAGGGGATACAAATGGTCTCATAGTGGGGGGGGGGGGGGGTAATGCACATGATGTGGAAGGTGTTCACACCATGGAAAGTGTTTATACCACAGGGCATTTCATATCACAGGAAGCATTCACACCGTGGGGCACACTCACACCACAGGAAGTGTTTGTAGCCCAGGGAGTATTTACTCCATAGGAAGTGTTCGTGCTTCTGTGAGTGTTCGCACCTCAGTGGGATGTTCACACTGTAAAGAGGGTTAACACTGAGGGAAGGGACAAACACAAATCAGGAGCTACTTTTCCCTGCAGAGCCCATTAATAACCATTTATAAACACATGGCTGTCTCCCTCTGCATCTTGCTGGCCCCATACTCACTCTTCATGTTTAGTCTCTGAGTCCTTCCAGATGGGAAGGGGAAGACAGAAGGACTCTGAGGCTAGGAGTCTAAAGGTCTTGTCATGGTCCATGTTGGCCTGGCAGGAGTCCTCTAGGGCCCACACTCTATCAATCTAGGTCTGGAGAGCTGCGGGCACATCAGGATCTCAGCCCCCATTGTCCGCCTGGGGGACCCTGTCATGGCCTCCTGCACCATCAGCCCACACTGCAGCAAACTGGACCAAGAGCCACAGATCCTTTGGAGACTGGAAGATGGACCAACCCAGCCAGGAGACAGACAGCAGAGTCTGCCTGATGGAACCCAGGAATCCGTCATCACTCTGCCTCACGTGAACCACACCAAGACCTTTCTCTTCTGCTTAGTGCAATGGATCAACAGCTTCCAGATCCTGGATCAAGCTGAGCTTCAGGCAGGCTGTAAGTCCCTCCTGACATCTGCCCCACTGCTTCCAATGATCCTCTGCTAGAACCAGGGAGAGGGATGACCTAGCTTAGATAGCTCTTTGTGAGCATGAAGGAAGGTGTGGTTCTTCCTATCAGGTGTCATTATTTAGCCCATTCTCCAGAGGAGAAAGCTGAAGGCCACCCTCCACAGTGCTTCTTGTTGAAATACTTGTCTGCATGGCTGTTTGACAAGCTCAGTCCTTGGCCATTAAGAGAGGCTCACCTCCAGGTCCTCCTAAATAAACCCAGTCCCAGTTTTCTTTCCAAATTGAGCAGTGAGCAGGATGGAGTTTGTGCCAAGCTGAGGTATAAGGAACAAATAAGAACCAAAGTATAATTAATGGCACATCTTGATTCCCAGCAGAGGAAGGTGAGTCTCTGTGGATTTGTGTGTGTGTGTGTGTGTGTGTGTGTGTGTGTGTGTGTGTGTGTGTGAGAGAGAGAGAGAGAGAGAGAGAGAGAGAGAGAGAGAGAGAGAGAGAGAGGTGAGAGAGCACCCTGGCTGTCCTTGAACTCACAGAGACCCTTCTTCCTCTGCTTCCCAAGATCTCTGTGATTTTGAGAACAGCTTGATCTCCATTTTGAATTCCAGGATAACTAAGGCTACATAGTGAGATCCTGTCTATCCTACACCCCAAAAAAGAAATCAGTGTTGGGGCTGTGGACGTAGCTCCTTCATAGAGTACATACTTAACATAGACAAGGGTCCGGGTTCCAAACCTAGCACCACACCAATCAATAGCAGAGCCAGACATGGAGGCACACACTACATGGAAGCTGAGTCAGGAGGATGACGAGTTAGACACTATCCTGGACTGTATCGTGAATGCTGTCTCCAAAAGAAAGCACTAATCACCACAGCTCCCATAAGCACCCCTGTGAGCACCTAGCCCTCCCATGAGTGACCCCTCTATTGCTGTGACAAGATACCATGACCAAGGCAACTTAAAAGAGAAAGTGTTTAATTGGCCTACAGTTCCATGATGGTGGAGCAAAGGCATGGTGAGAGGGGCATCTAAGAGTTCCTATCTTGAACAGTACGCAGGAGATAATGAAGACTAGCTGAGACAGAGCTATTGAAACCTCAAAGTTCATCCTCAGTGACACACCTCCAACAAGCCTTCCAAAACAGTTCCACCAACTGGAAACTAAGTATTTATACATGCGTGTTTGGGGGCCGCTGTCAATCAAACCCTCAGCATCCCTTAAAGAAACCTAGAAGAGAAGTTGATTACCATTACCTCTCTTTTCAGATAAGGAAACTGAGGCACAGGAGCAGTTCAGTCCCTTGAGGATAAATGGCTAATGACTGACCAAGCCAGAATGAAACCCAGGCTGCCTCAAAGAGGCCACTAGGCTGCTGAGGGTCTGGGATGTTTGCCCCTGTGCACCTGATAGTAACACAGCTACCCTTACAGGACCACACTGAAGAAGGAATAGTCCAGTTCAAGGAAGTAAGACCACAGGTACACCTCCCCCATACCCACGAAGGCTTCTAACATTCTTCCCACCCTAACCAGATCCACCTGCCAGCCCCTCCAACCTGTCCTGTCTCATGAATCTCACCACCAACAGCCTGGTCTGCCAGTGGGAGCCAGGCCCCGAGACCCACCTGCCCACAAACTTCACCCTAAAGAGCGTCAGGTACATAGTTTCCATGCCAGCCGCTTCCTCCAGATCCTGGGTTGGGGCACAAGTCACTGTGGGGGTGGGGAGCCAGAGGCAAAGGGAAGGAGGCTTGCCTTCTTCCTCTGCTTCACACCAAAGCCCAGACTCTCGGCAGGAGCCGTCCTGACTGTCAGTACCAGAAAGACTCCATCTTGGATTGTGTGCCTGAGGACAGGCAGAGCACCTGCTCCATCCCCCGCAAACACTTGATGCTGTACCAGAATATGGTCATCTGGGTTCAAGCAGAGAATGCACTAGGGACCAGCAGGTCCCCAAAACTGTGCCTTGACCCAATGGATGTTGGTGAGTGATGCTGGGTGTGAGAAAAAGAAATTTCCAGATTGGGAGAGCCAGAAGGGTACAGGGAAGAAACACATCTAGACACAGACAGGGAGATTTTGAGAAACCTAGAGAGAACCAGAGACTAGGTTCATTCTTTCATCTTATTTATTTACTTATTTATTCACTGGTTTTTCCAAACAAGGTTTCTCTGTATAACCCTTGCTCTCCTGGAATTCACTCTGTAGACCAGGCTGACCTAACATGTGCTACCCTCACCGCACCGGGCTCATCTTATTTACTTATTTATAGGGGCAGTGCATACATATCATGTGGAGGCCAGAGGCATTTTCTAGAATCTTCTCTCCTTTAGCCTTGAAGGCAGGTTCTCTCTTATCTCAGATGCTGCCCTTGTCCTCCCCGGGCAATATGGCCTGGGCACTTCAGGGTGATTCTCCTGACTACCTCCCAGTTTGCCACCATAGTGCTGGTCTTACAGATATGTACCATTGCACTGGGCTTTTTGGCATGAGTCTTGGGACTGAACTCGAACTTGGGTTGTCAGGCTTGTGTAGTAGCACTTTCACCCTAAATCCATCACCTCAGCCTTCAGCTGATTTCTTGAAGCCCCCCCCCACACACACACACACCTACCAGGCTGTGGTGATTCTAAAGATGGCTTTAAGCGAAACTTCAGAAGTCCCATCCTCAGACTATTAAAATAATTCAGGTGGCAAAAGAAATAAAATAGTTGTCTTATGACTTTAGAAGTTGAGAACTAAGTAGGCCCTTGGAGGACCTGAGAGAGCATGCTGCTGGTTATCTGGGAAGAAGATGATGCTGTAAGCAGGCATGCAACCATTTCAAAGCCCCTGAGGCAGGCCTTCACCGAGTAAGAAACACGGATACTCATACCCAAACACAGCAGCATGAGATATGGCAGCATACAGAGGGAAAAGAGACCCAGGCAGGAAGGACACTAAGACATTTGACAACCCCACCCTACCCCTTGCAGTGAAATTGGAGCCTCCCAAGCTTCAAGCCCTGGACATTAGTTCTGATCTAGTCCCACAACAGCCCGGCTGCCTGTGGCTGAGCTGGAAGCCATGGGAGCCCAGTTATTTCATAGAACAGAAGTGTGAACTTCGCTACCAGCCACAGCTTACAGGAGCCAACTGGACGCTGGTAAGGGAGGGACTACCCTGAAACGGGTGGGAGATTGAGAGAGGGTAAGTTGGATTTAGTGTCACCTCCCGAACACCAGGTGTCCCGCCTGCCTTCCAGCGAGGACCAGTTCAAGCTCTGTGGGCTCCTTCAGGCCCTAGTATACACCCTGCAGATTCGATGCATCCGCTCACCTCTGCCTGGACTCTGGAGCAGCTGGAGTCCTGGCCTGCAGCTGAGACCCACCATTAAGGGTGAGAAACCAGGAACAGCCATCAGAGCCTAGTTCAGTCCCCAGGCTCCTCCCCAACAAAACCCTCACATCTCACTCCCTCTCCAGCCCCTATCATCAGACTGGACACATGGTGGCAGAAGAAGCAGCTGGATCCAGGGACAGTGAGTGTACAACTGTTCTGGAAGGTAACTTCTCTGAGACCCCCCCCTCCCACCCCAACAGAGCCCCAAGGTAGGGCTCAAGTCTGCAGTGGACCTGGGAGACCAGGAGGCTGTTTGCATGCATTTTATACATGCCTCAGAAAGCTGGGTAGCAGCCTTAGGGAGAGACTGTAATGCAGGGCTCTGGGATCACCTGTGCCCCAAAGGGTCCAGTCAGAGAATAGTTAAGCACCTGCTTCATGTACTAACTAGCTTCTTCTTTCTTTCCTTTCTAGATCTTTTCACAGGAAAATAGAGGGACGGGCTGAAGGGGCTTAGTGCATAGTTCCTATAACCTGCCCATGCATCACAGGTATTGGCCAATTCATAATTGAGCTGGACCAACTTCCTCACATGTTCTTCCTCATCTATCACAGCCAACACCTCTGCAGGAAGACAGTGGACAGATCCAGGGGTACCTGCTCTCTTGGAGTCCGTCAGATCAGCAAGACATGGAAAGGCACCTCTGTAACACCTCAGAACTCAGCTGTATTTTCTACCTGCCCTCAGGGGCCCAGAATGTGACCCTCGTGGCCTACAACACCGCAGGGACCTCTCCACCTACTCCAGTGGTTTTCTTGGAGAGCAAAGGTAGAGGGGGCTGGCAGCTGAACAGCAGAGAGAGACATGAGAATTTGAAGGCTGGACCGCCTAGGCTCCTACCTGTCTAGTCCTTACCACTTGCTACCAGAGTGACTTGGACAGGGGACTTGAGAACTTGCAAGTGAATGCACTAACATTTCCTCTGTTGGTGTGCGGGGGGAGGGGGGGCAACCTTTAGATTATTGTTATTAGCCAGAACTAGGTTAATCTGGGAGAATATACATAACATTCACAAGCACACACACACAGAGCTAAGATTCCCACTTAGAAGTTGTGTGTGTATATGCATATAGCAGCTGGTAAACAACCTCAGATGTCTTCAGGGGCTGTCCACTTTTTTGGAGCTAGGACCTCCGACTGGTCTGAAACTCACTAGTTAGCCTCCCTGGTGGCCAGTTTGTGCCAAGGATCTACCTGTCTCTACCTTCCCAGGGCTGGGAGTTTAAGTGCCACACGCCTGTTCTGTTTCTACATGGATTCTGGGGATCAAATGCAGGTCTTTGTGCTTGCCTTACAAACACTTTACCAATTAAATCATCTCCCCAGTCCTGAGCTGTGTGATCTTTAATAAGCCTCTCATCCTCTGTGTATCTCCCATTTTTGGAGACAAACGTAGTACCTCCCTGCTGTGACTATTAAAGAACTCAGTGAGTCCCATGCATGAGGCCAGGCTCTGCGCTAGGCTTGTTCTGGACAGCCTCCTTTCACACACATCAAGCCTTTACCAGGAGGGAATTTTTTGTCAGCTTCAGTTGACAGAGGAGGACACTGGGGCCCCCGATGTTGTTACACCTTGGATCATAGGTCTGTAAGTAGCAAAGGCAGGATTTGAATCCAAGTGTCTTGTACTGAGGCCTGCATACTTTTCATTTTTGCTCCCATTTTCCTACTTTCTTTCCAGGTCCAGCTGTGACCAGACTCCATGCCATGGCCCAAGACCCAGATAGCATCTGGGTAGACTGGGAAGCACCCAACCCTCTGCCTCAGGGCTATCTGATTCAGTGGGGTCAGAAGTCCCCCAACCACAATTACAACAATAAGACCTGGAAGATGGAGTCCAACGGGAACATCACTGGGATTCTGTTACAGGGTGAGGCAGGCCTGGGAGTGGGGACAGATTGAGGGACAAGAAACAGGGACAGAGGGGGTGGTGCTTGTCTAGAGGAAGCAAGGGCAGCTGGAACATCCATCAAATGAACTAAAGGAGATTTCTGTGAATAGTCCCATAGTCAAAACCAGGCCATGTAGAAAGGAGATTCTAAAACTGGGTGGCAGAGGTTAGCCCCAACCTTAGTGTTATCCCATCTTCTCTCTGCAGAAAACATAAGTCCCTTTAAGCTCTACGAAATCATGGTGGCCCCCCTGTACCCGGGCATCGTGGGACCCTCCATAACGGTCTACACCTACTCTGGAGAGAGAGGTTTGTCTACCATCAGCTTCCTCTCCTCTCTCCTTGGCTGGGCCCTAGCAACTAGGAGTATGAGGAAATGGTACCCTATTACTTCTAACCTCTGAGAGGGGTGTTCTCTATCCTGGCTCACACTGCCCCCCCCCCCCCCCCCCCGTCCAAAGCTGGGCAGATTTCAGGAAATGGGGTAGAAGACAGGAAGCCATGAATGTGAGAGAATCAGGGAGGGAGGGAGTCTCACAGAATCAATTTATGGCCCCAACAGAAATCCAGTGTCACATCTGATAGAATAGAATGGAGTCCCCATCATGACTGAGAGGGTGATTGGCAAAAATCAGATACCAAGTCAGATAAAACCAAATGTGGCAGAAACTGGAGAGCAAATATTTGCAACCAGACAGAACTGAATTCAAACTCAGGCTCTGCCTCTCTGAACCATAAAGGGCTAGGGGATTCAGATGAAATCCTGGGCAGGGGGTGGACTCTGGACAAAGTGGTATATACTTCTGACCCTAGAAACTCTAATGAGGTAAGATTATGATTTGGGGGCCAGCCTGGGGTATGTGATGAGATCCGCATCTCAAACAAATACCATCGCGTCCTTTTGGAAGGGATCTGTCTGTGTGTCTGTGTCTCTCTCTCATTCTCTCACACACACATTTGCTTTTGTATTAGAGGACTGGACTTTGATTTTTCTTGTCTCTGTTGTTTTAATTTATTTATATTATGTGCATATGATGTGCACACAGGGATGCACACATGCCACGTGTCTGTGGAGGTCAGAGGGCTGCTTTGTAGAGTTAATTCTCTCCTCCCATCTGTGTGGTGTACTAGATAGCTTCCCTTGTCAACTTGGCAGGATCTAGAGTCATCTGGGTCTAGGGAACCTCAGTTGAGCAATTGCCCATATCATATTGGTCGGTGATTACATCTGTGAGAAACATATATTGATCTTAATTGATGAATGATGTGGGAGGGCCTAGCCCGCGATAGGAAGCACCATCGCTAGTTAGGTGGTGGGGATGGGCTGTATAGGAAAGTTAAATGAGCAAGCCAGAGAGCTAGCCATTAAGTAGCCTTCCTCCGTGGTTCTGCTTCAGTTTCTCTTTGAATTTTTTTATGCTCTGACTTCTCTCAACAATGAATTATGACTGGAAGTGTAAGCTTAAAAAACTTTCCTCCCTGTTATGGGGCGTCTGTCTGGGCATGCGTTAGAGAGAGGGTGAGAAGGCGGAGTCTGTGCACAGACTCCAACCTGACCTAGCAGGAATCGGCTACTGCGCATGCCTAGGCACATGACCCAGAGCGGTACAGCTGCGGTTCCGCCAAACTGGCTGGCTGTGTTCCCGCCACACCTTCCCAGCTTCTTTTGGTTACCGCACATTATCAGTGCAACAGAAAAATAAAGTAGAGCATCAAGGATCCAGAAATCGAACCCAGGTCTCCAGCCTTGTAGGACAAGAACTTTGCCTGCCGAAAGTTTGTGTGGGCTCCTTTTTTTATATTTGTTTTAGGACAGGGTCTTAGACTGTAGCCCAGGTTGGCCTCAAAAGCACAGTAATCCCCCTACCTCGCTCTCCAGAGTGCTAGGATTATAGACATGCACAACCACACACAGCTCACTGAACTCTTTCTCGTCATCTACTGGACATCCCAGGTCAGACACACTCTGATCACATCAACTCTTCTACCTATCCTCTCTTTCTCTCTCCCCACAGCCCTTCCTCATGCTCCAGAGCTACATCTAAGGCACATTGGCAGGACCTGGGCACAGGTGGAGTGGGTACCTGAGACCCCTTGGCTTGGGATGATACCCCTCACCCACTATACCATCTTCTGGACCAATGATCAGAACCAGTCTTTTTGTGAGTCTGTCCTCAACCCCCCACAACCCCGGGGAGCCTGGCAGGGGTGCTTCTCAGCAGGTACAGAGGTGCTTTAGCACCCCAGGCTGAGCATACACTCCATCCACAGCCATCATCCTGAATGTCTCCTTCCATGGCTTTGTCCTGGACCACCTGGAACCTGGGAGTTTGTATCATGTCTACCTCATGGCCACCAGTCGAGCAGGATCCTCCAACAGCACAGGCCTAACCCTGATGACTTTGGCCCTAGGTAAGGTGGAAGGCTCACAAGGGTGGCTGTTGCTCCACTTTGCCTCTCAAGAAATCCTGATGTTGCCAGGTGTGGTGGCACACATCTTTAATCTCAACACTGACACTCTGTGAGTATGAGGCCATTCCCATCTACATAAGAGTTTCAGGCCAACCAGGGCTATGAGGTGAGAACTTTTCTCAAAAACAAACAAACAAACAAACAAACAAACAAATAGGAATTCTTGTTTTAAAGGGAGAGGAGGAGATTATGTATGTATTTTTATTTTTGTTTTTTAAGTTTAAAATGGGAAAAAAGTGCAGCGTGGTGGCACATGCCTTTGATCCCAGCATTCAGGAGGCAGAGGCAGGCAGATCTCTGAGTTTGAGGCCAGGCTAATCTGGTCTCAAAGTAAATTCCAGGACAGCCAGGGCTACAAAGAAAAACCCTGTCTCAAATAAATGAATGAATGAATAGATAGATAGATAGATAGATAGATAGATAGATAGATAGATAGATAGATAGATAGATAGATCTTCATTTTGAGAGTAATAGGGACCTGCCTTTGGATCTTCTGGTCTGAAGGGGAGACCAAGGCCCATCTGAAGGGGACCTGCAGCCCATCAGTCTGACTCATAAATACTCCTGCCCAGGAAGTCTTAACTCTTCTACTTTTAACCCTTTTACATACAAGAAATTTTTACAGAATATGTACATTCTAAGTATGTACACATGTAAAATATATCCAGATCATACACTTACTGATAATAAACAATACATTTATTTTGAAATAAAGAAATGAGATATGCATATAAATTTCCATTTATTAAAGGCTAGAGCAAATCTGCATACCAATGAAGTAGCTGTGCTTGCTTCTCTTACACAGATAATTAAATGTTGGCTGGATATTTGATACTGTGAGGCAAAGAACATCTTCATCCACCTTCAGCATTTTTCAGAGTTAGTCAATATTTTGATTTTTATAATCATCAATGCTGAGAACAGCACACTGCATAAATATATAGTACCAAATGACAGACATATGCTTGGGGCCATTTCAGAAACCGTTGGAATTCTGTTGAAGCCAGAACTCATCCAACAATTTTTTGTTTATTTGTGAAATTCAAGTCAGCAACTCAAACACCAATTCTTAACATTAATCATTCTAATATGATACAATCCAAAGATACACTGGTTTGATATCCACATGCTGAGGATTGATGGCAGGAAGTTGATTTTTGGTTGTTATCCTAAAAAAAAAAAAAAAAAAAAAAAAACCTTTTACTCCTGCCAAAATTTTGCCATCCTGACAGTGTCATGGCTCACCACGGGAAAGCCACACAGTAAACTCCTCTTGCTTCCTCCCCCCAGATACATCAGAGCTACAGGTTTTCCTGGGATTCCTTATCTTCCTAGTTTTGTTCCTCAGCTTCTGTGCGACTGTCTGGTTCTGCTGCAAGCACAGGTCTGTATTTCCCAGACTTCCTGTTCCCCATGGGTGAGGAAGCCCATCCCTGCCTTCCCAAACTTCCAGGACTGGGGAGTGGGTCTGTCCTTCCGTCTCTTCCCCTCTTCAGCTGTCAGAATAGGGCAAAGGATGGATGACAAGCTGGGAGGGAACAACTGACCCAGTCTTCACTTGCTCCCTTCTCCAGCAAGAAGAATTTCCTCTGGCCAAATGTGCCTGACCCTGCCCACAGCAGCCTGAGCTCCTGGGTGCCCACCCTCATGACGGAGGTAATTAGGAGGCAGAGAGGGGTATACCTTGACTGGCACAGCCATCTGAGAAACACAACACACCTGAGTCTCCCTTTCAACCAGAGACACCACACACACACACACACACACACACACACACACACACACACACACACACACACACACACACACATGCTGCTTTGAAGAGCTGCAGACCTGAGTTTGACTCTCAAAGCTCACTACTTCATAATGCAATGGATGCATGGGTGCTGCGGTGGGGCTGGGAGGTGCTGTGGTGAAGGTTGGGGTCTTTCATGACAGACAGGCATGTCAGGAATGTACAAGTGCTGGGCAAGTATAACCCTTTGTTCTCTACCACACAGCAGCAAGAGAGATGACACAATTGTCTCAGATAGGCACAGTGACTGAGGCAGACACTGGAGATAAACCATGCCTCTTGCATCCCTGTGTTTAGGAAATCTTCCAGCTTCCCAGCCTCTGGGATTCCAGCATGCCGCCAATCACTAAGATCACTGTACTGGAGGAAGATAAGAAGCTGACCAACTGGGATTCCAGTGACAATTCTCTCACTAGCAGCCTTCCCACCCTGGTTCAGGCATACATGCTCCAAAGAGATCCAAGAGCAACTCCCAACCAGTTCCAACCCTCCTCTGGCACTGGTGACCAGGTCCTTTATGGTCAAGTGCTGGGGAGCCCTCCCGGCTCAGGAGTAATGCGGTACCTTCGCTGTGATTCCACTCAGCCCCTTTTGGGGGCCCTCACACCCAGCCCTAAGTCCTATGAAAACATCTGGTTCCATCCAAGACCCCAGGAGACCTTTGTGTTCCAGCCCCCAAGCCAGGAAGAGGACTGTGTCTTTGGGCCACCGTTTGATTTCCCCCTCTTTCAGGGCCTCCAGGTTCATGGAGTTGAAGAACAAGAGGGTGTCTAGGACTTGCTGCTAAGAGAGGCAGAAAGGCCCAGTCTGCTCCAGCCCTGGCCATTTGTACCTCTTCATCCCACCTCCACAAGCTCCACCCTGAAGCATGGACTCTAGTTTGTATTTAATGAAAGCAGAGCCAGATATTGGGGGAAAACTGGAATTATCAGAGAGAGGAAACAG
Organism: Phyllotis vaccarum; assembly: GCA_033318265.1. Taxonomy (NCBI): domain Eukaryota; kingdom Metazoa; phylum Chordata; class Mammalia; order Rodentia; family Cricetidae; genus Phyllotis; species Phyllotis vaccarum. The sequence goes on from JARWLC010000003.1 coordinate 41,129,887, forward strand.
ACCAACCAACTTCTCAGGGTAAAAGCTATCTTCCAGAGTCCTCAGCCTGGTTCTTCATCGCTTCTACAGAATATCATACCGTCTGCCTTCGCCTCCTTGAATATCTTCTTCACCCAGTTGTTTCACTTCCGGGTTCAACTCTACATCATATTCTAGAGTTAAGACCAAAGGTGCGAGCTACTACTATTTGGTAGTTAGGTCTTGAACTCACAGAAACACAAAAATATCTGTCTCTGGAGTTACGGGATTAAAGGCATAAATCACCATTCCATCTTTCCCATGCTGGGATTAAAGGCACAATGAATCACCACTCTCTGACCCTCCTGGATTGACTGTGAGTGGATCTGTTCTCTGATATTCCAGACTGGCTTTATTAAATATAAAATATGTCACCACAGCACCTCCAGGACACTCTCATACTCTAGGATCAAGAGAGAGAGAGATCTCTGCTTCCAGCCCACCAGTCACCTTTTGTCTTTCCCATAATTTCAGTCTGTTAAACTGATTTTAGATTTAGGGTTAGGGCTAATGTTTTCAGAAATTCTTGCCAGACGTGATAGCACATGCCCATCATCCCAACAACGTTCTTCCAACAGGGGATGAAGGGGCAGGAAGATTGTAAGTTCCAGGCCATCCTGGGCTACATAAAGAAATTCTATCTCAAAAACTAAGCAAAAGCTAAATAAATAATAAACTTTTGTTACATTTATTTATTTTGTTGGACGGGGGCAGAAGACAACTTTTGGGAGTTGGTTCTATTCTTCAAGCATGTGGATCCTGGGAACTGAATTTAAGGTTTAGTGGCTGTTCTGCCCAGTCTCAGTGACCCCTAGAAAAATCCCCAGAATCACACCAACTCTGAATGTAAGTGCAAAAAAAAAAAAAAGGTTATTACAGCTATACAGCTGAACTCAGCTCCTGACTGTCACACAATAGTATCAGTGAAGAAGTGAGTGCTCCCCCCCAGGCAGGGTTTTAAAACAAAGATCAAAGACCTTAGAATTGCCATTATTAGGGTGTGAGGTGAGGAGCCCAAAGAACGTTTCTTTACTATTGCTCCATGTTAGGTACAGCTGCTGACTGGTTGATTGATTGTCTGAGGAGGGGGAGAAGATACTTTATGCCTAGGCTGGAGTGTTTTTTGATTACCCAAGGATTTGGGTGCTTGGCCATGGGGGTTTAGAAACTTCTCAGGATGGGGGACTAGAAACTTTTCAGCTCCCAAAATAGCTCCAGGCCTCTGGTAGAGGAACTTCAGTTTCCACAGTGGCAAGCACTTTTCCCATGGAACCAACTCACTGGTCCCAGAAAAGAATCCTTTGAGTATGGCTGAGTGTTTTACTCTTAAGGGCCCAGAAATTAGAAAAATATTTCTCAGAATCACTTATCTGTTCCTTCATCCCTCTCTTCCCGTTCTTTCCTTCCTTCCTTCCTTTCTGCCTGCCTTCCTTGCACCAACTCCTGCCTACCATCTAAGTCCTGTGCTAGCATCAGAGACTCAAAAGGGACAACTCAGTCCCCATAGAGAGCTCCCATATTGGTGGTAGATACTTGAAACTGATTATCAGGAAGCAGGCAAGACTTACTTGGGAGGAGTTGGAATGCTAGGGAGCACAGGCAAGAGACCGGCTGTGCTGGGCCCTATAACTCCAACACTTGGGAGGCTGAGACAGGAAGGTTATATGGTTGTGGCCAAGCTGTGATACATAGCAAGTCAAAACACCTCTCTCTCATATGTGTGTGTGTTTGTGCACACATGCATGCACTCTCACATGAGTATAGTGGGTGGCTGGAGAGATGCTTGGCAGGCTGCTAGTGAGTGAATTGTCACTGGAATCCCAATTGGTCAGCTTCTTCTAGAAGACCCAGGTTTGTGACTTATAACCATCTATAACTCCTGCTTCAGGAGACCCAGTGCTCTCTTCTTGCCTCCGTGGAAAAAGACTCACAGGTGATACACAGATGTACATACAGGCAAAACACTCAGAAAGTAAAAGACAATCTTACTGAGGGTAGATGGCATTTCATTTCACTTAGTTTGGTTTTGCTTTTCAAGGCAGGGTTTCCCTATAGCCTTCGCTTCCTGGAACTTGCTTTGTGGACCAGACTGACGGCCCTCAAATTCACAAAGATATGATGTAGGATGTCCTTCTATATGCTATGAATATGCTTTGTTACCAGTTGTTACTAAATAAGCTGTTTTGGCCTACAGCGAAGCAACTTAGAAGCAGGTGGAAGATCCACGCAGAGATGAAGGAGACCAGAGTCAGGGAGATACTTCGAGCAACCATGGGTAGGGGAGACTCCTCCGGACCGGTGGTTGAGTTGGCTCAGAAAGCTTCCGGCTACAGACCTGCCTGCCTGTGCTTCCTGAGTGCTGGGGTTAAAGGTGTGTGCCACCACCATCACCCTGCCAACAGTGCACTTTTCATTTGTATTTCCATGTGGCCAGGCACATTATATATTTTTCAAATATCTACTGACAATTTCCATTTCTTCTCTTGAGGTCTGGCCAATTCATTTGCCCATGTATCAACGGATGATTTTGGCATGGAGAGTGTAATTATTGGAGTTCTTTGCATAATATATAAAATTCCATTAGATGAATAACTGGCAGAATTTTCTCCAGTTCTGTAGGTGCCACACACATGTAGAGACCAAATGCTGGACTCTACTTTCTATGGTTACTGTTTTGCTTTGTGTTGTTTTTGAGCTAGGATCTCATTTTTCTGGCTGGACTAAAACTTGCTTTGTAAACCAGGCTGGCCTTAAACTCACAGATCCACCAGTCCGTCCTGAGAGCTGGGACTGAAGGCGCGCACCACCATGCTAATCCACCTTACTTCTCTATTTTTTCCTTTCCCTTCTTTCCTTTCTTTCTTTTTTTAAAGATTTACTTATTTTGAGCCAGGTGGTGGTGGCATATGCCTTTCATCTCAGCACTCAGAAGCAGAGGCAAGCAGATCTTTGTGAGTTCAAGGCCAGCCTGATCTAGGACAGACTCCAAAGCTATGCAGAGAACCAGGAGATTTACTTATTTTACATGTATGCGTGTATTTACTACAGGTATGTATGCACACCACATGCAATCCTGGTGCCTTCAGAGGTAAGAATATAGCATCAGATCCCCTGGAACAGGAGATACAGAGGGCTGTGAACTGTCATGTGGGTGCTTGGTCCTTTTCAAGAGCAACTGAAGAGGATCCCCGCACAGCTGGGGCTCCCTCCTGGACCTCAGAGCGGGCACAAACCACACCCAAACACCAATTTTCACACCAATTTTCCTTTGCTAAGAGGAAAAGAGAAGTTAAAGTGTCTGCTTTCTGACTCAGGCAGAAAAACAGCAGCAAATGAGCTTGTAGAGAAGGGGAGGCCTGTGTTCAAGTGGGCTAGGATGTGGTGGTAAGGGACATAGGGGATGAGGGAGAAGGGACAAGGCAGAGTATTTGCCCCAGACGGACAAGGACTGCCTCTGGGTTGAGATGAAACAGATATGGCCCATTGGCAAATGGTGGTTTATAAAGATAAAACAAGAAACCGTGTTAGGATGAGATGTTTAATTTTAACTGGTCATATTAATTAGGTGAGCCAAAGGGGGCTTCTGATTGCTGGACTTCAATACTTTGATAGCTGGACCTTGGTAGTCAGCCTCAGAAGGAGAAAGTGGCCAAGTAAGGAAATAGGCCTTGGTAGCTATCTTTAGGAATGTAATCTAACTATTCTTAGCAAAACAGAGGGGGTGGGGGTCCTGCCAGAGCCGCATGCCTGTGTATCTTCTGTAACAAGTGTTCATCTCTCGAACCCTCACCTCACTGTGTAAGCGAGGTCTCTCACTGAACCTGGAGCTCCTGGATTCAGCTAGACTAGCTGGCCAATGAGTTCCTGGGATTCATCTACCTCCTCGAACCCCTGCACTGGAATTATATGCACTGTGCCTGGCTTTTACATGGCTGCTAAACTCCAGTACATGATTGTACAGTACTTTATCCACTGAACCATCTTCCCGCCCCACCCCTTTCTGAGACAGGGTCTCTATTGTAGAATATTATTTTAAAGTGTGTTGTTTTTGTTTATGTTGCATTTGTTTAACTTTGTGAAGCTGTGTTACTGTGTCTGTCTAAAACAACTCATGGTCTAATAAAGAACTGAATGGCCAATAGTGAGGGAGGAGAAAGGACAGGCATAGGTGGGCTGTCAGGCAGAGAATATATAGAAAGAGAAATCTGGGAGGAAGGCAGCCAGAGAAGAAGACCCAGGGGTCAGCCACCCAGCTACACAGCAAGCCATGGAGTAAGAAACAAACAAAAGCGTAAAGGAATAGAAAGGGAAAGCCCCAGAGGCAAAATATAGATGGAATAATTTTAAATTAAGGAAAGCTCACTAGAAACAAGCCAAGCTAAGGCTGGGCATTAATAAGTAAAAATAAGCCTCTGTGTGTGATTTCTTTGGGAGCTGGGTGACGGGCTCCCCAAAAGAGCAAAACAAACCAACAACAACAGGTCTCAGATAGCCCAGGCTGGCCTCAAACCTGCTATGCAATCATAGATGACCTTGAAAGACTTCTAATCCTTTTGCCTTTGATTCCAAAGTGGTGGGATTACATGTAGTGGCACATGGCACTACACCCAATTTGTATGTACTGCTGGGGATCTGTGCATTACAGGTAGGGACTCTACTAACCTAACTACATCCCCAATTGCCCAAAGTCATTTCAATGTCATGCAACCACACTCTCATCAATTTTTGAGATTATTTCCTGTGTTATTGGCATCCTTTCGGGAAACTGCCTATGTTTGTGTCTACTTTCCTCTGGTCTTGGTCTCAAGTTTGGGGTCAAGCCAGGTGCAGGAAGTTCTTCCCTCGGCCCCTAAACCCTCTATTTTTCCTTTATATTTGCCCTTATATTCCTCATTTCACAATTATCACAGCTAACTGAATACTGACTCTTTAATCATGTGTTTTGTATACAATAACCTCAGTTTATAGGTTGAACAACCTAAGAGACACATTTTCATCCCCATTTGATGTCTGAAAACATTGTGAAAACTGTAGCCAGAAGTTTCTGGCCTGTGCAGCCTGAAGTCCAAGCCTACAGTCTTGCAGCCACTTAGCCCCAAATTTTTACACAGAAGCTTATATTCATTACATACTGTTTGGCTTATGGCTCAGGCTTATTACTTGCTAACTCTTACTCTTAAACTAACCCATGATTACATGGCTTAATACCTTTTCTCAGAGGAGCATTGCTGTAACGAGGTTTTTTGGTCTCGGGTGGCCAGAGGTTTAGACTTACAGATTTGTAGTTTGGGACTGTTTATAGCTGCCCACAGTTGTTTAGACCTTAAAAATTATTTAGACATTTATATTAAGTTTATGTTGTTTGGTTTATGGCTTAGGCATATTGTTAGTTTGTTTTTATATTCTAAATTAACTTATTTTTATTAATTTTTTTGCCACGTAGCCCGTGGCTTATTTGTGTTTTTTATATGGTTTTTTTTTTTTGGGGGGGGGGGGCTTTTGGCTTGGTTTGTTTAAGTTTAGAGGTTATTTTTTTAGGGAACTTGTATGTTTAAAAGGCTTAAACAATGGCAGGCGGCTAAAGAGTCTAGGGCTACAAGTCTGTGAGTCTAAACCTTTGGCCGCCCAGGGCCAAAAAACCTCATTGCTACACAGCATTCTCATCCTGCTTCCTCTGTTTCTCCCTAGCATCTCTGCTCTTCTTCTCAGAGTTTAGTCCATACTTCCCCTCTGACTTCTGACCAATAAGCATTTTATTAAACCAATAGGAGGAACGAGTATTTACAATGTACAAAAGCATAATCCTATAGCAGTGGCCCAAAAAAGTAAACTCAGCCAAAAGGGTCTCACAGTAATGGCTCAGCACCCTTCCAAAATCTCCATCCATAGTCACTGGACTACAAAGCTGCCCAAAGAAAACTGTAACCTGGGTTCTTACAGGGCCTGTGACTCTGGGGAAGAAGGGAGGAGAAAAAATACTAACCTCTGGGGAGGGTATGGCCCTAGAAGTCTCCAAAGAACTAGAGCCTATGGCAGTGGCTCTCAACCTTCCTAATGCTGGGATTCTTTCATTCAGTTCCTGGTGGCCCCCAACCATAAAATTATGTTTTGTTGATATTTCATAATTTCATATTTCATTTTGTTGCTATTATGAATCATAATGCAACTATCTGATATGCAGAATATCTGATATGTGACCCCTGTGAAAGTGTTCTTCAATTCCATGGGTCATGACCCCACAGGTTGAAAACCACTGAGCTAGGTCAAGAACGTAGTGACTAAGACAGGATGCAAGGTCAGTAAGTGACGTTTTAGAGTTTACACAGAGTTCTATGCAAGAAACTATAAAGTCAGCTCACCCACCAATTCCTAAGCACTTTAGACCAATCCATTCGCTCAGTCTTCGGCTGCTTTTGTCAAGCGCTCACTTCGATTGGTCGAGCCTGAACCGTCATGGCTGCGCCCATGTAACCTGGCGACACCGCCGAGGGGTTAGTGGCCGCCGGCCCGTGGGGTCAGGAATCACCATGCTGCGGGCGGCGTGTCGCGCACTGAGTTCCGTTCGTGCCCAGGCAGTGGCACAGGCTCCAGTGTCAGCGCTGCGGAGCGGAGGAGGCGCCAATCTGTCCTTTACACGCTGCGGCCTGCAGCCTCCGAGTGAGCCGCCGAGCAGGGGCCGGTGGGGCTGGGCGAAGAGAATACCAGGCACCCGGAGAAAGACAGTCGCAGGATGAGAAACAGAGGGTGGTGGCTAGGAAAGTGGGAAAGAGGGGAATGGAGCGCTAGTTAAGTGCAGATGCACGCAGTCCGGGTGGGAGGGTCATGCTGGGCTGCGGAAGGAAGAGTCTCAGCTCTTTCTGTTCTGCTTAGGTCTCCTGCATGCCGTCCGTGCATACGTCGTCCAGAAACCAGGTAGGAGGACCTGGGTTGAGATTTGACGCAGAAGAGAGACCGCATGGAAATCTTAGGGTGGACAAGGGGACAGAGTTGGTGCGCAAAGGGACGGGTCATACAAGCCCCTACATCCACGTCATATAGAGCCCTAAGCCAGTAGTCTTTGTTTATGGATGTATAGGAGGCAGGTTGGAATATTAGTAGAAATGAGTTCTTGGCTGGCAATACCAGATCTTCCTACAGTGGAATACTTTTTATCTGACATTTTGACTTTAAGGGAGTAGTTTCCCATCCCAAGTTAGCATGTTTGAGCCCTAAGGAACAAAATATTATCTGAGGTAAGTTTCCATTATGTGAATCAGTGCTGGCATGCATGTCAAAGGATCCATTAGAACACATTGTTATTAGGATTCAATCATGACAACCTAAGAAAAACACCCTTAGCCCTCCTATGTGCTCAATAAATTGTAAGGTACAATAGTATTTACCTCTGTTAGTGCCCTTTACATAGTGGCAGAACAGAGTCTGGCTAACAAGGATATTCATCTTTGTTGGGCCGGACTGGGTTGGACTCCAGGGACACAGTAGGAATGCACACACTAAAGCTGAGCTTTTGGTCATCATTACTAGATACTGACATTTCCCCAAAAGGTTGCTACGCTTTCTCTACCCCTTTATTTCATTCATGTAGCCAACCAGCAAGCTTTGTTGAGTGTTATGCTAGGCCGACTATGGACCAGACAGGGAATTAAATGGTTCAAAGGAAGCCAAACTCACTCCTGTCTATGGGAGAACCTGTCCCAGGGTGGAATCTGATAATTGAAGAGTCAGATGGGTTTGTGAGAAGTGAAGGCATAGTACATGTCTTGGGAAAGCCTATCTATTTGCAGCATGAAATATGAAAGCAGGTATCCACAAGGCTTGCAGAGAAGAAATTGGGCTTGGATAAGTCTGTTGCCTTGTTGAGACCCCGGGCATTTCTCACAGATTTGGGAAGTGAGAGGGGGTGTAGCCTGAGAGAAAGCATTAACCCAGTTTTCCATTTCATCCCTATATCTGACAGTCCAGCCCATACAAGATGATGAGCCACCCTCTTCCACATTAATCAAAGAATACAAGGACATCATCCCCCGTATGGAAAAGTAAGCAGGAAGGAATCTACCTAAGGACACGGGAGTCCTGGGAGGGTGGGCAGGGAGTGGGCTAAAATCTTGACCTGTTGTACTTGAAGCTTGATTATGTGATGAGTGCTGGGAAGGACCCCAGGTATGGTGGGCTCAGGTGGGCAGCTGGGGCAGCTGGTGCTCATGGAGATCAACTGCCCTTCCTTCCTGGTACTCTGAGTGAAGACCTTGAACAAATAGATGCCAAGGAACTAACACGCTCTACTGGCCTTGGTAGAAATCTCTTCTCTTGACCTCACAAAAGCCCTATGAGAGAAGAGATTGCCTAGCACTTGAATCCCAAACTGACAGACACCAAAGCGCAGATCTTTCTCAGCCTCTGTCCAGTGGGAGCTAGCTGGGTTGGCTCTAGTCTTGTCTGCTGATTGTGTCCAACTGAGGTGGAAATCCTCTCGTTACCTTCCCCAAGACAAGACCAGGGCACTCAAGCCAACAGCCTCAATTGTCTGGATCGGTCTTCAGCCCAACAAAAAAGAGTCATGCTGCCTTTGAATCCCTGAGAAACGGCTGCCCACTTCTGGAGAGTTGCCTATCATGTAGAAGGCTCTGTCATTTGTTCCTGCTTGTTAAATCTTCTTGACAGTTTATTTTTATGTATGTGTGTGTGTGTGTGTGTCAGCATGTGTATATATGCCCAGATGTGTGAGTGAGTGCCCCTGGGGCCAGAAGAAGGCAATGGATTTCCTGAAGTTGGAATCACAGGATGTTGTGAGCCAGCTGATGTGGGTGGGTGCTGGTAACCAAACTCCAGCCCTTTGCAAGATTGAGTGCTCTTAACTACTGAACCATTTTATCCCGTCCCTATTTGGTTTTTTTGTTTGTTTGTTTTTGGTTTTGTTTTTTTTGTTGTTTTGTTTTTTTTTTTACTTTATTATTAATTGCGTATGTGCATGATAGGAGAGGAAGAATATCTACCAAGCTCACAGATGAACATCAGAGGATAATTCTGTGGACTCATTTCTCTTCCATAGTTTCATGGTCCCAGTGGTCAGGCTTACGCAGCACCTTTACACATCTGAACATTTTGGAGTTTTGGTTGTTTCAACTTTTTTAAAGATGTATTTATGTGTATGTTTTGTCCACATTTGCTTGTGTACCACATGTATGCATACTAATGCATACAGCAGTCAGGAGAGGGCATTGGATCCCCTGGAACTGGAGTTGTGTATGTTTATAAGCCACCACGTGGGGGCTGGAAACTGAATTTGGGTCCTCTGCAAGAGCAACAAGTGCTCTAACCACTGTTCAGTGGGCCCTCACCTTTAAAATAAGGTCTCACTCTGCCATTCTTCCTTTTTAAATTACTGTCGGCTAGTTTAAATGGCTAGTAGTTAGATTAACTAGATGGCTCAGTGGCCCAGAGTGTTGCCGTCCACCCAGAGGACAGGAGTCAGCTCCAGTCACATCCTCCTCTGGCCTCCACCGCTCCCTACACACATTCAAATACACAAATTGTTAAAGAAAAAAAAGCATCTCTTCCCCTTCCCAGAACTTATCTAATTGTTCTGTTTTTTCTGCAGCGTTGATGATGTTGTGAAAAGAATCTTGTCCTTGGAAATGGCAGACAAGGTGAGTACCTATGCCGCTCTAAGTCTCGGCCTCTCTCAGTTCTCTCCCTGGCTCCCCCAGTAACAATGTTTCTCCCATTGTTAGGCTCCCTTCAGAGTAAGCCCTGTGGGGAGAGAGAGTTCTGCTCCTCCACTGTGCCCTGGCATCTGATAAACAGTAGGTGTCCAGTAACAATGTCCTCATTGTTACTGTATGATTTTTTGTTTTGTTCTACTGCAGAGGGACACTGTGACCAAGGCAACTCTTATAAAAGAAAGCCTTTAATTTGGGGCTTGCTTGAAGTTTCAGAGGTTTAGTCCATTATCATCACGGTAGGAAGCATGGTGGCATGGCATGCATGTAGTAAGAGGTTTCTGGCCCAGACTTTCAGGCCTAGCCTCAAGATTTAGACCCGCAGAGACACACAGATGCTTACAATAGTTTTAGGCTGATCTGCCTAAGGCCCAGGCATATAACTTGCTAACTCTTTACCCTTAATCTAACCCATGACTCTTATCCTGTTCAGCCATGTGGCTCGGTACCTTTTCTCAGAGCAGCATAGTTGTCCTCTGCTTCTTCCGGCTTCTCTCTGTCATTCTCTCTGTTCTTCCAGTTTCTAGAGTCTTCTTAGTCTGGTACCCCACCCACACTTCCTGTCTGCCTTTGGCCAATCAGCGCTTTTTATTAAACTCATAAGCGGGGACAGTTATTTACAATGGAACAACATAGTCCTCCTACACATGCATGTAGGCACTGTAGCAGTAGCTGAGAACTACATCCACATCCATAGGCAAAGAGCCACACTGGGAGAGGCTTTGCTTTTGAAAGTCCAAAGTCCACCCCCAGTGACACACTTCCCCCAACAAGGACATACCTACTAGTCCTTCTGAAGTAGCGCTGCTCCCTGATGACCAAGCATTCAAATATATACACCTGTGGGGGCCATTCTTACTCAAAGCACCACAGAGGAATACATAATTGGATAAGAAAGTTTTAAGGACATTAAGACAACAAATTCTCTTATCTCTACTTTTGATCTTGGCTCATGAGGATGTGAGTAGTCATGTGGTTGGCCAGGGCCACAGTGACTACAATAAACTCTGGCCCCAATTTTTCCGGGCCTAGCTGCCATAACTGCAGCCTTCCAGTCAGGAAGGCTAGTCCTTAGAGGATCATAAACCACACAGATTTTCCCCAATTTCTGTCTTCAACAGAAGGAGAAGTCAAAAATCAAGCAAGAACTATTGATGAACAAGATTGCAGAGAACCCTGAGGATTCCAGAACCTTGGAGGCTCGAAGTTGGTCCGGGGGCCCTTGGAAATGGGGGTACAGAGGAGTCTGCTAGCTAGTACCTGGTCTTGGGAAGGGGAAAGACATAATGGACTGGAACTCTGGATCCCAAATTCAGTGATGCATCCTCCCATTGCTCTATGTGAAGTCACATAGGTCATCTATCTTCTCTAGGGTCACTGCTTTTTACTCTGAAGATGGAGGTAGCTGGGGACAGGGCAGAAGACTGTGTCCTACTTGTGGCCAGACTGAGTATCTAGAAACTATGAACACACCCTGGAAACAAAAGATTGGGCTAGTAACAGACCGCATCTGTGGAGGGCTATTATGCCCGTTGGCGTGGAACATGTGCGTGTTCCTATTTTAGTTTCCAGCTGGAATTGGCAGTAGCCCTCATTAGGTGTGAGTGGAAGCCTGCCTCTTGCATTGAGCCAAGGAGCCGCAGTGAAGTGAGCTAGGGGCGCTGTGCATTGTCTGCATGCTTCCATCCCCACTGTCATTGGCCTACATTACAGCTTTTAGTACCTTCTCCCTCCTCTTCATGCCTCATTCACTTTTTCAAAAATTTATTTTGTTAATGTGTATAGGTGTTTGCTGCACCGTGTGCATGCCCAATGTCAGTGGATGTCAGAAAAGGGCTTCAGATCCCCTAGAACTGGAGTTACAGATGGTTGTGAGCCACCATGTGCTGGGACCTGAGCTTGGGTCCTCTGGAATAGCAACTGTTGTTAGCCCTGCACCACCTCTCCAGTCCTATAAGAAGTTTTAGTTCTAAAAACTTAATGAAAGCACAGAAAAGGAGTAGATTATAAGTTTCTTCTTCGTTTATTATTGTGCGTCTAAGTATATGATGTGTGAGTGCATGGACATGTGTGCCACACAAGGAAGTTATGTGGAAATCTGAGATTCAGAAGGCCATTTCTTCTTCCACCTCGGATTCCAGGGATTGAACTCAAGGTGTCAAGTTCATACCATAAGCACCTTTACCCACTCATCACCTTCTGGGCCCTCTTGGCAGTTGTGGAATCTTAATGCATTGCCTGGGACCTCCAGTGTATCGTTAATCATGGTTGTATGCTAGAGTTAATTCCTGAATTTCATGATCTTGCCAGTATGTTCAAACTGTGACCTGGAGGCTGCATATGCCCCAGGTAGCTGATAGTGGCACCTACCTCAACACAAAATCATAAGCTTAGTTAAAACATTAATGGTTTTTGATTTTGTTGCTGTTTTTAGGGTCTTTGTCTCTTTCCTTTTAGATCAGTGGTTCTCAACCTTACTAATGCTACAACCCTTTATTACTGTTCTTCATGTTGTGGTCACTACTTCTTCATAACTAATTTTGCTACTGATATAATTGTAATGTAAATATCTGGTATGCAGGATATCTGATACGTGTCTCCCAAAGGGGTTCAGACCTACAGTTTGAGAACCACTGTTTTAGATATTGTCTTACCATGTTTCAGGCTGGCTGCCTGAAACTTGCTCAGAGATCCACTTACTTATACCTCCATTATTTTTGTAACTTAGCTGCATTGTTCTCAGGCATGAGCTTTGTACATGAAAATACTATATCAAAAATAGGACTAAAATTCTGCCACTGAGAGTGCTGTTTACTAGCCAGGCACACCCCACAATCCTAGGTAAAGAGACAGAGGCTTCCTTACAAGTTCAGCTTGGACTACATAGCAAGTGTAAAGTCAGATGGAGCCTCATAGTGAGACTTTGTAACCACCTTCCCCCACTACCCCCCCCCAACGCACATATGTACACAATGTTCTTTGCTATGATGGATAATGACCTTTATGAATTAAGTAATTTTCTTTTCTTGAGTTTGCTTTTCTAGTAGAAAGATAATCCACAGTCTTTTGAGATCTAGCCACTCAGAGTGCTTTGGGATTTAGAAAAGCTATACAAAAGCATTGGTTCTTAAAACATGAGATAGGCCTGGGCACTTCCTTCCTCTGTGCCCAGCTCTCATCCTCTGTGGTTTGTGGTTTCAGTTGTTGCCTTGACTGTCAGGATCCGCAGTTATGAAGAACACATGCAGAAACATCGAAAGGTAAACCTGGGCTTTACTCAGCTATACCACAGTTGCCTGGGTGAGGGCAATCTGGAAGTAAAGGACTCTGGATCCTAAGAAGCCAATGACTGATACCTCAGCTCCAGTAGGAAGACACTTCCCTCCTGCCTTTAGAGGGACAAAGGGAGCCTTACAGGACTCTGCTGAGAATCATCAGTGGTCAAGAAAACAGATGGTAGACTATGGTTCCATTGGATACGTAGTGGGTGCCTAATAAATATTTGCTGAATGCATGGATAGTTAGATGGACCTGGTCAAATCCTAGTTCTGCTACTTCTACTTGAAGTCACTGTGACTTTGAGAAGCTTTTTGGTCTGACCCATGTTCTCACCTCTGTAAAGTGGGATTCCTGCCACAGGGTTGCAAGGACTAGAAGAGTTAATACTAGCAATTGTTATGGTTCATAGCGCTTCTCTAGGCTTAACATCATCTCTTGTAAACCTTGGGACTGTTTCTTTCTGACCTTCCAGAAGAGCAGTCTTGCTGTGGAGTGACATTATTCCTCAAGGGACGCTGCTGCCTGACACTTGAAATGAGGCAGTCTTGCCAAGGACCCCATATTCGTAATCACTCATTACTCAGCTGAGCAGAACAGAGCTGCCCGAAGTAGGAAATTGCCATTAGTTTTGGCCCCTGTGCTATCCAGGTTGACTTCGAACTCTCCATGACTTTGTTTCGGCTGCCTGAGAGCTAAATTAGAGGGTGTGTGCCATCATACCCAACTCCTTGTGGGGTTTTAGTGCGTATGAAATTAGCCTTCCGCACTGTCAGGAGCTGGCTGAGCATGCTCTTTAGAAAACACAATTTTGCTTATTTGAGGTGTTTGCAGAAGTCCCTAATGGAGCAGGACCTAGAACAGAGGATAAGGTCTTGTTTCTACCTACTCTAGTTCCCTATCTGCTAAGTGCTAGAGAAGCTGAGTGAATGGTACAAGGGAGAGTATGAGATTTGGAGTCAGACCAGTCAGTAGACCCAGACTGAAGACTTAACGTCAGAGTTCACAGTCTGAAGAGCCATTGAAAGCCAAATAAGCTCAAACCTTTACTTTCCTGTCCGTAACTATGAACATTGACGGTGCCTCCTGCAGAACTATAGTGATGTTTGTATGAGATTGTTGGGATGGTTCAGTGAAGTGGCCATACATCATTAGTGGTAAACAATGTTAATACTTACAAAATGCTAAAAGTAAGAATAATAAGTATGGTGCTTAGGCTTGTCATCCCAGCAAGCAGAAAGCTGAGGCAGGAGATCTGCCATGTGTTTGAGGCCAGCCCAGGCTACAGAGTAAGACCTTGTCTCAGAACAACAAATGATAACAGTAATACTGATTCTTCTATAGGACAAAGCCCACAAACGCCATCTGCTGATGAGCATCAATGAAAGGAAAAAGCTGCTCAAACTCCTCCGGCAGACCAACTATAATGTCTTTGAGAGGGCATGCAGGGAGCTGGGGGTGGAATATACCCCACCCCGTCTGCATTTCCATAAGATCCACCGCCGCATCCTGACCAAGAAGGCTCTGTGCATGCGGGTATGAATCAGTATGGTTGGTTGCATTATTTAGTCTCCCTGCACCGAGGTGAAGAGTAGGAGGGAAAAGTTGTCTGTTTCTGACCATGGCTTAGAAATGGCCCAGGTCACCAGCATGAGAAGAAAGAATGGGGTTCCATCAAGATAGTTCCCATAGGCCTGCTTTACACCTGAGGTTTTGCATAAAATCACAAGTCTTTTCCTGTCTCTTTTCAACCACCAGGTTTTCCAGGAAGTGCAAAAGCTGAAGAAGGAGAAAAGGGCCTTAAAAGCTGCTGCAGAAGCTGCCAAAAAACAAAATAAGCAGAGGGTGCCAGAGAGCCCTTCCCAGACCTTCCCAGAGATGACCAAAGAAAACTAATAAAGTCTGCTCTGCCTTGAATCATGGAAGATGGCCTTCTTTTTAGCCTGAAGAAAAGAATTTTTCTTTTGGCCCTGGAATCTCAGAGGCAGAGTCCCTGCTATCACCCAGTGGGTGCAGCCATAGAGACATGGTATGTTTCAGAGAGGTAATGGTGGCAGGGTAGGAGGGCAGCTGTAAGAGCTGTCTACTTGACTGCCCTAAAATATGAAGAGGAGTGTAGACAGACCTTTTATTTCCCACCCACCAATTCCAAATAACCAAAACAGAGACTTAATATTAGTTATAAATGCTCAGCCGATAGCTCAGGCTTGTTACTAACTAGCTCTTACAACTTTATTTCCATTAATCTACATATTGCCAGGTGGCCTCCAGCATGTATTGTTCCCTCTACATTTTCTGGTGACTCCAACTCCTTCCTAGTGTCCTTAGTCTGGTTTTCCTACCTGAACCTTACCCTGCCAGCTACAGTCTCATCACCTTCTTTATTAAACCAATCAGTATAATGTACACAATGTACAGAAGGATTATTCCACAGCAGAGGAGTTTACTGGGCAGAGAAATGGCATCTAGACAGAAGGAGCTTCAAGTTAAAAGGGAATGAAATCTAGAGGTGTACATTCAGGGACAGTGGGACTCTGAAATTAAATGCTGTGACATAGGAGTTAGAGTTTCCACCTATGAATGGGGCTGGGGCAAAAGAACCATTCAGTTCATCATACCGAAGAATGGCCCTCATTCTGAGAAGGGAAACCCCAGGAGGAGAAGATAAAGTGCTACTACCAAAGAATAGGCGGGAGATCAGGCCTGAGACCCGAACCAGAGCAGTTTGGGAGCTATTAGGTAACTGAAGCCCCGGGTGTGTAATTGCCTAAGGAAACTGGACTGTGGTATTTGAATGACTGTAATTCAGCACTTAGGAGAGGCAAGAATATCATTTGAAGGTTATCCTTGGTTGCATAGTTTGAGGCCTGTTGGACTCCCTGAAACCCTTTCTCCAGGAGTTTAAATTGCCCAAGGAAGCAATGTAAAAGAAAAATGGGCCATGTCAGGGTGGGAAAAATGGTTCCTGAGGGCACAGGAGCCCTTTGAGATGGAGGTGAGTGGGTAGAAAGAATCAAAAGCAAAAATGAATCCAGGTGGTGGTGGCACACACTTTTAATCCCAGCACTCAGGAGGCAAGCAGATTTCTGTGTGTTTGAGGGTAGCCTGATATACAGAGAAAGTTCCAGGACAGCCAGAGCTACCCAAAGAAACCCTGTCTCAAAAACAAAAAACCCAGTAAAGATGAATTGTGTGGTTATCCTCTTCAAGAACAGTAAGACAACTTTAATGAACTGGCCCTAGAGTGGCCTAGAGGTCCTGTGCTCAGGAAACCTGGGGATAAGGAGAAAAGGCCACACTGGAGGATCAGGCCCCCGAGAAAGGCCCTGTTTTAAATGCCAACTTGGCACTTTACCTTGCTTGATACTAAAATCTTCAAGTTGCCCCACCTTAACCCCCTTGCCCCCAGACTCGGTTTCTCTGTGTGGCTGTGGCTGTCCTGGAACTCACTCTGTAGACTAGGCTGGCCTAAAACTCAGATCCTTCTTCTCTCCCTCCTGAATGCTGAGATTAAAAGTGTGTGTGATGCAAATTCTAATTGGTTTTAATAAATAAATTTAAAAAAAAAAAAAAACCCAGAGCCAGATAAGATGAGAACTCTACCTCTCTTCAGCTGATGGGTTGGCTAGGGGATTTCTCCTTTGTCTCTCTGATTATTGATAGCAATTAGAATTCAAGCTGTATGCCCTATACCTGGCCAACTTGTCTTTCTATTGAAAACAGGCTTAGATGTGTCCAAATTCATCAGCTAATTAGGGTTCAACCTAGCTCTCTCTAGTTTTGCTTTTTGTTGTTTTTTTTAAGACAAGGTTCCAATCTTGGCTGTCATGGAACTTGCTTTGTAGACCAGGCTAGACTCTGCCTACAAAGTTCTGAGATCAAAGGTATGTGTCACCAAACCTGGCTCCTAGTTCTATCTTGATTCCAAAGTCCAGAGGGAAAAGTATGAGAGAAAGGGAGTTGGTTTTGACAAAACTTCAAATACTTTGGGGATCTATGCTGGAAACAGAATGCATTGAGGCTCAGCATAAGATAGAAATGTTTGTAACAAGTGAATGAGATGTTAGGAAGCTCAAGTTATACTATAGAATTTCAAAAGACTTGGGTGCAAAGAGGAGGGAGGGAAGAAAACAAAAAACGAGGAAGTTGTGATATGGAGGGTGCGGGTGCCAGAGACAGGAGCCACTAGCTGAATGTGGGGGGGGGGGGGGATTTTTTAAGACAAGGCCTTGGCTGTCCTAAAACACACTCTGTAGACCAAACTGGCCTCAATCTCAGAGATCCACCTGCCTCTACCTCCAAATGCTGTGACTAAGGCATGTGCCGCCACCACCCAGCCTAGACTGTGCTGTTAAGTGGTGCAGCAGAGCAGTGACACAACGGAACATAAAAATACAGAAAAGGAAATTAAGTAATAAACGTGAAAAAAGATGATAAAAAAAATGATGGGTGATTATTAATAGGACCCAGGGAAGTGGATGTGGGAGCCAAAGCTCAACATTGCTGTGGCTGGAGAGGAAAATACTTAGCAGAAGCGCTGAAATCTACAAGAATCCGCTATAAGAACCAGCCGAGTGCAGGTCCTACTTTAACTGCTAGGAGGGCCCGGCAGGGTTACTTCACTGGGTAGGAAATCCGGTGTAGCATCGCTTCCGGGAGGCTTTAGGAAGGGAATACGTGTGACATAACTCATCGAGATCAGGGACTGGTATAACTCAGGGTCCCTTCGTGGCTCTTGACTTCTCTGAGCATCTCTGGGAGGTGGCTGACCGACAAATCTGCCCGGAGTAGCAAAGCAGGCGACAGCGGGCCGCGACTCTAGGCCGGGCAGGCGGCTCCCAGGACGCCGGGGTTGCTTGTCCTTGTTCACTGCGGGAAGGCTGGGGCCTAATGGAAGGTTCACGGCCCTAGACTGGCTCCAATGGAAAACTCAAAACCAGCGCTCCCGGGAGGCCAATGTCGCGGACCTCCGTTCGGACCAATCCCCTGCAGCGGTCTTTGTCACCTAGCCCAATGAGCCCCCGCTCTCGGGCCACCTCCCATTAAACCGTCTTCTGATTGGTTCATCTTTCCGGACCGCGGCGTTGCCCCAGCAACCGGACTCTGGGACGCGGAGGGGCCTCCAGACTACTAAATCAAACCCTGAGGCTCTTCCTTCACCGGCCCAACGGATTTCATGCACCACCATGTCGGTGCGGACTCTACCGCTGCTCTTTTTGAACTTGGGTGGAGAGATGCTTTACGTCCTGGACCAGCGTCTGAGAGCCCAGAACATCCCGGGAGACAAGGCCCGCAAAGGTAATGGGCCCCCGCAGCCTGCTTCCCTCATCACCAAGCTAGGTGTCCCCATTCAGACCTTCTGCCTAGCCCTCCCTACCTAAGGCCAGGCCGGCACCTAGACCCTTTCTGCTCCCCACCCCAACCGCCAGACCAAGGCCTCTGCGCACTTCACTTTGACAGCCGGGTACCTTTCTCACAAGATGCCCATGCAGTTGGAAGCCTTCAGGAGTCATATTAGTTCTCCAAAAGACCATTTCCCCCACAAAGAGGCCTAACACCTGCTGCATTGGACATACTCAAAGTACTTGAACCCTCGATTTCCCGATCTCTTGAAATTTGCCCCCTTCCAAAAGTAGTTTGCGACTATTTATCTGAAAATATGCTTTTGGCTAGTAACCACCATCCTCTTCAACCCCCACGGAACAGACGCGGATCCTCCCGTGTTTCTGCCCTCCCACATACGCTGAAGATTAGTCTTGCTCATTTCAGAAGCCATTTCTAGAAATGTAGGATCCTAAAATAATATAGATAAGGATGAAAACATCCTTCTTTACCTTTGCAAGTGTTAGAGGGGAATGCAATTGTGAAAATATTGGAAAGCTTATAAATGCAAAATTTTGCCATATGTAATTCATAATTCACAGAGAAACAACAACCCAGAATACTCTGGCATACTTTTAGTTCTCAGAAAACAACTTTGTTCACCAAATTTCCTGGAATTAAATATGAACTATTTATATTTCTAGGTAGAGGTATAAAAGTTTGTAGAAGGACCATTGAGATGAACACCAGTGAAAACACCATTCTCTCAACAGCTTATGTACACTCACTCAATTGATATTAAATGTACACACTCAGGTAACGATGTCTGAGTGTGTGTAAGTTAATCAACTAAGACAACTCCCTAGATCATTCCCTTCTGTTCATTTGGAACATTGCTACCAGAGGGCTTTACGAAGTGCAAAAATGTCTAGTACCATCTCTCCTTAAGACCTGCAGTCAACCCTCCACTCCTGTCTAAACCAAGGCCCAGTCCTATGCAAGACACATTGGCGTCCTTCCCCGTCTGAGTTCCCTTTGAGCCCTAACACACCAAAGTGTATGTAGATCTTTAACCATGTCCTTCGTGACTCCGTGCTTGTGGTCCCTGCCCTTCCATCCTTTCCCTGTCCTTCAGGAGGTGTCCTTCCCCAGGAAAAGGCCTTCCTATGTGCTCAGAGTGCCCTGTCCATGCTGCTCTCCTACCATATCGCCTGGCTGTTGTATAACCATCTGTTTACATATGCCTTCCTACTTACTCGTGTTTGTACTTTGGCATCTGGCATTCAACACCCAGATCAGAATAAGTCAGTGCTCGGGAAAGGTTTCCCAAGCAGCTTGCAGTTTTATATGGCATCGTGTTCCTTCCTCAGGAGACTTGTCTGTTTCTTGCTGCCTGGTGTGTTGTGATTTCACTCAGGTTATTAATGACCCTAGTGGAGTGATAGGGTAGCTTTCTCTAGGCAGTCTGCCTCTTGGAAAACAATGTAAATTAGCAATTAAGAGTGTGCCTTTTGGAGGCACACAGGTCTAGATCCCACATTTAACTAGTTGCATAACCTTGGGGTGTAGCATCTGTAAGTCTGTTTTTCTAGAAAATGATAATAATAGTACACACCTGAAAATTTGCCATATGTAAATTTGCCTATAAGGATTGGATGAACATGGATTTCATGTTCCCACAATTAGTAGTTGATATTGTCTCTCAAGGGGCGGTCTGGGCAAGGTTCTGAAAAATAGGAGAAGTCAGGCTTTGTCTTTAAGAACTTTAGTTCCATGCTGGGAAAAAAGGGGGAGGTCTGCATTTAAGAGCACTTTCTCCACTTTCAGAGGATCAATGTTCCATTCCCAGCATCCCCTGGGATGTTTATGACTACCTGTAACTCCATCTTTAGCGAATCCAACACCCTTCTCTGGCCTTCCAGAGGACCTGTATTTACATGCACATACCCAAACACATACACATAATTAAAAATAATAATTAGCTACATGTGGTACATGCCTTTAATCCCAGCACTCAGGAAGATCTCTGTGAGTTTGAGGTTTGCCTGACCTACAGAGTGAGGTCAAGGACAGCCAGAGCTACACCATAAATAAAATAAAATAAAAATTTAAAACCCAAAAACTGTAGTCCTTAAGCCAGACACTTGGGTGACTGAAACCAAGAGGATCACTGCAAGTTGAAGGCCAGCCTGGTCTACCCAATGAGTACAAGGCCAGCCTGGTCTACCCAATGAGTACAAGGTCAGCCTGGTCTACCCAGTGAGTACAAGGCCAGCCTGGTCTACCCAGTGAGTACAAGGCCAGCCTGGTCTACCCAGTGAGTACAAGGCCAGCCTGGTCTACCCAGTGAGTACAAGGCCAGCCTGGTCTACCCAGTGAGTACAAGGCCAGCCTGGTCTACCCAGTGAGTACAAGGCCAGCCTGGTCTACCTAGTAAATTCCAGGCCAGCCAGCACCACACAGTGAGATCCTGTCTCAAATAAGTACTATATATACACACAGACACACACACACATACACACACATTTTTTTTTCTATAGGAAAGCCCACTATTTGGGTTTTTGGAGATAGGGTGTCATGTAGCAAAGGCTGGCCTTGAACTTCTGATCCGCCTCTTTTCACCACCCCAGTGTTGATATCATAGTTGTGTGCCATTATGACCAGAAAAATATGTCTAAGAGTGATAGTCAGGCTGGAGAGATGGCTCAGAGGGTAAGAGCACTGGCTGTTCTTCCAGAGGTCCTGAGTTCAATTCCTGGCAACAACATACAGCTCACAACCATCTGCAATGAGATCTGGTGCCCTCTTCCTTGGTACAGGCACACATGCAGTACAGAACACTGTATATAGAATAAATAAATAAATTTTAAAAAAAGAATGATAGTCTTTCTTGTATACTTAGATTCAGCCCTCTTTAGAAATTAATTTTCATGCATTCACTCATTCCATAGTTTTTTGGCAGATGTCACACCGTGTGACAGTCTAGGGAGAACTGGATTGAGCCTTCCTGTTCAGTTCCTGGAAGCGGGGCTCTTGAGTCCAGTCTATAACTGACTCTAAAACTGAAGACACATCTCTATACTGACAATGATAAAATATTTATTTTGCCTTGTTGAAACAAGGTTCCTGCTGGAGCTGTCCCACTGAGTAGCATGGATTGACCTTGAATTCCCAGCAGTCCTCTTGCCTCAGCCTCCTGAGTGCTGGGATTGTAGGCACAAACCACCACTCAGGACTATTGAGACAGCTTTTCAACTGTATCATCTCTTCATTGAAACATCTTGATGCCCACAGCTCTTCTGTCATATAAATAACACTACCACCCAAATTTACAAGAAAATCCAAAGCGACTTTGCCTAGGGTTGCATAACTGGTGGGCAGAATAAAGTAGTTTGACAGCTCCAGGCCATGAGATGCCAGAGCCCTTGCTCCTAACCAGCTCCCTAACTGCTGCACTATGCTGCCTTACCTGGTGGGATTATATGGGAATTTTGTGGGTTTGGTAGATCAGAAGAAGAAAGAAGACTTCGCAACACACACACACACAAATGCACATGATGTGCATGTGCGGATGCATAGTGTATAGCCATCGAGTTTCTAGAAGAATTAATGAAGTTGGCCAGTGAGGCCTCGTAGAAGAGAAAGAAGGCGAAACAGCATAAAATGTAAAAGAGCATGTCTATTCCACTGGTAAAGTTGGTGCCGCTGCAGAGCAGCGCCATTGTGACAAATGCCTATACACAGGGCTATAAAAACACAGACATGGTAAATTAGTCCTCGTGGACGCTTTGCAGGAAACTGTATTTCTTGGAGCTGTTTTCTTACACAACTAATTGGTCTCCTAGAGGCTGTCCCTGTTCCCACAAGGCCAGTGCAGGCATTGCAGTTTCTCCCACAATGCAGTCGGAGTTTAGGAACAGCAAGGAAATTTGCTCTTAATGGGGCTGCTTGTGAGAGTTCGTACTAAACGTATCACATTTTCAGCAATGGAGTGTGCGATAAAAGCTACCTTTTGCCTCACTTCTGCCATCATAAAAGTCCTACAAATAAAACCCTGTGACATTTTCTTTACCTTCCTCACTACAGGAGAGGAAATGTAGGCGCAGGACCACGTGACTGTGATGTGGTTGTTTTGTTTGTTTGGTTGTTTGTTTGGTTGGTTGGTTTTCCTAAGACATGTTGTACTGAAGGACTAAATAGCAGCGGAGTTCTGCTCTGATGCTTCTGAGTGAACGTTAACAGACAGCCCCGAAACCCGTGGACCTACATCCCGTGAAAAATATAACTGAAGTTGAATTGTCACAAACTGAGTCATCTGGAAAGCAGAAGACCCGGTGGGGGGGTGGGGGCGGGGACACACGACACGACCTACCTTGCCCCTTATGGAGCAAACTGGTAGCTCTCTAGAGACCTCTGCTGGTGCTGGGTGTCATTGCCGACCGGAGTGACACTGCTTCCTGTTTCTTTCTTCCAGTTCTGTTTCATCCACAGCAGGCAGAGTGTCACTGTCCCCAGACACATCTTTAAGAAGATGAAAACTCCCCATCTGTAAATAACCGCAAGCCCATGATGCTAATACTGCAGAGAAACAGCAGATGTAAATACAATGCCCAAACAACTGCTTAAGGAAGGCAGATCAGGGCCTGCTCCCCCATCCCACTCTCTCCAAAAGCCTGTGCCTTATCACCCTCCCCCCATACTGGGAACTGGACCTAGAGCTTTATGCACACTAGGCAAGTGCTTTACCAATGAGCTACCTCTCCAGCCCTCCCGATTTAGAGATAGTATCTCTAAGTCACCTTGGATTCATCCTGTAGGCCCAGCAGATCTTAAACTTTTGATCCTTCCTCAGCCTCCTGAGTAGCTAGAACTACTGTGCCACTAGGCCCAGCTAAGGCTATGACTCTTGAGAGAGAAAGATGGTGACTTGAGGAATTCTGACCTCGAAGTGGTACCCACTAGTCTTGAAAGAGCTGTTTGTATTGTGTGTTAGAGGCCTGCCAGTGTGCAGTGAAGGCATGCATAACTTCAGTGGACTTCAGAAATTATTTCCAAGCAACATAGTGACAAGTGTTTTCCAAAATGCCATTAGCTGTGAAATGCTTTCCACATGTGGACATGTGCAGAGTTCTTTATTGGAAGGGTTGGGTAGGTAGAAGTAGAGGGAGGCTGTAGACGGAAATGTTCCTACCAGTGAAATGAGAACATGAAGAAGTTGATTTTCAGGATTTGGGGAGAGACCAGTGGTACAACAGTTGCCCATTAACATGCACAAGACCCCAGGTTCAACCTCCCGCTCTGGGGAGAAAAAAATCAAACTGTCCAAAAAAGGAACTCCTTTTTCTGTCTGTTCTTGGAAATATTGGGGAGCCAGTGTTAAAAGTCTGCTTTGAATTATGTATGCTTTTTTTTTTTTTTTTTGAGACAGTGTGTCACTCTGTAGACCAGCCCTGCCTGCCCAGCTCTGCCTCCCAAGTGCTGGGATTAAAGATGTGAGCCACCGTACCCTGCATAATATATGCCCTCCCAGTGTTGCATAGCTTCTGGAGTTTTCTAAGAGTCCCGAGGTAGCTGTTGTTTTCACTGGTCATTTATCTTGTTTTTACAGCTCTTCATTTAAAAAAAAAAAAAAAAAAAAAAAGGTTCCAATGGAAGGAGGAGCATGCACATAAGACATTTAATCCAACTGGCTGGAGAGATGGTTCAGTGGTTAAGAGCACTGGCTGCTCTGTTAGAGGACCCAGGTTCAATTCCCAGGAACCACATGCAAATCGTAACTGTAACTCCAGTTCTAGAGGATGACTCCCTCTTTTGGTCTCCAAGGGCACTAGGCACACATGTGGTATACATACATGCAGACAAACACACACACACAGAGAGCGAGAGAACCAGAACCAGGCAGTGATGGCATACACCTTTAATCCCAGCAGTTGGGAAGCAGAGGCAGGCAAATCTCTAAATTGGAGGGCAGCCTGGTCTACAGAGATAGTTCCAGGGCAGCCACAGCTACACAAAAGAAACTCTATCCTGGAAAAAAAAAAAAAAAAAGACATGAAATTCAAATATATTTTAAAAAATCAACAGGCTAGATAACTGGATATGGTATTTGTAAAGCCTCCATACAACTAATGTTCTAATGTTCTTGCTTCCTGAATTGGTGTTTTCTTTTTGTATGCTTCATGTAGATGAATGGACAGAGGTGGAGAGAAAACGAGGTATGCTATTTCTGGGCTGCATGCATTCAGTCTGCGTTCACAGGTTCACTCGATTGGTTGTTAGTGAACTTTTAAAAGCAGGACCCCTTAAGTATTTCTAGGTAACAACTAGGCATGGGTTTCTTCAGCTAAGACATTGGGTTTACTTTGGAATGTTCTACACCAAAGGAATAAACACACTCTGTAAGATGAACACTCAGCCAACCACAGCAAAGGGGCCACACTGCATCTGAGGGACCCCCCACCCCACCCCTCATGTTGTTCTTGTTCCGAGCTTTAGGGACAGCTGGGGCAGAAGCTCCACTCCTGGGTAGCTTGTCCTCTGTGGTCGTCCTGAGGTACCCCACTTACACCATCATGTCAGCAGAACATTTGCTTTGGTATGAGTGGCCCTCCTGGACGCTCCCCTTAGCACACAGAGACACCTGTTGAGAACTGAAGCAGACGGAAGCATGAGGCTGCATGGCTGCCAAGAGTGTGGGCAGAAGGCATGGGATCATGCATGCACTATTGTTATAACTTATGTTCAGTCTGTTTCCCCATCACCCACAGCTAGCTGCAAACCTGGGAAGGTTGAGGCTTGCTCAGAGCAAGACCTCAGCTTTTCTCAACCTTTCTCTGTCACGGGTGCCTGCCTTCATTTGACACATGGGAATGGTTTATGCCTGTCATCCTTAGTATTTTAAATTCTCCTATCACATCAGATATGCCAGTTATATATATTTATAATGCTTAAAAGCATAATGAGGGTAAATATGATTAAAGTTCATTATGTATATGTGTGAGAATGTCATAACAAGCCCACTATTTTGCACAATTAATATATGCTAATAAACCTTTTTAAATTTTGTGCATAAAATATATGTATATTTAAAATATGAAAGGCCCACTGAAGGCATTTTTGGTATCTCTGATTTTAAGTTTAAAGGTATAGGTTTGTCTTCTTTTATTATTGAATGAAAAATTTTAGCATAATTACATAGATTTTATATTATTACGAGAGATAATGTTTTTGACTTTGTAATATTTTTCTAATTATGATAGAAATTTACATATAATGTGATATGCTAGAAAACAAAAACAGTTTTGAAAGAAAATGAATATAAGGGGCTGGAGAGATGGCTCAGTGGTTAAGAGCACTGGCTGCTCTTCCAGAGGACCCGGGGTTCAATTTCCAGCAACTGCATGGCAGCTCACACTGTCTATAACTCCAGGTCCACAGGATCTGAAACACTCAAGCCAATGTACATAAGATAAAAAAATTAAGTATATTTTTTAAAAAATAAAATGAATTTTAAACAAATAATGCCAGGATAGAGAATAGAACATAATCTGGAACAGGATAAACAAAGGCAAATAGGAGAAAATATCTATTTAGCAAATTTTGATAAATGAATGTAAATATGTGTGTTATTGGATTACACATATTTACAGAGTCCATGTGTGTGACATACTTATGTATATGTAATATGACTATATATATAATATACATATATCAAGGTATAGTGGCATACACGTGTAATCCTACCACTTAGAAAGCAGAAGCAGACAGATTGCTGTGGGTTTGAGACCACTCTGGTCTAAATAATTCTAGGCCAGTCAGGGCTACATATTAAGATGCCATTTCATTTTCAAAGGGGAGGGGCACTGATAGTTTTCATGGGTGAAGACACTTGTTCCTAAACCTGAACTTGATCTTTGAGACTCACATGGTACAAGGAAAGAACTGATTCTAGCAAGTTGTCCTGTGATCTTTGTACATGCACACACACACATATACACACACATACATACACACATGTACATACATACATACACACACATACATACACACACACAACATACAACTATATAATTAGGCTGGGTGTGGTGGTGCACTTTTATGTTTTAGGGTATTTTTATATATTTATTTTTATGTGTATGAATGTTTTTGAATGTATGTGTACCATGTTTGTGCCTGGTGCCCATAGAGGTCAAAAGAGGGAATTTAATCCTCTAGAACTGAAGTTATGCATGGCTGTGAGCCACCATGTAGGTGCTGGGAACTAAACCTTTGTTCTCTGTAAGAACAGCCAGTGCTCTTAACCTCTGAACCATCTATCCAGCCCCTGGTGCACACTTTAATCCTAGCACTTAAGAGGCAGAGACAGGCGGATGTCTGAAGGTTCAAGACCAATCTAGTTTACATGGTGAGTTCCAGATTAGCCAGGCCTACATACTCTGTCTCAAATAAATTATTCATTTAAAAAATAATAATATAATGATATAGAACCATTTCTAAGTTCAGCTCCACCATCCGCAGTGTCAGCTTGGATTTTAAACACTCTCAGCTTAAAAATTCCTCATCATGGAATGTGGGAATAGATATAATTTAGAGTTGCCTTGAACTTTAAATGAGGCATTACATATAAAATTCTAAGCCCAATGTCTCAAACAGTATAAAGATTCAAACCATTGTAGTCATGCAGAACATTCCCTGGCTTCTCTCCTGTAACCTTGGCTCCATAGTGCGTATTTCTGTAAACAAGTGATTTTTGGAGCAGGGGTAATTGGTAGACACTGAATTGCTTTCATTAAGTTAATTATTTCATCAGACTAGGTTCAGAGAAGCCCAACTGAAGTGCTGGGTTGCTTTTATTATATTTCACAACCATCTTTTGACACTTCCCTTGAGGAATTTTTGGCCCATCCTTTGATGCCTGGCAGAATTTCAGGTGTGAAGTGTGGATCTTGAGGGCTTTTCATGTGTGTAATTAGATCGCTAGAGCTTATTTTAACATAAGTGTTTAAAAATGAACAGCAGACATCTGTCTAAGTCCAGTCTAGGAGCCTTATGCCAAGAGCCCAGTTACCAGCCCTCCTGATGGAAGCCTTGTGAACCCAACACCACGGCCCACCCTCCCCATCCCCAGCTTTATCCTCTTCATGATCAAATCTGACTCCCACTCCATTCTGCCTCATGAAAAGCAGCCAAAGCTCATTTGAGTGCCAAAAACCAACATCAGGATAGAAGCCTGGCACTGGCTGGGGAAGGGATGGGCTAGCTGTGTGTGCCCCTCCCTTTGGCTGTCAGAATATTGAAACCATGCACTCCAAAGAACCCAGATTTTCCCAAGTCCCATGCTGTGCAGAGGGGAAAGACTATGAAGCCATGGAATCAGCCAAAAGAGGGACTTGTTTTATAGGAAAAGATTTCACAGGGTCCTGACCATTTATCCCAATAGCTAAATTACATATGCACATGATGGCCTTTGTTTCAGCTGTTCTATAAAATTGTGATGTTGTAGAAAAAGACAAGGGAAGTAGGACTTTTTCTCCCTGGTGTAGGCAAACTATAAATCCATTTTCCATTACTCAGTTGAATTTCCTCATTTATTTATTTTTAATTTTAAAAAGAGAGGGAAATCTAAGTGCCTGGTAACAAAGGCAGACTATGTATCTGATAGAATCTGCCCAGGTGTGGATATGGTGCAGTGTGTATCTCTAGGGTGTGGCTCCTTCCTCTTTGTCTTTATGGTGTTCGCCTTGGTGTCTGGTGTCCTGCAGACCTGCCCAGGCCAGGTGCCACACAAAGCATCCTAGGAGAGGAAAATGGGCCTGTCTCCACACTCTCACAAAGAATGAAAGGTGACAAGGGATTCCTGAACGCCAGGGCCTGGCCATGAAACTTCCTTTTCTTCTTCGGTGGCTCATGTGTGCCCTGCTGTGTCCACGGGGACAGACACTGTGGTCCTCAATTCTCAGCAGGTGCATATTGCTTAGGTCTGACTACGAGAGCCACGGTGTTACATAGCTGTTTCACGTCCCTGGGGTAAGGCTTCATTTTTCTTTTTGCTTTGCCAAAGTCTATAACAATCGCCTTGGGGTTTTGTTGCTTTAGGACTAATTTATTTGAAGCTAAGCTACGTTCATGGATCCAGAGTGAGCTCAAAGACCCTAGAGAATTGGCTCGGCTCTTTGTCAGCTTTCAGGCAATCATACCTGACAAGAAATGGTTTAACAGGACTCCTTTCTTCCTGGAAACTCTTCCCTTTTTCTTTCTGAGGACCCTGTGACTTTTTGTTCGTATCTGTCCCTTGCAGATTCTGCACTTTATAGAAAGGCCATGGCTAGAAAACAAAAATTTACTGCAGGTCCTTGCTTGTTTCTGTCTGAAGAATCTCTGTGTCTCTCTGAGCATCCCTGAGGAGGGAGTGTTAGCTGGCTGTGCCAAGTTGCCTCAGATGTGAGGGCACTTGCGCTGGCCATGGGTCTAATCCTTCCTGTCTGAGGAGCAAGATGTGGTCTATGGTAAGATCCAAAGATGAAGTGTGAGTTCATCAGTTCTTGTGGAGTCAGCTCTGTGTGTTGGCATCTTAGTCACTGTTCTGTTGCTGTGGTAAGACCAGGACAACTTATAAAAGAAAGGGTTAAATTGGGATGATGGCTTCAGAGGGTTGGAGGTCTTGATGATAGATGACTGAAGTGCCACGAGCTCACATCTTGCTCAATAAGCACAAAGGAGAGAGAGAGAGAGAGAGAGAGAGAGAGAGAGAGAGAGAGAGAGAGAGCACTAACAATGGATGTGGGCCTTTGAAAACTCAAAGTCTTCACTGAGATACATTCCCCAACAAGGCCACACCTCATAAGCCTACCTAGTTTATCTTGGGACCAAGTGTTCAAACCTATGAGCCTAAAGGACAATATGTCACATCCCAATTCTCTGTGAGGCAGTTCCATTTGAGATTCAAGTACAAACTGAGATGCTCTATTTGCCTCTAATGCCAGCACTCTGAAGGTGGAGGTCAGGAGGATCAGAAGTTCAAGGCCTTTATTCCAGACAGCCTGGACTATGTGAGATTCTGCTTTCAGGGAGAAAAGAAGATTTAAGCATTTCCAGCCCTCAGCTTCCCTTTCCTTTATAATAATAACAATAGTGAAATTCCTGGGTGGTGGCACATGCCTTTGATCCCAGCACTAGAGAGGCTGAGGCAGGTAGATCTCTGTGAGTTCAAGGCCAGCCTGGTCTACATACAGACCAAGTTCCAGGACACTCAAGGCCACACACACACAAAAAATTCTGTCTCAGCAACAACAACAACAAAAAAAGAAATAAGCACTCATATTAAGAATTCATTTTAGGGGCTGGAGAGATGGCTCAGCACTTGAGAATATGTACTGCCCTCAAAGAGGACCTGAGTTTCCCAAATCCACACCATGGGGCTCACTGCCTTCTGTAACTCTAGCTATAGAGATCTGACACTCTCTTTTGACCTCCACAGGAAACTGCATTCACACATACACAGAGACAACGCACAGAATTAAAAAATAAAAGCTCCATGCTGAAAAGATGGCTCAGCAGTTAAGAGAGCAGGCATATGTGCTGTTCTCCCCAAGGACCGACTCTATCAAGCAGATCACACTGCCTGTAAATTATCTCCAGCGGGACCCAATTCCTCTGGCCTCTGTTGGGTACCTGCACTCTCTTGAACATGCCTATACCAAATGCACCTGCTTACCCACTAACAGACACACATACAAATAATTAAAAATAACGAAAATACCTTTGAAAATAAAATCTTTTTAAAAGAATTTATTTTATATAACGAAGTAACCCAGTTGTCTGTGAATATATACTCTTGATATATATATATATGTTCGTCTTTACACTAAAAATAACCGGTTTAAGAATAATCTGGAGGGATGAAGAGATGGCTCAGTGATTAGAACACACACTGCTCTCATAGAGGATCCAACTTCAATTCCCAGCACCCAGGTTAGGTGGCTTACAATCGCCTTTAATTCCAGCTCCAGGAAATCATCAGACCCCTCTGGCCTCTGAGCCCTTGTGCCTCTGACGGTACCTGTACATACAGACAGACACATAGTTTTTTTGGTTTGATTTTTTTCTTTAAAAAAGAATTTATTTATTATGTATATAATGTTCTGCCTCCATGTATGCCTGCAGGCCAGAAGAGGGCACCAGATCCTACTACAGGTGGTTGTGAGCCACCATGTGGTTTCTGGAACTTGAACTCAGATTCTCTGGAAGAGCAGCCAGTGCTCTGAACCTCTGAGCATCTCTCCAGCCATCACCACCCCTTTTTGTGGCTTTGTTGTTGTTGTTGTTGTTGATTTGTTTTGTTTTGTTTTGTTTTGTTTTGTTTTGTTTTGTTTTGGAGACAGGGTTTCTCTGTGTAACCCCGACTGTCCTTGAACTCTCTCTGTAGACCAGGCTGGCCTTGAACTCTCAGATCCACCTACCTCTGCCTCCTGAGTGTGAGTTCTGGAATTAAAAGCGCATGACCATTACCACCACCTGGCTTTTACATTTTTTCAAGATTTATCTAGTTGGCCCAGCAGGTGAAGGCATCTGCCTGGCAAACCCTGACAACCTGGATTCAATCCCCAGAGTCCATGTGACCATGCAAGAAGATAACTGATTCTGTAAAGATGCCCTCTGACCTCCACATATGCATCTTAACGTGTACCTCCCCACCCCCTCACACAACACACATTGGCATTAAAAAAAAACATTAAGAACAACCTGCACTTACCTGTACCTGCTCCCAAGAGCTTGCCCCTCTCTTCGCTACTGGCGCTTACCTGAGTAGTGCCAAGTATCCGTGTGAATGGAGCTGAGACACTATTGGTTTGCTTAAGTCTTTAATTCTCCACAGGTGAAAGTTTTCACTGGCCCAACAGGATGGGCACTATTCCAATGCTGTGGAGTCTGTATCGTAGATCAAAGAGGGCCTAGGGCATGCTAACATGGAGCAATCTGAAGAGCATGCTTTGTAAATGCTCTAAAAACACTGTCTCCAACCATTGCACAGCCGCGTCTATTTTCATGAAATGTTTGTCATGAAAACTGTTTGTCTGACATTTGTAAAGTTGAATTTTAAGTGAAAAACGGTTTAGATTGCTTAAAAGAAAAAACAACACACATCATACATACACGTGTGCTAATAATTAAGTAAAATGAGGCCAGTGAGGTGGTTCAGTGGAGAAAATGCTTGCCATGTGACCTGACAACCTGAGTTGTCTCCGCAACTCTTGGAAAGGTGGAAAGGAAGAAACAATGCCACGAAGCTGTTCCCTGCCTCCACCACTGCACCTCTACACACCAACTAATAATGAAATTCTAATTTATTTATAGATCTTATTATTATATATGCAGTGTTCTGCCTGCATGTATACCTGCATGTCAGATCTCATATACATGGCTGTGAGCCACCATGTGTTTGCTAGGAATTGAACTCAGGGCCTCTAGAAGAGCCCTTAATTCTGAGCATCTCTCTGGCCCCCTCTTTGGCTAGCCTAAAAGTCACTTTGTAGACCAGGCTGGTCTCTACCGCACAGAAACCTACCTTTGTTTCTCAGGTGCTTGGATTAAAGGCATGCAATACCATGCCCTGCCTGTGTATTGGGAGGCTGGAGAGATGGCCCAGTGATTAAGAGCACTGACTGCTCTGCTAGAGAACCTGGATTTACTCCCAGCAACCACATGATGGCTCATGACCATTTGTGACTCCAGTTCCGGAGGATCCGACACCCTCCTCTGTGAGATTGCACATACATGGTGCACATTCATTCAGGCAGGCAAAACATCCATATGCATAAAGACAAATAAATATTTAAAAAAGAATGCATATGCTGTTTCTCTTTTTAAGGATGTGCTCTAACTTATAATTTTTATATGCTTATAACAGTATTTTAATAGAAAATTTTTAGATTTATTTATTTTATGTATATGTATTTTGCCTGCCTATATGTATGTACTTATTATATCCCATGCATGCCTAGTGCCCTCAGAGATCAGAAGGGCTCATTGGATCCCACGGAACTGACAGTTGTTAGCCACCATGTGGGTGCTGGGAACCAAACCCAAGTCTTCTGTAAGAGCGGCCCTGGTTCTTAATGGTTGAGCCATCTCTCCGGCCCTACATGCTTTGGTTTGTTTGCTTGCTTTAGTTTTTGGAACAGGGTTCTCTGTGTGGTCCTGGCTACCCTGGACCTCAAACTCAGAGGTCCACCTGCCTTTGCCTCCTGAGTGCTGGGGTTAAAGGTGTGTGTCACCATTGCCCGGCAAAGCACTGCTGTTTCCTCCTTCCTTCCTTCCTCCCTTCCTTCCTTCCTTCCTTCCTTCCTTCCTTCCTTCCTTCCTTCCTTCCTTCCTTCCTTCCATCCTTTTTTTAAGAACAATTTTTCTGGGGCTAGAGAGAAGGCTCAGAGGTTACTGACTGTTCTTCCAGAGGTCCTGAATTCAGTTCCTGGCAACCACATGGTGGCTCACAACCATCTATAATGAGATCTGCTGCCCTCTTCTGGTGTGCAGGGATACAGACAGACAGAACACTATAGGTAATAAATAAATCTTCTAAAACAAAGAAAGATTTTGCAGAGGCTGGAGAGATGGCTTAGTGGTTTCGATCGCTCCTTTTCTAGTGGACCCGGGTTCAATTCCTAGTACCACATCTGTCTGTAACTCCAGTCCCAGGGTTTCTGACACCTTCACACAGACATGTACGCAGGCAAAAACCACCAATGGACACTAAATTAAAAATTAATCAATTAAAAGAAAAGGAAAGAGGCTTTTGTTTGTTTTTACCAACACACATAATGGTGAAGAAAGTGACATTTAACCAGAAGCCGAGTCTTGTAATATTGTCATCATGGACATTTGCCAAGGAAGGTTGTCCAGAGCACTCCTGAGCCTTGCTTCCTACTGAATCCCTGGGCTTCTCCCCAAGGGGCTGATCCTACCAAGCACTCCATATCCCAGCTCTGTCAATGCCTATTTCCCACTCATAGACAGCCAGCACTACCTCACAAGGCCTCTTCCTTGCTCATCTGGAGTCTCTCTTGTCTCTACAGTTCTGAATGACATCATCTCAACCATGTTCAACAGAAAGTTTATGGAGGAGCTGTTCAAACCCCAGGAGCTGTACTCTAAGAAGGCCCTTCGGACTGTCTATGACCGGCTGGCTCATGCCTCCATTATGCGACTGAACCAGGCCAGCATGGATAAGGTGAGCAGACAGCCTCTTAGTCTGCTTTGTCTGTTGTGGATGGTTCTAGGCGGGGTCAAATAGGATTCTAAATGTAGTGGTGTCTTGGGAGAAGCAAGTACATGCAAATATGCGCTGCAGCCAGTTATCAGGTTGGAAGGATCTCAGAAGGGGTCTGTACCCAGAAGGGGTCTGTACCCAGAAGGGGTCTGTACCCAGCCTTTCTGCTGTCTTCCACCTGCCCAAAGAGAGACCCACTGCTCATGTCCCTATTTATGGGCAAGTACTCAACCCCCCCAAGCTTTACCTCTGGGAAGAGGGTAAGAAAGGGCAGTTAAGAAGGCCAGTATGATCAAAGCATGCTGTGCGTGTATGCAGATAGCACAGTGAAGCCCATTAATATAAATAATAAATATACCTTAACAATTAGGTTTTAGCCAGGTAGTGGTGCATGTCTTTAAGCCCAACACTTAGAAGGCAGAAGCAGGTGGATCTTTGAGTTCAAGGCCAGCCAGGTTTACAGAGAGAAGTCCAGGACAGGCTACATACAGAAACCCTGTCTTGAAGGAAAAAAAAAATGTCAAAGTATTGCAGGGTATCTAGGGGTATACAGAGAACAACTATCTTGAAAAATAAAACAATAATAATAATTTTTAAAGAATTGTCGTGACCAAAGTCAGAGAAACCAACTCAGAAAAGCTGGGTAGCCAAATGTACTGCTGTGTTCTAGAAGGGACCCTGTAGCATAGCGTAGCATAGTGTGACATTAGGGTTGGGCTCAGTCACAAGCACTTGCCTCACAGACATGAGCACATGAGTTTGATCTCCAGAACCAAACACTGAGCATAGGGTGGCACTTAGAGTCCCAGCACCGGGAGACAAGGACTGTCTGGAGCTTGCTGGCCAGGAATATGTGAGCTCCAGGCCAATGGAAGACCCTGTCTCAAAAAAGAGGGATAGCATTCCTAAGGATGACACTAAGGGTTAACCTCTTGCCTCCACAGGCACATGCTTACATGTAAAAATCTAGGACACTAAAGAAAAAGTAAACCAATGAGATATGGTCTTATGTAGCCCAGGAAATGTTCTGGAACTTCTGACACTCCTGCCTCCACCTTCCAAATGGTAGCCTTCACACCTGGTTATGTTGTGCTAGGAATGAAACTCAGGACTTCCTGAGTCACATGCCTACACCCCAAGTTCTGGAACTATATATAGGCAATTATGAAGTTAGACTTGAAAACAGTAATTATTTTTTAGCTTGCTCCACCGTGTGAACTTTTTTCCTAAGTCCTGAAGCCTAACACTGGGGTGGGTCCGCAGAGTCAACATCTGTCTGCTGCTGTACTCGCTCGAAGCCTAACACTGGGGTGGGTCCGCAGAGTCAACATCTGTCTGCTGCTGTACTCGCTCGAAGCCTAACACTGGGGTGGGTCCGCAGAGTCAACATCTGTCTGCTGCTGTACTCGCTCGAAGCCTAACACTGGGGTGGGTCCGCAGAGTCAACATCTGTCTGCTGCTGTACTCGCTCGAAGCCTAACACTGGGGTGGGTCCGCAGAGTCAACATCTGTCTGCTGCTGTACTCGCTCGAAGACTAACACTGGGGTGGGTCCGCAGAGTCAACATCTGTCTGCTGCTGTACTCGCTCGAAGCCTAACACTGGGGTGGGTCCACAGAGTCAACATCTGTCTGTTGCTGTACTCGCTCGAAGACTAACACTGGGGTGGGTCCGCAGAGTCAACATCTGTCTGCTGCTGTACTCGCTCGAAGCCTAACACTGGGGTGGGTCCACAGAGTCAACATCTGTCTGTTGCTGTACTCGCTCGAAGACTAACACTGGGGTGGGTCCACAGAGTCAACATCTGTCTGTTGCTGTACTCGAAGCCCCAGAAAGACACAGCAGCTTTAACCAAGCCTTTACATCCTATTGTCTCCCTTTGGAAAATCACTTCGTGCCTAAGTCCATCTTCTCACTAACAGTGGGGAGCCCCTTTTTCAGCCTGC
Source organism: Phyllotis vaccarum (assembly GCA_033318265.1). NCBI lineage: Eukaryota > Metazoa > Chordata > Mammalia > Rodentia > Cricetidae > Phyllotis > Phyllotis vaccarum. The sequence goes on from JARWLC010000003.1 coordinate 41,165,432, forward strand.
CCATCTTCTGCTTGGCATCATTGGTAGAAATCAAGGTACTGACAAGATGTAAAAAGACTGACAGTCCAGGTTTTTGTCCTTGGAGACAAATTCTGTGATACTGGGAATCCAATCCCAGAGTCTCAAACATCCTAGGCAAGTGGTGTAGTGATTGGCGACATCCCAGCCTGATGGACCCAACACTGCTTACAGAGATTACAGAGAAAGTTCCTGATTCTCAGTGTCTTCCAGCCCACAGTGTCAAAGAAGCTGGAGGTGGTGCCACTGTCAACAGATATTCCATGTGAGAACTGTTTGTGGGGTTTTCTTTAAGAACGTTATAGGAAAGAGCCTGGCTGGTCATTAGACTCATGATCCCAATGTCAGGCTGGGCTGTGGAGAAAATGAATGTGTACTTTCTATTTCTATTGAACCCAAACAACCAACCAAACAAAAACCGCCTGCTGCATTTAAAATGGAGCTAAGAAGCCAGCCAGGTGTTGTGAAGGAAGCACATTTATAGTCCCAGCACTTGGGAAGTAGAGGCACCACAAGTTCAGTGTTAGCCTCTGCTTAATAATGAGTTTGTTCTCTTGTCTCAAAACTATTTTAATCAATTCATCAACTAAAAGTAAGAGTGGAGGCTAGAGAGGTGGCTCAGAGCATGCACTTAAGCATATAGCTTAAGAGCATGTATTACCCATGCAGAGGACCCAAGTTCAGCTCCCATGTTAGGTAGCTCACAGCCACCTGTAACACCATCTCCAGGGGAAACAATGCATCTGACCTCTTAGAGTACCAGCAATCATGTGTATATCCATATACAGACACATATACATAATTTAAATTTTTGTAATTTTAAAAAATTAAAAATAAATACAGGGATCAGTCTGGGGATTTAGCTTAGTTAGTAAATGTTCCCCTAGTGTTTTAATCAATGTTTATTGCTGTGAAGAGACACCATGAACACTGAAGCTCTTATAAGGAAAACATTTAATTGGGGCTGGCTTACAGTTTCAGAGGTTTAGTCTATTATCATCATGGCGGGAAGCATGGCCACAGGCAGACAGACACGGTGCTGGAGAGGTAGACAAGAGATCTACATCCAGATCAGCAGGCAGCAGACAGAGAGAACAACACTGGGCCTGGCTTGAGCTTCTGAAACCTCAAAGCCCACCCAGTGATGCACTTCCTCCAACAAGACCATACTTCCTAATCCCTGTCAACTCCCTATTGACCAAGCATTCAAATGGGTCTATGGAAACCATTCCTGTTCAGACTATCACACCTACTGTACACAAGCCTGGGCTCCATTCCTAGCACCACAAAAAAAATAAAGAAATAAAGAACCATAGTCATACAGAAAGGAAGCTACAGGGGCTGGGCTCAGTGGTTAAGAGCACTGGCTGCTCTACCAGAGGACCCAGGTTTAAAATAAAGATGGTTCACAGTTGTTTGTAACTTCAATTCCAGAGGATCCAGCACCCTCTTCTGGCCTCTGAACAGACACTTCTATATGCTACAAAGACACACATCCAAGCAAACATGCATGCTGTGGGATTATGTTCTGGTACATTTTAAATATTTGTCCCTTGTACTGATTTAGTAAAATGCTGATTGGCCAGAAGGCATACAGGAAGGGTGGGAGGGACTACCAGACTAAGAAAACTTTGCAAAGGGGAAGAGTTACACAGCGAAGCCGAGGAAAGGAGGCCATAATGCTGCTCTGAGAAAAGATGCTAAGCCACTTGGCTAATCATAGGCTAGTTTAAGAGTTAAGAGCTAGCAAATTATATGCTTGGGCCATAGGCCCTATCAGCATGAAATTAATGTAAGCATCTATGTGTTTCTTTAGGACTTTTGGACTGTTGGTCCAGATCTTGGGACTAGTGTGGGCCAGAAACTTCGTATTACAAATGGTTCCCAACCTTGCCCATGACTCTGGAATTAAGAGTGAGTCCCATGCTGGGATTAAAGGCATGAGTTACCACTCTCTGACTCTCAATGCTTAATTGTGAGTGATTCTGTCCTCTGATATTCCAGACTGATTTTATCAAATCATTAAATATAAAATATCTCACCATACATGCATACACATAAAATATAAAAGAAATTGAACAAAGAGGTACATGAATCAGGATTCCAGATCCTCCCAAGTGTAGTATTAGGCTTCTGGCCTGGATCTGTAGACCCACAGTCTCATTGTACGCTAATTGACCTAGGACCCAGGCAAATAACTAGCTAGTTCTTGCTCTTAATCTATCCTGTTCAGCCATGCAGCTCAGAACCTTTACTCAGAGCACCGTAGTTGCCCTCTGCATCTTCTGGCTTGTCTGGCAACTCCGTGGCATATCTGCTCTGTTCTTCCTGTTCCTGGAGTTTTCTTAGTCTGGTGGCCCCATCCACACTTCCTGTCTTCCTTCAGCCAATCAGCATTTTTATTAAACCAGTGGCAGGACATTATTTACAATTACATTTACAACAACATAATCCCCATACACCCAAGTCCAAGGCCTAGTGCAGAACTCACAGCAGCCGATACGATCTCCTGTGTGTCTATCAGGAAGACCAGGGGATGATCAGAAACCATGGTTTGCCCAAAGATTTTATGACTACTTCTGTTGTGTTTGCTTGATTATTAACATCACCCCCTCGCATTCTCAGATGTGCACTGACTTGGGTGACCACCATGAAGTCACCTGAGCTGTGTGGTAAGCCCAGGGCTGCTTTTCCACAACTGCTCTGCTCAGGTTCTGAACTGCTTTTGAGATCCCATTTGTTCTGTGTGTGGGTTGACAGCTCTATGACCTGATGACCATGGCTTTCAAATATCAAGTGCTTCTGTGTCCACGCCCCAAGGATGTGCTGCTGGTCACTTTCAACCACTTAGACTCCATCAAGGGATTCATCCAAGACTCCCCAACCATCCTGCATCAAGTGGATGAGACCTTCAGGCAGCTGATAGAAGTAAGCATGTCACCGGCCTGTCATCACACTACCACAGCCCTTGTCTCAGCCAACCGTAAGGCCCAGCACGTTCTGTGATTACAGTGGTAGGATCAAAGCTTGCCACTCTCCTGGAACTGCTGCCTATTTTGTAACTACAGTGGGCAGTTTTCATCTGCTCTCTACTGTGGCCTTTGTAGAGAACTCTCCCCAATGTCTGAAAGGGTGTTGGAAGTGCACGTCTGCTAAATTATGGGGAATAGATGCTCCAGGCCTGTGGCATGGCAGGGTCTGTTGGACTTGGGAGAGTGGGTGCTGACACTACTTACCTGAGTCCCACCTCTGAGCACCCGAGCCCTGCCTGTCCCAACAACTCAGCCCAGGGTGGAGGTTCAGTGCTTCCTTCTGCTTTGCAGATATATGGGAGTCTCTCTGCTGGGGAGTTCCAGCTGATCAGGCAGACACTTCTCATCTTCTTCCAAGACCTGCATATCCGAGTAAGTGCCTGGAACCCCTGTGGGTGGCTGCTGCTTTGGCCACAAGCCAGTCAGTCTTCCGGAAAGACCAGGAGCAGGATTTTTGCCCAGCTAAGTGATGCTCATCACGCATTGAATCTGTGACTATGAGCATTCTTGTGATAGGTTTCAGCCATTTTTTTCTCACCTCCATTGAGTGTCTTTGAAACGTGGGTTCATCCTTTGCTTCTACAGAAGAACTGTGCTCAGGTAGCAGTCTAGCTAGAAGCTTTTCTCAAGCTTCCTGTATACAATGTCCCTGCATCAGACACTGTGCATGCTGCCCTCCTGTTCCTCTTCTCTGGACCTTCCCACTTCCCAACTCTCCCTCTACCTATCAGCCTTCCTCCCCCTGCCTTCACCAATCACCCACTTGCTGAAATCCATCATGATCAGGCCTCCTGGGCCCATAATTCCATGTCTGCAACTAAACTGCTGCCCGAAAGCCAAGTGTGCCTGACTTCCTGGCTTCTGTTGAGGACACTTCTTTTCCATCACTCACTTGGCTCAGAACCAATGTCACTTTGATTCCCCATCCTTGATCTGTCTGGTTGCTTCTACAGTGCATAGGGCTTGCCCCTCCTATGGCTCCACCCTTCTCTCCAAGCTGCTGACACATTAGCTTGGGGTCACAAACTTAGGAGGGGCAACTCAACCAGATGGGGCTTTTCTTTCCTAAAGCTGAGCCAACTGTGGTGGAAAGATAGGAAAGATGGCTTGCTATAGCAAAACCAGCCATGGCCCTCGTGCTAGACAGTATCAGCTGCACACCAGGCCCTTGACCCTGAGCCAAGCACTACTCTTGAATCCTAGCCTCTTTACTTGAAAATGGAATTGACAGTCATTTGGAGTTCTCTGGAAGAACCCTAAGGAACATACTTAATGTGCATGTGTGTGCTTATGTGTGAATGGTATAGATACGTCTACAAAGGACATGTAAGAAGCTGGTCACAGACCTGTCTCCTAGAGCAAGGAGCTGTGGAGGACACGGAGCAGAGGGACGCAGCCCTCCTGAGCCTTAGGGACACATAAAAACCAAAATCAAGAAGAGATCCAGGGCACGGTTCGTGCCTGAGTGTATTCTCTCCCAGGGGAGGGATGATAAACAGATTTCAGCTCTAATGCCAATTTTATTTTTAACCTTCATGAATAATTTCATTGTATTAGCTATGGATGGAGCAAGACAACATGAATATAAACTGAGATCTCTAATTTTGTGGGTGAAAATATGAAAATATGAAAATACAAGCAAGATTAAGTTTTACAGCAGATTTAACATCAATTTGAACATACTGAAAATTCCACTTAGTGTTACCAGGACCATGCATATTTAGGCATATTTTATGGATTGCAGTAATATAAACAGCCATATTGATTCCTCAGTTGTAGGGAAATAAAATTCATTGTAATGAAAAGACATGCCTAATACTAATTCTGTAGTGAATTCATTAGAATGTATTAAGCCACTAAATATATTGGGCTTTAATTACTAAATGGATAAACAAGGAAACATCAAAATCACAGCCAGTCATGAGGGCAGGGCACATGCCCGTAACCCTCTCCATCAGAGAGGTTGAGCCAAGTGGAACAGAATTTCAAGGTCATCCACAGCTATGTTTCTAGCCTTGGGGGGTGATTTGGAGTGGGGATGAATCACACAGCTTGGCAATCCTCTGCCAATGATCTGAACATCTGGGCTGGCTTCCCATGTCTAGTCTTTAATGGTGTTTCTATTCCACTGTAACTTGTGATTGCCTATACAAATTTTCTGTTTTCAAAATAGTCTTGATAGATTTTAAATTTGTGAGCGAAACCAAATAAATGGAGAAAACACAGTTCTCCACCAGGAACTCTTGCTTTTTTTAGCAATAGCAAATACAGGGCTAGAGAGATGGCTCAGAGGTTAAGAGCAGTGGCTGCACCTTTAGAGGTCCTGAGTTTAATTCACAACAACTACATGGTGGCTCACAACTACCTATAATGAGATCTGGCGCCCTCTTCTGGTACACAGGCAGAATACTGTATACACAATAAACCTTACAACAACACAAAACAAAAAAAGCAAATACAAATACCAATTCCAAGCTTTCTGTCTTAGGAAACCACCTGAGACATTGTGAATTTGGCCAAGATCCTGCTCTGTACCCAGGGACCTCAGACCTCGATGGAGACTACTCTAGAACCAGTTCCATTTAGGTTTCCGCCCCACAGTCCCCTTCAAGCCTCTAGAGACCCTCCAGAGCTGCTCTTGAAGGCCTGGCTCCTCCAGCCCCCACCCTAACCTATGACCTCACATCCTTGGACTCTTCCATCATGGCCTGTCCTGGTCCTCATCTGCATTTTTGGAAGCATCATTCCGTTTCAGCTCTCCACAAATGTTCCCTGTGCCTCCATTTCACTATTCTTGGGAAAGACTTCCACCCCGCAACATGGTCTAGCAAAGGAGAACAAACAGATTGTGTTTCTAACGGATACTTTTAGAAAAAGTGGTAATGTGGAGGAGAGTTATAAAAGGCATTAGGTCAGCACTGTTCAATAAAACCTGTGTGTGGTGAGAATGTTTAGACCCAAGCTGGGATAGAAGAGCTAAGAGAAAAGACACAAAGGAGCCTGTGCTCAGTTCTCCAGAAGAGAATCAAAGTCTTCCTAGGACTAGAGAGATGGCTCAGCAGTTAATAACCCTAGCTGTTCTTTCAGAGGACCCCAGTTTGATTCCCAGCACCCACAGGGTAGCTCATAACTGTCCATAATGACAATCCCAAGGCATCCTGTGCTGTCTGTTGGCACAGTGTACAGACACACTCAGATAAGACAGAGAAGTACACTTAAAATTAAAGTGAAAATAATTGGCTTTGGTCTTATTTTTAGAGATTATAATTACACCATTTCCCCTTCCCTTTCTCTAAAGCCTTCCACATACTCCTCCTTGCTCTCTTGCAAATTCATGGGCTCTTTTTACTAATTCTTGTTACTAGTATAGATATATATATAGTATTATAGTATTACAAAATACACTGCTCAATCTGAAGAATGTATGTTGTGTGTATGTTTTTAAGGCTGACCATTGGCATGCTCTTCCCAGGGGAGTCTTATTCTCCTGGTGTAGGGTTGAGGCCTCATGGGGTCCCATGTTGCTCCCCACCTCCAGGCCACTTTAGCATGGCTGTTGTCTTTGTTCCTATTCAGCCCCTGCTGTGCACTTCCAGGACTTGGTCTGAAGGCAAGGTTACAAACAGGACAGCAACAGCCTCCATAGCTTCTGATGACCTGGCAGCACAAGCCGCCAGACACATGGAAAGTGACTGTGGTCCTGAAGATGGTTAGCATCGGGAAGGTCCAGCCACCCTGGAGAGGATGGCTTTAAGGGGCCTCTCCCTCCTCCCCAGCCCTTGGCCTGGACTTCTCTGGAGTTACTCCTACCTGTAGCCCTTTTTGGAAGTTCCTGGAGCCCAATGGTCAGTTTCAGTCAGGTGGCCAAGTCTGTTGATAACTCGTACAGCTCTTTATGTGTGTCTGTGTACCGCATGCATGCCTGGTGCTGGAGGCCAGAACAGGGAAAAGAATCCTCTGGAACTGACAGATAGTTGTGAGCCACCTTGTGGATATGGGTACTAGGAATCGAACTGAGGCCCTCTGACAAAGCAGCCAGTGTTCTTAAGAGCTGAGCCATCTCTACAACCCCCCAATGCCATTTTAAAAATAAGTTTTCAAGCACGATGTGGTAGTACATGCCAATAATCCCAGTACTTGGGAGGTAAAGGCAGGAGTCCTAAGCCAGCCTCAGCTATATGCTGAATTCAAGGCCATCCTTGAAAGGCTACATAAGACCCTGTCTTAAACAAAAAGAGCAAGGGGTGATCTGCAGGCCTTTAATTCCACCCATTTAGGAGGCAGAGACAGGAGGATTTCTGTGAGTTCTCGACCAGCCTGGTACATAGCAAGCTCCAGGATCTACGTAGAAACACTATCTCAAATGAATGAATGAATGAATGAATGAATGAATGAATGAATGAATAAATATAAATAAAAATTCAAGCCAGGCATTGTAGGTGGACTTACATGGTAGAGGGCAGATAAGAAATACAGGTTAATTTAAATGGTAAGCATAAGCGTTAGCTAGTAGTGAGCCAGAGCTATCAGCCAAGCATTTATCATTAAAATTAAGTCTCTGAGCATTTATTGGAGAGCCAGAAGTCCCAGTGAAAAACTCTGCCTACCAGCCATGATGCCAAATGCCTTTAATTCCACCACGGAGTGAATTTCAGGAAAGCCAGTGCTACACAGAAAAAAACCTGTGCCAGAAAAGAAAAACGAAAGACCATCAAACAAAAACAACAAAAGCACAAAACAAATGTTTGTGGATACGTGCACCCATGTTCGTGTTCATGTTTTGTGTATGCATGTATATATTCGTGTGTGCGCAAGTGCGTTTATGTATCTGTGTGCAGTTAGAGGACAAAAGTGAACATTATGTGGTATTGTTTCTCAGGAGACATCCAGCTCGCTTTCTGTCACTGGTTCTTTGTTTGCTGGTTGGTTGGAAGTTCTTGTTTGTTTTTGTTTTGAGACAGGCTCTCACTGTACAATTCTGGCCAGCCTGGAACTTCCTGTGTAGACCAGAATGTAGACCTTGAATTCACAGAGATCCATCTGCCTGTCTCTTAAATACCATGCCCAGAGCTCCACCTTGTTTTCTAGGGCCTGGTCTTGCCCATTAAGTGGCTAGCAAACCCTAGGGACCGGCCTATCTTCATCTGGGGTTAGAGGCAGATGAAGTCTGAGCATCTTCCTTGGATGGGCGGAGCCCTCTAGCAGCAGCTGAAGGTACTGCTAAATGCTGACCTTTTTTTCCTCTCGATAAAACTAACCTCACCCGTTTTTACATGAGGTCTGGGAAAACTTGGGTCTTCATGTTTGCACAGCAGGGATTTGCCTACTGAGCCCTCTCTCCCCTCCACCCCAAGACAGATTTTCATTAGGCTCATAAAGGGGGGGTGGAGCCTGAGCAGTGGTGGCACACAGCACACCTTTAATCCCAGCACTCTAGGGCGGCAGAAGCAGGTGGATCTCTGTGAGTTTGAGACCAGCCTGATATACAAAGCAGTTCCAGACAGCCAGGGCTGTTAAACAGAGAAACCCTTTCCCAACAAACAAACAAACAAAAAAAAAAAAAGGAGCCACCTCCATAGCTTTCGGAGGGTATGGTATCAGCACCCGTATATGGGGAATGCAGGAGTCAAAAATGTGGCTGCAGCTCAACTGGTCTGGCAGGTTGCCCAGGGCCAAGGATTTTGAGGAAGACACATGGTTGCTGGGGAGTCCAGAAGGGTGTGTTCATTGGCAGGATGGAAAGTAGGCTTAAGGCAGATAAGGGAGGTGGGGAGATGGTGGTCAGCAGTGAGGAGCCACAGGTAGGGTAGAGAGGAAGGCCAGGTACAGTATGTCACATCCACACGGCTTGGCCCCTAAGAGATGAAGGGAGGTGACTGAAGGCTCAAATTGCTACCGTGGTGGCCTGGTAGTGGTGCTCACTGAGATTGGAAATTCTAAAGGATGAGGGAGGCTGGGAAGAAAAGGTGGGCATTTTTCTCAGTAGGAGTTAGAAGAAAATCCAAAGAACCCAGCCTTCTCCTTTCTGCTAAACATATATATCACAGAATAGGAATGTGGAGAACTCCTCAAAGGTCATTCACCCACCTCTGACCAACTCAGTTTACTCATTTCCTCAGAACATGACTTGTGCCTGCTCAGTTCACTTCTGTCTTTCTTGCTCTAGAGTGTGGACCCAGGGCCTAGCCACGCTCAGCAAGTGCTCTCAACTAATCTCTCAGCCCAGTCCTCCAAGCAGACAAATAAAGAGAATTAGCTACTGTTTATTGAGCACATACTATGTGTAGGCTCTGCCTGCTCTGCATCCTTGATGCCAGGGCCTTACACATGCCAAGCCAGTGTTCTACCACTGACTTGTGTTTCCAGATCCTGTTTTTGTAAAATTTCCTCATCTTTAAAATAGGAAAATATTTGAAGGTTTAGGATCAATCTCAGAAGACATCCTATGGTCTGGAGCCAGAGAAGCGGTTCAGCAGTTAGGAACATCTATTTGGGGTGGCTCATAATCACGTATAACTCCAGCTCCAAAGGACACCAAGGGACACACTGCCTTATTCTGCCTCCACAGGCACCCACATGCATATTTGCACGTACACTTATGCATGAGAATATGAATATATTTCTATTCATATGAAGTCATTGTGTGGGTGAAGCCACTCTAAACCTGCATGTCTGTTATGGTATGTCCCCCCTCCATGTTACAAGCTGGTAAGGTAGCATTCACAAACTACTGCCTACTACCCATCCTCAGAACATTTATGTCCATGAAAACATACCAGAAAAATGACAGAGTATGTATGTGTGTGTGTATACAGATATATTTTTTTCTCAGGTATCCACATTTCTAAAGGACAAAGTTCAGAATTCTAACGGTCGCTTTGTGTTGCCAGTGTCCGGGCCTGTTCCCTGGGGAACTGATGTTCCTGGAGTCATCAGGTAAATCCTCCGTGGTAACTACCCAGCAGTGTTTGAGGTACCCAGAATGCAGATGGTGCCCACCCAGAGTCCCAGCACTTTAGAGCCCCTGAGGCTCTGCTCACCTGTCCCCTCTTCAGTAAAGCTCAGTGTACTGGAGGTCAAGGACTAAGCCCAGCCCTGCCACTTGGAGGATGCTCAGGGTAAAAACCTCCCACTTCCTGGGTCCATATTCTCATCTCCTCGGTGGTTGCTGTGAGAAGAAGCAGCCCCACTCTGGAGAGCTTACACAGCTCTTCAGCCTCTGCCCAGCTGTCACTACTGTCTTTATCTTTTGATTGATTAGTTTTAGGGGCCCTGGGAATAGAGCCCAGGGTCTTGTGCTTGCTAAGCGAGTCTGCTTAGCTACACCTGCAATGTAGCTTCTTTCTCTCCAAAAAGAGGCTAAATTCCTTTTGATCTGCTGTGTGCAAATGGGAAGGTGGCCTCTGAAGACTGCCTGTCATGTGATACTTTGTTTTCAGAATGTTCGATGACAAAGGCAAAGAAGTGAAGAAGATAGAATTCAAGCATGGTGGAAACTATGTTGCTGCAGACAAGGAAGGTTCTTTTGAACTTTACGGAGACAGAGTCTTGAAACTGGGAACTAACATGTAAGCAAATTCTTCCTCCTAATGGACTTGAGTCCACAAAGGTCACTTCATTAAAAACAAACAAACAAAAACAAAGCAGACTTCTGAAACAGCCCTGCTGACTATTCAGGGCGCTTGCCTGGCACACAGGAAGCCCTGCCTTCTATCCCCAGCACCACATAAACCATCATAATGGTGCAAGCCTAGAATCCTAGCATTTGGGATGTGAAGGCCGGAGGATAAAAGGTCTTCAGGGTCATCCGGGGCCAGTGAGTCTGAGGCCAGCCTTCCAGTTCTGGGGAACAAAACAAGACAAAACCCATTAATCACTGGAGTCACCTCCCCAAAATACAATGCATGCAGAGCCCTGACATTTCAGTGCTAAGGATCCCTAGGAACATTTCCATAGGCAAAAGATACATGCTCTTCAGTAACCGTGGAGGAGAAGTGGCCAGTGTCTCTGCTGTGGAAGGCCACGGCCTCCCTGTAACATTACCCACGCCACATTCCCACATCAACAGTGCTTTTCTTTGATTGTTTTGTTTTTTTCAAGAGAGGGTTTCTCTGTTCAACTGCCCTGGCTGTCTTAGAACTCCCTTTGTAGACCAGGCTGGCCTTGAACTCACAGAGATCCCCCTGCCTCTACCTCCCTAATGCTGGGATTAATGATGTGTGCCATCATGGCCTGGCCTCAGAGCTATTCTTTCTGGACCTTTCCTTGGGAAAGAAGTAAATGTGAGTGGTTCACAACTTAGGTGAGTTCTACACAAACAGCACTTTCTGGGTGCCACTTAATGTGTCAATAAAAGACAACGATGCTTACCAGTTAGAAGGAAGTCAGTGAACCTGGCTTGGATAACAGCAGTGATTTCTGGTGCCCCCAGGTACAGCACGAATCGGCCTGTAGAAACCCATATGTCTGCAACATCAAAGAACTTAGCCTCAAGGTCACAGGTGAGCTTCTGCCTTCCTGGTTTTGACCCTGCTTCTTTCTACATCCAGCAATGCGCATGGGGAGGAGGTGAGGACTCTAGCTTTCAGACTGGTCGACCTTACCCTCACTGTCGGCTGGCTTTCCTGAGCCTTGCAAGTGCACAGGTTTTTAATTGTAGCTTTGCTTGGAGCCTTCCAGTGATCTGATTAATTAGGTAATTTGGGGATTGGCTCACCATGATAATTAAGTAGGAGCCACATACCAGGACATGGGAAATAGCTTTGTACCAAGGCCACAAGGCCTGTGGCTGCTGAGTCCAACATGTGTACAAATCTGGATATCAAATGATCCCTCTTCCATGTTTCCTGGGTTTAAGGATGTGGTGCCCACCTTCAAAATGAGGTTTTTGTTCCTCTGAGTTCCATAGCTACAAATTTTCACTAACTAGCCACACACTAGCTATGGGACAAATCGTAGACTATTCAGTTGTTAAGTATTTGTGGAACTGTGTCCAGGGCTTGGCTACTAGGACAGAAGCTTGCCGTCGATGTGGTCCCACCCTGGAAAGGAGAGTGGTGGGGACAGACAGCAATGAGAAAGGAGGCATGGAGAGATGGCTCAGTGGTTAAGAGCACTGACTTCTTCCAGAGGTCCTGAGTTCAATTCCCAGCAACTACATGGTAGCTCACAGCCATCGATAGTGAGATCTAGCGCCCTCTTCTGGCTTGCAGGGGTATGTGCAGGCAGAGCACTATACATAAATAAACCTTTTTAAAAATTATTAAAAAGAAAGGAAGAAGGCATGCTTTGATGGTCTGTGCCTAAAGACTGCACTCTGCCCTTTGGGCTGCAATCACAAAGGTGGCATAGACAAGACATCAAATAGCAGAGGAAGAGTGGGTGACAGTCAAAATGTCAGGGCGAGCACATACCCAGACAGGAAAAGGTGCAGCTAGTCTTCACATGGCTACTTCATAGCACAGCAGAGGCTAGGGTCTGATTAAGGAAGGTCTTAACTTCATTCTGTTCTTTATGCAAGCGGTATGGGGCTTTGTTCCAAGAAAGACAGAAATAAGAGTGTGTTTTCAGTAACTGATGGTAGTGGCTTAGATAGAGCCCCAAGCCAGATAGGAAGGTAAAGGGTAAAGTCTGGGACAAGGGTGCCAAGAGAAGGGAATGGCCTGGAGTCTGTGTTCCTGGATATCACCACCAGAGGGCAGTATGGGAGTTGCTCCAGAACGGTCCCCTTGACCTGCAGGCTTGACAGGAGCACTTGGCAGAGGAAACTGAACTGCTGGAAGAGGAAGCAGGGTCCTTCTCCTCCCTCCAAAGAGGAAAGTAGTCTGAGGAGAAGTGTGGGTCCCTGGGGCATTCCACTAAGCCTCAAAGTTGAAAGTCTGTGGTTGCTGAGTCCCTCTGCTGCTGACGGGGTTTTTATTATGGCTAAGCTTGCTTTCTGTGTGATAGTAGAGCCCAGAAATTACTTAAACTGTTTTTGGTTTTGCCTTGTATAATCCTCCCTGTGTCTCTCGGGTCTTGGCAGGAAATGTGATCACCCTGTGTGGCTACAAATCACATAGTTGTCTCTACAGGAAAATATTGTTCCAAACCCTCTTGCCAAAGAAGAGCTCAATTTCTTGGCCAGGCTGATGGGAGGGATGGAGATGGAGAAGACAACTGGTCCTGAACCGGGCTTCCGGCTGAACCTGTTTACAACTGATGAAGAGGAGGAGTATGTCTTATACCTGTTTGTCTATCTGTCTGTTAAACAGGGTCTCATTTGGCCCAGATGGCCTCAAATTCTCTGTGTAGCCGAGAATGGCCTTAAGCTCCTGATCCTCCTACCTCTGCCTCCCAAGTCATACAGGATCAAATCCAGAGCTCTAGTACCTGCTAGACCTAGAGTTCTACTAGCCAAGAGAGTTCTCCAGCCCTGAACCCATTCTTTAAAGATATGTAATGCATTCTTGTCACCGTGACTTAAATCAAGTGTAACACATATATAAACCCCTACATGTGATAAGAACACAGACATGAAAACCACAGACCAGCACATAAACATGGATGTAAAAACCAGAAGTGAAACCCCAACAATCCATGCTGACCTAGGGAGAAAACAGATGGAACCCCAGAAGTCATTTCCCAGAAGTCCTCATGCTTTACCAAGCAGAGCAGCTAAGCAAGATCACCCAGCTGGGCTGGCGAGGTGGCTCAGCAGCTGAAGGCCCCAAGTTTGAGACCCGAGTTTGAGCCCTGGAACCCACATGGTGGAAGGGAAGAACTGACAACCCACAAGGTGTCCTCTGACATCTACTTGCTTGCCATGGCACGTGTGCACACACGAACACATAAATATGGGGTATAAGCCCCTGAGCCTGGCCTGTGCTCAGGAGGCTGTGGTAGGAGAATGAAGAGCATGAATGTTGTTTTAGCTTCTGGCTCACAATTGCTGTGGTGAAGGCTGATCTGCCCTGTGGATGGAAGGGACTGGCATGGGATCTGGGCTCAGAACATGCTGAGCAGAGAGAGGAAAAACATCAAAGACACTCTCACACAAGACTTTCTGAAATATAGGAATGGGAGGGGTGGAAAGGTGAGGGGAAGAGGCAGAAAATAAAGCAGAGAAAGTAGATTGTCATGTTCTCATGAGGTGTTTCACCACGGCTAACCTTGTCCTCCTGGACCTGTTTCTTCCTGCCTCATCCAGACATGCAGCACTGTCCAGGCCACAGGAGTTGTCTTATGAAGTCATCAACATACAGGCTACACAGGTACGTCAGGGGACTGCTCAGGGTCCGTACTATCCCCATCATCATCTTGAAAAAAAATGGTTCTCTAAGGATGGAGATGCCTCAGTGGGTAAGAGCCCTGGCTGCTCTTGTAGAGGATGATAATCTAGTTCCCGGCATCCACATAGTAGCTCACAACCCTCTGTACCTTTGGTTCCAGAGGATCTGGTGTTCTCTTGTAGCCTCTGTGGGCAATTAACACATACATGATGCACGTACATACATGAAAACAAAATACTCATTCACAGAAAATAAAAATAATTTTTTTTAAATTTTTGAGCTGAGTAGTGGTGGTGTGTACCTTTATCCCAGCACTTGAGAAGCAGAAACAGGTGGGTCTCTGTGAGTGTGAGGCTAGCCTGGTCTACAGAGTGTGTTCCAGGACAGCCAGGGCTACACAGAGAAACCCTGTCTTGAGAAACAACACAAAACAATTGGTCCCCAATGGTCTTCTGCTGTGTTTGTCCCTAATCTGGTAAAGAGGTGAGCTCCTTGATGGCATGAAATTTCAATACCTGCTGCCCCGCAGACATGTTCTCTTCCTCTTTCTGCCCTCATTTCTCCACAGGACCAGCAACGGAATGAGGAGTTGGCCAGGATCATGGGGGAGTTTGAGATCACAGAGCAGCTGGAGCCCACAGAGCCGAGTGCAAGCAAGGGAGATGATTTGCTCGCCATGATGGACAGGTTATAGAAGTATTGATGGGCAAACCTAACCCCTTCTTCAAGAGGCTACTGATGACCACCCTGGGGACAGATGGCTTGGGATCCAGTGTGCTCCTGCTGGTTTCTCCAACTGAGATCTGCATCTCTAGTCCATTTTTTTGTCAGAACAAACTGAAAATCTCTTAGAGAGCATCCTCTTCTGATACCACACATATGTATATTTTCAGCAAAATATATTCTGCCTCTTAACCCAGACCTTCCCCATTATCCGTACTTCTGTGGTGACCATGCAAGCATCCTAAGGCAGAGAGGCCGAGAGCCCATGTCAGTAAGGGGGCATGGCCATTAATTGTTGCTACGGGTTTACCACTGGAGTGTTCCTGCAGGGACTTGCGTCTCACAAGTCCCTATAAGGACAAAAGAGCATCACCTGAAATCCATGCACTGAGGCTGGAGGACAGGAAGTCCTGGGCATTCTGGGATACATGATAAGGTACATCTTTAGCTGGGTGGTGGTGGCACATGTCTTTAATCTCAGCACTTTGGAGGCTGATACAGGTGATCTCTGAATTTAAGGCTAGCCTGGTCAACAGAGTGAGTTCTAGGACATCCAGGGCTGCTCAGAAGCCTAATTTAGCCAGCTGGTCTTGAAAAACAAAACAAAACAGAAAGGTTGGGGACTGGACTCAGTGGGTAAAAGCACTAGGCATTCAAACCTGGGGACCTGAATTTGATCCGTAGAACCTCTAAGTAAAATGCTGATGTGGAGATACAAAAGGTGACTCCGTAGTTAAGAGCACTGGCTGCTCTTCCAGAGGTCCTGAGTTCAATTCCCAGCAACTACATGGTAGCTCATAACCATCTATAATGAAATATGGTGCCTCTTCTGGTATGCAGGCATACATACAGACAGGGCATTTATATATAAACTGCATAAACATATTAAAAAACACACATCTATAATCTCTGTACTTCTACTACAAAATGGGATGTGGAGACAGAAGAAATGTCTGGAAGCTTGCAGGCCAGATCACCTGAAGTCTGTAGCTTAACAGCTGAAACCAGAGATTTTAGAACCAACTTTTGATGTTGTTCTGGGACCTGCTCAAGGACCATGGCATGCACCCCCCAAAACACACACTAAGATAAACGACTGGGTATGGTGGTGCATACCTGTAATCCAGGCAATTGGCAGGTGGAAGAAAGAGAATTAGGAGTTCAAGACCAGCCTCAGCAATAAGTTTGAACCCAGTCTAGGTTTTACGAGACCCTCTCTCTAAAAAAATGAATGAATGAATGAGTGAATAAATAAAAGGAAAGAGAAGAAGAGAAACCAAGGCTGGGTATATGACTCAGTGGATAATATTTGTGCTGTACAACAGCGTAAGAATGAGGACCTAAGCTCAGATCTCAGAACCCACATAGAGACAGACGCTATGGCATGTATCTGTAACCTCAGTGTCCTACAGAGAGAGGGGAATCCCTGGAGATTCACAGGCCAGCTAGCCAGGCACACCCAGTAGCAAACCAGAAACCCCCATCCCAAGGTGGAGAGAAAAACCAATGCCTGAAGTTATCTTCAGATTTCCACACTTTCTCCACAGCTCACATGCACCTGCACGCGTACTACGCACACACGCACGCACACACACACACACACACACACACACACACACACACACACACACGATTTAAAGGTTAAATGTAATTTTAAAATATAAGTTGAGGGATGGTGGCACACACCTTTAGTCTCAGCACTTGGGAGGCAAAGGCAGGTGGATCTCTGTGAGTTCTAGGTCAGCCTGGTTTACAGAGTGAGTTCCAGGACAGCCAGAGCTGTTATAAAAATAAACTCTGTCTTGAAAAAACCAAGTATCGCCCTCCCCCTCCAAAAAAAAAAAAAAAGTCTAAGTTTCTAGGGAGTGTTCTGTTTGGCTTTTTTTGCACATAAGTTTGAAATGACAGAAAAGGGCAGTCGCCCCACTGTTCGGCTAGTTTTTCCTGAACATTAGCTGGAGTCACTGAAGAGACCAGAGCCTCCGCTGAAAATAACGTCTTCATAAGACGGGGCTGTAGGCAAGCCTAAAGGGCATTTTCTTGATTAGTGATTAGTGGGAGAGGGCTCAACCATTGTGGGCCATCTCCGGGCTGGTGATCCTGGGTTCTATAAGAAGGCAGACTGAGCAAGCCATGAGGAGCAGACCAGTAAGCAGCATCCTCCATGACCTCTGTATCAGCTCCTGCCTCCAGGTTCCTGCCCTGCTTCAGTTCCTGTCCTAACTCCTTAGTGATTGATGAACAGCAAGGGGAAGTATAAGCCAAATAAACCCTTTCCTCCTCATCTTACTTCAGTCATGGTGTGTCATCATAGCACTAGAAACCCTAATTTAGCCAGCTGGTGTTGACATCACCCACCTTTAATCCCAGCACTTGGAGGCAGAGGCAGGTAGATCTTTATGAATCCAAGGCTAGCCTGGTCTACAGAGTGAGTTCCAGAACAGCTAGGACTGTTACACAGAGAAACTCTGTTTCAGAGAGAGAAAGAGAGAGAGAATAAAAGAAAAGCCCTAACTAAAACAGTCCGTCATGGCAGTTCCAAAGGTATCCCACTCCCTACCTCCTGCACATTAAGATCTGTCACCTCTGAGAGACAGAGTAAGCCAGGCTTTGCTGGGCCCAGGAAAGACATCTGGGGGTCAGATATTTGCTCTTCCATGCATGTACTCCTTCCCCGAGTCTGCCCTTATCACCAAAGACATCAGCTTGATGTGCTGTGTCTCCAGTCTCCTCTACATCACATCACCATCAAACCTCCAACAAAGTTAGGCTTGGTACCTAGGTAGCATAGGTGGCATGCCTCCCCAGGGACTCTCATAGAATGACCTCAGGTCAGGGCTGCTTCACAAAGGACAGGAGTCAAGTCCCACATGCTCCTTCCTGGGACCAGTAACCCACAAGTTCAGGGCCAGCTGACTTCCGATTCATGCCTATAAGAGGAATATCTGAATGACAGAGGGTGACAGAGAAACCCAGCTGAGCAGGCCACTGTGTGAAATGGGATAAATGTGAAGGACCACTGTGCCCACATCCCATGGGAAGTGTGGGGATAAAGTTTTGGAACGTGAAATCAGGGAACCTACCCTCAGACTGGCCCAAGGCATAAAGTTTCAATCCTGAAAGGTAAGCCACCAGATAAATTTATTTCTCACCAGTGAAGACACTCTTCCCATCAAGTGCCCAACCTTTTAACATTGCAACAAAGCTCAACAATTGCACAATTAGAGTTTTTTAAAAACTCATGTTTGTGTTTGTTTTTCAACTATTAAGAAAGGAAAGGAGGTGTTGGAGAGATGTGACTTCAATTCTTAAAAAGCACTTACAGAGAATTCAGATCCTAGCACCCACATCACGTGGCTCACAGTCACCTGTAACTCAAACTCCAGGGCTCTGATGTCCTCTTCTGACCTCTTGGGCACTGGCATACACACAGTATACATGAACCACACACACAAAACTTAAATTTGCCAGACAGTGGTGACACACGCCTTTAATCACAGTACTTGAGAGACAGAGGCAGGCAAATCTCTGAGCTTGAGACCAGCCTGGTCCACAGAGTGGGTTCCAGGACAGGAAGGACTACACAGAGAAACACTGTCTTGAAAAAATTATGTGTTTTTTATTTTAAACATAATTCTTTATCGATTCTTTGGAAATTTCACATCGCGCACCCTAATCCCACTCACCTCCCAGTCCCTCCATATCTGACCCTCACCCCCTGCAGTATGTACCCCAAAAAATTAATTAAAAACAAACCAAAAGCCCACCCCACCTTTCCTTCTTTCCAACACCTCTTAGTGTCAGGTAGTAAATTAGTTTTTGTTTAAAAGGATTTATTATGTATTCAATATTGTCTGCATGTATATCTGCACGCCAGAAGAGGGCACCAGATCTCATCACAGATGGTTGTGAGCTACTACATGGTTGCTGTGAACTCCAGACTTCCAAAAGAGCAGCCAGTGCTCTTAATTTCTGAGGCATCTCTCCAGCCCTAACAATTAGGTTAAGAGGGAGGAGGAGGAGGAGGAGGAGGAGGAGGAGGAGGAGGAGGAAGACCCATTAAGAGTAGACATTGGCTAGTGAACTGGAAAAGACAATTACTCAAAAGCCAAACCAATGGTTAGGTTTTTATTTTCCATTTATTATTATCCGTGTGATGCATGAATATGGAGGCCAGAGGACAACTTTGAAATTCTATCAGTCTACAGTGGGTCCTGAACTCAAGAGAAGCACCTTTATGCCCCAGCCAGATCCCTGGCCTCTTGATGTTTTAGTTACTTTACAGTTCTGGGAGTCTGTCATTTTCTGTTTGTCTTTCTGAGACAGGGTCTCATTATGTAGCTCTGACGGTCCTGGTACTGATATGTGACCAGGCTGGCCTTGACCTCTGCCGCCCACATGCTGAGAATTAAGATGTGTGATACCACATGCGACTAAATTTACAATTCTGTGTCAGGCTGCATTTACGGCTATCCTGAGGCACACATATCCTATGGGCTACAGGTTAGAGCCTGCTAGAGAAGAAACTTCTTGAACTGCCTGCTAGAAATATACCAAGTGTATTCCGTTTAGCCTCTAAGCAGTCTGGGCCGCAGCTGGAGACAGGCTGGGTAGTTGTGTGACTCTGTGAAGTCACAGATGTAGATTTCACTGTCATCTGGGAGTGTATCTAGGAGATGGGCCACAAGCTGCCCAGAAATCATAGCCTCCTCCCTCCACCGGTCCTGAAGAGAAGCTGACCATCTGAAACATAAGCAAGATATGCATCTCTGCTGATGAAGCAGGTCTTAGTTTCATGCTTCTAGACTTGCACAAATAATGAGAAAAAACAAGTTTCTCTGCATAGCCATTGAGCATGGGAGTCAGGAAGGGACAGTAAAAACGAAAATAGAAGAATGTGACTCAGTGGTCCAGGCTCCACTCTTAGCACTAAATAAATAACTTTATCTAAAAATTTAAGTAATACAGACCAAAGGGTAGGCAATATAGCTCAGCATGTAAGGGTGCTTGCCACATATGTCCTGGGAACCTGAGTTTACTTACAGACTGTAAAAGTGGGGGAGAAGGCACTCCACAAAACTGTCCTCTGCTTTCTGCACGTGCGCTGTATCATGTGATGTGCACCATGCACTCACACATAATATACAGATGCCAAAGAGGTGCAATGGTCTCACACAGTGCCCGGTATGGTTGGAATTGGAACACTGGTCTGGTCCCACCTTTGCCACAAATTCACCATGTTGTCTTGGGTCAGTTACCCACATGAAGCTTAGGTATTCTGACTACAAGAAAGAGGCAGACTTAGTTCAGTGGCTCTGATTCAACTGACCCAAATGAAGATGCTAAGTCTCCAGCCTCTAGACATTGTTCCGGATGAGACCCTGGGGGTGGGGCAGGGGTGTTAGCCGTTCCCCATACAGGCCTGTGCTCTGCCTGAACATCCAGCTCCTTAGTGGCTGTTACCTCTTCTCATGTGAACCGCAGACAGGGCCCAGTAGTCAAGAGCACTGACTGCTTCCAGAGTACCCACGATCGATTCTCAGAACCCACATGTTGCTTCACATCTGTAACATCTGTAACTCCAGTACCAGGCTTCCTTCTGGCCTTCACAGGCACCAGGTGTGGGGATATTTTCAAATTTAATAAAAAACAGTCAGAGATATCAGGGAGATCTACCCACAGACAGTCTAGGAGGATCAGACAGTGGTAACTCACACCTTTAATCCCAGCACAGGGAATATCCAGGAGTGGTGACCTATGCCCTTAATCCCAGCAAATCTGAGTTTGAGGTCAGTTTAGTTTACAGAAGGAGTTCCAGGCTCCCAGGCAGGCAGTGGTGGGGCCATGCCTTTAATCTTAACCTGGATGTGAAACAACTGAGCGAAGAAGGTATTTAAGACAGGTGTAGGAAGACAGATGAGGCAGTAGAAGCCAGGAGGAGCAGAGCAAGGCTGAGTGAGATCTGACTGTGGTGTTTACTGATACCTCAGCCTTTTCCTGAGATCTGGCTCTGAGTTTCCTTCATCCGTCCAACAATCAGGAGCACACGTTACACAAGCATGTAAGAAAAACACGGGGTATGTACATCAAACATATAGATAGATAAATAGCTGTGCCCCTCTTAGCCTTATAGAGTTAGAGGCCCTAGAGGTAAATGAGGCAAACTTGTAGAAAGATAAGACACGAAAAGTTTCCCAAAGAAACCTGGAACAGTAAAGCAGAAAAACTACTTAGCCTTCAAGAGGAAAGTCTTTTCGAAGTTGTCTACAAAATATCTAACCACTTTAAATGAAAACTTTGGCTGGGGTTGATTAACACATCTATAATCCTAACCCCCCCACACACAAGACAGGGTCTCACTAGCTGTCCCAGAATTCACTCTGTAGATCAGGTTAGCTTCAAATTCAGAGGTCTACCTGCCTCTACCTCCTGAGTGCTGGGATTAAAGGCATATGCCACTATTACCCAGTTTCACTTTTTTTTAAATTGTATTATATGTGTATGGGTATTTTGCCTGCATGTGTGTCTATGTATCACATGCATGCAGGGCCCACTAATGTCAGAAGAGGGTATTGGAGCCCCTGGAACTGGAATTAGAGACAGTTGTACTGTGGCATGTGGGTGCTGGGAATTGACCTTGGTAAGGGGAGCAAATACTCTTAACCACTGAACCATATGTCCAGCCACTAATCCTAACACTTAAAATGCTGGGGAAGGAGGAGGGGAGAGTTGTGAGTTCTAGTTCAGCTTGGGTTACATAGTCAAACCCTGACTCCAAATACAAAAACGAGGTAAGGTTTTTAGGTATACTGGCACTTGCCTATTATTGGGATTTTGTATGGCTCAAATTTACCCGGTTATCTGGTGGCAGATTTCTATGGATGCAGGAACCTCGTGGGAACTCGGCAGAAGGCATCGTAGATAGGAGCAGATACTTAAAGCTGTTCCTATGTAGAAAAGAACTTTATTGTCAGATGGGTATGATTATGATTAACAGAGAAGATTACTATAACAGAGAAAATTATGATAGCAGAGATGGAGGAAGGGAAGAGAAAGAAAAAAGAAGGGGGGGGCTCCCAAGAGAACGGGGGGGGGGGGGGGGGGGGGGAGACACGACACAACCGACTTTTCTTAAAGGAGCCGTGACATCAGAACTCAGAGGAGGGCGTCGCTTTATAAACTGACACCTATAACCTTAGCCCCTGGAAGGTGAAGGCCAGAGGTTTGGGAGTTCCAAAGCAGCCTCAGCTACACAGGCCCAATGCCAGCCTCAACACATTAACATATGACATTAACACTGGCATTGAGCTGAAACACACCTGGCTGCATTCTCACTTGCTCCAGATTTAAAGGCTGCTGAATCCTAAGGAGTTTAGGTCCAGAGAGTAGTTAGCAAGGATTGGAAATAGTATCTGTCCCTTGAATTTTCTGTCATAGCAGCAGAATGCCCCCTCATACATACCTGAAAGGGGTGGAGACAGACTTGTGCACACTTTCTTCTCTGCAAATTGCAGAAGTCCTTTGCTTCCAAGTCCTTTGCTTCCTTCCCTGACTCAGTCAAGAGTGTAGAGGCCTCTCAAATCACTGAAGTACAAAGCCAGGTCTTTCTTCTACCTCAAGGTCACACTCCCGACTTGATCTGGGAGTAGAAGGGCTGGACTATAATCCCAGAACTCCAGAGGTGTAGTCAGGAGGGTCCGGAATTCCAAGAGTGGGTTAGGGAGAGATGGCACAGCAGTTAAGAGCACATCTGGCTCCTGCAAGGGACCCAGGTTCAGTTCCCAGTCCCCAAGTCAGGCAGCTCACAACCACGTAAAGCTCTAGCTTCATCAGATCTGACACCCTCTTCTGGCACCTCCACTCATGTGTGCACCCACAGACACACACACATTTTAAATTGGGGGGAAGCACGGGATTCAGGGTCTTACCTGTTCTAGGCTGGCCTAGAACCCACAAAGCCTCACCTGTACTTCATGTAACTGCATTTTGCAGCATGGTATAACTGCACTAAGAAACATAAAAGAACTAACAGGCTGGGTATAGGACACACACCTGTAATCCAGTACTTGTAGGCAGAAGCAGGAGAATCTGAAATTTAAAGCCAGTCTGGATTACATGAGACCCTGTATCAAAAAAGAAATGGCAGAGCAGGGTACAGGGATGGGGGTGGGGATAGGAGGCAGCAGCTAAGAGCACTGAATACTGCATGGAGGGATGGATCGGAGGTTAAGAGCACTGACTGCTCTTCCAGAAATCCTGAGTTCAATTCCCAGCAATCACATGGTAGTCACAACCATCTATAATGAGATCTGGTGCCCTCTACTGGCCTGCAGATATACATGCAGGCAGAACACTAGATATATAATTTTAAAAAAGGACTGGATACTGGATGCTCTTCTAGAGATGAGGTTCCCAGCACTCACATAGTGGTTCACAACCATCTGTAACTCCAGTTCTAGGGGATCTGACACCCCCTTCTGACCTCCTTAGGTACTACTGCAAAAGCAGAGAACACTGCATATGCTCACGCACATACACATAAAAGAAATAATATAGAAGGAGTAGAGGAGCTGGATGGTAGTGGAACACATCTTTAACCCCAGCATTCGAGAGGCAGAGCAGGCAGATCTCTGTGAGTTTGGGGCCAGTCTGGTTGGTCTAAAGAGTGAGTGCCCCAGCAGCCAGGACTTTTTACAGAGAAAACCTGTCTCAACCCCCCCCCCCCGAAGGGGGGAGCAAAAGGTGGGAAGAAGAAAAGGAATAATTGAAATTTCTGTGATAACTGGAGGTTCCCAGATTAGGTAGTTTTAAAAATAAGAAAACCTACTTTTGGTAAGGTCCAAGTGAATTTATTCACTGGTGACTTCTAAGTACTAGCAGGACACGAGAATATGCCACAGAGATACTTGGAGAAAGGCCTTCTGTAGAGGAGTCTTGGCTGAGTGCTGGGTATGGGACTCAGAGTTGCAGAACAGGCTGCATGGAGGCAGGGGCGGGTTTCCAGGGAGCCTGATGAAGCCTTGTCACTAGCTCTAAAGGTCCCTAGCTCAACACTTTACTCAGGTAGCTTTACTGCACGGATAACTCTGACCTAGATTCTGATGGGAATAGTTGTTTACATTTTGTGTGTGTGTTTGTTTTTTGTTCTTTAGGAACTTGGAAGCCACTCAAACTGGGTGAAACCACCAGTCTGTCCCCTAGGCCTGTGCAAGTATCCAGTGGATGACCTTTGAATCTGGACCAAATTCCACACAACAGGAAAACTTTGGAATTTTCCAAGGAGGTATCCTGTGGTGATTCAAGATCCTGTGATCACCCCTGTGCAGAACACAAATCATTTCACATCTTTTTTTTTTCCCCCAGTTGCATTCCCTACAGGTGAAGCCATCCTGTCTAGGGAAGGCAGGTTTGAGAGTGGGGGGGCTCTGTCTCATATTTGGGTGCCCCATGAATAAACTTTTTCATTTTCCAAAACTCATAATTTCAGTAATTGGCATAACACACAGTGAAGAAAGCAGACCTTACTCAGAAACAATATAAGCAGATAGAGAAGGGTCAAGCCAGCAAGGTAGCCTGCGTGTATAGTCCCAGTATTTGGGAAGCAAAAGCCAGAGGATCAGATACAAGGTCCTCCAGAACATAATGAATTCAAAGCAGCATGGGCTACAGGAGACCCAGTCTCAGGCAAAAAATCTCACAAAAAACAAATAACTCACAGTTTAAAAACAGTTGTTTTCCAGCCAAGAGTGGTGGTGCACACCTGTAGCCCTTGCACTTGAGAGGCAGAAACAGGCAGATCTCTGTGAGTTTGAGGCCAACCTGGTCTATAGAACAATTTCCAGGACAGACAGGACTATATAGAGAGATCTTGTCACAAACCCACCCTCACCTCCCCAAAAATGAAAGAAGAGCATCCATTGCTCCTGCAGAGAACTTGAATTAGGTTCTCAATACTCTGTCAAGTAATTTACGACAGGCTCACAACTATAAATCCAATCCCAGGGTATCAGACACCTTCTGGTTCCTGTGGCCAACACACACACACACACACTTTTTAAATAAAGATGTTATTTTTAGGAGCTGGAGAGATGGCTCAGCTGTTAGGAGCACACACTGCTCTTTCAGAGGACTTGACATGTCAGGTGGCACACAGCCACCTGTGCCAGCAGTTCCGAAGAACTGATGCCTTCTTCTGAACTCTGAGGTCAGTTATCTCTCACACAGACACAAACAGGTAAATTAAAATAAAAATAAATCTGCTTGGCATTGGTGGCACATGCTCCAGCACTCAGGAGGTAGAGGCAGACTAATCTTGGTGAGTTGTAGGCCAGGTTGTTCTATAGAGTTCCAAGACAGCCAGAGCTTTACAAAGAAATTCTGTCTTGAAAAACAAAACAAAACAAACAAATAAGAAAATATATAAAAATTAAAATAAATCTTACTAGATTTTATTTGTTAATTAGTTATAGGCAGTTGTGACATGTGCCAAACTTTAGCCATCTGCAATAGTATAAGCTAATCTTAACTGCCAAAGTTTAGCAGCTGAGCCATCTCTCCATAGCCTTCTGTTTTCCTTTTGAGACAAGGTCTATTTATGTAGTTGTTCTGGAACTCTCTATGTTGACCAAATTGGCCTCAAAACCACAAAAAACCACCTGCCTCTGCCTCCGGAGTTGTTAGAATCAAGGAATGAGCTACCTAGCCTGGCCACATTCCCGCAATTTTAATCGGGTGAAGATGTTTATCTTTTTTTTTTTTTTTTTTCCCCCCAGATTATTTTCTTACGAATGCTCTCTCCCACACAGTGCAATCAGCGAGCGCAGCAGGTCAGCCACAGCTCCAAACCTCTACTTTACAAAGGTGGAAAACCAGACAGAGACAGAGGAGGAGCTGGGGCGCACGGCGCGAGGCCTCCTGGGACTTGTAGTCCGTAGCTGAAAGGCGCACGCGCTAACGCGCTGAGGCTCCCGCGGTTGCCATGGTTTCTCTGAGTGTCGTAGCTAGACGCGGGCGGGCTTTGGCGGCGTCGCGCGCGGAAGGCGGAAGGCATCACGCGGTGGATCGAGCGGTCTACTGTGGGGACCAGGGCGCACAGAGACCCGGGCCGCCTCTTCCCCTGGAGCACTGGCTGCAAACTCTTCTTCCTAAACTCCTTACGCGCGGTGAGGAGAGGGGCGCGTTCGGCCCCGGGTTTCCCGGGTGGAACTAACAAGGCTGACTTAGTGGCAAGCCCCAGGCCTCCCTTCCTGGAAGTGGCGGAGCCGGAGTTAAAGTCTGGACCTGCCTGGAAGCCTCAAAAGCTGTTCTTTTGGATTTTGCTTGTGTTAAGGCTGGGTGTCACTCTGTACAAGCAGACTGGTCTGGAACTCGGAGATCCGCTGTCTCTGTCTCCTGAGTGCTGGAATTAAAAGCATGCGCCTTGGCTAAGTTTCGCTTGTTTTGTCTTGAAACAGTGTCGCATTCCCTAGTTGAGGTTGACCTGGAGCTCAGGATGTAGTTCAGGCTGGTTTGGGATTTGGGAGTGCCCCTTTAGTCTTTAGAGTGATAGTATTTATTACAAGTGTGCGCCACTATGCTTGGCTAGATTACATATTAACAGGTGCCTGGCAGAAAGACATACACAAAGTACAATTTACAGCAAGTGGTTCCCAAGCTCATTAGCATATTAGAATTAAATGGGCAGCTTTTAAAAAATATAATATAATATAAGCCGGGCATAATTGGTCAGGCTTTCAATCCCAGCACCCGAGAAACTGAGGCAGGAGCATCTTCTTGAGTTCCAGGCCAGCCTGGTCGACAGAGTTCGTTCCAGGAAACCAGGACTATGTAGAGAGATCCTGTCTCAAAATAATTTAAAATTAGAATAATTTGAATCCCACCACGTGGCAGGTGAAATCTTTGTGAGTTCCAGGCCAGACTGGTTTACATATCAAGTCCCAGGCTAGTCAGGACGGCCTATAATTAATAAATAAATAAATAAATAAATAAATAAATAAATAAATAAATAAATAAATAAATAAATAAATAAATAAATAAATAAATAAAAGCCGGTTGTGGTGGCTTTATCCAGCACTCAGAGGCAGTTGGGTCTCTGAGTTCAAGGCCAGCCTGGTCTACAGAGTGAGTTCGAGGACAGCCAGAGCTACACAGAGACAAACAAAAACCCTGGGCCTCTCCTCCCCAACCAAATTAAACTAGATCTCTGGCATGTGTGGGATGTGGAGGCCAGGCAAAAATTTCCACAGGTGATTCCAGTGCACAGTGAGGCCCCTGGACCGCTAGAGTGGAGTTTAAGGGCATAGCAAAGGTGAATCACATCTATTTATGTACTCCTACCTACAGTGAGCAGCCAACCAATGTGGCACAATGGCACTGAGCCACTCCGTGAAGGAGCGAACCATCTCTGAGAACAGTCTGGTCATCCTGTTGCAGGGCCTCCAGGGCCAAATAACCACCGTGGACCTTCGAGATGAAAGTTCAGCCCGAGGACGAATTGACAATGTTGATGCTTTCATGAACATCCGTCTGGCCAATGTCACCTATACGGACCGCTGGGGACATCAAGTTGAACTGGATGACCTCTTTGTGACAGGTCGGAATGTACGATATGTCCATATCCCAGATGATGTGAACATCACGGCCACCATCGAGCAGCAGCTGCAGATCATCCATCGTGTGCGCAACTTTGGTGGCAAGGGTCAAGGTCGGCGAGAGTTTCCCTCCAAAAGGCCTTGAGGCTATGTCCTCACTGAACTTTGTAGCACCACCTCAGGGTCCTCCAGTTCTGAGCCAGCTCCCCTGCCATCCTTCCCTACCAGCGAGTCTTGAGAGACACTTGTCACGGCTGCCTTTCATAGGGTTCTGCTTTCTAAACACACTCTGGGACCCAGAATTCCTTCTGTTTGTGGCCTTTGGGTACAGGACAATCCTTTTTTTGATCTTTGCATCTGGAATCTCCATGTATGGACTGACCATGTCTATCAAGCAGTAATCAACTCTGCCAGTGAGGATTATTGTGTTTGGAGTGAATCACCCCTCACCCCCCACTTCTTGGCATTTGTTTCTTTTCTCATAAAACCAAACTTGGATACATACAAGGCTGTGCCTGAAGCTGCCTGGTGTGTACTGAGCTTCTTGTAGCTCTTGTGTAACAGCAGAGTGCAGGTTTCAAGCTGGGGAGCACACCAGGTTTACCTAGAATGTGGCCCAAGCAGTAGGTTTCCCAGAAATCTACTAGGAATACTCATGTGCAGTTGGGTGCAAAATGACCTTTCTGTTGAGAGTCCTTGGGGACGAAGCTGTCATTTTACTGCTATTTCCTAAAGCTGAGAGTCTGGGCTAACCCAGGACCTCTCTTCAGGCTGGAGAGTTCAGCTAACAAACCAATCGGTCCCAGCCTGACATTGTGGTTGACAGTTATAATCCTGGCTCTCTGAAGGCTAAGGCATATGGGCTAAAACAGAAATCCTGTCTCAAAAAAACAAAAGAGCCTGGAGGTAGTGGTGCCTTTAATCCCTGCACTCAGGAGGCAGCAGCAGGGGTATCTCTCTGAGTTCAAGGCCAGCCTGGTCTATTGATTGAGTTCTAGGACAGCCAGGGCTATGCAGAGAAACCCTGTCTCAGAAAGCAAAAAACAACAAAAACAAAAACAAGCCAGTGTGGTGTACACCAGTAAGATTTGCTTAGAGAGGCTGAGGCAGGTGGATCAGGAGTTCAAGGCCAACCTGGGCTACACATTTTAGCCAGGAGGTGGTGGACACCCTTAATCCCAGCACTTGGGAGGCTGAGGCAGGTGGATCTCTGTGAGTCTGAAGTCAGCCTGGTCTGTAGAGTTCCAGGAGAGCCTAGGCTGCATAGAGAAACCCTGTCTCAGAAAACAAGCAAAAACAGTTCAAGAAGAAAGAAAATTGATCTGAGGAAATAACTCAGAGAAAAGAAGCCAGTGAGATCTTGAGGTAGGAGCTTGGGGTGAATAGCAGCTCTGTGTAGCCATGATGAGAAGGGTGGGTGGGCAGGGCAGGGAGAGGCTATGGGGGCAGGGAGGGCTGGTTACAGTTTCCTATAAGAGGGGGCTTTGCTGGAGATTGAACCCAGGGTCTATGCTAAGCATGAAGTCTTACCAGCTGTATACACCCCAGGCCCTGGTTCCAGTTTTTGAGACCTGAGACCCTTCCTCCAGGAAGAGTGGAAAAAAAGCAGAATTTTTTATTTTTAGACTGTCTACCTTCCGTCTTGCCCACCTCAGAAACGTAGTTGTATTACAATCCTCTTATTTTCTTTGGCTCCTGAAGTTGTCCCTACCCTGGCAGGTCATCTAACTAGCATCTCATTCACTGAGATTTTGTGGTTGATATTAACCTTCAGAGGCCGCTCTCTGACCAGAAGACCCCTTCATCGTTACTCACAACTCTACAAGGTCTCACTTTGTAGACCAGGCTGGCCTCCGACTCAGAGCTCCAATTACCTCTGCCTCCTGAGTTCTGGGATCAAAGGCGTGCGCCACCTCATGCTGCTCAATTTTTTTTTTCCGTGTGTATGAGTGTTCTCCCTACGTGTATGTACTGGCTCTGTGTGTATACCCGATGTCCTTGGAGGTCAGAAGAAGGCATTGGCTGCTGTGGAACCAGAATAGTTATGATCCATCACTGGGAACTGAATCCAGGTCCTATGCAAGAACAACTAACTGCTGAGCCGTCTCTCCAGCACAGAATTTTTTTTGTCCTTGTCATGTTTTGGGGTTTTTTTTGAGATGGTTTGTGTAGCCCTGGTTTTCTTGGAACTTGCTCTGCAGACCAGGCTGGCTTTGAACTCAGAGATCACCTGGCTCCTTTCTTTTAAAGGAGTTTCTCTATATAGTCCTGGCTGGCCTCCAACCCACCGATGACGCCTCTGAAGTGCCTGAATTAAAGATAAACTGCTACACCTAGCACTGTTAGATGGTTGTTTGTTGAGAGTCTCAAGCATCCTAGCCCAGCCTGACCACATATACTTCCTTCTTCCACATGCCAAGGTCTGGCATGACAGGAGCGCATGCTGCAGCCATTTTAGACATTAGGTTCTCTTTTCCTCAAGTCCTGTTAGGCCCAAGAAGTCCTTGGATCTGAGATGATTTGGGTCAGATGCAGCCCACAGCTCCAGAGCTACAGTTGTTGGGAGGGTCTTGTTGTCTCACAGGAAAATGAGCTAGCTAGCCCCCGCCTCCTGGCACCTCCTGAGTCTGAGCGCTCTCTCTCTGTCTGCCTCTCTGTCTTGTCTCCTTTCTGTCTGTCTCCTCTGACTCTCCCTTTTCTCTGCCCCCCCCCCCCCACATGGTGTCTATGTCAGGCTCCCATATCTACCTTTCCCATGGTTTTCTAAATTTGTTTCTACATAGACATTCTTTCCATTCCTACTTGAAGGCTGGGCTTTTGGAATTCAGAAACTAAAAATAGTCTCTGCGTTCTGTTGTGTTTTCTATTCCCTGAGGTAACAACTGGAAAGTGACCTAGTTGGGAACACCAAGGAAAAGATGGCAGTGTATTTCAAGATGGCATTGGAGTCTTGACTGCCATGGCATTTGCTCAAAGCTTCCACATCCATCCTTCCTGCAGCTGAAGTGGAGGTTCCACTGATGGCAGTACTCCCTGCAAAACTGAGTGCTCAAGCAGCATTATTCATACCCCTTCTCTCTTTCTTGGAGAGAATTGGGGGGGGGGGCACTGAAGCTTAACTAGATGGGCATGTAGCTTACAGGTTGGCTCATGCCTGAGGCATACAGGGGACATTGATATTCCTACCTCTCAGCATGGCGAGAAGATGGATTTAAACCAGTCCAGTGAGCTCTAGACAGGCAACCCTGGTTGAAGGGCCAACAAGGTAACAATGCTCTAGAAGGACCCACAGATATGGTACAGCGTGTGATGAGTGCCAATAGCAGTTTAGATTCTGCAAAGGGTAGAATTATACCAACAGCAAGGTGAGCACGCTCACTAGCTAGTTCTGACCACATATTTAATGGTTATAAGGCTGTAAGTGACTGGCTGGGCTGGGTGGCACATCCCTTTGGTCCTAGTGCTCAGAGGCAGAAGCAGATGGATTTAGAATTCAAGGCCAGCCTGGTCTGCCTACACAGTGAGTTCTAGGCCAGGGATACATAGTAAGACACTGTCTCCAAAGTTGGGGGGGAGGCAGGGCATAAGGCATTGTCAATAAAAAGGATAAAATGACCTTTGGAGGTAAGAACTGTTAAAAAGTCTTTAATGGTAGGAAGACTAAGAACCTACTCCACTATGTCATGGCTGAAGAGCAGGCCCAGAGAGGGAGAGGACTCTGCTCCTAGCTCTTTGCCATGCTAGATGAGCGCTGAACTTGGCAGCATAATGGTCCGAGGTAGTCATCTCTGCTATACCTTCTTAGGAACTTGGTGAGCTCCACAGGGGCAGAGCTGCAGTCTCACCCTGTGTATTAGCAGCCTCATCAGACAGATGTACAAAATGATGTGCTCAAGGTGAACAACAGAGTGGGAATTTTAAATCAGGCCTGGCTAGAACTAGACAGAGTCATAAAATTTTGTGTTTGTTTTTAACACTTGGTCTCCTGTAGCATAAGCTGGCCTTGAATTTACTGTGAAGCCAAAGAAGCTTTCACTTCCCAAGACACTGAGATTATAGGCAGGGTTTACTGCACTATTGGGCATGGGACTCACCTTCATGCATGCTAAGGCTAGCATTGTACCATCTGGGCTTCATCTCCAGCCACCATGGCACTGTTCTGTTTCTTGATACTCCTAACCATTTATTGCTCATCTACCATGTGAATTGGACACTTAAAACTTAATATACAGCCCAGTGGTGGTGGTACACATCTTTAATCCCAGCCTTTGGGAGGCACAGGAAGGCTGATCTTGGTGAGTTCTCGAGGCCAGCCTGTTCTACAAAGTGAGTTCCAAGATGGCTAGGGCTGTTAAACAGAGAAACCTTGTCTCCAAAAGCCAAAACACACACACAAAAAAATTGATATACCACTGGATCTGGTGGTATAGGCCTATAATCCAGGCTGACAGGCAAATTAAGGCAAGATACAAGTCCAAGGTCAGCTAGTTTTATAGACTGAATGGAGAGCCAGTTTGAGCAACTTCTTGAGACTCTGTGTTAACAACAAAAGAATTGGAGATAAAGCTCAGTGTATCTGAAGTATCTAACTACCATAAAAGAGGCCATAGGTCCAGTCCTAAGCAACCAAAAAAGGAAAAACAAAAAACACCAAACCTTACCTTACTCGGGTCTTGGAACTTGGACACAGAGAAGCCACTAAGGAGAGCTGGGGTTTTCAAGCCTAAAGAAATTCTTAAAGGTGAGGTTTCCTCCTTCTTTCTTTGATAGTCCAATCTGCCTCTACCTCATCAGGAAGCCATTTTGAACTGTTATGACACATGTCACTGTGTTATGGCAGCTCCATCTGCCAGTGAGCCGGAGACTGTCACCACGAATCTATGTCCCAGAGTTGGTGTCCTGATGACAGTTATTTTTTTTTTTAATCTCTTTTGGCTGACACATTTAGTTTCTATTCCTTACCTTCTTTCTCCTCTGCTTTGTTTTTTTTTTTTTGTTTTTGTTTTTGTTTTTTTAATCCTCTATTTTGAATCAGCTGAGAATCTACAGGGAGTGGGGACAGTGGTGTCAGCACCCAGTGATTCATCTTACTGATAATTAGCAATCTGGAAAACCCAAAACTCATTCCTGTCAGAGTCAGGGCTTCCAGAATCCTTAGTGTTACCCCTTTGTCAGAGAGTAGAGCAAAA
Organism: Phyllotis vaccarum; assembly: GCA_033318265.1. Lineage (NCBI taxonomy): Eukaryota > Metazoa > Chordata > Mammalia > Rodentia > Cricetidae > Phyllotis > Phyllotis vaccarum. The sequence goes on from JARWLC010000003.1 coordinate 41,198,254, forward strand.
ATGGGTTTGGCTTCTGGATGCCTGCCTTTGGGTCATGCCCCTCACAGAGGTTCCCTGACTGAGATCAGTTGGGCATTTATAGGGAGGGTGTGGTGAGCTGGATTTGAAACTCACTAGGTCCTCACAGAGACGGTGTGACGTATCGTCTCCACTTGCACAGCCAGGACTTAGACTTCGTTACCTAGCTTGTAAGTGATACAGCTGCGATTCAAACTCTAGCCTTTTGGAATCCACCAAACTTTCTTCAAATCACAGCCCAACCATTTATTGGCTGAGTGTGTTGTAAAGTTATTCCCCCCTCTGAGCACCAGCAGGTCTCCTAAATGCTTCACTTTGCAGAAGAAACGACTTTGGGAGCTGCTCTGATTACTATTGTTATTCAACCTTATCTACAGCTCATTAGCCACCAAACATTCAAAGGGACTCCGGAAGAGCTGGGACAGCATTTAGATCAGCCTTCATGTCTTCACTATACCTTGTGAGGCGATGGCAAATGTGTGTGTGTGTGTGTGTGTGTGTGTGTGTGTGTGTGTGTGTCTGCTCGTGGATACAGAATGACCATGACCCGGGGGACTGGCAGAAAAACCTAGGAGTCATCAAGCACCCCTGTTAACTCCGAGACAAAGGAGTGGGACTATGGCCGCTCTATCGCTGCCACCAAGCCCTTCTGGTTGCTACTACATGGCAGGGGAGGGAAGCCAGGCTTTCCGAGGGCCCCCAGTGAGTCACCAGACTGATGCAATCCTTTTAAAGGGCTCATCTGCTGGTGCAAGAAGCTGATTCATGGAGGGCGTGGTTGCTAGAGGAGGAGAAAGGACGGAAACTGTGGCAGGAGGGAGTGAGGTAGATAGCACGCTGAGATGGATCACTGGAACTCTTCACCGTAATCTCCCTGTATAAGACTCTAGGGATGCCCAGAGTGAACTTGGCCATCTTCGGGGTTTCTAAAGAGCCTAAAGTGAAATGAATTGTGCGCTTAGAGACAGAAATTCTTGTTTTCTCTTGAAACCCAACCTAAGCATTTACTGCACAGATCTCCAGAAGCCGAGAAATGAAGATCAAGAAAATGCCGCTTTTCTTATGAATGCGGTGCAGTCGGTGATTCTTGCAGCCTCCGGCGATGACCCCAACCCCAGCAAAGTGAACATAGGGTCGGCAGGTTCTGCATAGCCAAGGCTGGGCGACACCTCCGTCCCAGCCCCCGTAGATGTAGATTAGCAGTAAGTACCGCCCCTTGACTGTCCAATCGTTTTGTAGCTATCAACCCAGACTCCACCCAGAACCAATCCGCGATCTTATCTGGGCCTCCTGCTTGAAGGCTTCCGCCCGTCCTCAAGATGGCACCCAAACACCAGACTCAGGCGAGGGGGCGGGGGGTAGGGCCGCGGGATGATGCGTCACTTCCGTTGTCAGGTGGCGGCGCCGCAGCCATGGATGGAGGCGGCGGCGGCGGCTCGGGCGGCTGCGCTGGGAGGCGGCGGTGAGTGTCTCCCACGCCCCCGGCCCGGCCCCGGCCACCGGGACGGAGCGCCGAGCAGCCCCGGCTCCGGGCTGCGGACTATGGGCGAGCAGCGCTGAACCCCCGGGAAAGGTAAGTCCGGGGTCCCGGGACGTGGAGCCGGGTCGGAGCTGAGTACTGGTGGGGCGGGCCTCGGTGACCGTGGCGGAGGGACCCCGGTGACAACCCGAAGCTGTCCAGCGCGACAAAAATGACCCTAACAAATACTCCTTCCCTCGTCGGGGGTCTTTCCTGCCCGGCGGCGGGGGCGGCGGCGCCGGAGACCTCGATCTTTGCCGCAGCCCTGGGGAGTGGGCACTGCCCACCTTGCCCAGACCCACTCAGCCTGTCACTGAAGCAGCCGGCGTTTACCCACGCTGAGTTTACACCTAAAAAGACCCCCTCCTCGCCATGCCTCTCTCCTGACCTAGAGAGTGACTTGAAAGTTAGGACGAGTCCCCCGGGAGAGCCAGCCAAGGCTTTCCTCTTGGAGCCCTCACCCGTTGGCACCGACACTGTCGCTGCTGGGGAATTTTCACATCCTGGGCGGCGTTCAGGTGCGAGTCACAGCTACCTGCTTGCCAGATCCACGTTGGGCCGGTCTTCACCGTGGGAGAGCTTGCTGTGGTCAGTGTTTCACCTGCCGCCCTGGTCAGGCCCGCCCATTCCTACGCTGTTTAGCCCCACATTTCAACATTGGGATTCCCGATGGCTTCTCTGTCCACCCCCACTCCCCAGGTTGTTGGCGGAAGGAAGAGATGACAGCCGCCTTCAACAGCAGGATAGACTTTGCTCTGTTTTAAGTCACTGAAGGAAACCGGTTGGCTTTGCTGGTTTTGAGAATCATTGAGGAAGAGGGTAGTCATGCTGGGCTGGGCACCTCTCCCTCTTGGCTGAGTAGTTTTGCATGAGATAAGGAAGAGCAAAATCGCTGAGAGTCCTCATTGGTAAACAGTGCTCTGAGTTCCTCCTGCTCTCCTTAATGGCCCTGTTTTGCCAGTTTGTAAATTAGACGGAGACCTGTCAGAGATAGTCCTCATTCATTCGTTCATTCTTCACATAATAACAAAAGGGTCTTACCTGCAGGTGCAAGAGCTGTATAGTATTGGAAGGCTTAAATTCTGGAGTTGTGTCATCATGCTCCATACTCCTAAATTCAAATTCTGGTGCAGCAGCTTTCTACTTGTGTGACCTTGGACCCTCTTTCTCTGTCCTTTTGGAAAACTTCAGTAAAGATAAAGAAGTGTTATGGAGCGTTAAGTTAACAACACATAATAAAAAGGTTCTTATCTGAACTACTTCACTGTCTAGTTAGAGGAAATTGACCTACAAGCAGATCATTGAAATGTGCTCTACAAAAGCAATAGCAACTGTATGCTGAGGGGACCCTGGAAGGGAAGCTGCTAGCTCAGTCTGGGACATGGAAGCAGGGAATGGAGGGGTGCCTTGGGAAGAGTGGACAGTAGAGACAGCAGGAGTCCAGTCTAGAAAGATGGGGTGGGCTTAGCCAGTGCTGTGTGGAGAGATTCAGAGAGGCAGAAAAATCTGAATTTATTCAGAAACCTCAGCTTGCTCCGTATAGTGGTATGGAAGCTACCGTAGTACAAAGTGAATGAAGCAAAATAAGTTGAGGAAATGAACATCTCATTGATAATTTGAGACTTTATGCCCAATGCAGTGAGAGGCTAGTAGAAAGCCTTTGGCTGAGGAGTGGTATGTCAGATCCATGTTTTAGATCTAGTGCAAGGGGAGGGGAAGAGCTGAAGGTGAAAGGCTCCTCAGAGCCCACCACACTTGGCCAGGAGAGTTGGGATAGGCATAGTGAATCTGTGTTGAGGAGGCACCATTGGCAACCACTGCTAGGTGGCTAATCCTTTGCATTTCTTGGAACACGTGCTGTCTCTGAGATTTCAGTTTCTCTAAGTCGCTGGCATGGTAGGGCTTCCCTCCCCGAAGGCCCGTTGTGTGTTACATTTTTGCTCTTGTGTCTTTAATGGATTAGACAGTAGGTTGAAGGGGTTAAGAGCTTGTTTGGCAGACGAATTTGGTTCTGCATAGTCTCTCTATGCCTAGATTTCTCATCGTAAGATGAAATAGTGGAACCAGCTCACCAAAATGGCAGTAGGAGGATTAAGATAGATGTTGCAGGTTGTACCCAGTGTGCACTGGGTAGTGAATGCTTGGTAAATGGAAGTTTTCATCGCCGGCTGCTGGAGAGATCTGGAAACTACTTGAAGCAATTCACAGAATCTAGAGCTGTGTCCCATAGAGCTCTCAAGACTCTCCTGAGGGGTTATGAGAGCACTGAATTTTATTGTATTCTTTCTGAAGAAAATGGGGGCTCAATCAATCTGTATAAGAGCAATGCACATTCAACTCTTTCATTAAAACCTTTTTCTAAAATATAATTTACTTATTTCTATTTTATGTGCATTGGTGGTCTGACCACATATGGGCATCAGGTTCCTTGGAACTGTAGTTTCAGACAGGTGTGAACTGCCATGTGGATGCTGGGAATTGAACCCAGACAGTGCTCTTAACTGCTGAGCCTTGTCTCCAGCCCCTATAAAACCTTTTTAAAAAGTAGAGGCAGAGCTAGACATGGTAGCACTGGTAGACAGAGGCAGGTGGATCTCTATGAGTAAATGTCCAGCCTGGTCTACATAGTGGTAGTTCTAAGACAGTTAAGGCTACATAAAGAGACCCTGTCTTGCCTGGCAGTGGTAACACATGCATTTAATCCTAGCGTTCGGAGGCAGAGGCAGGTAGATTTCGGAGTTCCAGGCCAGCCTGGTCTACAAAGCAAGTTCCGGGGCTTTATAGAGAAACCATGTCTTGAAAATCCAAAAGAGAAAGAGAGAGGGAGGGGGAGAGAAAGACAGAGACACTGAAACTCTGTCTTAACCCCAAACCCCAGGAAGTAGAACTGCTGAGAAATAAAATGGTTTTGTTTTGGCCTTTTGAGATACTGGCTCTCTGTGTAGCCCAGGCTGACTTCATATTGGTTGGTCCTCCTGCCTCTGCCTCCCTACTGCTAGGATTACATACCTGAGCCTCCATGCCTGGCTGATAAATAGTATTTTGTTTGTTTGTTTGTTTCAAAATAGGATTTCTCTGTGTAGACTTGGCTGTCCTGGAACTCACTCGTTAGACCAGATTGGCCTCCAACTTACAGGGATCCCCTTGCCTCTGACTCCTGAGCGCTGAGACTAAAGGTGTGTGCCACCATCACCTGGCTCTTTTCACTTTATTTTTTGTTTGTGTGTGTAAGGTAGCATGAGTTTATGTTCACTGAGTGCATCTGTCTCTGGAGGTCAGAGGGTTTCAGACTCTTGGAACTTGAGTTACAGGTGGCTGTGAGCTACCTGATGTAGTTACTGTGAACTGAGCCCAAGTCCTCGGCAGGAGCAGTAAGTGATCTTATTTCTCCAACCCCCGACTTTCTTCAGATATAAGGCTAAGACCACCCTAAGAATCTGCTCTGACAAGGTCCTTCCATAACAGCCCAGGTTGTTCTCAGACTTACAACAGCCTTGAGCTCCACCCTCCTTTTTTAGCCTCCTAAACCCCAGCAAGTATGCTACTCCATCTTCCTCCTGCCTGTGGATAAGTGGGTGGATGGGAGTGGATTCCTGGGGTTAGCTCTCTACAAGTCTAATAACTTTGAGGACACCCCAGTTAGGAAGCACAAACAATTATAGCAAACCTGAGATGGTGGCCTCTAAATGTGCACATAGACTGCCACCTACCCGGACGAGGGATAGACACAGACTCTAGCCTTTAAGAAGTTTGCTACCAAGGGTCCAGAAGGAAGAGAGGGCTGTCCCTGGAGTGGGAATTTGAAAGAGCAAAACTGACTTGCTAGTTATTTGTCTTTGCGTCTGGGCACAGATGGTATGTTGAGGTGTGTTATAGGGATAGCAGTGTTCTTAGGGAGAGAATTAGTATGGCTGGCACCTTCCAGATCTGTCCAAAAAGTCCTGCTACTTTTGCATTAAATTTGGTGCTGGCTAGGGGTCCATCTCATGGGCAATGAGTCTGTTTTCTCTTGAAGAAATAGGAAGTCAACAACAGTAAGAGGCCTTGAATCATCAGAGACCCCCTGTTGAGTGCTCTGGACACTGTATGGCCTGGCAGGGACAGGACTTGTTTCTTTATAGAACAGCTTGGCTGGGATCACAGGGATTAAGGAATCTGTCCTGTGTTAAGCAGTCAGTGAGGATAGAGCTGGGACTTTCTATACATCCTTGTGTGACTCTGGAACCCATGCTTCTACCTCTTCCATCCCGGCCAAGCTCTGCTTCCAGGGAGCCTCGTCCATAGAATCAGAGTCATAGAGCTTAGTTTAGAGCTGAAGGGACCTTGATAGGCCTGAACTAGACCCTTCTTTGTTTAATGGAACTGCATGCTGGAGACAAGTTCCTCTTTCCTCCCCACTGGAAGCAGGTAGGGACTCTAAACCACGTTAGCCAGTGATCAGACTGATCAGACTGGCTTCAGAACCCAGCTCTGTCACATGCTAGCCAAATGACCTTGAACAAGTCATTCTGATCCCAATGTCCTTTCCTGTAGAAGAAGCAACCATCCCTGCAGGAAGATGGAACCAGGTTACTGTGGTATCAAGTTTAGCTTAGTGTCTGATATATAGTCAGGCTCCTGGCCAGAGCTGGGATGATCCATTGCTGCCTTCATTAGTGGTCTGAGTATCTTTAAGGCAACAGATGGCTCAAGTCACCCTTTAGTACTGTGGATACCAGGTGGCAAGCAGGAAGTTCCTTTTTCATGCTTGCATGCCTGTCTGAGGGAGCTTATACTTACCTACCAGGAATATTGGTCTTGACCCTTCATCCCTAGCTCCTGGGACACCCCCCCCCCTTGCCTCAGCATACAGCTCCACACATCTGGGGTACCTACTTTCCACCTGCCACCATGTCACATGATAGATGCCCAGCCTCATTGGATGCCATAACCACACTTAACAGTTCTAGTTGGTTCAGAAAAATTTCAGATTCTTAAAAAATTGTCATTATAGCCTGGTGGTGGTGTCGCATGCCTTTAATCCCAGCAGCACTTGGGGGGTAAGGCAAGCAGATTTTTAAGTTCCAAGCCTGCTTGGTCTCCAGAGTGAGTTCCAGGACAGCCAGAGCTACATAGAAAAACCTTATCTTGAAAAAATATATCATAATAATCTATAAATAAGCAAATAATCTAGAAGAATATGAATGGGAAATATAAAAGTTTCCTTTCCCTCTTTGAATTCTTCTAAAAAAAAAAATCCCCTGTGCATATTCAAGGATTTTTTAAATTTTCTTTTAACCAAAAGAAGATTGTATGTACATATAGTATTGCAATTTGGTTGATTGGTTTCTTTGAGATAGGGTTTCTCTCTGTTGTCCTGAAACTTACTGTAGATCAGACTGCCCTTGAACTTAGATCTGTCTGCCTCTGCCTCCCAAATGCTGCGATTAAAGATGTACATCACCATGCCTGGCTTACAGTTTGTTTTTTGAGGGAATTGTATATCATAGACATTTATCTCTGCTGGTATGAACTTAGTCTTAAAGGCTGCATAGTATTTCACCCTCTAGCTGGAACATAGTTAACCTTTTTTTTTTTCTTGTTGGGTGGTTAGATATTGCTTGTCTGACTCTGGTGTTTTGATTTGTGTCTGTGTATAGTTTTGTCATTTTCTCTTCAGCAATGCATAGGTGATGGTGACTTCCCACTGAGCTTCACAGTCTGGCTTCTGAGTGCTAGCACCTAGCCGTAGTCCACCCTTTGTTCCCAGTTCCTTTTGTTTCTCTTGTTGAGCTCTATGTGAATCTAGTCAGAGAGTTTCCCAAGGTTACAAAGTGTAAATAAAATTTGGTTGGGAAAATTCTAGTACACTGAGATATTTCTTAATTGAGAGTTTGTATTTGGTGTTGCCCCTTTGGAAACTTTATCAAGATGTTTTGGGGATATGGAAATCAATTTGCTAAAAGTATAAATTTGGAAAACAGTAAAAATGCCCTTGGCTACGGGAAGGTGTCTTAGTCTACCAGAGGCTTTCAGCTAAGACATCCTTAAAGTATGCTGTGTATTCTTCCCACGGACCCAATTCACAACATACAGGACCCAAGCTGAATTTATCCTTGCGAGCTTGAGCTTGTATGCACATATCTAGAGACTAAATCCCCAGCAATACTGGAATTCCTCTGCCCAAGGCATTCGAGTTTCCTTTTAGCTCTCTGTTTCATACATAGCATGTGGTTTTCTGGATAGCTGCTGAGTTTGGCATGGCCTGCAGTGAAGACCCCTCAGTAATATATTCTCAAGCAAGACATGCTCACATTAGTGTCTGGGTGGTGGTTCATGATCCTTGAGATAGGCTTGCTCTAGCCTTTTGGTGGCTCAGAGCACATGAACCCATCCACTTGAATAACCATCTGAGGGGCACTGTAGTGATCGGGGCTACTTTGCATCTACTGTAATCTCTGTAATCATAGGGGCAGCCACACAGGCAAGAGCATTTCATGAAACTTCAAAGACCCAAACTGTGTTGTTCACTATAGAAGTTAGGTTTTTGTTGGTGGTGGTGATTTTGTTTTTTAATGGGGTCTTATAAAGCCCAGGCTAGTCTGGAAATCACTCAAGTTGACCTAGAACTTGTGAATCTCTTGCCTCAGCCTGTGAAGTATAGGATTGATTACAGGGATTACAGGCATATACCACAATGCCTAATTTCTGTGGTGTTGGGAATCTAGGCAAATGCTCTATCAACTGAGCTACATCTTCAGCCCAAAGTTGTAAAATTTTAACAGGTTAAAAGAGTACTTTATATGCTCTGATCCAAAATGTCTTTCTTGCAGGTGATAGCAGTAATTTTGTTTGTTTGTTTTAAACTGTTGAAGAGGAAAATTGCTGCATGGGTGCTGAGCCTGGGCTTTCCTGTGTTATTCTGAAAATCCAGGCTAGACATTTGCCTGGTTCCTTCTGCATGTTGGTTCTGATTGCCGTTCTGGGAATTCGACATTCTTGGGGGTAGTGCCACCCCTCTCCTCAGGTGAGGAGGCTGTGAACACAGAAACAGAACGTTCAGGTCGCACAGTGGACACAGAGGAACTTTCAGACTTAGCCTGTCTCTTCTTTGATCTCCTGTTTTTTCTTTGCCTGATTTCCGCTATGCTGGGTGACAACACTTGAACTCCATATGGGACCCTGTGGCAGGCCAGTTCTTGGGTTGAGTCAACCACACATATTTTGAGCTGAAGGGCTCCTGAGTCACATGCTAGGATCTTTGCTGTAAACTTCCTTTCTAGCCAGTGAGCTAGAGCAGGAGAGCTGTCAGCGACTTGCTCCAATATCCTTGCATATGGCTGCAGAACCACGGCCCAACACAAATGTCTACAAGCCAGTGTGCGTGGCTGCTCTTCTGGATGGGAGATAACAGACCAGCACAGCTCAAAAAAAGCTGTAAGACTGTCCTTTCCTGGCTGGAGAGATGGTTCAGAGGTTAAGAGCAGTGGTTGCTCTTCAAAAGGTCCTGAGTTCAATTCTCAGCACCCATATGGTGGATCACAACCATCTATGATAAGACCTGGTACCCTCTTCTGGCATGTAGGCATACGTGGAGGCAGAACTCTGCATACATAATTAATAAATGTAAAAAAGAAAGACTGTCCCTTTCTTTGACACTCACACGTCCTGACAGATATTTGTTGTCACATCAGCTACTTCCGCACGCTGGCAGGAGGGGTCAGTTGGTGACAGGATGGCCACAATGTCCTGGATCCCATTCTGGTGGCTTCTAAGAGGGATTGCTGGTGAAACCTGCTCTCAGCAGCAGCCAGCCCCTTTAGTATCCACTGGGACTGGTGTTGCATTTGTCTTTTCATCAGAGAATCCACACAGAGTGCCTGTTTGCCTCCTGTACATAGCCCTGTGCCTTTCTTCTAAAATTGTTCCAAGCCCATCCTGGCTGGCACCTTGGTCTTCTCGCAGAGCCCACTGGGGACCCCTGAGGGTTTGAAATGATTACATAGTCTCTTGGTGTGGGGCTAATTTGTAAAGCCTGCCTCCTAGAGGACAGAGACCCAGCTGGATCCCCATGCTGCTTGAGTGGGGCTTTTAGGCCCCTTCTGGTTCCCAGCCTGCAGTGCTCAGCATGACCAAGTGCTGCTGAGGCAAGGCTGCCGGATGGCAGTGGATGTACTTGGGGGGGGGGGGGGGGGCGTGCGGGCCTTTTGTGAGCATCCCTCCCACTTCCCGCTGGCTGAGTCACTTCCTCTCTGGCTGCAGCAGGTATTCTCCCACAAGCCCAGAGCAGAGCGGCTGCAGTGGGCGAGGCTCACTCTGTAGCCCTCTCACTCGTAACCCCCAGGCAATACCATGCAGCGTGTGGGAATAATGCTATGTTATATTTTCCTAACAAACTGGAGCTATGTGTATCCTCTTGCACTTAAAAAGTGAGTGGAGTCATCTCTGTTTGGGAATAGTGCATGAGTCTTTGTCATCAGGGAATCCTGGCTGGAGTCAAAGGATTACTAATCCGCTTCCCCATCCCCCAGTATTCATCTAGAGCACAAAGCAAATGGTTTCCAGTGGTTCTTTTGAGATCCTAGGAGAGAGTTCATGCCTCCTTCAATACCTGCCATTGAGATTCAGAGGAATAGCTCTAAAGAAGTCTCACTTCTGCCAGAGTGGACAACAGGCCTCTGGGAGCTCCTGGCACCAGGCTTTGGCTTCCCAGTCCTAAAAAGGCAGACATTGGCTCTGCAGATGTAGTTTAGTGGTTGGGAGCTATGCATTTGGCCGGGGTTCTGTCCCCAGAATTGTAACAAAATAACAAATAGATGAACAAATGAGAAAATTGTAAAAATGACAAAGAACCAGGTAGGGCATAGTAGTGCATACTTGTAATCTCAGCACTTGGAAGGCAGGTGGAGAATCACAAGATTCAGGCCAGCCTGGTCTACATAGTGAGCAAAACCCTGCATTTGGGGGGGGGGGGAGAGCTAAGAATGGGTCATTAGTAATTAGGAGGTGCCTTTCAAGTACAAGCTGAAAATTCATGTGCCTGGAGAGACTCTGCCAGGTCACCTATGCACATGGCAGGGACACTGGTCTTTCTCCTGCAAGCCCCAGGATAACGTCTGAGTTTTTGGACATGCTGTGAAAGAAATGTTAGCTGTCCCTTTTTTATAAATGAGAAAACCACCAAGGCCTACAAAGGGTAGTAATTAACTCTCTTTGGGTCACAAAGCAAGCGAGTGTTGGGAACTAACCCTGAACTATGGTTTACACGACCTCATATTGGTCTTGCTCTCCCAACTGGCATTTGATTAACTGGTCAGGGCTTGAAACCCTTGTTTATGGACAGTGAATTCCTCTTGTTTTCTTGAGTGTTGAAAGCAGATCTGCAGGGAAGATGGTGGTCCATGGCAGTCCAGGTGTGGTGGGGACAGTTAAAGAAGCAGAGATCGAGCACTGGAGTCTGTCCTCCCGCCTCAGCTTTTCCAGTTAGCCCTGTGACTTTAGGCAGGTTCCCAGCACCTTACTTTCTTTTTCTAGAAAGTGTGCGTGCACCAATGTGTGTTGGGAGTATCATTTAGAAATATGTATTTGCAACTCCTTTGAAAACTATAAAGCTGTAAGCAAAAATTACTTAGGATAGTTACTGTATGAATATAGGCCTCTCACTTGGGTTCTAAGAGGGTTCGGTCTATCCCTTCCTCATTGCAGGGATCTACACACGAATGGGTTAGATTCCATGGCTGGGATGTCTCCAGCCACATGCATTTCTGACATGAGCCTTTCTGTTCTATTTTTTTAGGAAGAGTCTCACTGTAGGCAAGGCTAGCTTTAAATTCAGTGGCCATCTTCTTTCAGCCTCTCTAGTTTCTCTCTTTGTTTTTCTTTCCTTTAGGGGAGGTGGGGCAGTTCTCAACTGAGTGCTGGGATAATGGGCATGTACCACTGTACCCAGTTTGCCCTGGGTTGGTTTTTTGTTTGTTTGTTTGTTTGTTTACTGGTAGACACTGCCTAGTCTGCCCTGCTCTGTTCCCATCTGGCCCCTGGTCCCATACCAATCTCAGCCTGGCAGAGGGCAGGGTTCGTCTGGAATCACACTTTGTGCCTCCATAGCCCTAGGATTGGCCTCCATGCCTTGTAGATGCATGGCCTGTTTTCTCTTGGCCCTTGGCAGGCACTGGACTGGGCTCAGGCAAGCAGAGATGAGCTGGACTTGTTCTCTGGGAGACCACAACCTGGAATGGGAGTTAAACAAATCAGTAGTCACAGCACAGTGAGAGAGTGCAGCAGAGGTGTGCTGGATGCTCTGGGTGATAGAGAAGATCACCCACCCTGTCCTGACAAATGGCTATGAGTATCTGTGGTAGGTGACAGACATTTCAGTGAGGACTGGGAGGACAAGCAGGCCATAGAGAAGGGCAGGGCAAGACTGTCCATGGCACACACAGCGTCCATGACTCATGGGCTACATTTAGCGTCATATAAGAGCAGTGAGGTGGGGGAGGTAGCTTGGGTCTGGCAGCCTCACTGGGGAGCTTGGGTTTCTCCCTGAAAGCTGGGAGCCTTAGAGGACCTCTGCCCCAGATAGCTGGTGATGCTACCTGATGAACTCTGTCTGTCCAGTCCATTACCCAGCTAAGAGAGTCTGTGTCTTCCCTTTGATGGAGTAGTCCCTGCATCCCATCTCATCAGCCTGAAGGAGAGCAATGGTGCACTACCCTGCCCTTGGTGAAGAGAAGTACTAATTGCTGAAAGGCGCCACCAGGTGGTGGACCTGAAGATTGCAGACTCCCCATTTTCTCATTCTTGGCCATATAAGACTAATTTGTTCATGCCAGGCTGAGTCTGCTTGGCAAGGATGAGGTTTCAGGTTCTCCCACTGCAATTATGTACCCAAAGGCAGGCCCTTTTAGGCTTGTGAACTGAGTCTTGGAAGCTATTTTAGCAGGTTGGACTTTGTCCTGTATCTCTGAAAATGCCAAGTATCATGACTCTTGTCCATCCCTAAACACTTGTGCATCTGTTATGTAATCCAGACATGCTTTTCCCACTCAGTAAATATAACTGGTATGGTAATACATCAAGAGAGAGACCCTGGTGGGTGGAAGCCAGGGGACTCCATGGCAGGTGAAGGGGTGGGAGCTGTGGAAAAAGACACATCTTACAGGCTGTGCCCACATGGAAAGCTTTAGTAAATGAAGGGAAGGGAAAAGGGAAGAGAGAAAAAGAGCGGGGGTAGGAGGTGTACAAGACCTCTGGCAGAAGCGGGGAGAGAGAAAAGGGGGAGGAATCTTTTCTTATAGATAATCTTAAATGGAATGACATTGGGATGCTGGGCAGGCCAAGGCCTTACCTGCTTATTGGCCAGGAGTGCAAGGAGTGGGTTAGAATGCTAACAACTGGGCCTGGAGAGGTGCCTCAGTGGTTAAGAACACTTGCTGTTCTTCCCAAGGACCTGGGTTTGGTTCCCAGCACCCACATCAGGGGTCTCACAGCTGCCTGTAACTCCAGCTCTAGGACATCCAGTGCCCTGTTCTGAGAATATCCACACATTGTATACATTCACACACATGCATATACATAAAAAAACATTAAGAAAGGAAGTGTAAATGACACACACACAGTGGGGGTGTCTTTACTCTTTGCTAGTTGCCCTGCCCTCTGACTTTCTTCTCCAGAGTCACCCCTTGCATTTATGTGCTGTACATCTTCTGTTTCTTTTATCTTGCTGTTTTGTCTGAGACCAGATCTCACTGTGTAGATTTAGCTAGTCTGGAATACAAGTATATAGATCAAAGTCCGAGATCCACCTGCTTCTGCCTCTCGAGTGCTGGGATTAAAAGTGTGCACTACTAACAGACATACTTTTTTGGAGCTCATGTTGGCCTAGAACTCACTATTTGGCTTCAAACTCAGAACAGTTCTTCTGCCTCAGGCATCCCAGTGTTGAGATTACAGACATAAACCAGCATAAACAACTCAGGGTGCCTTCCTTCTCTCTTTTTTGAAGACAGGGTCTGACAAGTCCCAATCTGGCTTTGAACTTGTATGGCCGAGGATGACCTTGGACTGTTCATCTTCCTACCCCCACCTCTGAGTTCTGTGGTTATAGTTGTGCGTCTCTGTGTCCAGCCTCAACTTTTCTTGATGTTTTTGAAGCATACAGACCCCTTTTGTTGAAAGTGCTCAACTCTGGGCTGGAGAGACTCAACAGTTAAGAACACTGGCTGTTCTAATGGTCTCATGGTCCATTCCCAGCAACCACATGGTGGCTCACAAGGATCTATGACGGGATCTGATGCCCTCTTCTGGTGTAAAAGTGTACATGCCAATAGAGCACTCACATATATATATAAAAAATAAGTGCATCTTGAAAGTACTTCAACTCAAGGTTGTTACAGTTAGATTTGTTTTGCACAGTTTTGCCAAAGAAGTATAAGTAAGGGATCCATCTTTTGCTAAATGTGCCATATAAGGAGGCCCATGTGTTGGTTCCATTATTAGGGATAGTAACTTGTGCCATTTGGACAGGTTACAGCTTGCTCTTCTTCAGTTGGAATGAATTTCACAGAACTTTTGGCTATTGAGAGATATGGGCACCTAGAACTAGCTCTGTAGGAAGCTTTGCTGTGGAAAGCCCAGCATCCATGCGTCTCCCAACCCTGCTCCAAATGCTCTTAGACTAGAGATACTGTATCTTCATTTCCAGTTCTTCCCTAACCCCACACTGTACCCAAACTGGAGCAGGATGGAGAACTGTCAAAGATGGCTTCGTCCTCCTGGATGGCTCATACTGTGCCTAAGTAGAGTGGTGTCAGCTGCTGTGCCAGTCCTAGCCTGCAGAGTATAGAGCCTTTGCTCTCTGAGGAACCAGTGAACAAGGGGATGTAATACTCCGCTTCCACTCTACAGAGCAGGTGTTCCTGTTGAGTTCCTGTTGAGAATTTTCACACACACACACACACACACACACACACACACACACACACAGAGAGAGAGAGAGAGAGAGAGAGAGAGAGAGAGAGAGAGAGAGAGAGAGAGAGAGAGAGAGAGAGAGAGCTGTGCTTGGCAGCTCTGCCCCAGGCCCTCAATTCGGGCCTGTGGTCTGAAGCAGCAGACAACAGACTCCAAAAGCCAGGGTCCCCTCCTACTTCTGGTCTCTTTAGCTCCAGTTCAGTGACTGTCCACTTTCCTTGGACAGGAGAAGGTCAGCCTACTATGGTTGAGCTTTTGTTTTGTCTCCCTGTCCAGGCCGGGCTGGCTCAAACCCACTGAGATCCGCCTGCCTCTGCTATGGTTAAAGGCGTGTGCCACTGCGCCCACACCAGCTGTGATTAAGCATCTAGTAGCACAGTTTATCAGTTGTTATACTATCCCAGCAGGTCCTACCTTCTGTGTGAGTTATCCCACATAGTTCGGGTAAGAAAGGTCTTCTCAGTAAGTGCAGACAGAAAAAGATCCTTGCCCAAGAGCTCATAACCAATGATAGTGCTCGGTTTGGATCTGCATTTGACTTACTCCAGACTTTTTGGTTGTCAACATGTTGTGATCTCTGTGGCTCAGAGGAGTAGGTAGGCATGAGTGAACTGGAACCCAAGTCCATTTTGACTAAGATACATTGTTCTAGCCACAGTGCCCTTGGTGCCCTTGGAGAATCTGGAGTGGCTCTGGACACATACACTCACTCCTAACCAATACTTGGCAAATGGCATGCAGGCTGAGGGTAGGTTGACCTTCTGTCCTCACTTCAAGGGCCAGTTGACGTAGGTACAGGTGTAGGGTCCCTGCTTTCAGTAGAAAATGCCAAAGTTTAAAGACTAGAAGATTGCTGGTTGACAACTCAGGAGCACTTATTTTTATTGGTTTATTTTTGATAGCCAGGAACCTGAGGATGGACATTGGACCTGCTGGCAGGAACAGCTAGCATATGACCTGACCCTGCAAAATAGATATAGTTGTTTGGGATAGACTAGTGGGTACTGGCAGCTGCTGACAGACATGGCCTCCCAGCTGCTGCGTTCATGAGCATACACATAAACGTGTTCACATGCTAAGTAATTCACTGCCCAGGACTACAGTTTGTCTCCTTGCCAGGACTGTCCTGCTCTCTTCCTCATTCCGCTGGTTTGCAAGGCCACCCAATTCTTCCGAAACCCTGTGGCTGCTTTAAGTGGTCTAGGACCAAGCTAGGCTGTAATTCTGGTGCTCTAGGCTGAAGCAAGGAGATTGCTTGAACTCAGGGAGTTCAAGGCCAGCCTGGGCAACATAGAAAGATTCCTGTCTCAAACAAGAAAAGCTAAGGAGATTGAACTTGGTGCTTTCTATCCATATACAGGCCTATGGCCTCCCCTCAGGCTTACTGAGGAAGGGGACTCTATCTGATCTGAGCCTGTGCAGCCCACATGCTTGTGTGTGGATGTTTCTGGGTGTGAGTGGTTGGATCCTTTACAGCCAGGCTTTAGTTGTTGGATTGAGGCCAGGCTGAGCTGGGGGAACAAAGACTGTGCTTGCTTAGCTCAGAATCCTCTGTCTTTCCAGCCCATCTCCCTTTGGAGATCTAGAGGTGTGTTCGCAAAATCTGCTATCAGTGCCTGTCCTGCCCATACCCACCCACCCCACCCCGTCTGCGCCCACCCTGTGTACCTGCACTCCTGGGTTCTGGGCATCTTTAGCTGTAGACTCTTCTGTATTGTTGACAGCTCTGGCTGAGGCTCACATTGCTTGGTGGCTTTAAATGAGATGACACTACAGTGTAGCCATGCCTATACAGACAGGTTTTTGTCTGTCTCAGACTGAGGCCCCATGATGAGGCCCACTTACACTCCCAGACCCAGAAAAGCCCACAGAGCCTCTTGCTTTCAAAATTCTTATTCCAGTTACAACCTACACTTGGTGGGGCTGCTAAGCTGTGTTCTTTTTCAGTGCCTTCCTCTTGGATACGTTATAACTCCTGTTTTTATATAACTGAGCTTTCTGTTGAAATCATAAGGGGCGTGGCACCAACTTTCATGGATAGAACATGGGAAGCTTGACAAAACTCTACAGATATCAAAGCTGAGTCTGTTGAGTTCCTGAGCTGCTGGGACCTCAACCTGGGAAACATTAAGCAAAATCTGAGGGGTGGGGGAAGCCTTCACTCTAGGCTAAGGGCAACTGTCTTGGAGAGCAATACCCAAGTCCTTTTGAGACTGGAGTAGCCAATACTGATACTGCATCATCACAGGTGCAGGATCCCTTAAACAGGCCTTTTTGTGGACCATTTAGAGATATATTTGGAGGCATCCCTGTCAGTATGGCCTGAGGAGAGAGTGGCACCTCCCTGTGCATTTGCAGGGGTAGGGGCAAGGGCAAAGAGGTCTGTGACAGAAAGCCCAGTCTTCCAGTTTTCCTGGCCTGTCTCTTCATGCTTCCTTTGCTTCAGTCATCCCTGGGTAGCAGGAAATGATGTTCAGGAAGGAAGGCAGCCTGGGTACCTCTTCTCTGCCAGCATCTTTTCCTCTCCCTGCCCATCTGTTCCCATCCTTCTGTCTGCCAGCATCTTGGAGCTGTTCCCACGCCATTTGCTTGAGTTGAATCCCGAGTGGGGTAGGAGGGGTCAGGCTAAGCCCACTCATTGTCTGGGCCACAGCTGCTCCCAGCAAACTGGCGTCTAGACTGTGTGTAGGCGAAGAAGCACCATCTACACAGATGTGATTTGCCTGCCTGGTGCTCTCTGGGGAACTGTGGAATAAAGAGGAGGCCCAGCACCCCAGAGGAGAACAGGGTCAGAGTGTAGTGGTATCAAGTACTACCAGAGGCTGCTGGCCCTGGCAAAAACCATCACCAACTGGAGGGAAGGCATCTAACTCATTACCAAGGTGCAGTGGTTCATATACGTATATAAGATTCTTTTTCTAGTGGTGGTGACAGTCATTAAAACAAATACATTATTACCAAATGCCGGAAGAACGTGGACACTGTGTGTGAGAGACCAAGTGAGAGCTATTGGAGTGAGCTGTCAAGCTTGACTTGTCTGAGGAAGTTATGCGTACACTGGGGATGCCAAGGAGTTAGCCAAGCAAAGAGCAGGGACTGGCACATGCGAGCATCTGACTCCCAGGGTGTCTAAAGCTGGTTCACTCCTGCTGTTGTGACTGCTTCCAGCATGAACTTCTTTGGCAGAGTTCAGAGCCATATCTAATCGTGGCTCCCGCTCCTTCTGGGGCCTCTTGGATGTTAGGAGAAGCCCATAGTGATGGGACTTGTGACCCTCTGCATAAAGAAACTTTCCAGGATACCCTTAAAGGCTAAAGCAGCAGACAGATATTTTAGTGGATAGCAATTTAAACAGCGACACTTTCCTCTTCCTCTTCCTTCTCCTTTTTAAAATATAGTATCTTGGAGCTAGAGAGATGGCTCAGTGGTTAAGAGCACTTGCTGCTCTTACAGAGGACCTGGGTTCAATCTTCAGTACCTACATGGCAGCCCACAACTATCTTAGTTTCAGGGATCCAGTGCCCTCTTCTGGCCTCCCCAGGTACCAGGCATGCATGTGCTGCCACAGACATGCATGCAGGCAAAATACCCTACACATTAAAAGTTCGTATTCATTATGCTGGGCTGTTGGTGCTACCCACCTTTAATCCCAGCACTTGGGTGGAGGACTACACAGAAACCCTGTATGGTGGGAGAGGGTTAGTATTCGTTTTTCAAAAAAATTATCTTACATATAATACTCTCAAGTGGTCATATTAGATAATTCATTGTTAATTAAAATTAAAAGAAATTCAAGGTCATTCTTGATTACATATCAAACTTTAGGCCAGTACTCCTCAAACTTTTGGGGCAAGAAGTACTAAGCATCATGTATAAGGAACTATTTCCCAAGGTCCCCTAGATCATCACTCCTTGGAGATGACCTGGGCAGGAGTGGGTACCACAGATCTTTTGGCTGTGAGCACTGGAGGGGAGGGGGCACTTTGAAAACAGCTGCTCAGGGCTGGGGCTTGGTTGCCGGGCTGTCTTTAGAGTTTTGTTTTCAGCATCCACACAGTTCCGTCCTCCTCAGCATCCCTCCGGCCCCTTTGCAACATGAGTCCCCAGTCTCCCCTCTGCCATCTGTGGCTGTGCCTTCAAGGACATCTGCCATTGATGTGTGATGACTCTGGAGTAAAGGAGCTGTGGTTCTTCTGTCCTCGGGAATCTTGGGTGCGCCTTCTGATGGGGAGAAGTTGACAGTGGAAGATATGTAGTTTTCTGTTGGGTTCATGTAAAGAAAGTTGTTGGTTTACTCAACGGAAGGATCTTCTGTCTTGTCCAGAACTGAGAATGAAGCGGAGAGCGTCAGACAGAGGAGCTGGGGAAACATCGGCCAAGGCCAAGGCTCTAGGAAGCGGCATTGCTGGAAATAATGCCAAGAGAGCAGGGCCCTTCGTCCTGGGTGAGTGACCTCCGGGAAGTGGGTGTGGCCGTGTTAAGGACTTTCATTCTGACCAATTGTCAGAGTGCAGTGCCCACCACAGCTGTGCAGGACCCTGACCTGTCAGTGGAAAACTCAGGGCTGAGGTCATTCTATAGCAAATGTTGTCAGTTTTTGTCACCGGGCTCTCACCTCCCAGATAAGAACTCATAAGACTGTCAACAAGCTCACAAAAGCACACAGCTACATTAGAGCTCTTGACTCCCCATCTAAAGCACTATTTGGTTTTCTTGAATGACATGATTGATTTCTGTGTTTTTGAATAGAATTTCCCTGAACTTATATTTATTTAGTTGGGGGGAGGACTGTTTTGAGGCAGGATTTCTGTGTAGACCAGGTTGGTCTTGAACCCAAGGAGCTCTGCTTGCCTCTGTCTCTACCTCGCAAGTGCTGGGATTAAAGGCAAGTGCTATGATGCCTGTCACTGAATTTGTTATAGACTACTATAGAAATCCTGTGGGATTCAGTTTTCAGCAGGCTGAGGAGCAGCAGGACATTTTGCATGGTGTCTGAGTCCTAGCCAGTCTAGGCTGTTGTTGGCCAGGGCTGCAGGTAGTGTGGGGCCTGGCACCGGGGGCTTGGTGGGACTTTGGAACTACATAGCCTAGTTCCAACTTTAGACACCCAGCAAATAGCTGCTAATGGTACCTGCTACCAGCAGGTGGCCCTGTGCTGTTTGCAGGAGTGTAGAGGTAAATAGTTATGAAGATGGCTCACTTCTGCTCTCACAGAATTTAACATGATTTTTGAAAATAAAAGACTTGAGCTGAATACCCAGGAGATGAATAAGATGGGGCCCATAAGAAGAGGATCTATGGATAGTGACACCAGGAAAGGCCTTACTGTCTAGCTCAGGCTGGCTCAGGCAGGCCACCTTCCTGCATGAGCAGGTGTGCACCACACTGGGAAGTTTTTTTGAGGAATGTGTCAGCAAAAGCCAGGAATATATCAGGCAGATGCACACTTGTCCTCCTCCACTTTGTAAGAGGTAGAACTCTCCACACAGACTCTGGGGGCAGCATATGAAGAGAGCATCTAGTGAAGGCCTTGTCATGATGTTCTAGAAAGTAAGCTCATGGCTTTATGTGCCATAGGTCCCCGTCTGGGCAACTCACCGGTACCGAGCATTGTGCAGTGTTTGGCCAGGAAAGATGGCACAGATGACTTCTATCAGCTAAAGGTGAGTGAACAGGTCGGGACCCTCAGAGCCAGGGCTGTCCTAGCAGGCGCCTCCTCTTTGCCTTTGCCCCTTTCTTCCTGAGAGACAATCAAGTTTACAGACTCACTTACCTCCTGCCAGCCATACATGGTTGTGTGGGGTCACAGCAGAGGTGAGCCTACTCCCCTGTCTCTGTTCTCCTGGGTAAAGGAAAACATTTGCTCTTTTTCTTTTTGTGCTTCCCTAAAGATTCTCACTCTTGAGGAGAGAGGAGAGCAAGGAGTAGAGAGCCAAGAGGAAAGGCAGGGTAAGATGCTTCTGCACACCGAGTACTCGCTGCTCTCCCTGCTGCACACACAGGACGGCGTGGTCCATCACCATGGGCTCTTCCAGGTCAGTGCCTTCCGGTATTCTTTCTCTGCTGACTGTCAGGACCTGAGCAAGGGGATTTGGAATCAGACTAGAGCCATGCTCGCTGTACAGTACCCCCGTAGTGATTTCAGTCCACCAGAATTGGTCACAAATGACAATTTACAATGGCCAAGCTTGCTTGGAAGAGCTGCTTTTCTGAGGAAGAAAAGGAAGTCATTTAATGTCTCCATATTCTTTCCGGCTGTGTTGTCTAGATTGGCAGTTTAGACTGGAAGCCAGAGCAAGAGTTGGGGTCACCTGTGGTCAGTGTGATTATACCACAGTCCTTTTGCCTGCCCAGGCATTTCAGGTTGTTCTGCAGATACCCTTGAGCATCTTTTGTGTGACCTCAGACAGATCTCTGAGCCCCAGACCCATGTTCTAAAGAACGGGGAGAATCAGTGGCACCTGCCCTAAGGCTGGTAGCCAAGGCAGATGGATGCACATAGTGAACGGAAGGGTTCTGGTCCTGGCCTTTGTGACACCTGTTCATCATCACATTGTTGCCCTTCAGTGTGATCCCTGAATAAAGCAGGTGGAAAATGCTGATGAGGCTTCCCAGCCTGGGGTAAGAGTAAGGTACCACCCAGGCCACACCTGTCAAGGGCTTATTCTTAGACTCTAGAGGCAAATCCAAAAATTGGAGCCTTTTCCTTAACTGGAAACGAAGTTGAATTTAGTATCTTCATTCTGCTATCTTTATATGCTTGGTCTTCATTTGTATTTTTTCGGATGACAGAACAGAGGTAACCAAAAGCACTTGAATGATCATCTGTGACACTGGGCCCAGACCCTGAAGCAAGCAAAGCACAGATCTTATCCTGCTTTTAAGGAGAAATCTGGCTATTTGGTCCTCCAGGAATTCCCCAGAGAGCTTTGGCTATCTGCTAGCAGTGGCCAGGCCTTCTCTGGCCAGCAAGATCCCAGCATACATATTGCACCTGTTTCTGTCACACCGGGATACCTTGCAGTAAGGAGAATGACCAGGGCTGACCCCTGACTACAGCAGGCCACTCTTGGCTTATTTATCCTTGACATCA
Organism: Phyllotis vaccarum; assembly: GCA_033318265.1. Classification (NCBI taxonomy): domain Eukaryota; kingdom Metazoa; phylum Chordata; class Mammalia; order Rodentia; family Cricetidae; genus Phyllotis; species Phyllotis vaccarum. Next base: position 41,219,832 of record JARWLC010000003.1, read on the forward strand.
AGGAGGGAGGGATTGCTGGCTCCCCTTTATGCATGAGGAACTAGACTCATGAGGTGGAGCTGTGAGGAGAGCCCTTATCTTGCACAGTCAGGGTTCTCTAAAGGGGACTTATTGACTGGCTCCCAGGCTGTGGGTCCAGGTCCAACAGTGGCTGCCTGAGGACAGGAAGGCAGAGAATGTGGAAGTTCAGTCCACAAGTCTGGTGCTGAAGGCCTGAAGGAGACCTGTTGGTCTTCAGTCTGTGTTGGAGCCCACAGTTGGCTCTAATACTGGTGAGGGAATGCTGGAGTGCAGGGAAAATGGACTTGCCAGTGAGTGAGAGTAAGCAGGCAGGTCAGTTTCTCTTCTCCCCCCTTTTTCAGTTTTTTTGAGAGAGGATCTCATATAGTTTTGACAAAGCTAGAACTGGAAATGTAGTCCAGACTGGCCTCAAACTCATAGAGATCTGCTTGCTTCTGCCTCCTAAGTGCTGGAATTAAAGGCATAATCCACTATGCCTGGCTACCACCAGAAAATACGGCACATATATTTAAGGTTAATCTTCCTGCTTCAGATAATCAGATTAAGAAGATCCCTCCCTTGCAAGTGCACCACTTGGCTGGCAGTTAGTTGATTCTAGGTGCCACCAAGTAGAGAACCAAAAATCAGCCATCACACACTGAATACTGTGTGACCACTGAAGCTTTCTGGGAGTGACCACATCTTATGCCTGGAATGGTGGCACATGACTTTAATCTCAGCAGATGGATCTCTCTGAGTTCAAGACCAGCCTATTCTAATCAAGTACCAGGCCAGTCATGACTGTCTCGAAAAACTGAAAAACAAAAACACCCACAGTCTTGACATGGCTAAAAGTTACACTGGTGATAGCTGGGATCTGGGAGTTGAGAGGAGGAGGTACCCGAGGCCCCAGTTTCACTGCTACAGCACTGGCCTGAGAGGGACAGTCGGCTTTAAATGCCCAGTGCTGAGCCTAGCCCTTGCCCTGTGATGAAACTCTTACTTGAAGTGTTGAACTTGAGCATGTTAGGCGTATCATTTGACCTACAGAAGCTGGGCACTACCCAGTCAGGCTGTCTGCGTCTCAGTCTCCCACTCACTGGCTCCTGCCCATTGGTTTCAGTGATTTGAGTAGCCACCTGTGTATGCCTCACCCAGGGCAGTGGACATTGAGTCCCCTCCCTCTGGACTTCGAAAGGAGGGCCTTAACCCTGTGGCTTTGGCCTGTCTGTCCTTGCTTCCCAGGACCGTACCTGTGAAGCAGTCGAGGACACAGAATCCGGTCGGATGGTGAAGAAGATGAAGAAACGCATCTGCCTCGTCCTTGACTGCCTTTGTGCACATGACTTTAGTGACAAGACTGCCGACCTCATCAACCTACAGCACTATGTCATCAAGGAGAAGAGGCTCAGCGAGCGGGAGACCGTGGTCATTTTCTATGATGTGGTCCGCGTGGTGGAAGCCCTGCACCAGGTGAGGCCCGGGACTCCCTGTGCCACAGGGCTCAACAGAAAGCTGCTTGATCCTGACCTCACCAGGTGTGCTTTGCAGCTGGCAGTGTCCAGAAGGAAGAATATCTGCTGCCCTGGGCAACGTAGCCCAGTAGAGCTCCATGAAATAACTCCCCATCAGTCAAGAGGCTAAATAATAGGGATAGCTGTAAGAGGCAGTCACACAGGCGATCTGAGCTTTGGTAAGCCTGGCGTAGGCCGAGCCTAGAGTACTCAGTCACAAAAGGGAAGCACTTGTGCCTTGCCCCCACCTCCAGGCTGCAGCTTTTCTCTGTGGGATAGTTGATGGAGTGAGGCAGAGGGGGCTTTCCCATAAGCTGCTGCTGCTCTGAGTTGAGAAGTAACTGAAGAGACTGCTAGGCCATTTCTTACCCTCTTTGGATGCATGCCTGACGAGGCCTAAGAGACAGGTCCCATGGGCTTCCTGCCTTCCCAGACCCTGGTGAGCCTCCATCCTCTAACGTGGACCCCACCCCACTTCCCACTTTCTGGTGCAAACCATCCACTCATTGGTTTTCAGAAAAACATCGTGCACAGAGACCTGAAGCTTGGGAACATGGTGCTCAATAAAAGGTAAGAGACCATTCTCCCTCTGTGTGGCCTTCTAGCCACATGCTGAAGCTACCCAGTTCTCCGCAGTGTCTGTGGGATTCTTCAGAACAGCCCAGCTGCCCAGGGCTGCCTTGCCGAATCCAGGAGTTCAGAGTCACGGAAAGGAAAAGCACTGGTAATCCCAGAGTGGGGCAGAGGCTGCCTGGGTCTTGGAGGGAAGTAGGTATCACACATTGCTCTCTTGGGCATTGACCCTTTCGGCCGTGATCAGGGTAGTGGTGTAAGGTTTCAGGACCCATAGGAGGAAGGACTAATCTGTGGGCTGCCACCTAGAAAGGCAGCACAGGAGAGAGGTGTTACCTCGCCTTCTTTTTCAAGCCTCTCCCTCCCTTCCCCTTCTGGGTAGGTTAGAGGGCAGAAAGGGCTCTGTGTCTGTGGTGATTTGTTCTGTGATATGCTTGGTTCAGGAGGGCCCACTGTCCTTGTACAGTAGCCAAAGCCTCCGTGGCCAAGGGAAGTAGGCCACACAGGAGGGGCAAGGGCCCCAAGCCTCAAAGCTGCAGCCTGATGCACCATGGGGTGGTACTCTACAGCAGTGCCTGAGCCACCCTTCTCTCCACCAGGCTGAGCTTTCTGGTGTTGGGATGACAGACTTGTTTCTGGGGTGCAGCACCTACCCCCAGGTAGCTTGCCATTATACAAATACCACACATCACATACCAAGGACAGTATGGGGAGCTGGCTGATTAGTGAGGATGAACATGAAGGGATAAGGCACACAGTGTCACACTCTGCAGAGGGCTGGGGAGAAGAGGAAACAGGAAATTCCAGGGCTTCTTTGACCCTATCTGGCTAAGTGAGGAGTTAGGGAAGATGAAGAGGTGGAATGTGGGGGTAGGACCTGGCTCGGAGCCTGCCCTGCGCTGCCTCTCATTTGGAAACTGTGCTTCTTCGTCTTACTTGTGTCTTGTTACTAACTCTGAGCTGAGTTTGTTTCTCATCTGAAGAAGTGGAGTGATTCCACCTCACTGCAGAGAGCAGCTCGAGATTAGAGAGATGTAAAATTGCCAGGTAGGAGTTGCTGCTTCCTAAATACACCTCCGGTGTCAATTCCAAGGGGAACTGAGGTTCCTATGAGTGAGACAGAAGAAGCCAGGAGCTCCCACCCTTCAGATGAGGCTGCGGGCCCTGCAGTTCCCCAGGCTTGTCTGGGACTCAAAAGAAGAAGGCAGGTGTTGCGGGGTGCTGGCCACCTTGGCCCAAAGTTGTGAAGGATGTATTGTCTTAGGATGACTTCCTCAATGTGAGCAGTTACACCTGGTTCTGGTACACTCAGAAACCAGAGGCAGGGCATCACAAGTTTGAGATCAGCCTGAGCTATATAAGCAAGAAAGACCCTGTCTTTAAAAATTTATAATAAAGAAGAAAACTTGGGCCCTGTTTGTCCCAGGCCCTTTGTGGTACATTGAACAATCCATGTCCCAACCTCTGGACTAGAGAACCCGGACTGTTAATAACAGCTGCTTGTTGGCTTACTGGTGCTCTAAATGAGCATCCCAAGGGTTGTCATAGAAACATGCAGTGGGGCTCCTGCCTCTTTCTCTTTTTCTATCCCGCAGTGCTACATGGTCTGAAGGTATATTTTGGAGTCCTCAGCACAGCTATAACAGGCCTCAAGTACCTTTAGGACAGACAGATTCCAGCTACCTTTCACTTGAGTACCCAGATACTCAGGAAAGCTACAAGAGGACATAGCATGGAAAGCCCCTCACATTCCCAGTCATCCTTGGCATGCCAGCCCTTCCCACCCTCTTGCCTAAGCTAAGCTCTTGTGCTAGCCAGTGGAATGCAGACAAATGGGACAAAGCCCTCGGAAGGGAATGAGATGAAGCAGGGGCTGAAATCTGAAGTCCTCCTTGGAGTTATGTGAGGCTGGCTGTGGATTCCTTCCTTCTTCCTCTTGGGTAGGCTAGTTACATACCAATTCCTAGAAAAGCAGAACATTGTGGTAGCCCGGGGCCATAGCTGATGTGTGACTCACTCAAAGCAACAACCCCTTGCTGACGCACATCACCCAGCCACCCCTCAGTGCCCTTGCCCTCCTGTCAGGACCAGCTGGGGGGTCTGGGACTCCTGGGGAGCTGTATGCCACCCTGCCAATGTGGGTGGTGGTGGTGAGGCAGGCAAGCATTGCCAAGCTTTAGGAGGTCTCAGAACTAACTATATTGTTTTCTGTGGGAGAGACTCCAGGTACCTCAGTGGCAGAACAGCCACCATAGGCAGAAAGTTAGAAGGACCTAGAGCAACACCAGTGCTCCAAGGTGGTTATCACCTGTGTCAGAGATAGTGTCTTTTCCTAGACTCTCCTAGACATGCCAGCTGGCAGAGAATAAGAGGCTATTGGCAGCTTCCTCAGGCAAGCCTGGAGCTCTGTGCCCACTGTGGACCATCATTTTACCCAGTCAGATCCAACCTGATCCTGAGAGTCAGGTTTTCCCAATTTTCCCCCTCATAGAAAAGAACTTTTGAGTTTAGCAGGAGCTTCACACAGCAAAGAAATGGCAGAAGCTGCACTGGGCGCGCTGCCCCTGCTTGAGCTATCCTCCCACATCCCAGCCCTCAGAGACCGTAGGATACATTTGTGGCTGCAGTAGCCAGCACAGAAATACAGTGCTGTTCTGTAAAACCTTATGGTCCTATGTCAGGAGCAGTGACACAGGACATGCATAGCTGGGGCATTTTGCATCCCTACATGCAGATGAGCGTCACTGAGACCCTTTGTCTACATTCTTAGGCTCTCTCCTGCAGGCCACCAGGCAGGCATCTGCAGGGCATCCTGGGTGAGAAGAACTGGAGCCCACATTACCACTGGGAATGTGGAAGACAGACTTGCCTTTGTTTGTGCCAACCCCTTTGCCAGCAGAATTCCCTGTGGTAGCTGAAGGGCTCTCAGAACCTCTTGGATGCAGCTCCTGGGGAAATCCACTTGCAGCCACATATCCCACTCTTGAGTCCGCCCCTTCTGTCCTGGAGACTATTCTAGAAAGAGGTACACAAGGCCCCTCATTGAGCTTCTCACTGCTGTCCCCAGCTGCCATGCTCAGCCAGTAGGCACAGGCTAATGCAGTTAGGAAGGAGACACCCCTCACTGGTGCTTTCCTAGGTCCTCTTGGGAAAGGCCACCCTCCCTTTCACCCCAGCTTTAAGTGGGAGGACCACACCAAGAGTGTCCTAGAAAGGTTCCAGGCCAAAGCTGCCTGCTTGATGACTCTCAGAGAAGGGCCTGTTTTTTTAGGCCAAGACAAGAAATGAGTCAGCCTGGATGGAACAGAAGGAAAAGTCATTTGGGCCTGGGCTATTCCAAGGGGGCTCTAGGGCCTAACAGACCTGAGCTTGGACCAGTTCTCTCAAGCTCTGTGTGACCTTGGGCAGGTCCCTTTACGTCTGAAAAGTGTCCCTCACAGGCCACTGTGGGAATAAATGAACATAAATGCGTCCTGATGAAAGGACTGAGTGCTAGGCCCAGAGCTAGCTAGCTTTTTTTCCTGTGCCCCACCCCCTTTATTTCTTTTGTAGCAGCTGAGCATCTGCTTGCCTCAGCTCCCCTCCTTATGCTGAGATAAGGGATCTCCTGGAAGACTGGGCCCAACTTACTAAATGACTCTTAGCTGTTTTATATATGGGAGCCACATTCTGCACTGATGTCAGTGTTACCTCCCAAAGGCCCTGCAGCTCCAAATGAGGAATATCAGAAAAACGACATTGTCCATGACAGTGCTAGGTTCATATGGGGAATAGGGCTGGTGTGCACAAGCCCTGGATTTGACCCCTACCACTACAGGAAACGAAACAGCCACAAAGGTTTTTGAAAACAATTTCTCATTGTCTCATGATGACTCTGAAATGTGCCCACTAAGCCTGTGTGCATGATGTATGGCTGCAGCCCATGGTGACCTGCTTACACTTCAGGTCAGTGCCTCATTCACAAGACAGTGTGAGTTCTGTGTGCTGAGCCTTCACAAACCCATGCAGCAGGACCCCCAGAACGCCTACAGAAAGGCTGTCTGCTCAAAACTGCTAGCAAAGGGAACCCCAAGGTGGCAGAGATGGCCTTGGCAGCATCACCAACTCACAATACCTTCCCTTTCCGAAGTGAACTCCCTCTCTGAGGCCTTGAACCAGTGAAGACTCAGATCAACAGCAGTGTGCATGCCCTACCATGAAGCATAAAAGCTCCACCCTTCCAGTGCTGAGTCTTCCAGGTGGCTTTGCCTACAGTGGGGTTTTTAGAAAGATAGAGTGGTTGAAGTTGGTTATTTGTACCATTCCTCTGTGCTGATGCCCTCCATTCCCATTCTGTCAGCTCTGAGGATTGGGAGGATTGGGAAGAGGTGAGGTGACACTCACCTAGTTGGATGCCAGGGCTTTTTGGAGAGACCCCTAGTCCCCAGAAAAGATAGACCGGGGCCAGGGAAGATAGTTCAATTGCTAAATGCTTGCCAGGCAAGTATGGAGGATTTGAGTTCAGGTCCTTAGCATAAAAAGCCAGAATGGTGGCATGAGCCTATAATCCAATCTATCCCTGTTGAGGAATAAAAAAGAGGTTCCCTGGGGCTTGCTGGCCAGGTAATCTTGCCATTTGGTGAGCTCTGGATTCAATAAGAGACCCTATCTCAAAAAATCGTGTAAAGGGGGCTGTAACACCACTCTCGGGGGATCTACTGCCCTCTTCTGGCCTCCACAGGCACCAGGCACTTAAGTGGTACACAAGCATAGGAGGAGGAAAGCTGAGTGGTAGTACACACCTTTAATTCCAGCATTGAGAGGTCAGAGAGGGTGGATCTTTGTGAGTTCAAGGCCAGCCTGGGTCTACAGAGTGAGTTCCAGAACAGTTAAGGCTACACAGAGAAGAAAGGCCAAGCACTTGAAGACAAAACAGCCATGCACATAAAGTTTAAAAAGGTACTAATGGAGAGAACAATAGAGAAAGAAACCAGGTATGGACACACACAGACATCCGTCAGGTGGAGGGGAGGGTGTGATACAGGATCAGCTTCCAGACTCCACCAGAATACTTGGAAACTTCCCATGGGACCAGAATCCCCATGTGAGGCCCAGGCCTGGTATACTGTGTGGTTACTGGGCTTCCCGTCAAGAGGATGCATAAGTCTCTGGTAAGGCAGGGAGGTGAGGACCTGCCCACTGGCCACAGCACAGTGAGAAGGAGGGTTAAGGTCATTCACATCTGCTGGTCTTTTTCCCTGCATGTGAGAATGAAGGAACCGAGGTTGCAGGTTACTCCCAGTCTTTCAATATTGGTGAAAATCTCTGGGAACTGCTCCAGCTCTGAGCTGTACCCCTGAGATTCAGCCAGAGCAGCAGGCTCAGGGAAGGCAGTGTCCTCTTGAAGAGAGGCTTGTCTGCTTTTGTTTTGACCAGGGACCTGACACGGCTGGGTCTGTGTTCACTCTCTTGTCTCCCATCCTCAGGACCCATCGGATAACTATCACCAACTTCTGCCTTGGGAAACATCTTGTGAGTGAGGGGGACCTGCTGAAGGACCAGAGGGGGAGCCCCGCCTACATCAGTCCTGATGTTCTCAGTGGTATGCATGTTGTGGCAATGCACTCCTTGAACAGATGGCGGCCTGAGGGCAGGCCCTGGACTAGGTGCTGGGGCTTTCCTGAGCCCAAGTCAGTCCTGAACCGTCCTGTCTAATAGAGGAATAAACCATGTTCCCACACCAGGTTAGAGCTAGGGGAGAGAGAGAGCAAATAAGGGCACTAAGTGATCGTCCCTGGGATGTGACATTTCCGCTGCAATGGTAAGAGCTAGAAGCCCAGCTGTTTGAGCGTAGCACCACACATCTGGCATCCTTAACTGAGGAGGCAGAGGCCAGAGGATCTTCAGTTCTAGGCCAACCTGGGTCACATAACAAGACCCAGTTTCAACACTCCTGCCCAAATAATGCCATACTGCTGTCTTAGGGACAGTCTCACAAAAGCCCTTTACATGGACACAAAGGCTAAGGTAGCCTTTTTGTTTGGCACCTTCAAAAATTAGTAATACATTTCACTATGACTTTTTACTCCTTATGCATATATATCTGTGCTATTTGCTTTCCCATTCCTCTCCATGGCCCTCTGGTCCCTTCTCCCCAAACAGTCCCTCCTGCTTTTGGGTTCCGTATGCCCTTAGAGTCTCCTTTCCCATTCCCCTCCCTGTGATGGAGACATGCAGACCAGACTACTGACGAGGAAGCTGTCAAGAGGCTGACGAAGTAAATGTGCAGGTGTGGGCCCAGGCAGGGAGCACAGTAAATGACAGCATCCTCAGATGAGGGTGAAGGGTGAGGGTATGGGTGACCGCCACTGTGTCTACAGACGCACTGCCTGCTCTGAGTGTACGAGGAGTAGCTAGTTCCCAGAGTTTCCTAGGCCAATGAAGATGATCCAGAGTCAAGAGCAGGGCACTGGCAAAGCATGCAGGAGCTCAGGGGACTGCACTGAGCTTGCTCCGGGACATGGAATGGTGAAAGGACCTGAAGCACAGGTGGAATCTGGGGTAAGGAGCTGCCCAGTACATCATTCCAACTGAGTGTGCATATGCTTTGTCCCCAGGCCGGCCGTACCGGGGCAAGCCTAGTGACATGTGGGCCCTGGGTGTGGTTCTCTTCACCATGCTTTATGGTCAGTTCCCCTTCTACGACAGCATCCCACAGGAGCTCTTCCGAAAGATCAAGGCTGCTGAGTACACCATCCCTGAGTGAGTCCTGTTTCCTGGAAGTGATAGGGGAGGGACCAACTGGCTTCCCAGGATTTTAATAAGACAGCAACAATTCTGGGGTCCTGGAGCCACTGTGTCAAAGGTCAGCCTGCTGAGGCTTCTTCCTGTTCCTCCTTATCCAGGGATGGGAGGGTCTCTGAGAACACAGTGTGTCTTATCCGGAAACTGCTGGTCCTTGACCCCCAGCAACGCCTGGCTGCTGCTGATGTCCTGGAGGCCCTTGGTGCCATCATTGCATCTTGGTAAGTGGCTTGCACAAGGCCAGGACCTCACATGCTGCCATCCTGCCCAGATAAGCAGCCTATTTCTCTTCTATACCATCAGCTTCAGATTACCCTAAAGTCAGGGCTATTGGGGGGGGGGGGGGTGCAGAGTGAGTATCTCCTGCCTGCCAGGCATGCCTTGCTGAGTTCCTACCACAGCCTGCAACAGATGTCCCCTCTTTATTGAACAAGAAGATAGAGGCCCAGAGCAGTCAACCATGTTAGAGGCACTGACTGTAGACAAGTCAGGAACAGTAGGGACCTGTCTAATCTGACATGTCCCCTTCCCTGCAGGCAGTCCCTGTCCTCTCTGAGTGGACCTTTACAAGTGGTTCCTGATATTGATGACCAAATGAGCAACTCTGATAGCTCCCAGGAGGTGAGTGCAGAGGGATCCAGGGATGGTGCAGGGCTTCCTTCCCTAGCCTGCATCGGAGAGCCACTTCTGGCCTGTCTGTGCCCTGCCCACCCGAGCTCCCTAGCCGGAGAAGAGACAGCTGGCTGACACAGGGTCAGCTCCTGGGAGGCCCTAGTGCCAGGCAGCCACCTGGACCTCTGCTGGCTTCCTCTTCCTCCCCAAGTCCCGTTCTCTCCTCTCTGACTCCCTGGGTTCTCTCTCGCCCTTCCTGCTTTTCCTTTTTCCCCTTTTTTGATGATTTATTTGTCCCTCTTCTGTCCTCCCCGTTCCCTGCCCTGGAGAAAGTGCTGTGACAGTGTGGGGACAGACAGGAGAGCTAGGCAGCAACTGTGGGTGAGCTGAGGGTGCCCCCCAGGAGGGTAGTTGGACCTGGGCTGTTATAGGGACCAGGCAGTGGGCAGGTAGGCCCAGGCCCCCGGGAAGCCCTGCCCAGCTCCCATGCACTATACCCTAAGTAAGGCCTGGAGAAGGAAGAACCCGAGGAAAAGTAAACTGATGTGTCCGCAGTCACAGAGCTTGGCAGCAGGGGAGTTGTGCCTTGGTTCCACTAGTCAGGACCTGCCACTGCACTCCTGCATCGCCCGCTTGCACAGGATGAGGCTCAGCTCAGGCCATGGATTGGAGAGTAGTCCTGCTCTTAACCTTTGGCATGCATCAGCCCTCAGTCATGCCCGTCCCCCCCCCCCCACACACACACACACACACCATGGGTGAGGATGCTAATGCAACCTGGAAGGTGGAGATCCAAGTCAGAAGACAGGGTTGTACACAGCAAGAGCCTCCTGCAGCCACTCACATCAATAGCAAAGTGAGGGCCAGTTGGCTGGAGGGCTTCAGGGCCCCACCTTAGCCTCCAGGAAGATAGAGCCTGAATTGTGATGCCCGAGAAGCATGACCTCAGAGGCCAAGCTGTCCAGCCCTGGCTCCCTGTGTTCTCTCTTCACCTTGGTCTTTTGCTTTCACAGGCAAAAGTCACAGAGGAATGTCTCAGTACGAGTTTGAGAATTACATGCGGCAGCAACTGCTGCTTGCTGAAGAGAAGAGCTGCATCCACGAGGCCCGGGCGTGGGTGCCCAAGCGGCAGTTTGGTAGCATGCCACCCGTGCGACGGCTAGGACATGATGCACAGCCCATGACCTCCTTGGACACAGCCATCTTAGCACAGCGCTATTTGCGAAAATAGTGCCCTCTGCTAAGGCACCAGCCCCAGCACATCTCTCCTCGGCCCACCTCAGGTCCAGCCATTGGGCCTAGGCTAGAGGCCAACAGTGCTGGACTTGACTCCCAGGCTGCAATAGGGACAGGGCAAGGATAGGGACAGCCCAGGTCATAGCCAGGGTCAACAGAGGTACCACAAAGCTACCTTTTGGGATGATTGCTTGATTGTTTGTTTTAATCTGAGAATCCTAGATACATGATCTGCTTTTAATGGCATTTTAATCTACCTCTGTCTCTAACCACGCTGTCTCTGGACAAGTGCCAGGAGGAAAGAGGGGCCTATGCTTGACACCCAGGCCCTGGGACAGCTACAGCCTGGCCAGGCCACTGCTCCCCACAGTCCATATAAGCTGACCATGCAGCTCGCTACTGGCCCCCAGTAAGCACCCCTTCCCACATCCATGTCCCGACTACTACCCCCTCCCCAGGGCTGCCCTCAGTCTAAGCTTTGGAACACTTTCACCTCATCTTCCGCCCAGTTCAAATATATTTATTTTTTTACTGAACCCAATTTCTCTCCCGTCTCTAGGTTCAACCCATGGCCACTCTGTGCTGACCAGCCTGGCTGATAACGGGGCCCACATCTATATGTAGGCTCCCTTCTCATGCCCAGGCACCTAGGCATTCTCTCACCAGTTTCTCTCCACTCTCAACCCACCAGGCCCTCTGTTTCTAGACATGGCTCTTTCTTTGTCTCAGTAGCTTCTGAGGTGCTGCACATGCACATTAGCCCTGCCTCCTCCATCCTTCATGTGGTACCCAGGTAGCATAGACATAGTGTGAAGGGACCTGCGGCCAACTTTGGAGGATGCTCTGGGCCTGCTGGGGACAGGACACTTGTGCTCAGAGACCCTCCCACCCTGACTCAGACATGTATCTTTCCCAGCAGACCTTGGGCAGATACCTACCTTGGGGGTAGAAGACTTGGAGAAAAACTTGTAGTACTGGGAACCTATACCTGCCTAGCTTGAGAACAGCCCTGCTACCCTTTTTGAGCCGAAATGTTGAAGTGGATGCCCGTCTTGCCAGAAATGCTGTTCTCTCCAGAATGCCCCTCCTTGCACTGGACTTCACACCCAGTACCAAGCAAAGACCCAGCTCTGGAGGCCTACACCCTGGTCCCTCAGGGAGGGCGATGCCCCCCCTTCTGACAGTCCTAGACCCTTCCTGCCTCTTGCTCTCCAGTGGGGGAGACCATGTTTCCTAAGTGTGAGCTGCCCCTCACCCCCTGAAAAGCTGACTCACTGTGAGTGACCTTGGGCAAGTTCCCAAACCTCCTTGTGCCTCAGTTTCCCCATCTGGAAAAAATGGGGCCACCTCTTGCCAGCAGTAGCAGGGCCGCCCATGCCCCCTCCTCCCCATTTTCCCCATCCCTGGGCACCTGTGCCTCTGTTTTGTTGGGTCTGCAGGAGCCCCCCCCTGAGCCCAGCATTACTCCCCTAGCACCCAGCTCTGCCTCAGTTCAGCCATCCAGCACCAATGTCAGGGCAGGGGCTGGGCTGGGGGAGGGCTCTTTTTCTATATTTATTTGATAATGAAGTCTCCTAAGGGAGCTGAAATGCAGTCAGCCTGGGCTCCTAGCCCATGACTGCCCTCCAGTGAGGCTCTGAGGCCTGACTAGGTCCCTCCTGGGTGGTGCCTAGTGTGTCTTAGGTCTTCATTCACCGCCCTCCTTTTAAAAGCAATACCTTCAGGTCTGCAGAGCCCATTGGAGAGCCTGCTACCTTCTGAGGTTCCCCCTCGGTCTCGTATTTCTGGCAATGCAGATGTGAGGAGGTTGGGCCTGCCCTCATGGGTGTCACACACTGAGAAGTCCTATTGTAAAGAAAAAAACAAAAAACAAAAAAAAACCAAAATGGAAAAAGTCACAAAAAAGTTTGTATAAAGACGTATTTTTGTACTACGTGGGGACTCTTCCTGCATGTCAGCAATAAAACTTCCTGATCTGGAGCCACCATGGCCTACAGCAATGCCTCTGTTCCTGTCCTCAATCTGGTTGGCTATTCCAGCCCAGCAAGGCAGCTCTTGTGTCTCTGGGCCTGACAACAGATGCACTGCCACCTCAGGCCAGCAAGCAATCAAGTGTATGTGTATGTGGCGGGGGAGGTCCTAGCTTGGCTTGGCCCTGCTTCTGCCCACTATAGGCAGAAGGGTGGCAGGGCCTTGACAACTAGAAAACCATCGCCCTCTTTACAAAGTCCCGTGTTATGCTAACGCTCCTTGTCCCATGTGGTGTGGTGAGAGACTTTATTATTGGGGGGAGTCAGAGACAAAGGACCTCTGGAAGGTTGGAGAGATGGGAAAACAGAAATAGAAGGGGTTGAAGGTGGAGAGCCTTTTTAAATGGAGCTGCTAGGACAGAATCCTAATATCTCCACATGCCTGCTGTAGGGAGCTGGGGTAAGGAGCTGGCCAGGGCTAGCCTTTTCCTGTACTCACCTTGAGAAGGCCAAGGGTGCCTTCCCCCCCTTTCTTCCATTGCCTAAGTTTAGACTGTAGGATGTACTTCCCGGCAAAGCCAAGAAACATTGATGCTTCCCTAATGGAGAGGTAGACTGGACCATCCCTAGCTGGCCAAGTTACAAAACAGGCATCACACAAATGCAGCTTCTTCTAGATGGGCCTGATTCCTATGACTGCTCTGCCTTGCCCCTTCCCACAGTCCACATTCTACCCTACATGGACCCCTGCCCATCTGACCCAGGTGCACCGCCGCTGCCCTGGACCTGGTCTCCATACTCAAAATTGGTCTGGCACCCGACTTCTCAGAGCTGCCCGGTTTGTTTTGCTTTTAGCAGTCAGACTAAAGAGCCCTATTTCTTCAGACACTTTTCTTTTTAAAATTTTTTCTCTCAAGTGCATGGCTGTTTTGCCTGCATGTGTATCTGAGTTATTTATGTGCCTGGTGTCCACAAAGGCCAGAATAGGATGACATCAGATCCCTGGAATGGGAGTTACAGGTGATAATGAGCTTTCATGTAGGTTCTCTGGTCCTCTGGAAGAACAGTCAGTGCTCATAACCTCTGAGCCCTCTCTCCAGCCTCTGCTTTATTGATCTGTTGGGACTGCTGATCCTTTACTAATTTTCAAGTTCTGGTTTGGCTTATTTTTTCAACTCCATATAATAAGCTGAAGTTTTCCCATCCAAGAGCCCAGACCACCTGATCCCAGCTTCTTGTCCATCAGTCTGTCGTTTCTTCATTACCTTGATGCCCCAGGCTGTCTCCGGAGCTGTTCTGGATGAGGCACATGTCTCTCACACTCTCCCTATAAGCCCCAAGTTCTGCCTTGAACCACTTTTCACCTCCATTGTGAGTGGTAACACTCTCATCCCCAGCCCTGTCTCTTCTGCCCCTGAGAGTCCAGGTGCCACAGGGCCCAAAGAGAGCCATCTAAAACTTAGGTATAGCCGGGTGCAGTGGCATATGCTTGTAATCCGAGGTTTGATCTCTGTGACTTGGAGACCAGACTGGTCTACATGGTGAGTTCAGGCCAGTAGGGGTTACATAGTGAAGCCTGGGGATGTAGCTTTCCTAAACATATGTGAAGGCCTGGTTCAATCCCCAGAACTACATAAGCACCCCATCCTGGTAATGTCAGCATGGGAAGTAGAGTCAAGAGGATCAGAATTTCAAGGTCATTCCCAGCCATGAAACTGTCTCAAAAACACAAAATACATTATAATGTATAAAACGTCAAAGAAGAGACCAGAGATGGCACAGCAGTTAAGCACACTTAAGGCTCTTTCAGGGGGCCTGAGTTTGGTTCCCAGCAGCCACATTAGGTGGCTCATGGCTGCCTGTTACTCCAGCACCAGAGGATATAATACCCTCGATTGGCCTTGCAAAGCATTGCACACAAGTAGCAAATGTAGACACATATACATAAATTTGTTTCTCAAAAAAAGCCCAGCAGTGATGGCACATGCCTTTAGTCCCAGCACTTGGGAGGTAGAGGTAGTCAGATCTCTCTCAAGGCCAATCTGGACTACAGAGTGAGTTCTAGGACACCCAAAGCTATATAGAGAAACCCTGTGTCAGAAAACCAAAAATAAGTAAACAAAAATAAACTAAAGAAAACATAGCTGGAGAAATGGCTTAGCTGTTGTTCTTACAGAGGACCCAGGTTTGACTTCCAGCACCCACATGGTGGCTCACAATTGTCTAAACTCCAGTTCCAGAAGGAACAGACCCCTCTTGAACTCTTCAGGCACCAGGCTGGCACATGGTGCATAAACATACATGCAGACAAACAGTCACAAATTAATAAGCCTCGGGTATGGGGCCTGTCATAGTGATTGTGTTTGGTTTCTGTTGTTATAATAAAGACCATGACCAAAAGTAACTTGGGGAGGAAAGGGTTTGTGTCATCCTGTACTTGTAGTCTATCATCAAGGGAAGTCAGGGCAGGAACCTGGAGGCAGAAACTGAAGCAAAGCCATGGAAGAATGCTGCTTTTCTGGCTTGCTCAGATTGCCTTCTAACCCCAGGGCTGCCTGCCTAGGAGTAGCACTGACTGGGTGGGCTGGGCCCTTCCACGTCAATCAAGGAAAGGCCCCACTGGCCTCTAGGCCAGTCTGAGGAGGGCATTTCTCAGATGAGGTTTCTACCTCTCAACTGACTTGAGCTGTTTCAAGCCAACAAAAAACTAGCCAGTGCAATCGACCCCTTGTCAGCTTGACACACACATACCTCACAAACATAACCTTTCTTTTATTGTTTATTGCCAAGAACTTGAGGTCATTTATTTATTTTGGGTTTTTTGAGACAGGGTTTCTCTGTAGCTTTAGAGCCTGTCCTAAACTCACTCTGTAGACCAGGCTGGCCTTGAACTCACAGAGTTTTTTATTTTTGTTTGCCAGCTTGGTCTACAGAGTGAGTTCTAGGACATTCAGGGCTGTTAACACAGAGAAACCCTATCTTGGAAAAAAAAAAAAAAAAAAAAATCAAAATCGAGCTGGAGATGTAGTTCAGAGGTTAAGCACACTAGCTGTGCTTCTAGAGGTCCTGAGTTCAATTCCCAGCACCCACACAGTCGCTCCCAGGCATCTAGAATGAGATCTGGTGTCCTCTTCTGGTTTACAGGCATACATGCAGAACATTTTATATCTAATAAATAAATCTTGAAAAAAAAGGGGGGGGGGAGAAAAACCAAACCCTGGGAGATGCAAAGTTCAGCTGCCAATAGCCTTGGGCTTCTCTAAACCACAGTTTAGGTGTCCTGACCCTGAGAAAACTTTATACCAAGGAGATTTTGCCTCAGTGTTGCAGGTTCTTCCTAATCACAAATGTCTTCTCAGCCAGGACAGACCAGCATCAACTCTCTCAGTAAAACAAAGGTTCACCTCAGTGGCTCTGATCTCTTGTTAACCACCGCTGATTCTTCAGCCCCAGCTGGACCAGAAACCATAGGTTCTTAATTCAAACTAGCACATGAAAAGCTAGTACCGGGGATCTCAAACCTACCTCAGAAACTTCAGTCTGATAAAGGGATTTTTTCCAGCTGACAGACATTTCTTGCTTCTCAGATAACTACAGCTTCTGTAATGTCAACCGAAAACTAACCAGCACAGAGAATTTGGCTGGGTGAGGCAGGAGGATACCACAAATTCAAGGTTAGTGTGATCTGCACATCAAACTCAGTGCCTCCTGGTTGATTTACATAGTGAGACACTGTCTTAAAAATAAAACCCAGCAAGATGGCCCCAGCGAGATGTCTCTGGGGAAAGGTGTTTGCTGCCCAACCCACACTGGGGGGAGAGAATTAACTCTCATAAGCCTGCTAAGAGTCCCCTGACCTTCACATGAGCACCACTGCATGTGTGCATGCACATACACCAACTAGTTTTAAATAATAATAAAAAAAAAACAGCAGCCGGGGTGGGTGGAACAGGTTTGAATTCCCAGCTGTCTACAATGTTGAGGGAAGGGATCCCAAATTCAAGGCTAAGCCTGAGCAACCTAGTGCCCAACATGAGAGGCCCTGGAGTTCATCCCCAGGACTAATTAAACAAAACCACAAAAAAACCAAAATTGCATCCCTTTCCTGATCACAACCTTGAATGGCTTTGGGCCCACACTTGATGAAAGGCAGAGGCCTAAATCCCACCCCCAACACACACACACACTTACCCTCAGCCACTCCATTCCACCCAGCCTCCTGATCCTCAGCAAGCCAAGAATGTTTCTATCCCTCAGCCTTGCTTCTGCTATGTTCTTCCCAGAGACCCCAGACAGCCCATAGACAGGCAGATTCTACATCATGCACAACATAACAAGAAAGGACTTTATCAGAGCCTGAAATCTTAACTCCATTTCATACATAAACAGAAGAAATTTGAGTCTACACAGTACAGTGAATTTTCTGGAAAGTTTTATTTGCTTTTTTTGAGACAGGCCTTTTTTATGTATAACAGTCCTGGCTGTCCTGGTACTCTGAGACTAGGTTGGCTTCAAACTCACAGAGATCTGCCTGCCTCTGGATCACAAGTGTAGGGACTGTGGGCCACCATGTTCAACTATTTTCTGGGGATCTTAACTGCTTCATAAAGTAGAGGGAATGTATACTTTGTTGTTCAGAGCTTTACTAACCGCAATATTCCAGCACCAGTCACATACGTTCGTCACCCTCTTAGCAACAGACCACTGTACAAATACATGCCATTTTTTAAAATGATCTCATAGCCATTGGCTTTGCCTGTATGAGGGTGTTGGATCCCTTGGAACTGGAGTTAACAAATGGTTCTAAGTTTTCATGTCGGTGCTGGGAATTGAACCCGGGTCCTCTGGAAGAGCAGCCAGCACTCTTAACCACTGAGCCATCTCTCCAGCCCCCATGCGTGTCATTTTTATATCATAGGACAAAGTGGAAGTTGGTTCAATAGCTGAATTTCATTTCCAGCACCATGAACAGCACAGGAGGAAGCACCTGGAAGGGCAGCTGAGTGTCTTACCACAACAGACTTCCTCAGCTGTACTCTGTCTCTATACAAGTTCAAAGCCAGGCTCCACTACTCCTGTGTGAACCTCCAAGCAACATAACATCTCCAAGCCTCGTCTTCGTCCTCTGTCAAATGGGATCCACATTACCAACTCACAGGGAATACCAGGGACATTACCGTTACCCTTCCCTGAGCAAAGTTTTCTCCAGGACCCACTTCCTAGCCAGTGGACCAGGTGCTGGGGGCATGGGGATACTGGGAAATGTAACAAGCTGTAGAAGGCCCTGAGTGTGTTCCCCTTTCCCATCTCTCTAGGACCTTGCTTTTATAGTGGGAGAAACTTGAATGTGGAGCTCAGCAGTGGGGGCCAGCCCTACGAACTAAAGTGGCCAGACACAGACTCCTTGCTGGATAAGCTAGGGCCCTGAGGCCTCTTCCAGTCTGGATCCCTCAGTCCCTAACCAGCCAAGACCTGCCTTTCCTGTTTCCTTTCTAGGCCTTCCAAGATGACAAATCCCTGATCTCACAAGCTGATTTGAGGGCAGAGATAAGCCAGGCAGAGGACAAGTGGCCTGGTCACATAGGCAGAATCTGCATGTAGATGCAAGCTAGATGGACAGCCATGAGATTCTACCATAGGAAAGAAACAAGTGGCCTGAGAACTATGGCTGGCAGAGGCAAGCAGCCACTGTAGACAGCCACTGCAGCTAAAGGCGTTAGGTACCTTCTCCAGAACTTTCAATAGCTCTCTACTTCTCAGAGTCACAGTGTCACTTCTAGTTTAACAGGATGCTGTTATATCAGCTTACAGGGGCTGCCTGTAGACAGTAGCTGATCAGTAGTGTGCATCTGCAGGGTCCGTCAATCATCTCAACACTCCCTTTGTTTAGGCATAGTCTGTTTCCCCAAGGCTGAGTCTCACCTAGCCCAGATAGGGACACACATTTGCCTAGAGGCAGACAGGCCTGCTAGCCACAGTGATGCAGACTGCTTTGCAGAAACCTATCTCAAACTACACACCATATTCATATGGACCTGCCCAGAGAACAAACTAAGGTACAGACTCCTCAGTACATAGAGTTGCGCAGGCTGCACACAAACATCTGCATGGTTGTTAGACCATGCTTCTCAACCCATTCCCAACACTAGCCTCTCACAGGAATGTCCTGGAGACACGGGGATGAGCCCATGGTCATCCACCAATATCATCATATATTGAAATGCTGCCCCAGCCTGGGTATTGATTCTGGTCCTACCTACCTCTCAGCCCCAAGTAACCCAAGGTCACATCCTTGCTGGTCCCCGGATTTTCTCCAACCTTGCTTTGCTGTTGGGAATTCCTCCTCCAGAAGACCCCCAGTGTCAGTGTTCAGGGCTCAGGCTTTACACAAGACTCCTTCCTCCCTGTTCTCTTGAACATCTATTGCCAGGATGCTAACTTCATTCATCTTGTCTCTCCTTATTGGAAATGGTATTTGTGGGCTGGGGCTACATCTGCCTCTTTAGTGGGTACCTGAAATCTAAAATTCAACTCTCACAAGAAACAAAAAACACGCAGTTGCCAAGACTCTCTTCAGTTGCACAGCCCAAGGCTGAGGCTAAATTCCTCTTCTCTCAAAACCACCTCCACACAGGAACACTCCCTTCAGGACCACCTGCCTCTTCTCCTGTTTCTCAGGTTAAGACCAGACCACTGCCTTTCAGTCTGCTCCCTACTTATCACTTCACTCACAATGGCATCTAAGCAAGTTCCTTAGCGGAAAAGCTCCTGTGCAGCCTCATACCAACCGCTCTCCTCTATGACCCCACAGATGTTGTTAGCTCCCGGCAAGTAGGGGTCTTCATTCATTGCTCCTAACCCTTGTTCCTGCCTAGACACTCTCCTCCAGATCTTGGCATGAGTGCTTTCTCCTGAGACTCAGCTCTTACCTGGGTGTTCCTGAGAGAGCTGCCCAAGGAGTTCCCCATCACATTAAAGGCTTCCATCACCTCCTTAGCACCTCACAGCCTAAGGGTGACTGCCTCCTCCTGAGAGTTTATAGTCTCTTTATTCTGAATCTCCATTCTTAGGTGGGGCCAGGCACCTACTAACGGGGGAGGGTGTGGGGGAGTGTTGGGGGGGTTTGTTCTCATGCCACACTGAAATGCTGAAGCAGCATTATATGCAAAAAGGTAAGTACACACAAGCCAAGAGGCCTCACAAAGCAGACTAAACAGTCACAAATACACCCAGGTGCGAATCAGCCCACTCCTTTCTCCATCTCCTCTTGCCCCCTACTTGAACCCAGGCTGCCCTGGGGAAGTAGTGGGGGGGGGGGTTGTCCAGCAGCTAGGACAGGGAGGGGGTTAATGGCCCTCAGGCAGCGCCTACAGCTATGCCTGCAATTTCCTCTCCCCATTCTTTCCCTCCTCCTTCCCGAGATTCCCGCCAAGAAGGCCTCCCCCTCACCCCAGCTCCAGCAGAGTGAGGGGAAGGGGGGGGGCGGTTGGCCGGACGACTAGGCAGAAAGAAGAGCCCAGCTGCAGATCCCCTAGCACACTTCGGTACAAGCCTTGAGTCCAGGTGGAAGCACACGTGTGAGTCTGGGCAGGTCCAGAGGGCAAAGCAGCCAGGACGCTGCCTGCGCTTGTAAAGGAGGGGCGGTCCCGCTGGGGTCTGCAGCGTGCAGGGGCCTGGCTCGCTGCCGAGTCCTACAATCATTAACCTTGGGTGACCACGGCAGCTGGACACACTCAACCAGGCCCCTGGGAGGAGGGGTAGAGAGATCCTCTCTCCCGGGAGGACCAATGAGGACGTGGGGTACCAGCTGACTGTATTGGGTCTACGAAAGAGCTGGAGAGATGAACGGGGAAGGACCCGCCCCCATCACAGGAGGAGCCAGGCACAGGGAAGTGGTTTGAAGCCTAGGACCTACGGCCAGAGAGTTGTGGGTTCAAGTCCTGACCATGTGGCAAAGTTCTTGAAGATCTTTATGACTCAGTTTACACAATCTGGAGATTTAATGATAGCCACATTCTAGGGTTGGTAGGCTTAAAAAAAGGAACCTCTACAGGGGAAGGGGAGTTCCTCCGGCGCCCTAGCCTTAAGGATGTTTAGAAACTAACGATGTTGTTACTACTGGCGGGGCGGCCCCTGTGAGCGGCCTCCCCAGCGGCTTCCTGTAGGGGAGCAGGGGCCGCCCCCTCTCCCCTTCCTCCAGGCGCTCTTCCTCCCGCCTCTCCGCCCCGCCCCGCCCCGTCCCTCCTCTTTCCTTAGAGGAAACTTTCCGCCGGCTGGTCCATCGGCGTGTCCGGCCTCACCACGGTTCGAACCGAGTAAGGCGGACGGGGCGGCCCGGCCCGAGTGTATGCAGCCCCCGGGGAGACGCAACTGCCGGGGGCAGGCAGCGGGACGCTGAGCGGTGAGCGAGCAGGGCTGAGGCTCTGCAGGCGGAGGGGTGCAGGAGGGAGGCGGCAGGGGAGCCCGAGGCACCGCCTCGTCAGTCCGTGCGCTGGGCCTCGCCCCGGGACCCCACGAGGGGGCGGAGCGTGTGCTGCTCTGCCGCACCCCGAGATGAAGGGGCGTCCGCAGTGCAGTAAGGATTCCCTCTAGCAGAGCCCAGATCTCCGACCAAATGAGGGGACATGCTCTTTCCCAGGGTGGAGGAGCTGCCCGAGGAGGGAGCACCCTGGGCTCTGGAGGACCTGACCTGGCTAACCTCGCAGGCTGACTGGTGAGCTGCACCCCAGCAGCATGGATGCCCCAAGGAAGGATATGGAGCTACTCAGCAATAGCCTGGCGGCCTATGCACACATCCGAGGTGAGGGCCAGGCCTGGGAGCACGGAGCCCGTCCATCATAATCCAGGCAGCCCTCCACACCCTGCTGTCCACCCACAGTCCATCCCCAGATGCCCGTCCCCTGCTGCCCTTCTGTTCTGTGTCCCAAGCTTAGACCCTGGATCTCTCCCAGATGGGATGACTCCAGCCTGTCAGGCCCCTTATGACCTCCGCTTCCTGCTCCTTAGCTAACCCCGAGAGCTTCGGCCTCTACTTCGTGCTGGGCGTCTGCTTTGGGCTGCTGCTGACCCTGTGCCTGCTAGTCATCAGCATCTCTTGCGCGCCTCGCTCGCAGCCCCGGGCCCCTGCTCTGCGCCGAAACCCTCGCAGCAGCACCCTAGAGCCTGAAGATGAGGATGACGAGGATGAGGACACCATGACGAGGCTCGGCCCCGATGACACACTCCCCGGCCAGGAGCTGTCCACTGAGCCTGACGGGCCCCTTAATGTCAATGTCTTCACCTCGGCAGAAGAGCTGGAGCGAGCACAACGGCTGGAGGAGCGTGAGCGAATCCTGCGAGAGATCTGGCGCACCGGGCAGCCAGACTTGCTGGGCACTGGCACTCTGGGGCCTGGATCTACGGCCACGGGTACACTGGGCCGTATGCACTATTATTGACACACGACCCACAGCATGAGTCCCTAAATACTGGACATGAGACTGAACCCAGTGCTACCCCAGGACCTTCAAACTGCCTCTGCTCCCAATTCTCCTGGTGCTATTGGGCGTGGATCGCCGCCTGCTAAGCACTCTTCAGTGGGCAGGTGTGGGTGGGAAAGGAATGCCAGGTCCCACCTTCTCCTGGTAATAATGAATGACCAATGAAAGCTAGTCTCAGTGACTCGGTTTCTCATTTAGTTACTTGCCTCTGCTTTCAGCAGGTTCCCAGGCTCCAGCCTAGCAGGGGAATCCCAGGGCTCACTACTTTTGCAGATCACACACACACACCCTAGTGGGGCGGGGGGTGGGGGGTGTGGGGGTGTCTATCCAATGCATGCTTCACAGACCAAAGAACCAGCCCATTACATACCTCATGTGTTTGAATACAGGGCGGGTATTACAGGCATTCCTCAGAAATATGTTCCTTACTAGCCAATGCTTGGACAAATGTTACCTAGTCCTCTGCTCTATGACCTGCCCTGGAATGTCACTGCAATCACACAGGGAAGCCTAAGGCTCAGACCTTGATGCTAATTCTGTTAGACTTAGTGCCTGAGCAAGGCCAGGAGTTCGCTTCTGGGCAGAGTATCATTCCAAGTGAATAGACACAGGAGTCCCTTTGCGCAGAGGCTCTGGGAGGAGCTGGGCCCAGAGAAGACTGGCTCCACCCCTCTAGTGCACAGCTGGGTTTCTGAATCCAGGAGGGTCTGGGCCCCTCTACCCTGCACGCGGCACAGGGCTGGCGTCCGAAGGAGACTACCCCCGCCCCCAACCATCCGGTGTTTAAAAATAGCCTTGCACAGGCCTTGAGAATGGTAATGGGAGCCACATGTTGACCAGATGTGCCCTAGTGAGGGCGCCAGGAATGCGGAGGGCGGAATGCTGGTTGGCCACGCCTCACAGGGACCAGACTGGTCTAAGAGTTCAGAGTTTTTACTTCCTTGTTGTTTCTCAAAGTTGTGTGCAAGGACCGGAGTGGCCCAAGCAGGATGGACGTCCCCCCAGGTCGGGCTGAGGTTCTGCCTGAGCCTGCCCTCATTTCCTCGGTGTTTCTGTCTGTGTCTGCGCGTGTTTGAAGGACTTCTGGGTCCTCTCCATCTTTTGAACCTAGTCGGGAGAGGGCTTCAGGGACCAGAGCCACTGGCTACTGCCCTCCCCCGCTTGGGTCCGCATTTCACCCACCTCCAGCGACTGGAGCTTCTCTTTCTCGGCCTTCAGCTCCTCCCAGACATCACTCATCTTCTGTCTGTGGATACCGGGTTCAGGTGAGACACTGGACCCTTCCCTTTGTCTCCCGCCCCACCCCACTCTTCATTACTGCCCACTTACTCCATTTTCAACTCCAGAAGCTCTAGCGCGCTCTTTAGCGACTCCACTTCCTCCTTTAAGGATGCTGCATCCCAGTTGATATTGTTTTCGGAAGAGGTTAGTGGGGCCACCGGATGAAGTGTAGGAGCTTCTTCAGGGGGTGGAATCTGCTCGATAGTAGGTGGTACTTGGGGTATGGGGACTGATTCTTTTGGAGACACCTGCTTTTGGGGATCCACCCCTTCGGAAGGCAGCTCTTCTTTGGGGAGTGCCTCTTTCAGGCTTGTCTCATCTTTGGCTGGTAACTTCTCTGGAAAGGTGGCCTCCCCTACAGCCGACTCATCTTCAGCCCTGGAGTAGGCTGGAGAGCCGTCCCCATGTTTCACCTCACAGCAGGACCTCCTTGAGGAGCTGGACAGTTGAGGGTGTGCCACCTCAATGTCAAGTGCAGGAGACTCAGACCCCTGTGTGTTTCCTCCTTGAGTCAAATTCTGGCACTGAGTATTGTCTCTAGAAGGCTCCTCTTCAAAGAGCATGTGCTCAGGGGTCAAGATCTTTACTAGTGCAGGGGCACTGTCCACATGAAGGGCCACCTTCGGTTCAATGGTTTCATCCTTAGTTGGGGCTTCTAGGGCAGGAGCCTCATCCACAGTAAGGGCACTCCCTGTAGTGAAAGCCTTGTCCAAGGTGGTATTCTCTGCAGTGGGAATTTTGTCGGAATCCAGGGTTTTCTCTGGAACGGGGTTCTTTGAAGTGGAGGCTTTGCTGGGAGTTGGGATCTTCTCTAGGCCAAGGGTCTTATCAGGAAGCTGAGTCTTCTCTGGAGTGGGGGTTTTATTTGTGGAGGGGGCCTTTCCTGGGCTTCTCTGGTCATTCTTCTGGGGTGATGATAGGGATTGGGTCTCAGTTGGAAGCTGGATACTTTAAAGGATCTTCGGTGTTCCCCTTGGGATTTTTCACCCTTGCACAAAACACCTGTAAGAACCATTTCCTCCCAGTAACCCCTTCTCCCCGGCCTCTCACCTGACTGAATACAGAATGCTGTTGGGAAGTCTGGGTTCTGGATCGCTTTCTCCCAGATTGCCTGGGTCCCCCATTGAGGAAACTGCCATTGAAGCCTATGAGAATAGAATTTCAGAGACCTAAGCTCATCTTTAGCCCTCAGCACAACCTCTACCACATCCCTGCCTTCCACTGTAGAGAGTGAGTCCTTACCGGAGTCTCGGGAGGAGTGTTTCTGGCTGTCCCCACTGGATGTGGAAGATGTCCTGGAACATATTTCCATCAGCAACAAGAGACAGGCAGAAGGGGTTTCTCCTCTATACCCCCTCCTCCCTAATGCCCCCCTACTCCTTACTTGGCTTTGCTAGTTACTGAGGCAGCTGCTGCCAGTCTCTTGACAGAGGGTAGGGATGTTCTGGGCATCAGCTTTTTGGGTTCCTTAATAGGAGCTGGGAGGAGAGAGAGAAGTAATGTCCATCTGCTTAAGTCATTGGCCATGTACTGTGCTGTGCTGTGCTGTGCTATGCACAGAAACCTGACAGGAGATAAATTCCATCTGACTTTGGGAGCTCACCCTGGGCTTCGGGTACCGTGCTGAGGATCACCTCAAAGGCACACATAGCAGGCATCAGGGAAGGCTTTGTTGAGGAGAAGCTCTCTATCCTGCCAGATTCTGATCCAATCTGAAGACCTGTCCATTGCTTGGTGCCCGTAACAAGTTCTCTGGTTCAGTTATTTCTTGTTAGACCACCAATGCCCCCAACTCCCAACAGACACACACACACACACCTTTTTTTCCCAAGACAGGGGGGGGGGGGTCTACTTTGTAGGGCTGTCCTAGAACTCAGTCTGTAGACCAGGCTGGCCTTGAACTCAGAGATCCACCTGCCTCTGCCTCCCAAGTGCTGGGATTAAGACGAGTGCTTTAATTTCCCCCTTTCTAATCTCAATTTAGTCTATTGCTGTCTTGCACTTTTGAAGTGACCTCACCCAATCTTCTGGGTTTAATTATCATCAATAAACCAATGATGTCCAAATCCCCAACTCTGTGACCATGGAGACCTCTCAGTCATGTCCAGCTGCCCCCTCACCAAGGTCATGAGCTCCAAGGATGACTAGAATACCTAGAGACTGAGTCTCAAACAGTTCAGCACCTACCTCGTATTTCCCACACCCCATAGCCCCTGCACCTTCCTCCTTTATGTCTTCATGCCCCCTTCATTTGCATGGATAAGGCAATGAAGAAATGCCAGCCTTCGGGGCTCCCTCCTTGTCACCTTCATGTGAGCTGCTCTGACCACTGTGTCTGTGATTTCTCCCCCATCCCCACACTCACACACAGGCTTTGGAGCCTGTCCTGGGATTTGTTTGTTTGAGACAGGATTTATCTGCGTAGCCCTGGCTGTCCCGGAACTGGATTTGAAGACCAGGCTAGCCTTGAACTCAAAGACCCACCTGCCTCTGCCTCCAGAGTGCTGGGATTAAAAGTTATGTGTACCCTAGCCATTAAGAATAGATATGCACTTTCTGAAACAGGGTCTCACTATTGTTACCCAAGCTGGTCTTCCTGATACCTACAAGTATCTAGAAGCAAGCATAAGAACAGCTAACAGGAGTATACAAGTTTTAATTTTTTGTTGTTTTGTTTCTGTGTTTTGAGATAAGATTTCTCTGTGTAGTTCTGGCTGTCCTGGAACTCAAAAACATACACAAACAAACTTTTTTTTGAAACAGGGTTTCCCTGTGTAACAGCCCCTGGCTGTCCTTGAACTCACTCAGTAGACCCACTTGCCTCTGCCTCCTGAGTACGGGGATTAAAGGCAAGTGTCACCACTTCCCAGCACAAGTTTTAATTTTTAAATAACTTTCTAAATATCTATGTGTGTGCCTACAGTATACAATCTTAAATTCGCTGATCTGGATGTTGTGGTGCATGCCTGTAGTCCCCACCTCCTCTGGAATGGGGAAGTAGTTAGAACACTGGGAGTTCAAGACAAAACTGAGCTATGTTGTAACACCTTTTCTAAAAAATAAATATTAAAAAAAATCCCAACAGCTGGGCGTGAATACACCTTTAATCCCAGCATTTGGGAGGTAGAGGCAGGCAGATCTCTGAGTCTGAAGCAGCCTGCTCTACATATTGAGTTCCAGGACACCTAGGGGCTGTTACACAGAGAAACCTTGTCTCAAACAAATAAACAAATAAATTTTAAAAAATCTCAGGATAGGCTCCAAAACTAGAGAAACCCTGTGTGTGTGTGTGTGTGTGTGTGTGTGTGTGTGTGTGCGCGCGCGCGCGCGCGCGCGCGCGCGCATCTGTATGTGTCTGTATGTGTGTGTGTCTATCTGTGTATGTCTCTGTGTCTGTGTATGTCTGTGTGTGCCTCTGTGTCTGTGTGTGTGTATCTGTGTGTGTCTGGGGAGAGGA
The DNA here is from genome assembly GCA_033318265.1 of Phyllotis vaccarum. Lineage (NCBI taxonomy): Eukaryota > Metazoa > Chordata > Mammalia > Rodentia > Cricetidae > Phyllotis > Phyllotis vaccarum. Next base: position 41,246,737 of record JARWLC010000003.1, read on the forward strand.
TCACAGACACAGTGGTCACAGGAGGTCACATGAAGATGACAATGGGGGAGCCCTGAAGGCAGTGGCATCCACATCAGGAAAGCCACTCCAACATGTGACACATACTGACTTAAGTCTACGACCCCATGCTGTAATAAGCACAGGCTTTTATTGCCACTTTTAATTTTTGCCAGTAGTACTGGAACTTGGCAGGTGAACCCTGTACTCCACTGTCCTCATCTTTGAAACACCAATAACAGTATGGACCTTGTAGGGCTGTGCTGAGGTCTGGGTGACTCGAGACAGGTGTTTAGCACACAGAACTCAGTATGATTAATCCGCAGTATGATTAATTATTAAATCTAATAAATTATTATATTTGGCTAAGTGATTTCTAGGGCCCTCCTACCAGAGAGCAGTTATACTCCTGAGGGTAGTTTTCTGACATTTTGGGATTTAAAGGGTAGGAGAGAATCTGAAGAAATGGCTCAGCACATAAGAACACTGGCTGCTCTTCCAGAGGACCTGAGTTTGATTCCCAGTACCTGCATGACCACTCACAACCATCTGTAATTCCAGTTCTTGGGGATCCAACACCCTCTTCTGGCCTCCATGGTCACCAGGCACAAGCATACATGAAAGCAAAACATTCATACACAAGATCATTTAAACAATTAAAAATAGAGGTACACAAATAGAACCAGGCGTTGGTGACAACCTTTAACCCCTAGCACTTGGGAAGCAAAGGCAGTGGATCTCTCTGAGTTTGAGGCCAGCCTGGTCTACAGAGCAAGTTCCAGTGACAGCCAGGGCTACACAGAGAAACCCTGTCTCAAAAAGAAAAAAAAAAAAAAAAGTAGACCAATAGAGACCTGTGTATTCTAGTTTCATTTCTGTTGCCGTGACAAATGCCTTGATAAAAGAACATAGGAAGGGTTGGTTCAGCTTCCAGTTCCAGGTTACGGTTTATTACTACCAGGAAGCCATAGCAGGAAACTTCAAATCCACAGACAAGAGCAGAGAGAAAATAAATACACAGACCCTTCCTTGCCTGCTGTCTCTCAGCCAGAAATCTCCTCCTAGGCTGCTCTGGACTCCCTGCCTAGGAAGTGTTACCCGCAGTGCATTGGATCCTTCTATGTCAACAATCTGGCTCCTTTCGAACAGGCCTAATGCTCAGTTACCCCTTGTCACCTTCCCTTAGGAAAGCTAACTGGGGAAAGCTAACTGGGGAAAGCTAACTGGCTGCTGGCAGAAGCAAAATCAAATCCTCCTGGAAATCGTTTCAAAGGCTTGCAAGGCCACCACAGCTAACATCAGGTCATGGAGCTCATACACGCAAAAAGGCAATGCCACTCTGAGCAGTCAGCAGACCCAGTTCATCAACTGGAATCATGAGGTATGAACGGGACACGAGGCAAGAAACAGAGGAAACTGAGGATGTATAAGCAACAAAGGGATTATGAGAAGCAAACAGAAAGCTGTGTGACTATGGACAGCAGCACCCTGGGGAAAGCCACAACGGAAACCCATGAGCTACGTGTATACAGACAGGATTTACCATACAAGTTAAAGAGTGCAGGAAACAGCCAAAAGCTACAGAGAATTCCTAAATGTGAAGTGGGGTGGGGGTGGGGGATATGATTGAGACCAATGTTCTCAGCGAGGTGGTGCCTAAGTCCTCTTCCAGAAAGGCCGCTAAGAAGATGGACAGAGGACATTTTGAGAGCTTCCTCCCTGTGGCTGCTCATCCCTTCCCCCAACACGGTCCACAGGATGGGTCTGCAGTGCAGGGGGGCGGGGGAGGGTGTGAAAGTATGGGTTTGGTAGCTGAGGCAGCTCACCTGTGTGACGCCCTCAACACAACCAACGGAAGAATAGATGAATGGTTCTTCATCAAACCACAACTGTGCATCAAAGGACAACATTAACTAAGGGTGACTGGGGGCTCAAGAGAAGGCTCAGCAGGTAAGAGCGCTGGCTGCTGCTCCCCAGATCAGAGCTTCAATTCCCAGCCTTTGCCAGTTCACAACCATCTGTAACGCCAGCTCCAGAGGATCTGCTGCCCTCGTATGGCCTCCAAAGGTACTGCATATAAGCAATACACAAGAGATGCAGGCAAAATACCCACACACATTAAAAAAAAAATGACAACAAAATGAAAAGATAGGAAAAAAAATTTACAAAATGATAGACTTATTTTATTTATTATTACTATCATCATCATCACCATCATTTTTGGTGTACTGGGGGGTTGAAACAAGGGCCTGCCTTCTGCTTGCCAGCGCTATCACACAGCTATAGCTCCAGGCTTAGCCTTTCATGTAGAACATAAAGAACTTAGTAGTAAAGAACACAATCCAACTGGAAAAGTGTCCGCAGAGCCAGTAAGCACAAAAGCTTCTCAGTGCCAGGGCATGGCGGCGGCTGCAGCGCACACTTTAACCCCAGCACTTGGGACAGTGGCAGAGGCAGGCAGTGAGTTCAGGGGGGCAGCCTGATCTATGGAACTAGTTCCAAGACAGCCAGGGCCACACAGAAAACAAAACAAAACAAAACAAAAAAGGAACGAAAGCTGCTCAGCACTATGAAGCTCTGGCTGAGTGAAAATTCAAACCACAAGAAGCCCTGCCGTCCACCAGCATGACTTAATGAAGACATTAAGGAGATCTTCATATACTTGCTGGGAGGAGGCAGAGGACCATGGGTTCCAGACTAGCCTAGATTAAGGTTTCCTGGGGTTCACTGTCTAGAGACTTGCCTTCAGAAACAAAGGTGGTGTGTACTTCCCATGGTGCCTTTCCCACTCTTCCTTAATAAAGTCTAAGAAACCAATGTTTACTCTGCTCAAAAACGGGAAAAAGAGAAAAGGAAGGTAGAGTGACAGAGGAAAATACACAAAGTCAGCCCCTGGCTTCTGCATGAGCACAAACAGCTGAGTACATCCACACACACACACACACACACACAGAGGCACACTTTTCTAGAGAAGACTATGGTCAGTGGGTAAAGCACCTGCCATGCACGTGTGAGGACCCAAATTTGGATTCCCAGAACTCACATAACATGCATCTATAATCCGAGGACTCAGGGGCTGGAGAGAGAGCACAGTGGTTAAGTGCACTTACTGCTCTTGCAGAGGACCTGGGTTTGATTCCTGGCATCCATCAGGTGCAAACACACATACAAATACATAAATTAAAAAGAGTAAATAATAAAAGCTAAAACCAAACAACAGCATTCCTACATCCAGATAGAAGGTGGAGATGGAGAATACTTAAAAGCACAAGGGACCCCATCCTAAACAAGACAAGACGAAGCCTGGCTGATGTGGGATGTCTTCTGTACACTGTTGATACCGTTGGTTAATAAAGGGACTGTTTTGGCCTATGGCAAGGCAGCCTGGAGGCAGGTAAGAATTCCAAGCAGAGATAAAGACAGGATGGTGGAGTCAAAGAGACTGCAGACTGCTACCAAAAGAGCAAGATGTAAAAGTTCGTAAGCCATGGAGCTACCATGTGGCAAGACAATGAAAATGGGTTAAGTCGTAAGAGCTAACTGGTAATGAGCCTGAGCCATAAACAAACAGTTTGGAATTAATATAAGCCTCTGAATGATTATTTTGTAAGTGGCTGTGGGAATGGGCACGAAAGATTCCTCTAGACCACATGCCTGGACAGGTCAGAAACATCACCTGACACCCACGCCTCCACACGCATGCCATGGAACACAGGCACACACACTCACACAAAAACACGTGCCAGGCATGCTGGCATGCACCTCAATTCTTAATATTTGGGAGGTGGATGTGGGTGGATTTAAGAGAGCTCGAGTGACATGAACCCTATCTCAAAAGAAAATAAAAAGATGGAAGCAAGTTATAAAAATCTGGGGAAGGGTCTGGGGAGGTAAGGCCTTGTCATATAGCTCTAGCTGACTAGGAACTCATTGTGTAGAGCAGGCTGACACAAATGCGCAGCAATTCTGTCTCTGCCTCCAAAAGTGCTTAAGATTTCCAAGTATAAGTGGTAGTGCTAGTTTTGAGGAGATGAGTTCTTTTAATGCTTTTAAAGATTTAATTTTTATGTGTATGAATGTTCTGCCTGCATGTATGTATGTATGTATGTATGTGTGTGTGTGTATGCAGAGGTTAGAAGCGGGGCAGGGGGAAGTGTTAGAATTTTTAGAACTGTAGTTATAGATGGAGCTATGACCACCATGTGGACAAGGGGAACCAAACCTGAGTCTTCTGTAAGCATGAGTGCTCCTAGCCAGGTGGCAGTGATGGCGAAGGCCTTTAAACCCAGCACTTGGGAGGCAGAGGCAGGGGGATCTCTGTGAGTTTGAGGCCAGCCAGGTCTACAAAGTGAATTCCAGGACAACCAAGGCTATGTAAAGAAACCTGTCCCCCCCCCCAAAAAAAAAGCTGAACATTCACTTCTCTGGAATTTGGCTACAACCATGTACAATGTTGAACACTCAGCACCGAAGAAACAGCACAGTGGTTAAGAGCACCAGCTGGCTCCCAACCATCTGAAATTAAAGCAGTCAGGGATCTGACGCCCTCTTCTGGCCTCTCTGGACACTACATCTGTGTGCTTTAAACAAACCAAAAATGTTGAGTCATGCTTTCAAATACTAGATATGGTCATTTAAGGTAATACTTCCAGCTTACAAAATTTTACCTTATCAAATTGTGCCTCTCCAAAACTTATGTTTTCTTTGAGATACTTTGGTTATGTTCATTAAATAAAGGTTCTCCAAAGAACCTCGGGTCAGCTTCTGCTCCTAGGCAGCTACAGTAAAGAATCTGTACCTTCCTCCACAGTGCTGCTTCCACACCAACAAACCCCAGATGTTTTGAGATGGAGCCTAGTGACAGAGTCACAAAAAATTCAGAGACAAGCCTCTTCCTCTGAACAGGCTTCTGCTTCCTTCGCCACCCTTTCTATTAGCCTTCAACTTAGGTTTGTACCCTGTCTCTTCCATGTTTTACTTACTAAACTCGACCCTATACCCAAACAAAATGTTCCACATGAATTCTCCAAATAGTTTTCACCCTATAATAGCCCCACGTGTTCCCAATACATCTGCAAAGGCCTTTTAGATGCTGTGGAGACACTCTAGCTACAAGAGACTTCCATCCCTTTAACCCCCCACCAGACATTCCTCCTCCGCCTTCCCTTCCTCCCTTCCTTTGATGCTCTGCCGCTCCCTACTACTTCTGCTAGGTCCTTTCGGTGTAACAGTCCTGGCAATGGGTCCAGTCACTGTCACCCTGAATCAACTCAATGCCTACTTGCCCTCACAGACCCACTCTGCCTTTCCCACCCTCGGCCCCTTCCCCAACTTTCCCAGAAAAATCTTAGTACTATTCAGTAACCAAATCGTCTGCTTGCAGCCCTCTAATAATTATTTTCCAAGTCTTTTCAGTAATACAGAACAATTGCTTGACCCACTGAACTTTTTCTGCTGCTATGACCAAAGGACCCCTCTGCAATGGACCCCCTCTGACAAACTGTCTCTTCGCAGCAGAAAGCAGCTGTATCATTCCTGCCCTTCTTTTTATTATTTATTTAGTTTAGTTATTTGTTTTGTTTCTTTGGGACAGGATTTGACTGTGTAGCCCTGGCTGTCCTGGAATTCACTCTGTAGACCAGGCTGGCCTCAAACTCAAGAGATCCTCTGTCTCTGCCTCCCAAGTGCTGGGATTAAAGGTATGCGCCACCACTATGGGGCCAACATTTATTTTTCAATCCTCTTTGAGTTAAGAATGACAGTTTCTTGCTAAAAAAGAAAAAGAAAAAAAAAAAAAAAGACTACAATTCCCAGCTTCTCATGAGGAGGACAGCCAAAGCCATTTTCATGACTTTATGAGGAGCCACATCCTCTGTAGGCATTTTGACCATCTACACACAAGGTGACAAAGATTCTCTCTTGCTGTAAATAAACATGATTCTGCCTAAGATCAGACCAAGTCCCTTCTCTCTATGGGTACCTTTAAATAATCTAACAACAGTAAGCAGTTTACTCAGTGAGCCATCGGCCCACTCCAGAATTTATCTTTATGGACTCTGAAGCACAGATCTAAGGTTGTAATAGAGCTCAGTAGGGGAGCACTTGCCTAGTTTGTGCAAAGCTCTAGGTTTGATCCTTAAAATCACCACCATCACCAACAGACACACCACACAGGGCTCAATGATAGTCAGTGCTAAGAACCACACAGAAACATTAGCATCTGAACACATACAAGGGACTCACACAGCGTTCACATAGTTCTTACAAGGGTCTTGACCCTTCCCTCCCTCCCAACTGCAGCTCACAACTGTCTGTAACTCCAGTTCTAGGGGACTTGACACCTTCACACAGATATACATGCAAGCAAAAGAACTAATGTTTATAAATTAAGAAAAGAAAGAAACTTATAGGTCTCCCATATAACAGTCCCCCAAACCATGCTTCCCAGGTACTCACCTGGCTCCCGAGATATAATTTTTCGTGGGACCAGCTTCTTGATCTGGATGAAAAAGAAATATGAGAACCCAAGGACAAGTCCCAAAACTTCTAGGTCCAGCCTCATTTAGAGGTGACCCTCTAGTTGGGTTCAAGGAGTTCCATATGCTTGTGTTTTGTGTGTGTGTGTACCAGTGAGTGCCTCTGTAGAAAACATGCACTAGTACGCAGGCAGGCAATAGGTTGGATCTTTCTTGACCCCTCCTCTACTTTTTTTTGTTGGTTTGTTTTTGAGACAGGGTCTCTCTGTGTAGCCCTGGCTGTCCTGGAACTCACTCTGTAGACAGGCTGGCCCTGAACTCAAGAGAGCTACCTATTTGTCTCCCAAGTGCTGGGATTAAAGGTGTGCATCAACACAAAGAATGCAGAATTCTTTAAGGTAGTCTCCCAACCAAATGCAGCTCACCAGGATAGTTTGTTCTACCTTCCTGAAGCTGGAAACCCAGGGGTGCTGCATGCCCATTTCTGTGGGTTCTGGGGGATCTGAACAAACACTAAGACTGAGCCACATCTCTTCAGCTTAGCCCTAGATGCTTATCTGCATCTCTTTATCTAGTTTTCCAGCAAATGCCATGATCCCTGGCCTTTGCTTTTCCTAGTTTTTGAGTCCAGATTTCTCTGGGTAGCCCCGGCTGTCCTAAACTTGCTCTATAGACCAGGCTCATACTCTGGGATCCCCACCTGTCTCTGTCTCCCTAATACTGGGACTAAAGGTGTGTGTCACCATACCCCTTTTTCAATTTAAAAAACAAAACAAAACAAATGTTTCCTTTGTCATCCTGCTGTCTGGTTCAATACTCACTGGGGGCGGTGGAAGCACAAAGTTGTCTGGAAATACTCCTCTTCTGCCTCGACATTCTCCTTCCCACCAGCCCTGATCCTCTGTGGTCTGGTTGAGAAACAAGCCAGTGGGGAGGTGACCCTCACTCACATCCCTCTCGTCTGGGTCCCACTCCTTACCCTTCTGTACCCCCTAATCCTCTCACACCTTTCTCAGAACTTTCACCAGGTCCCCCTTGTGCAGCGCCAACTCATCCGGGGCCTCAGGCTGGTAGTCAAACAGGACCCTGCAGGTCTCAGGGCAAGACACTGAGAGAAGGACATTGTACTGTGTAGCCTCCCCCATCAGCCAGTGGCTCCCTCCAACAAACTAACTGGTTCCCTTCCCACAAGGCAGGGTGTGGCCTGGCACTGTGGGAGGGACTCTTTGGCTAGATGCCCACCTGTCCGCAGGTAGTCTGGAGGGCTGTCATAGGTCAAGTTGCTCAGCTAGTAGGAGCAGAACAAAGAAAAAATAAGAAGAGTCTGAAGCCATTTTAAGAATTCACTTACTGCCTGTGCCCACCCTGATCCAATTTACCTTTGGAGGCCTGGGTGGATTAGAGATGATTGATGGCATGTCTGTGTTTCCAAGGCCTGGAGAGGGACAATGAGGTTAGGGAGGCGCTAATTTAGCTAGGTCCTGGGAGAGGGTCAAAGGGGTCCACAGGGTTAGGAAGGTCACTGGGAAGATCACTGAAGATTGCAGTCTGGTCCCAGGGGATCACAAGGTCATGGTCTCACTTGGGGGCCCACTGTCCAGCAATTCCACAAAGTTGGATGGGAAGGCTCCCAACTGCCCGTTCTTCTTCCCCAGCCACCAGCCGTCCTCAATCTGGGAAGGGGAAGGATGTGGGAGCATCTGGTTCTGCCCAAGAGTCACTAGAATGTCAACCCTCGGTTCTGCCCAAGGACCGACCGCCTCCTCCGCGGCTGCCCCCCTTCCCATCGCCCCCACCCTCACTTCACTCTAGCATTTCACCAGATCCTGTCATTATCGCACCCCCTCACCTCCTTTATCACTTCCACAATCTCCCCAGTTTGAAGGTTCAACTCGTCTGACTGCTCTGGACTGTAGCTGAAGTTCACTTTGCACCATCTTTGGGGGCCCCGAGAGTTGACTGGGTGACCTAGGCCAGACAAGCAGGGCAGCAGTTCGAGCAAGTGGCCCTGTCCACAGTACTGGGGAAGGGGTCCTACCCGGAGCACGCGTTTTCGGGACTCCAAGCCCCGCCCTTTAGCGGAGCATTGTACTTGGGGCCAATCAGGGGGCTGCACAGTAGCCCCGCGGCCCCTCCCACAGTCGTCACGCTCCACGCGAGCAGCGAGCCCCCACCCGCCAGCCCAGCGCCCGACTCACTGCGGCGGCGCGCAAAGCGCGGTCTGGCCTCAGTGACTCCCCGCAGGGCCTCTGGAATCTCCTGGGAAGATTGCAGGGGAGAGGAGCTCAACGCGAGGACCAAACCAGATTCCGTTTACCTCACGGCCTCACCCGTACCAGCTCTCACCTGCACCAGGCTCTTGGGAAAGAGACCCTGGCGGCCCCGTAGCTCCCCATGCAGCCAGCCCCGGGCCGCCCCTGCGTGAACCTGCCGGACCACGTCCCCCGGCGACAGGCTCAGCTCGTCCTCCGTCTGCGCACGGTATCTGGCCAGGACCAGGACCTCTGCGGGCGGAGGGAGGAGTAAGGAAGGCTGGGAGAACGTCTTTGGACGTTCAAAAGCTCCACCCCGAGACCCGCACACATACCCATGATTTCTGGGGACCCCTGCACAGCCTGGCGATTGAGTTTGGGGAGCGCGGAGGGCAGGGCGGGCCGCCGGATGAGGCGGGGACTCAAGTCATAGGTCAGGATCCAGGTGCTAGGAGTGGGCGGCCTGGCTCAGCAGGTTGGGCCCTATTTCCAGGATGGGCTCTCAGCCCAGCACTAGGGGAATTGCTCCTCCAAGCGCCCTCTGACGACTACTAAATTCTGTTTTGGCCAAGTCTCTCAACCGAGACCAGGCTTGATGTCTTTTATACTTTTCCTGGCCCACCCTCTTATTGGCTTGCAAGTTCTTGGCTGCAGGGGGAGGTGGAGAGAGGTACATACCAGGGCGGGGCTGTTACAGGGAAAACGCCCCAGGAGAAAGTGGTGGCTCCCGTTTCTGAAAAGCAATGGCTGGTATATTCTAAGCGTTCAGAACCCCTGGTGGAGCTTTGATTCATTTGAGGGCCTGGTTGGATTTCTAAAAATTACAGATTCTCTTTGAGGGAAGGCAGGAAGTCTAGTCAAGCCCAGGACTGGCAAGAGTCTGAAGGTTAGGGCCCACCCACCAACGGGCTACCAGTTGGGCTAGGCTCACTCGTAAATAATCTTCCTTCTGGGTGAATATACAAAGGCTGAGCCACTTGATTACAACCTTGACCCCTGCCTCGCCACGAAGGACGCCAAAGTCCTTGCTCGTTGCACTGTAGTGAAGTTTGGTTCTTGGATATTAAAAGCAGAGGATGCAGGGACTTCCCTGAGAATAAGAGGCTCTTTTTCCCAAAGAAGGAACAGCAGATTATGCAAATTGGGCATAGCTGTGTAGGTTTCCTGAAACTTCTGTGGGAGGTACTTTCCACCAGGGGTGGCTCATACAGGTTCGAGGACAAGGAACACAATCCATTTACATCTGTCACTTCATTTATTGTTTTTATTTGCAGGAGGAGTTGAAACAAAAACTTAAGGGTGTTTGTCTTTTCTTCCCTAAACACGTATCATCCAAGTAAAACCAACTTAACTATAGAAATTAGCAAAGTAAGGGGAAGTAGCAACAACCCAAGAGCAAAGGCTGGGGAAGAGGAGGGTGCAGTCGGCATAGAACTTATGCACAAATGCTGTGGTTCACCTGCTCGGACCACCTCCCCGAAGGCAAGCACAGGACCCTATTATGAGGATGACCCCCCCCCCCCAACATCTGAAAATGTTTCAACTCAAACCTTATGGTTAAAGAGAGGGGGAAAAAAAAAAAAAAGAACCAAAACAAAACCCCACAAACCACCCAGCCATAACCACCATCCTTAATCGATCATAGGAGTTTCTTTTCATTTTATAAAAAGATCAATAAAAAATATTGAAAAAATTATTTTCTCATCTTCTATTTGTAAAGATAATAGAATTCAGAAGTTTCTTAGAAAACAGACCAGAAACTGCCCTCCAGTTTCCACTACTTTTGCTGAGGACCAGCAGGACTACAAAGTTAGGATACTGGAGCTGCTGGTGGAAAATGGGAAGCCCAGCCCAGGAGAAATCATACAAGAGCAGGGTGCATGGGGAGGCTGGGAGCAACTCCATGTGACACATGGCTGTGCAGAAAGGGGAACACAAGATGGTCAGAAAGGCCTTAAACTCCTCCGTGACATACAAAACCAGTTTTTACAAAGACCCAAGCAGTTTGGTCCCAAACTGAGGCAAACACTTCAATGTTTATTCACATGCTTTGTTTTCTCTTAAGAATCAAAGTTGCCCAAATTAAATCTTTCTGTTAAGATTACTACATATCCCTTAAAAAGGAAGGAAAAAAAAAAAAAGATAAGCTTTTTAAAAATCAGGACCAAAAAAGACTGAAAACCAAGTTCATCCTCTTAGCTACAAATGAAATGAAGAAAACCTGGTTTCTAATAGGGAAAAAAGAAAAAGAAAAAAAGAAAAAGAAAAAAAAACCCCAAAACCAAAAAACCCCCAAATCCAAGCATCCACATCATTCTCCCTACCCTGTCCCCACCCCACACACCAACAAACAAACAGCGGGGAGCCCAGTGTGTCTTGTTATCATGGGCTGATCCTAGGCTCTGTGGCCAGTGTCCTCTGTCCAGCGGGACAGCACCAGGGATGTACTCTGCTGTTGGAGGGTTCTGTGTGGCTGCTGGTGGTGGGGTGGGACTTGCAGGATCTTCCTGAGGCTCCCTGTTTATCTCCACCAGCCTCTCCCAGCGCCTTTCTCCCCTGGGCAAGGGCTCCATCAAGAGTGGCCCCTACTCAGCTGAGGGCTGTAGACTGTCCTTGTCTTCTCTGTTCTCTGTCCCACTCTCATCGTCTTCAATCTCTCCTTCCTCCCCACTGAACTTGTCGTGGGCCCACTTGGGGCTAGTACTGGATTTCCGAAACATAAACCGGCCCCGACCCCGGGGGAAGGCTCCTCGGCCACGGCCTCGGCTCATCCATTTGTCACTGCCTTCACCTTCTCGGTCATCATGCTGCAAGAGAGAGAGCTGCCATCAGTGCTACTAGCCACCTTTTCTGCCCTTCGCCCATCTCCACAGGCTCAGATCCAAGAGCACCACTGGGGTACCAGAGGAACTCTAAGACAACAGTGTGGACATTCCAACAATAGCATTAGAATAACAGAAAACCTTGACAAAGCATGAAAACAGAAGGATCCACTCATTTAACTCTCCTGTCTATCTGGCCACTATTTAGAACATCACTTCTCTTTTAAAAAATAATTTACTTATTCTAAATTTCATATGCATCAGTGTTTTAAACTAGCATGTATGTCTGTGTGGATGTCAGACCCTTGGAACTGGAGTTACAGACAGTTGTGAGCTGCCTTGTGGGTGCTGGGAATTGAGCCCAGGTCCTCTGGAAGAGTAGCCTGTGTTCCTATCTGCTGAGCCATTGACCCAGCCCTAGAACACCATTTCTCAAAGGAAGAATCTACAAAGTCAATCATACTAACGTGAAACAGAACTGGACCATTAGATCAGGAACAGCAACCCAGGGCTCCAGCACTTTCCAAAACTCCCACCCCAGGCTGCCCTCTTGCAGCAAACTCCCTCTTCAGTAGTAGGAAGGAGGCCATGTGTCAAAGGAGGAAAAGCAGCCCACATCTTCAACAATCGCTGTTCTGACCGTCTCCAAAGGGTGAAGCAGTCCCAAAACCTGCAATAGCAGCCTTTTCTAATTAGACTCCAATCACTTCAGTTTAAGCCATTTACTCACAGAAGCCCCTCTGAGCTAGTCTTGGGCTCCTGAAGGTCAATTTGGCTGACTGCCTGCTGCTTTTGACCAAGGCTTGCAGGGCCATAGATCAGATCATATTGGCAGTGCTCCCTCCCTCAGGTTTCAAATAGCATTTTTCCTTTCACAGCAATCCCACACCTGTCAGGCCCTCTAGACGCTTTCAACTGACTGCCAACAATTAGGCACAACCCCCAGGAAATACATGACCTTTCTGCTGAATCACAGGAAGGTCAAGAGTTACTAACTAGGTAGGTAACAGAGGAGCATGGCAACTACCCACAAGAGGTAAGAAAGAGATAGGCATTTCACTATGGAATACATCTTCTTCTTCCCTCCCTTCTAAAGCTTTTTTCCTGTCAATCTAGTAGTAAAGGGTAACAGAGGCTGGGAGTGAGTGAAGAGTCAAAGTTCACAGAACACAAAAGGCAAGAGTAACATTTCTTGCTTATTCTGGAATCCATAAACAGCTGAAAATATAAACCACACTGGAGCTCAAACTGACTTCTTTCACCAGAGAAAAGCCATTGAGCTAGCACTGTAGTGACACATTCACAGTGCTCTAAGACAAAAAGACACAAATTTAACAAGGTCAGACCGACCAATTAAAGCCTTTAAATCATCAACTGTGTGCCAAAGGCTCTCTGGCCCCTCCTGGTTAGTCCCAGGCACGTACCAAGTAATACTTCTTGCTTTTGGGTGTATACTCAGGATCCCACTCCTCTTCCCGGTTTCGTTTTTGGAAATCATTGTTGCTGTTGTTGTTATTGTTACCAGAATAGTTTCCTCTGCCCCAACCTCTTCCTCTTGCTCGAAATTGCTGTAGAAATAAGTAAAGCAAAATGAACAAAGGTCCATCCACGTCAGCAGTAGAAAATCCCCTGCATTTTGTTAAAACACCTTCCTGACAGGGAATGGACAGGTGTCCTCCTGTCACAGTAGTTAAAACAAGTTTCTCATTTCTTTCCTAGACAGTCCAGGAGTATACACATGGCCAAGGGCCTTCCTTCAAGCAAGATCCAAGGTAATGGGGAAGTTCTAGGACAGGAAGCTATAAAAGGCACTGGAAGTCATCATAAACAAAGAAACAAATGAACACAGAAACTCAGGGAGGCAAATGTCAGGAGCAGACAGAACCGGGCGTAGAGAGGAGGGAGGCCCTTACAAAGGTTCCCCGAGCTCTGCCTCCTCGTTCACTTCCAAAGTCTTTGGTCCCCAGTCTGGACTTGTCAAAGCCCGTGGTGCTTTCCTCTCTCTCCTCCGCTTCCTCTGCATACTCCTCCGCTTTGTAGGAGTGAGAGGACTGGGAGGAGGAGGACGACGACCTAGACCGGTCTCTGGCTCTGCGGTGCTTCCTATGGAGAAAAGAGAAGTCAGACGGGGCGGGGCCTGGCTCCAGATAAACTACCAAGCAACCAGGTTACTACCCACTCAGACAACCTGGGGCTTCCGCCTGCTTCTGTGCATCATGTTTCTAAGCTAACAGTTGTGGCCTCCAGTATCAGTTTAAGCCATGAACTAAAAGAGAAGACAAGTAGTCACCCTGCCGCAAACCCCCTTCGTTACTGTACCGTCATTCCTAGTACTCAAAGAAATGCTTGTTTTGCAGGCGGGCACGGGGTGGGAGGCACTCTAAGATGAAATAAAATGTCTAAACACCTTACTGACAAAATATTCAACAAGAAACCAGAAAATTCCACATTATGTAGTTTAAAGATGACAAAACTGAGCAGAGGCTAGTTTCAAACCCAGTTCTAGTTAACCCACTAACTATACAACCACCTCCCACAGAGCTCAGATTGTGCTATTAAGCCTAGAATCTGCAGCAACTCTTCCCGGAGTCATATCTCTTACTTTCCCGTCATCTGGGGGAAATTACAGACTAGACAAATTAGATTAATATGATGACTCATTGTCTATCTACTACAGGTTGGTGCCAGCCTGACCAGAAGTATCCGAGGCTACTAAAATGACTCTGAGGTGTCAAGCTCCTAGGAATAGTATTCAAGGTATTGCTCAGTTATTCATTTATAAAAAAAAGCACTTTGAAGCTGGAGAATTGTTTCAAGCACCTGTTCAACTCTCGGCACCCACATGTAACTCTGGTCCTGGGGAGCCAATGCTCTTTTGGCCTTCTTAGGCAGAGGCACACAGACATATGAGGAAAACATTCATACATATTAAAACAAAAAAAAAAGAAAAAGAAAAGAAAGAAAAAACAAAAACAAAAACAAAAACAAAAAAACAAAACACTGCTCAGCTCCCTACTTGTTTCAGCATCTACTTATGGAAAGGAGAAATCCATGTTGTATTTAACATAATCAGAACATGAAAAATGCTAATACTCAATGCTGTTGCAAGAAGTTTTCAGAAATAAGACTCCCAAGAGGTTCCAATTTGAGCCAGGCGGTGGTGGTGTACATCTTTAATCCCAGCACTTGGGAGACAGAGGACCTCTGAGTTCAAGGTCAGCCTTCTACAAAGCAAGTTCCAGGGCAACCAGTGCTACCCAGAGAAACCCTGTCTGAAAAAACCAAAACAATGAAAAGCCTTTATGAATTGTACAGAGACATAGTAATGAGAATAGTGATGTAATTGAACGGTTTCTCTTCACTCAAGCATGCAGTGCCCGAGGAAGCCAGAAGAGGGCATCAGATCTCCCTAGACTGGGACTACAGATGGTTTGTGCTGTCAAGTGGGTACTGGGAATTGAGTAAATGTTCTTAATAGCTGAGCCAACTCTCCAGCCCCAAAGTGCTTTTATAAATAAAAAACTAAGGAATACCAGAGTCTCTATTCCTAGAAGTCCTCCGACATCTTAGGGTCATTTAGAAGCCTCCCGTTACCTCTGGCAGGGCTAGCTAGCATTGCCCTCTAGAAACCTGCTCTAAGCACTTGTTGATAGTTATACTGCAACTTAGGGGTGGGCATGTGTGGGAGACTGTGTTGCTTCATTGTAAATAATTGTCCCACCCACTGGTTTAATAAAAAGCGCTGATTGACCAAAGGCAGGCAGGCAGAAAGTGTGGGCGGGGCTACCAGACTAAGAAAAACTCTGAGAACAGGAAGCACAGAGCAGAATGCCAGAGAGAAGCTGGAAGAAGCAGAGGACAACTATGCTGCTCTGAGAAAAGGTACCCAGCCACATGGCTGAACAGGATGAGTCATGGGTTAGATGAAGGGTAGAGAGCTAGCAAGTGGGCCTTAGACCGATCAGCCTAAAACTAATTGTAAGCATCTGTGTGTCTCTGTAGGACTGCAGGTCTAAACCTTGAGGCAAGGCCCAAAAGTCAGGGCCAGAAACCGCCTACTACAGGCATGTTTCAGAAAGAAATGCTGAGTTACTGTTCTACCATCAATCCTGAGTTGCTTATAAGGATCCAACCCCTTCCAGTCATGGCAATGTGGTGCACACTTACAAACCCATTTAGGAGATGGAAGAAGGTTGAGAACTCAAAAAGTTATCCTATGCTGCTACACAGTGGACTAAAGCCGGACAGTTCAAGTGCAGAGCAGCAGAAATGCTGCTCTTTGGGAAGGTTGAGGTTAAAGTCTCAACTCTGCTCAACTTAAGAAAACATGACTGAAACCCATACAACCTTCAACAATGCACCGAGGCTGGATGTGGCTCAGCTGGAATGCACTTGCCTAGCATGTGCAAGGCCCAGAGTTCATCTAGTAGCACCACCACCAAAAAACCCCAAACAAAACTAAGCAAATAGTATCGTCATGGCATTGGCATGTTATGTTATCCTACATAATTTAACAATGCCTACTTTTATCCTGTCTTTTCTCTAGTTCTACTCAGTTCTTTAACCCGATTTTTAATCTAATGAATTAGCTGTACTATAGAACTTTATTCTAAAAGTGACTTTCTTAAATTCTTAAGCACACTGAGAAAATGTCAATGAGAAAGCCCCAAAGACCTGTCAAACTGACTTGCCAATGAATCTCCACAGGTCCTTGCAGGCATTTATTTCTTGCACAAAGCCTTCTTTGGACAAAGATAACCTTACTTAGCTATAGAAGTTCTATCAAGCTAGGGGTGAAGATGCTGCACATGTTGCTTCAGTGCCTAACCCTGGAGTGCTCTGGATGAGAAGGCCTGTTGTACCCAAAAGTCCAAATTGACAAGTGTTGTATGCTTTCATGTTATCCCAGCATGGATAGGGGCAGGCTAGGGTAACCTGGGTTGCTTCACATTCAGACTCTGGTATTAAGGTAAAAACAAACCACCACCAACAAAACAGTCCGGTGTGAATAACTAAGAGATTTTACTCTGGGATCTAGGGTGACAAGCAAGAACATCACGTACTTCTGCTTCTTTGATCCCTTGTGAGTTTTTTCTGTCTTCTCAGTGGATCTTTCTCTTGAGTGGCTAGAGTCTCGGGAGTCCACCGACTCTCTCGATTTACCTCGCTTAAGATCTCTCTCCTTATGTTTTTTACGGCGCTCAATATCAAGGCGGAGATCAACAGGATCATCTTTGTATTTTCCTTCAGCCTGCCGAAAAATGTCAAAATTAAGGTTTTGGGATCTAGAATTGCTAACTCACTCACTCTCAAATGTGGTTTCTACCAATGGAGGCACTGGGAATCTAGATATCTCACCCCTTTCTTAAAAAATCAGGGTGCTGTCCCTTAAAAATGTTGTACGTGAATCTTATTTTGTTTCCTGTGTCCCAATAATGACTCTGACTAGGTGTATCTGCTGAGATAGCCAAAATCAGTTCTAGAAGGTATTTAGGCTTATAGGAAATACTCACTTCTCCTTATCTAAAGCAGCTACCCACTTACTTGCTGTGTGAAATCACCCTGAAGTACAAGAATAAGTAGAGACGGAAAAAGTAACACTGGCCAGATCACCTCTACAATGGCCTTCAATAACTCCAAGAAACTTCATATGGACAAATGCCTAAGACGGCTTCAGGGACACCATACACTGAAACTAGTCTAATGGGAACTGCCCATACTGTATTAACATCTTATATATACATGAACCATAAACTTTCTGATACAGTATTTTACTTAAATAGCAAGAACGATAGGAAGGTTTATTATTTTCTCAATTTGTTTCTGGGAGTCTAAGACCTTTACAGACTCCAAAAGCCAATAAACAAATAAATGACAACAAAGGACAAATTAGCCACTGGACGGCATCACTGAGGAGCTGACTGTTGGAGGCATGGAGCAGACGTTTGCTGCTTCACTAGGGCCAGGTTAAAGGCATGTGGAGACGGGGGAAAGAGGTGGAAGATGAGAGACTGCACAAGAGGCTCTCTCAACACTTTCAACCAAAAGACAAATTTCTTAGAAAATTTTAAAACAGTATTTCTAAAAAGATTTCAGTAGCACAGAACAGCCATCTCATTTCAAATGTTAACTGTATATATAAATGATGGTCAATAAGAATTAAGATCTTAAAAACTTATTTCACAATAAAGACTGTATATGAGCCTAATCTCTTAGTAACAGTTTTATGTGCACATCATTGCAAATGTAGCCAGGCCATTTTAAATTAACAGTAATCGACAGATGATATGGAACAATGTTAGGAAAAAAACAAAAAAGCGCACCAGCTGTTGAACATAGTCTACTGAGTTAAGATATGAATATTTCACTCTGCTCTGACATGCATGTCTTTCTGAAATCATGGTTGGAAATAGTGCATGTAGACAGTTGATTTGATAATACTTACAAGCAGAAAAATATCACAAAAAGATTCTTCTCTCATCATGGGCACTTGTTCCAAAACGCCTCTCTTTTTTTTCTCAAGCTCACCTCAATAGACTCTGGGGTCATTTACCATATTCTAACCACTTCACAAAGGTTGTTGATACATTTTAATAAAAATTAACCCTTTGTAGTTCATTTTTAGAATTATGCCCATCCTTAAAAGAAAAACACAAACTTAAGTAGAGAGTAATTTAAACAAACACATTTCCGTCAAGTTCATGCCCAGCGCACTCATTATGCTGGAATTACTCATCAAAGCAACAGTTCACCTTGTAGCCAGGTTCCCGGGGACTTTTCAATTCCTCGTGAGTCAAACCATGTTTTCTGAATGTACTGGGGGAAATGTCTATCCTCCTAAAATTAAAAATACAGAAATTGTGTACTATTCTACAGTACAATAATGGTTAACATTCTAGATCCTAAGGTGGATGAAGTCATAGACAATTACTTTTCAATAGTTAATCCGTTATTATACCCTCCACCCCCAATTTAGTGTTAAGATTAAATGTGCATGCCTAGTAAGCACTCTAAATATTGAGCTAGACCTGTACCAGAAATATGCCTCCTCTCCTCAGCCCCCCAAAATAGGATAGCTAACAAAAGAATTCATTTATTTGTGTTTATGCATATGTCTTTAATTCACAAACTATACATATGTGGAGGTTGGAAGACAACTTATGAAGTCAGTTCGCTCCTTTTACAATATGGGACTGGGGATCAAACTCAGGTGAGTAAGCTTGCCAACATGCAACTTCACCCACTAAACCATCTTGCCAGCCCAAGTTCCTTTGTTTTATTGTATGTCAGGGGCAGGCAGTACTAGGGATCGAACTCAGAGCTTTGCATATATTAGGTAAGCACTCTACCACAGAGCCACTGACCCCCCAGCAGTCTATTCTTTCCTGTTACCTGGCTGTTCTCAAACTTCTAGCTATCTGCCTCTATCAGCTGGAATTAAAGATGTGTACCTCCACACCCAGTCTCTATTCCTCCCTGACAGTGCTAATAGTTAGCGAGGCAGATTCACTCTTAGATTTGCTTATAATGTCTATTGCCCTAAAAAAAAAATTACATCTCTATGTGTGCTCTGATAACCTCAAAGAGTAGTTCCCATCTTAAAAATCTGAGGACATGGACCCATTATTTCTGTCACACTAGTTCTAGGTGAGAAACTGCCCTGGACTTAAACAAATCCCCAACACTTGCTAAATCTATGATGTCTACAAACTTGGTCTTCCACAGTACTGAGTAGCAAAGAATTACACATATAGTCAACTTAATCCAGACAAAATCCCCATATGCCTAATAGAGAGCCCCTCAATAACAAGAGATATTCTTTAAACCTGCTGAACTTTATTAAACCCCTTGACTTAAGTAAATTTTAAACTTCTCCTTCAATCCTCTTCCCCAGCATATTCTCTTCAATGAGATACATGAAATATTTAAGTTTGCAGTCAGCATTTAATCTTACTATAGGATCCTCAGGTTCAAGAGACTACAGCCTTCAAAACATCCTTTCCCCATTCTCAAAATGTATGTTCCCAGTTATCCAAGAGCCCTAGATAACGTCACCCTAAATTCTGGATCAAAAGTACATTAGCGGGAGAATGCAACAAGGTCAGTATAACATCAAATGGCAAGTTTCTGGTTTCTCTGTACAGCCCCAGCTGTGAATTCCCTGTCCAGGAATTCACTTCGTAGTAGACCATGCTGGCCTAGAACTCACAGATATCCTGCTTCTGCTTCCCAAGTGCTGGAATTAAAGGCGCATGCCATCATTCCCGGTGACATTTTTTTTTTTAATGATCTATTTATTTTTATTTCATATGCACTAGTGTTTGGTCTGCATGTAAATCTGTGAGAGGGAGTTGGATCCCCTGGAACTGGAATTACAGACAGTTGTGAGCTGCCATGTGGGTGCTAGACATTGAACCTGAGTCCTTTGGAAGAGCAGCCAGTGCTTTGAGTCATCTCTCCAAGCCCACAAGGACAACCCCCAGCGTAAGGCTGAGGACCTTACCTGTGTATCTCTGGGCTTTTCTTATTTTTAGCTGCTTCTTGTTCATTTCCCCTCTTTAGGTATTTAGTAAAGCGTTCATGTAATGTCATTCCAGAGGATCCAAAGTGATGTTCTGTTAGGATTCAAAGATATGCATTAACATGCCTTCAAGGGCAGAAACAACATTCAATGAACCTATAGTCACAGAAATGCAACTTAATGTTCAACCCCATATAAGAAAAAGTAGCTAGCTCAGAAACAATCTACTAATTCTGGGTTTCTAGTTAGCTCCCTCATATCTTAGGGACAAAGAACCTGGTGCATGCTTGCCTTTGGGGACCAGTTACCAATTTTCACTTTAGATGGAGCTTGTAACAAGCCTAATTCAGTTTTCTGAATCATTGCTCTTGGCCTCTTCTCAACCTGCCTACCTCCATTTACCCAGGGGACCACACCACAGAACAATTTGGGAAAGAAATTCACATCAGGAAGTCTACAAGAGTCTCCAAAAAAGAGATAACAGAAGTCACTTCCCAGAGGCTAGAGAGATGGCTCAGAGATTAACAAAAGTTGCTATTTTCCCAGAGGACACACGTTGGCTCTGCAGCACCTTTGTCACAAGGCTCACAACTAAATGTATCTCTAGTTCCAAGGGATCTGACATCATCTGGCCTCCATGGGAACCCCCACCCGACACATACATACACATAAATAAATATAAAATCAATCAATCCTTAAAAAGCTACTCTACATACTTCAAGTTGAGTTTATTATCATTACAGACTACTAACATTTCAAAACATTCATCTCTAATTAAAACATGAAAATTTCTCCCTGAAGGACATTCCTTTAAGCTAGTCCTAGAGGAGAGCTTCCTCATTCCCTATCACTCTGTCTTAAGGTGAGTGTGTGGAAACGGCTTCTACTCACCTTTAACATGATGAACAATCGTCACTATGTGCTGAGCAAAGAGTTCTGAGGGGCTGCGCTGAGACTGCGCTGACTGTATGTGCTGGAAAATGGAACGGAATTCCTGCTCCTTTTTATTGCTATGGACTAGATCCCGACAAAGTTTTCTTTCCTGAGCCAATAAGCCACTGGGTCTGAAAGACAAATACAAGGAGATTCAGAAAGTTACAATTCTTTTTGGTGTTTTTTGAGACAGGGCTTCTCTGTGTAGCCATGGCTATCCTAGAACTAGCTCTGTAGACCAGGCTGCTCCAATCTGTTCTGCCTCTCAAGTGTCTGGGATTGAAGGCATGTGACACCACCACCTAGCTGAAAGTCACAATTCCATATAACCATAAAAATATACTAATTTGCAAGATCATCTTCCTCCTCTATATATAACTCAAGGCTAGCTGTGAACTTGTGATCCTCCTGCCTAAGCCTCCTGAGTGTACTGGGACTGAATGAATGGGCCAGCCTTTATGGGCTGGAGGTGAGTGTAGAACGCTGGGCACCGAAGCCAGGGATTGTGTAGACTAAAACAATCTTCCAACAGTAAACCAGCTCCCCGTCATTATTGTGGGCCAGGAATGGAAGTATAAACATGTGTGGCACAAACAAGTCAAAGTCAGAATACAACTTGTAGGTAGGAATCAGTTCTTTCCTTCCAGATCACCAGGTGTGGCGATGTCCCCTTTACCTGATGAACCATCTTTCCAGCCCCTCCTCCTTTTTTCTACAGACAGTTCCAGAGAGTTTTAAGTCTATCCACAATGTTCCTTTTGTTCTCTCACAGTCCAAGTAATGTTAACATTACAATGAAGGAAAGATGGGTCTAAAAATCTTACATCACTGAGAACCTTCAAGTGGGGAAGTGTTAAACCTTGGTGACTATATTTCTTATTGTTGCTTTCTTAATACATAAAACAAACGATATTGTGAAAGATCAACTAGCTTGGTCATTCCATGAGGCAGTATAAAGGACCTAGAGTAGGGTTGGTGAGATGGCTCAGTGAGTACAGGTGACTGCCTCCACACCACACTTGATCCCCAGGGCCAACTGGCAGGACAAAACTCCAGAAACGTGTCCTCTGACCTTCACATGCATGCCGTGACCTATGTACTCCCCCTTCTTCCCCCCTTAAGCAGAGGTGGCACGAGTGGATTATGGGGCTAGAATACCACCTGAAGAGAGTTCCAACTGGCTGGGTAGACTATACCCAGGGAAATATGATTCTCAAGTGTCTTCACAGGTAAGAAAACAATGTGGATGGGAGTTGACTTGGAGGTGAAGATAGACCAAAATAGCAGTTTGCGATACCAGAAACAAAGAAACCAGCCCAGTAATGACTGAAGACATTCTTTAGCCCAGCAATGCCATGGGCCACAATCAATCTGTGAGGTGTAATCACTCAGTGATACTCCTCCACTCCAGGAACAGACATAAGGCTATCTGCACTGACCGGTGGCAATAAAGGAACATTTCGATTCTCAGGAAGGGGTAAGGGAACTAGAACTATGTGGGTCATAGAGCCCCGAGGGTCAACAAGGAGCACTCCTCACCGTGCAAGGTCCTCATCAAAGGAGTCCATCCGAACATTGACTTGGGCCTCCCGAGTAATGGAAAAGGAAGACTTCCCCGAGGAAAAGTCTCCTTTGTTTCCCAGCTTGTCTCGGCTCTCAGAGGTCTTCCTGGGAGGAGGTGATGAACTTTTCTCCTGGACCGCCTTGTATGCAGTCACTCGGAAATTCTTTTCTGGCACAAAGCCCCTGTGCCCACTTTCGCTCCTCTTGGCCCCTCCACGTTCCTCCTTTCTGGATCTCTCTGTAAAAGGCTCCTCATCCAGCTCCTCGGCTTTCCTCTGCTTTTCCTTCCCCGTATGCACCAGGCTTTCCCACTTGCCTGACTTCTCTTCCTCCTGGTTTTTGCTTCCACCGGCTATGACTTTAGACATAAATTTGGGCTCATCATCAAACTCAGGCTCCTTCCTTCCCTTACTTTTGTCCTTATCTTGCTCATCCATCTCCTCCTTGTGGAAGTCAGCCATCTTTTTCTCAAAGTCATCACGGAGCTTATACCTTTTGGGTGACTGGCTGCCTCGGAAGGGCTTCTCAGTGTCCGTCTTGGAAGCAAATGGATCAGATTTCATTTTTACATCAGCATCCGAGAAACTCCCCTTCTCTTTCAGCTTCTCTTTATCAGTATTTGTTTGTTTCTGCTCCTTATCTTTCCCATTCTCTGATTTCTGCTCTTCCAGATACCTGGTTATAAAGACATAAGGGAGACACACAAGAGGCCTCCTGAGCATCCTGCTCTACCATAACAGCCCCTCTTCTGTTCCTGCTCTGGTTTTTGAGTCTCTGAGCCAACACAGCTATACATTCCAGTAGTACAGTACCAGAACTTTCTACCTGGCTCTTGTCTAAAACTTCTGAAAAATCCTTCATGGATTTATAAACTTGACATTTAAGAGTCAGTGAAACTGTGCCTTACAAAAACAACAAGAAAACTAAAAGAGAAGTTATTTAGGATACTGAAAAGCTTTTTTACTTACCTGTTAAGCGGTCTAAGGGAAAACAACTACAGTCTCACCCCAACTTTCACTCATTCATTTAAAATCTGCTTTCAGCAAAGTTAACAGAATGTTCAACCTTGGATTGTTTTGATTTTATACAACTCACATTTGGAAATACAAGTCTCAAAAAGAGACTTCAAATTTGCTTCAAGTCACCTAGAAGATCTACATAATGAAATATACTGTGAACACATAAAAACAAAATACTTGTTAATAGGGGAAAGAATAGAGGTGGCAAAAATCATCATTCTAATGGAAAAGCAGAAGTAGACTCAAATCTACATTCAGTCCTGGCAAAGATCAAAACTTACACTGCAAAGCAAACTCTCTAACTGCAGCTAAGTACAGAATTTGAATATATGCCAATTATGAGCAATGCTAAACAGAACTAGTTAGACTAATTAACATGCCAAAGTAAGAGACTATTGTCTCTCTTGACTAAAACAAGGCCCTGGCACCTCTCCTGTAACACACCCACTCCACCCAATCCACAGAAACAATTCTTATCAAACTTAACATGCTCTCTAGTAGGGCAGCATACCCTCTTCTAATATGAAACCTGGGAGCTTCTACGCTTCTACAAGTATACACCCACTGCGCGCACATATGCGTTTTAAATGGCTCTCCTGGTTTCAGCCTTGGACTTTCCTGTTTTGCCCAGTCTCCTCAGTGTGTGGCTCTTCACCATGATGGACTGGTGCACATCCAACATGGCAAACGGTGGCTCCTAGGTCTATAGCTCCAAAGACCAGTCATGTTGGTAAAGACATGCTTTTTGGTAGCTGACCCACAAACCTCTACTGTTTCCTGGCTTGGAGTGGTAAAATCCAAGGCAAGTTTTTAAATGTGAAAACATTATGGCAGACTAATTAAAAAACAAAAGACTTAGGCTGCAATACAAATTCAAGAAAGCTAGAGTTAAACTAAAGGTTTCCCTGGGTGACTCCTTAAACGAAAAGCCAAAGAAACAGGAATTACTTTATTACCATTATTACCATTAATCAGATGTCTAACTCAGGTGTTATTTTAACTAAGCTGCTAGCTAGTGATAACCACTTGGGGATGAGGAAATGAGACACTTGCCTTTTTGTGTACACTGCTCCTCCTGAAGCAGTGCTCTCCTCTTTCTGAGATGAACCATATGCAGAGCCAGTGGCTGGAGGACTCTTACCCACAGGACTCTTTTTAGATGGACTCAAAGACCCAGAGCCATGGTCCAACTGACCTTGGTGTGTTCCAGACTGATATCCAGCACCACCTGACATAGATGAGCCCATCTGGGATGTATTAGAAAGTGGAGGGCTAGGTTTTGGCACAGGGCTAGGGCGTGGTGACCTCCGCCTAACCACCACAGACTGGAGGGGGCTTTTGAGAGCTGGGCTTCTCTCCCTAGGGCTCAGATCAGAAACTGAGGCCCGTGATGCAGAACCAGTGCTATAGGTGGCATCTGGCCATGGCTTTGAGCTCTCAGACCCTTTTATATCTTGAGAGGCACCTCCAGAAAATGTCTGCTCCTTGGCCTCATCTCCCTGGTTATCACCAGCTGCCTGAGATGGCCTGCTATCCTTAGAAGAGGACTTTTTCTCTTTTGTAGACTTGCGCTTAGACGATCCAACCCTGCTGTGGTTGGAGGATGACCGGGAGGATGAAGAGCGCCTTGACCTGTCAGAGGATGACTTATCAGAGTTCCTAGAATGGCTCCTGGACCGTGGCGAAGGGGACCTTCTCTTTGGGGATCGGGATCGAGACCGGCCCCGACGAGGGCTGTATGCTTGCCGATAATTCTGCCAATTGGACCGGTAGTTTCCATAGCCACCTCGATTATACTGGCCCCATGGATAAAATCCTCGGTTTCGCCCACGAAAATAATAGGGCCTCCGGTAACCTCTGTTGTGGCCTCGGAAATCACGATTCTGATATACTCGAGGGTGATTCCTTTCTCTGTTATGAGCTGGAGAGTATGATCTGGAACGAGACCTAGAACTGCAGAGAAGGGAATGGGAAAGTTTTTTTACACAGCATTTTTATCTAAAAAACAACTGCCAACAAAGGTTAACACTATAATCCCTCTATTCTGTATCATTTCTTTTCAGGTTTGTTTTGAAAGCAAGGGTATAAACTTAAACGTCCATTTTGTAAACTAAAGACTGAGGCACAGGAGATGTAGCAGGTGACCACTCAGGATCTCCAGCTCCAAACTCTGGTTCCAAGACTCCCATCCTAGCCCCCCCCCCCCTCAGTAGAGGACAAATGTCTTAAACAAAGACCAAAGGTTGTAAAAACACTGACTGTACTAGTTACCATCAAACGCTACTAAAAATACTTGAAGGAACCTGCCAAAATCAGATCAGAAAAACATGAAACAATAACTTTACATTAGAGCCTGGAAATCATCTACTTAGGTCAATTTCTGTGGCTGAGCTTCATGATCTCACTGAGGTGCCACAAGAGGGCACCATCTGACCCAAGCACAAGGACTAGAGCAAGAGAGGTAGGGAAAAGGTCCTTTCAACACAAGGCAGCATTCATTTTAGTGACCCTGAAGGTGCCACGGTACACTGACAGAACCGTGGGAGCTCTCATAGGAGCTGTCTAACATGTTCAAAAACAAAAAGCTGTGGACAACCAGGAGCCAAAAGGCCAAGCCAGGGCCAGTGTATGGATACTGGCTGGTTTCATTTCAACTTGACAGAAGCTAGAGTCATCGGAGGAAGGAGCCTCAACTGAGAAAATGCCTCCATAACAGCAGGCCCATATGGCATTTTTTAAATTAGTGATAAATGGGGGAGGGTGTCCAGTCCATTGTGGGTGGAGCCATCCCTGGGATAGTGGTTCTGGGCTCTGTAAGAAAGCATACTGACCAAGCCATGTAGAGAGCAAGCCAGTAAGCAGCATCCTCTGTTGCCTATGCATCTTGCTTCCACCTCCAGTCCTGCCCTGTTTGTGTTCCTATCCTGACTCCTTTCAGTGGTGAACAGCAATATGGGAGATGTAAGCCAAATAAACCCTTTTGCTGCTCAACTTACTTTGGTCATGATGTTTCAACACAGCAACAGTGACCCTAACTTAAAGATAGCCTATAAGTCAAAGATCAGGACAGCCAGCACCAAGTCTGACAACTGGAGTTCCATTTTCAGGATGATCTGATCAAGGACCTACATAGTGGAGAGAATCAACTCTCCAAAGTTCTCTCATTTCCACATGTGTAACAAAAACACACTCAGTCCCTCCTTTTTCTCTGAGAAACAGTCTCACGCGGCCCTGGCTGGCCTTGAACTCTCAAAGAATTGCCTGCCTCTGCCTCTCAAGTGCTAGGATTAAGGGCACTTGATGAGGCTCTTGGATACCATTTATTCTGCCAATTGTGATATTAGTATTACTAGGGAATACTGTTAAAAATATTTTTCTCAAAATACAGAGTCCCTTCAGGAACAATAACATGATCAAAGTATATTGTATTCATGCATAAAAACATAACGAAATCCATTCTCTTGTACTAATTAAAATAAGTCTAGCTAGGTGTGGTATTGCATACCTACAAACCCCAACACTTTTGAGGTGAAGGCAGAAGTATCAAGAGAAGGCAAGAATATCTCAAGGCTACACAGCAAATTTGAAAATATTATCAATAAACAACAAAAAACTAGGGAATGGAGAGATGGTCTCTGTGGTTAAATCACTTGCTACTACTCCAGAGGACCAGAATTTAGTTCCCAGCACCTGTGGGAACATAAGCTCACAACCATCTCGAACTCTAGCTTCAAAAGACTTGATGTCTTCTGCAGGCACAGGCACAGACACAAACCAAAGGCCTTCAGGTAAGCATGTTAGTGTACAATCTTCGTTACCTGGGAAGCTTGGACAGGAGAACTGAAGGATGGCCTGGGTAACTTATCAAGACTCAGTCTGAAAACAGAATTTAGAAGAGACTACAAATGTAGCTCTCTGGTAGAGCACTTGCCTACCATACAGAGGTAGCATTTCACATAAAAAATGGTCTTTCTAGTTAAAAAATTTGCCTGAGATGTTTGCTGCTGCTGTTTTGATGCTGGGAACCAAACCAGGACTGTATACACTCTCACAGGGGTGACACCGGGCTGTGTTTGCTTTTATTGTTTTGTTTTTGAGATAGGGTCTGACTATGTAGCCTTGACTGGCTTCAAACTAGAGATTTGCCTGCCTCTGCCTCCCAAATCCTGCGATTAAAGCAAAGTGCCAGAATGCCTAGCCTGGATAAAAATGGTAATTCTGAGGCTGGCCAGATAGTTCAGTAGGTAAAGGTGCCTGTCACCAAGCATTTCAACTCAGAATTAAATCCCTGGGAGACACATGACAGAAGGAGAGAATCAACTCCAGCCATTTGTTCTCCGACTTCAAGTACACTGAATCTGCCTCCAAGGTCACCCATATGGCACAGAAAGGGGACAAACAGGCAAAACACTCCTATACATAAAATATACATAAGGATAAAAAAATATATCCTTTCTGTGGGGATAGGTTTCAAATTTAATAAAATCAGCCTGAGATATCAGAGGGATCTACTCACAGTCAGTCTAGGAGGATCAGACAGTGGTAACTCACACTTTAATCCCAGCACAGAGAATATCCCAGGAGTGGTGACCTACGCTCTTAATCCAGTCTGAGTTTGAGGCCATTTTAGTTTACAGGAGTTCCAGGCTCCCAGGCAGGCAGTGGTGATGCCACGCCTTAACTGAACAAAGAGAGTATTTAAGGCCAACATAGAAAGACAGAGCAGGCAGAAGAGGCTGTGACACTGTTAGTCCCAGCACTTGGGAAGCAGAGACAAGAGAATCTCTTGAGTTCAAAGCCAGCCTGGTCTTCAAATCAAGATCAAGGACAACCAGGTAAGTGTGTTTACTTACACACACACACACACACACACACACACACACACACACACACACACACACACACACACACACACAGACAGACACAGACACACACACAGACACACGCGTGCACACACGCACAAAAAGACTGGAAGCGGTAGATCTGTTCTTTGTTATCTCAGGCTGTTTTTATTAAATTTGAAACATCTCCCCACACTTTTCCTTACTTTATTAAAAGGTCTTGCTTTTCAAAGTCTCTTACTCATGGCAATTCAGAGTAATGGACATTTATATTAAGTGGTAATTTCAGAGATAAACAATCCTTTGGTGCCCCTCCCTTTGTTTGAGTGTGGGTCTGTGCTTGCCACTGTGTTTGTAAGTAGGAACTCAAGGAGAACTTGAAAGAGTCAGTTCTCTTCTTCCACTTCCAGATCCCGGGGAACAAACTCATGTCCCCAGGCTTGACACCAAGTTTTTTATCTGATAAGCCACTGTGCCCACTCAATTCTTTAGAATTCACCATGTTTTAATAGTTTTTATTGTGGCAAATTGTTATTAACATTCTAATGTATTTAATTTTGTCCTGTTAATCTCTTTCTGTAGTTAATTTGTAAATTAAGCCTTATCATAGATGTGTATTTAGGAAGAAACGGTACTATGTATAGGGATCAGTATCCCTGTAGGAGCTATTATTGTAACTCTGTGTAGCAGGCATTGTTGTTTTAGGACTTGATAACTAAGCAAATAGTACTTTTAAGGAGTTTACCTACTGTCCATTTAATCTAAACGTAAAAGAGAACTGGTTTTCTACTATTGCCCAATGTTCTTAGGTCTATCTACACCATGTACAACAACTATTAATTAAAGATGCATCTCATTTTTGATTAGTGGCTGCTATTTAAGCAAAATTTAAAGTAAAAAATAAAAACTTACCTTCTATACTTTTCATTCAGAATCAGTAACAATTAAAGAAAAGAAAGAAGAGGCAGATGCAGGCTATGAAACAGAACAGAACCCCATTGAAGAACCCTGTTTGAAGGAGGTGATCCATCACCAGCACTAATAATTCATGTTTCCATATTCAGACCTACTGCTGCTTCTGTTACCAATTACTAGAGTAAGGGAGGACCCTGTGGCTCCCTGCACCAAACCTGCAGTCACTGTAAGATGCAGAAACATGAGGCTCTGCAGACTGCAAAGTTATTTAAGGAATCACTGAAAAGGATACAGTCTGTGAAATAAAGAGGGAAAATGAACTTTTTCCAATTCTGTAGAACTCAGTAATTAGTTAATTTAAAGGCATAGTTTCTCAAACTCTCATAATAGATACTTTCCTTATAGGGGAGGGAAAACAAAAAGAAAAAACAAAACCATGAAACAGATGAGCCAGAAATAAAAAATTGAACTTGAACACAGTACTGGCAAACTTATGTGTTTCTTAAAAACAGAAGTCAGGCAACAGTCAAGATAAAAAGTATGTTTTCTAGGGGCCGAAAAAGAAGAAGAAGAAATTCTTCCAGAGTTAACTGTCTAATCTCTGATCTTCTAGGTAACAAGATGGCATAAATTGACTCTAGACCTACCCAACAAATCGCCTGTTTACGACATTGCTTCTTCACTTCAAGTCAATCAATCACACACCAAATCTGTAGACCAGAGCTGCCCAGAATTCCAGCTGTTTCAGAAATGGTTGGCATGTTTCAATTTGGTCTGTGTCAGTTCAATTTTGTTGTTTAACTTTGGCTGTTCAGTCATACTCGGCTTTGAACCAATTATTTAGATTCCATTTACCAAATTAAATTTTAAAATGATATCTTTCAGAATAAAATGAGCTGAAAATAAAATGTAAGTCACCTCCATCAAGACTGGGGTAAGGCAGGGCTCACAGAGCCTCTCTGTTCCACCCTACGGCCTGGACACTAGTCTCTTGAGGTATGAGCATACAATCAGTAGTCTCCCCTCCTGGACACTAGTCTCTTGAGGTATGAGCATACAATCAGTAGTCTCCCCTCCGTCTTCACACATCCTTTTGTCTAATCTCTGATCTTAATTTGAGGGCTGACTTCTCAAAGATTTCATTGAGATTTAACTTACTTTTGTAAGAAAAAAACTTTTTCCTTAGCCAATTTCACACAAACAAAACTTTATTACTTTATCTAAAGTAAAGAAGCTTTAAGGTCATAATAAATTCAAGAAAAAGCTTTTAGATACTCATCAGAGGACCTTCTAAGAGGGTAAAATGTTACAGTAACACCTTGCTAGTTCAACTTGAAAAAAGAAGAAGAAAGGAACTACACAAAGATCCCCTTCAGTATTTACACTAGTATTGCCCAATACTCACATGAAGAAAATTATAAGCATTAAAGGCTTTTAAAATCAATCTTTAGAAGAAAACTTAAACCATTTTAGTCCCAGGATTCAAGAGGATGAGACATAAGGATCCCAAGTTCAATGCCAGCCTGGACTACAGGATCTGTCTTAAGAGAACAAAACTACCATGCTTTCAATGAATGAGAGCCCGGCCTTAACAAAACATCAAAAGAGGCTGGGCATCTGCTGGAAATAACTAGAGATATTTACTAAATGCTTGAAAATAAATTTAAAAGTTTTCATGATAAACTAAACTAAACTAAACTAAAAAAAAAAAAAAACAAAAGAAAAACCCCCACAATCATTGTAACATCTAGCCCCCTCCATTAAAATAAAAAAAAAGCTGTTAGTGTTTATAATACTAAATTTTAGTTTTAAGATGTTCTGTTAAGTAAGTGCAACTTGTCAGTGGCCAGCACATAAAATATATACCCAGGATCTTTGATAAATTCCTAGAAGTTAACTGAGGTTAGTGGATTATGATTTTTCCCCAAAGCAATGACATTAATACTATTAACCCTTAGTTGTCCTTTCATTACTGATAAGTTACTCTGGTTTAAGCCTTCGAAAATTACATTATTAAAGATAACCAACTATATGATTTCAAGCAAGGACTCGACACACAAATAAAATGAAGTATGCACTGTCAAACAACATCAAACAGTCCGACAATGAAAACTCATCCTAACCACCATGAGACAAAAATTTAAGTGACAAAAGTCTTTCATTATCCAAAACAACATAATCATCATCTCAACATACCAAACCATACGTCCTTACCTCAGCCTGCGTTTCCTTGACCGGGAAACAGATCTGCTTCGGGACCGAGACTTGGAAAACGATCGAGACCGAGATCTAGATGCAGATCTTGATCGAGAAGAGCGAGACCCAGACTTGGATTTATTTGTTTTTGACATCTTGGAAGAGAGGGCTGCTGTTCAGTAATACCTAATATAAGAGGGTAAATTCAAACAAATACGTGAGTCTGCAAACTAGAACTCCTCTTAAGCCTGGGGTGTGCTGGGTGGGGGTGGGGTACAACAACATTATTGAAAAACCAACTCATAGCCAAGAATGTTCAATACCACCAATAATCCTAGTACTTGGAAGAAGCGGCTAGGGTGGTCTATGTAGTTACAGGCCAGCACAGGGAGACCCCCAACTCAGAAACAGCTTTACTCTCTCCTACTTTTTTTTTTTATTTTAGATTATTTGGGGCTAGAGAGCTGGATGAGAACTACTGCTCTAGCAGAGAACCTTAGTACAACATATGGTTCCCAACCATGAGTACCCTGTCTCCCCGTGTAGGCTAGAAGAGGATGTCAAATCCCCTAAAGTTAGAGTTGTAGTAGACTGTTGTGAGTTGTCCATTAAAAGGTACAGGGAACTGAACTTAGGTCATCACCTACATACAAGCACTTAAACACTAAGCCATCTCTCTAGCCCAAGACTATATTTCTATGTGGGTGCTAACAATCAGAACTCAAGGCCTAGTATTTTCACAGCAAGCATTTTACTGACTCAGCCATCTCCCCATGCATTTATAGTATGCACATACTACCACTGGCCGGCAGTCTCCATATTCTTTAGGAGAATCATACTGAGTAAGTAATCTCAAGGCCAAGTCTGGTAGATGCACAACTTTAATCATTACATTCTGGAGGCAGACAGATCTTTGAGAATTTGAGGCCAACCTGGCCTACATAGCAAGCTCCAGGCCAGCCAGGGCTACAAAATGAAGACTATGTATGCCCCTTCTCCCTGCCAAAAACAAGACAATGTGTCAATTAAAAACATCAAAACTAACAATATTGTGTCTGGCTTTTCTATAGGTTCTGGGAACTAATCCTAGGTTGCTAGGCCTGCATAGCAAACACTTTTTCCAGTAGCACTCTCCTGGCCTCTAGTATATTTTTATGATTTACAGAATGCACTTGAGTGTTCGGTATACATATCTAATGCACAAGGTACATGCCTGGTAACCAACAGGTCAGCAATGAGTGTCAGGTCCCTTGAAACTCAGAAGCTATTATGGATGGTTGTGAAGAGTATCATGTGGATTCAAGGAACCAAACT
The DNA here is from genome assembly GCA_033318265.1 of Phyllotis vaccarum. Classification (NCBI taxonomy): domain Eukaryota; kingdom Metazoa; phylum Chordata; class Mammalia; order Rodentia; family Cricetidae; genus Phyllotis; species Phyllotis vaccarum. The sequence continues at coordinate 41,279,586 of JARWLC010000003.1, forward strand.
GAAATCTTTTACAAGAACAATAGTGCTCTTAAATCACTGAGACGTTTCTCTAACCCCTCCTCTCGAGATATTTATCATCAACAGAATCAAAGTGCATGATGTAGCGTATGGCCAGGCTAAGGGCAGTACACAGACGTTTTTTGTCAAATCAGTAAGACAGCTGAGATATGGCTGAGGCTATATATATTCAGTTGGTAGAGAAGCTGCCTAACCCATACAAGGACCTGGGTTCAATCTCTGAACCAAATAAAACTTGAGTATGGAGATGCATGTATGCTTCTCATTCCAGTACTGAGGAGACAGACATGAGGATTTTTGACAGACATTAGAAGTCCCATCACCTGGCCTGTTCACAGCAAGCCTAAAAAACACCAATAAAAGGAGGGGGTGGAAAGGGGGGGAGGGAGGGCAGTTATAAAGTTAAAACAGCATGCCCTATTTTTGCTGTTGGCTTCAGGGTAGTTGGGATAGAAAAGCAGAGCTCAGGTGAAATTTTAAACATGTTTACTATTTTCTTCCTTTCTCCTGAGACTGTACTCTCCTGAGTAAAAGACAAGGGGAGACAGAGGAAACAACATTAAGAGCAGCTGCAGTATCTCTAGGGAACCCCACCCATATCCAAGAAACAAGTTACAGACCTCTTTCTGACAATTCTGCTATTAAATGGCTTGTGAAAATATTCACATTTGCATCAAACTTTCCTGAAGGGTACGAGCCATTCTCCTGGTAACTTTACTGCTGAAAAAAACTTAAAAGATTTTTTAAAAATCTGCATATGTTATAAAAAAAAAAAAATGTATCTTACTAGTGGCTTTGGCTGGCCTGGAATTCACTATCCAACCAATCTGGCCTCAGGATCTCCCTGTTTCTGCCTCCTGAGTACTGGGATCGAAGGCATAGCTATTTATTAAATTTTGAATTTTATGCAATTTGGTTAAGATTTGCTTTCAAATAATCAATGGATACAAATACAAGTACAGGGCATGGTAGAAGAATGTCCACGTTTAGTTCCTGTAAGGCTAACAGGATTCTGGGTTTGAGGCCAGCTTGAGACTCTTTACTACACAGACCCAATCTCAAAATAAACATCTACAGGAAGAAATGCATCCAACAGTTAAGAGGGATAACTTTATCTCTGCAGACTAAAGAAGACCACCTGGAAAAGACCAAGGAAGGTCAACAAAGGAAAGGATACTTCTTTCTTCAAAGATTTATTTGTAACCAATGACCTTGTAAACCATTTCTTCAATTCAAAAAATTACTTTCCACAAATTAACAATACCAATTATCTTATTTAATTATATTTTGTTGTCCTGGCTGTCTTTAAACAGACAGACAGAAGTTGCCTGACCCCAGACAGAAGTTCTTACACCTGCTCCCTAAGTAACTGGGAATACAGGTATATACAATGAACACCTGACAATTCTACTGAAGTTCCAGACCAATCTGGGCTACACATATACAACAAGTTCTTGTAGAAGAACTTACTTCCACACAAACCATAATAAAGAAAACTCTTATCCTGCAGTGGTGGCACTTGTCTTCAATCCTAGGCAGGTGATCTGTGAGATTGATGTTTACAGAGTGAACTATAGGACAGCCAGGGTTACAGTGGTGGCAGAGGCAGGTGGATCTCTGAGTTCGAGGCCAGCCTGGTGTACAGAGGGAGTTCCAGGACAGCCAGGGAAACCCTATCTCAAAAGAAAGAAACCTTGTCTATGGGTGTGTATATGTGTGAGGGGCACTAGGGTAGAGAATGGACAATGGCCATCTGCTAGACACAGCAATGCCTGCCTATAACAGCACCACTGTAAAGAATGAGTAAGTCAAGTTTAATGGTAACCTGGGCTCTGCATAGCAAGTTCCAGGCTAGAACCAGTTGCAGGATGAGACTCTCAAATAAACAATTTTTAAAAAAAAGTTAAAGTACAACAATTGCAAAGTAACAGACATGTCACAATACTGCCATTGAACCCAGTTATTCACAGTAGTTCAATCCCAGAAGTCAGTCAGTCTCTTCTTTCTTGTCTAGCCTTGGTATTCATTCCTTCATATGACAAACTGGAATGTCAAGTAACTGGTCTCAGAAAATTCATACTAAACTGGGAGACAAAAGGAGGGAAGAGACAGAGGCAGAGGCAGGCGAGTTTGAAACCAACCTGGTCTACAAAGTGAGTTCCAAGACAGCCTGGGCTACACAGAGAAATCCTGTCTCAAAAAACCAAAATAGGGGTGGTAGTGGAGTTCAAGACTTTACCATCTCCAATTTAAGAATAGTAGCTGATTCCTTTCTAATAAAAGGGTAATTCATTGTGGTTATTCTGAGCTCTAACTTAAGTCAATCTCTTCTGTGAGTGGGTGGGGAATGTGAGCTCAAGTCCACCTACCACCCACCCACTATTGACAGATGATACTCTGGCTTCTAGTTTATCTACAGAAAAAAACTATCTTTACCCTGAAAATATCAACACCAATAGGGGTAGGTGAAACAATCTTCCTTATTGCTACAAAGGGGCAACTAAAGTCTAAAATCTCTAACTGGTATCAAACAAAAACCTGGGCTCCTCAAATGAGAGCAAGTTACAGAAACATTTGCTCTCAAATAAGCCAAAAACCTTTACTTGTGGAGCAGTGTTTTTACCTCTTTATTTGCTGATCAATAAAATGAGGATCTGAAGACAGGCATGGTAGCAGAAGTCTTTAGTCTTGGCATTGAAAAGGTAGATTTCTGTGAATTTTAGGTCAGCCTGATGTATAGAACTAGTTCCAGGACCCTATCTTAAACTAGAATGTGGATTCGGAGCATCTCTTTAACAGCCAATGTACCTGAAAACAAAGGCACTGACCATCCAGGCCACTGATGGTCTAAACGCATGAAATGCATGTGGGGTAATATAGCAAGAACAAGTGCGGGAGGCATCAGCTCACGGGGAGAAGTGGTGAGCCACAGCTATAGTATACAATCCCACTGGTGAGAGACCCTCCTGGCTTATTTCTTCCAGAGTCCTATCATATCTCAAACAACTTCTTCCACTGCTTCTTTTTTAAAGAAATGGGGCCTTATTACTCTTCAGTAACTGGGAAAGGTAGGAAAAAAGTATACAATACAGTAGGCAGAAAGGGACTAATTATTTCACGGCTGATTTTCTTGAATTAATTCTGGGATTTGCACACTTTTCTTTAACCTATCACATAATAGACTGGAGCACCCTGTTCCTGCTGCTACAGCTTTCCCTCCTGAGAACTGTGAGCTAGAATAAGCCCATCAGCCCTCCAGTTAGTATCCTTCACATTTCTAAAGGTTATTCAAAACTTAAACTTAAGGACCAAGGATACTATATTGCTCAATGTTAAGAGTTCTTGCCCAGTATCTGCAGGTTCAATACCTAGTACTACCAAAAATAAAGACAGTATAGCAAAGTATAATACCAGGAATGGAGGCCCAATCATGTTATCTCAGCATTTGCAAGATCAAGGCAGAAGGGTTGGGCAAATCTGAGATCAGTCTGGGCTACAGAGACTATCTCCAAAAAAAAAAAAACAACCCAGAAACCACATTAAACATTCTGCTGAGAGTGGTGGTGGGCCTTTCATCTCGGCAGAGGCAAGCAGGTCTTTTTGCGTTCAATGCCAGCCTGGTCTACATATCCAGTTCTAGACCAGCCAGGGCTATATATGGTAGGACTGTCTCCAAAACAAACAGACAAAACCTAAAAATTAAGACTGGAGAGAAAGCTCAATCATTAAGAGAGCATATGGGTCTTGCACAGGACCTGGGTTCAGTTCCCAGTACCCACACTGGACACCTCAACTCAGGTGCACAAACCCACACACAGACAGACACATAATTTAAAATAAAAGACATCATCCTATCAGACTCACTGAACCCTATGTGAAAATACATAACCTTGTGTTTGAAAGTACAGGAAATAAAACTGTCACGTTCTCTGTTCCACTGTAGCTACAGGTAGGAAATTTTCTGGTTTGTTTTGGTAAACAGGGATTAAAAACACCAGAGATCTTTTCCAAATTGCATCACTTCTTAAGTCTTCTTGCTATTAATAAGGATGACACCAACTGATTCATTCTGACACAGCACACTAATTTAAGATGTTAACTACAGCAGTAACTGTATACAGTTGATATAGTACAGTAATACAACTGTCTCTTCATAAACAGAATTTTGGAGACAAAAATATTCAAAAGAAAAATGTAAGGCAGAGGGAGAAGAATGACCGACCATCCATAAACCAAGAAAAGAACAAATCATTCGCTTGGAGCTCTCAGAATGAACCAACAACCTGCCAATACCATGATTTTGAACTTCTGACCTACACAACTATCAAGATACAAACAACAATGCTGTTTTAGCCACATTTTGTTACAGTACCCACAGCAAATCCATTAATTCTGCACTGTCTACAGTATTTTCTGGGATTCTGTTTGTGCTGATTTTATGATATATTTTTACTTATTTTATGTACACTGGTGCTTTGCCTACGTGTCTTTCTCTGTGAGAGTGTGGGATCCTCTGGAACTGGAGTTACAGACAGTTGTGAGCTGCCATGTGGATGCTGGAAATTGAACCAGGGTCCTCTGAAAGAACAAACAGTAGGTGTTTTTACCACTTAGCTATCTTTCCAGCCTAATTTTCTAGTAAAAAAAAAAAAAAAAGAAAGAAACAGGAAAACAAAAAACTTTTCAGAAAGTGTGTGTATTAATTAAGGACAGAAATAATTGTACCGCTACCTAATAGATAAGAAGAGAACCCTTAACCAGACACATGTCTTTAGTCCCAGTACCTTATGTCTTAGGCCAGCCTACTCCACAGAGCAAATTCTGGGATGGCCAGGGCTACACAGAGAAACCCTGTCTCAAAAATATGAAAACAAATAACAACAACAAAAACCCAAGACAAAAGCTAGGATTAAAGTCCAGTATTTCAGTGTTTCCTGTTATGTAAAATGAACATGAAGGTTAGCATTAAGGGAAGTATGCTAAAGCTAACTGATCTAAAAGGGATAATCAATAGCTGGCTGGTGAGATGTCTTAGCAATTCAGAGCTCTACTTGTCAAGAGGTTCCAGATTTGATTCTCACACACACGTGACAGCTCACAACCATCTGTAACTTTAATTCCAGAGGATCCAACAACTTGTGGCCTTTGAGGGAAGGCACCAGACACTTAAGTGACACACACATATACACGTAGGCAAACACCCATACACAAAAAAGAGGAAAAAGGAGAAAGAGAAAAAAAATTAATGGGCAATCTAAATGGACAGAATCCCAAAGAGTCACTTTATAACATGGTTTTAGCTAAACAAAAGCTTTGACAGGAAAAAAAGGGAGGGCCCTCTGTGGATCTTTAGATGAACCCTGTATCTTCACTTTTGGTACAGGAAGACCAGAAGAATTAAAGTATCCATTAGCCAATTGTGGTAACATATACTTGAAAATTCTAATACTGGGAAGTTAAGACAGGAAGATCTGGAGCTCAAAGCCAGAGTCAGATACAAGTTACTAAACTAAGCTGAGACCTTGTCTCAACAAAACAGACAGACAGGAGTTGAGAGTGTTCAGTAGTCAATAAAATGTTTGCCTTACAAGCATGAGGACCTGAGTTTTAGTTCTCAGAAACCCATGTTTAGAAACAAATAAAGCAGCTGGGCAATGGTGGTACACACTTTTAATCCCAGCACTAAGGAGGCAGAGCAGGCGATCTGAGTTCAAGGTCAGCCTGGTCAACAGAGCATACTAGGATAGCCAGGGCTACACAGAGAAACTGTATCAAAAAAAAAAAAAAAAAATCAAAACAAAAAAAGGTGAGAATGCTCCACCCAAAATAAATAGTAAATAATAAAAGTCAGTTCAATTTAAATAAAATATTTACCGGCATACAAACTGTCTGGCACATAGTACATTTTTAAAAGTTTGTTTTGCCTTTATGTTTATACATCAAATGCATGCCTGATGCCCTTAGACACCAGAAGAAGGAATCAGATTCCCCCGAAACTGAAGTTATAGATAATTATGAGTTGCTATATGGGTGCTGGGAACTCAACCCAGGTCCTATGCAAGAGCAGTAAGTTCTTAACTTACTGAGAGACACTGCAGGGTAAAAACACCAGAATATATCTTAAACTATGTTTTACTTTAGGATGGCCAGGGCTTATTTAGAAACTTCCTCAGATTAACAGATTTTTTTTATTGTAATTTACTTCTGTTCAAGCACTAAGGATCAGATATTTTCTCATCCAAAGTAAACTACTGTGTTCTTTTATTGGCTAAACTGGCCAGTGCTACACCGAAGAAACACACTAGGAGAAAAGATCTGTATTTTCAAGATAGGTCAAAAGGTCTTTGATGTCAGGCGGCCGTGGTAGTGGTGGTGCCAATCTTTAGTCCCAGTAGTCTGGAGGTGGAGGCAGGTTGATCTCTGAGTTGAAGGCCAGCCTGTTCTACAGAGTGAGTTCCTGTACAGCCAGGGCTACACAGAGAAACCTCAGTCTCCATAAGCCCCCTTCCACAAAAAAGTCTTTAATGCTTTTGGGGGAGGGGGACAGAAAACAACAGCAAGGTCAGGGGTCATTCATTTAAAACTTTTCCTTACAAAATCCCCAGTGTAAGCAACTTGTTATGTTGTTTTCTCCTGAGAATTTACTCAATACAAAGGGTCTATTAAGATCATGATCACCTATGCAATTAATGTTTCATCAGTAGGGAAAGAGAATGAACAACAGAGCTGGTGGTTTAAGAGATCTGTGACTCACCCCAGAGGCTCCTCTCTTGTCCCTCAGAGAGAGTGACAGCAATTTCAGCATGCATTTTAAATGAGTATGCTTTACCATTGGGAATATTTTCATATTTCTTAGAAAAACTTTCAGCTTTTTAACTTGACTAATGGCCTATGGTGTCCTTCCAGTTCTCATCATTAAACTAACTTAGCAGCCAATTGTTAGAAACCATTTTTTTAAATTAATTTACCACCTACGTGTGTACTTACACTCATGCATGGGTGCCTACAGGGTGCTGGCTCCCTTAGAACTGGAGTTACAAGTAGTTTGCCCAATATGGGTGCTGGGAACCAAATTTGGGTTGACCATCGGTCCTCTGTGGAGAGCAGCAAGTGCTCTTAACCACTGAGTCATTTCTCCAGCTTTACCTATTTTCTTACAATTATTATCAAAGTCAGACTCTGTGGTCCAAACCCAGAGTTCCAGCTATTGTGGAGGCTGTATGGAATATTCCAAAAACTGAATAGGTCACGGTCTCTACAACACAGAATCATCCATTGATACAAAGCCATCTTTTTTTGTAGGGTTTTACAACTCTACTAGGAAAGATAATATGGTGGTCTGAATGAGAATGGCTACCATAGGTACAAGTTTGAATACTTGGTCCACAGTTGGTGGAACTGTTTGGGAAGGATTAGGAATATATGGCCTTGTTGGAGGTGTCAGTTGAGGTGAGCTTTGAGGCTTTAGTAGCCTGGGACATGTCCAGTGTGTTTGTGTCTCTCCTTCCTGTTTGTGGATCTGGAAGTGAACTCTCAGCTACTGCTCCAGTACCATGCCGGCTTTTGTACTGCAATGTTCCCAATCACAATGATCATATATAGTATACCCTAACCCTCTAGAACCTGTGAACCCCAAATTAATCTCTTTAAGTTGCCTTCCTCATGGTGTTTTGTCATGGCAAAAGAAAAGAAAGATAGTTTCACATCTTTTTACACACTCATGTTTTACTTTTAGGGCTTCAGCTTTCAGGGTGCTAGGATTCCAGGCACATGCCACCACAATTGACTATATCCTGGTCTTGTTTAAAAATCAAGTCCTCATCCAAGTTTACCACAGAGATTTAGAAGAAAAACATGTAAGTGTACTTATTTTTATTTTGGTTCTTAGAGACAAGGTCTAATCTAACTATGTAGTTGAAGCTAGCCTTGAAAGACTTGATTCTGCTTAATCTACCCCCCAAATAATGGAAGAGACACGTGCTTTCATTGCTGGTTTGAATCTATTTTGTTAGGCTAATTTACTACCACTTTATGTATTATGGTTTTAACATATCAATCATACCACTATCTGATTCAATTATATCATCTTCTACTCATCATCTGTTCCTTTGGAAGTAGGAATTGTTTTTGTTGTGACCCTGGGGATGAGGGATTTGTATAAACTTGACAAGTACTCTACCACTAAGATACAGACTTTGACCTCAGCAGTTTAAATTAAGACTGTAGGTTTGTCTGCATATATGTGTATGTACCACATGTATATAGAACCGGAGTTATAAGTAACTGTGAGACTCCATATGGGTACTGGGACCCAAACCTCAGTTCTCTATAAGAACAGTTAAGTGCTCTTAAACACTGAGCCATCTCTCCAGCTCCAAAGGAACAGCGTTAATCCCTTAGAACTGTACTTGCTATCTAATAAATGCTGTGTCTTTAAAAAAAAAAAACAACTTACTTCTTGTGCTTCCTTAGGATACTAACACAGAAAGGTGTTCTAAAAACAAAAATCAAATGAAAAACCACAAACAAAAAAGAGCTAGGATACCAGAGACAGGTGAGGCACACAGGTAAAATTCCAACACTCAACAGATTGAAGCATAAGAATGCAAGGCCACCTAGGCCACAAAAGACCCTGCCTCATAGAAACCGGGAAAGGGAAACAAAAACAACAATAACAACAAATTGGGCTTAGATTTTGTTTCCCAGTTCTGGCAGACAAAAGCAAATGCTTCCCTTCTGCCTTTTTTTAGGGTGGGGTGGAGAGAGGTGTGGTCTGGAACCTGCACTGACCCAGAATTTAGTCATTTCCCCTCAGTCTTCTGGGTGCTGGAATTAAAGGCTCACATAAAAAGCTATGTCCTGACTTCAATTTTTCTTATTTTGGGAGGAAGTGGGGCTCTCCAATCCAGGCTATCCTAGAACTCACTATGTAACCGTCTCATCTTCACCTCCCAAGAACTCAGATGAGTATATATGCACCACCACACTCAAATTCAAACCTAATCACAAAGTATTTTTCAAATTACAGGGCTGTGGACATGGTGCTGTAAGCCTTTAATCCCACCACCCAGGAGGCAGAGGCAGATAGATCTCTGAGTTGAGGCCAGTTTGGTCTACATAGAAGTTCTAGGCAAACCAGGACTTTGCAGACACTATCTCAAAACAAACTAATATTAATAACAACCATATAACCTGAAGGCTGGAGAGATATTTAGTGGTTAAAAGATCCTGTGTAACCACGAGGACCAGAGTCCCACCAACTCCTGTAATATCAGCTGGGGAGAGGACGGTGACAGAACAATCACTGGGGCCTCATAAGGACATGAAGAGCCCCAAGTTCAGAGGCCCTGATTCAAAGAGTAACAGAGGAAGATACCCAATGCGTTCTCTGGGCCTGTGCATGTACACAGGCATATTCAGTCAGATACACACACACAACATAGAACCTCTATTTAGACAGCTCAATAATAAATTCAGCATAACTGGTGTGTGTGTTTTAAGACAGGGTCTCACTATAAAGCTCTAGATGGTCTGGGAAATAAATTTTTTTTAAAAAATATGTGAGGTTATTAAGACCCTTTTACCACCAAGTATTTACCTTAGTACAATTAATAATTCAACTTGAACTGCCTCCGAAAAACATCAGCAGCACCACTGCCTTCTCCAATTTACAGTCAGGTGTAATTCTGGAATGAGAGGAAGTGATAACATGGCTACCATACCTCAAAAATTCTATTTTTGCTTGAAACCCACAGAAAAATTCTACTTTAGAGGGGGGGAGGGAAAGATGGAGGGAAGGAGGAAAGGAGGGAAGGAAAGAAGTATTACAGACCAGCATTAACAGATGAACAATTTTGCCAGTAATCCCACCATTACTTGGGAGGCAGAAGTAGGCAGATCTCTGTGAGTTCATGGCCAGTCTGGTCTACAGAACTAGTTCCAAGACAGCCCGAGCTACTATTAACCTCACCTACCCACCCAAATCCCCCCTCAAAAAGAATTCTAATTTTAAACCTGCCTATAATCTCAACATTTGGGAGGTTGAGACCAAAAAAGTTATCAATTTAGAGTGGGCAAAGTAATCCTATCTCAAAAAAGTGGGAGTAAGGGACACTTCACAAGATGTAACACACTGTCAAGACTAGCCTGAATTCTCCAGGACATGTAAGATAAGGCTCTTAAAAAGTGGTTCTCTGACCTCCACATAAACCCTCTACACACATACAAATACATATAATAAAACATTTGTTTCAGAAAAGGAAAGGGGGCCGGGAAAGATGGCTTAGAGGTTCACTAAGTGCTCTTAAAAAGGACCTGGGTAAAGTTCAGGCCCAAGTTCTAAGGGGAACTCATAACCATCTCTGAGTCCAGTTCTAGGTGATATGGTACCATCCTCTGGACTCCTTGGGCACTACATTCTGATGGTGAAGACATAAAAACAGGCAAAACACATAAAAATAAAATAGGTGGGAGATGCAGGGCTGTAGTCATAGTTTCTGGCCTGGCCCAGCTCTGAGAGCCAGACTGCAGTCTAACAGCCATTTAGTCCAAATAATCACACAAAGGTTTATATTAATTACAAACTGTCTGGCCTATGGCTCACATTTATTACTTGCTAACTCTTATACTTAAGCTAACCCATGATTCTATTTATGCTTAGCCTTGTGGCTTGGTACCTTTTCTCAGAGCAGCATCCTTATCTTGCTTCCTCTGTGTCTCCTGGCATCTGTCTTTCCTCTTCGACTTCCCAGAGTCTGGTCACCCCGCCCACACTTCATGTCTACCTAGCCTCTGGCCAATCAGGATTTTATTAAACTAAGATGTACAGTGACAATCCTTTACAATGAATGTCCCACAACACAAGGCAGCAGTAGCACACACCTTTAATCCTAGCACTTGGGAGGAAAAGGAAGGCAGATTGCTGAATTGAGGCCACACTGGTCTGCAGAGCCAGTTCCAGAACAGTAAGTGCTACACAGAGAACAGAGAAACCCTGTCATTGGAAAAAAAAAAAAAAAAAATGCTGATGAAATGGCTTGGACACAGACACAGACAGACAGACAGACAGACAGACAGACAGACACACACACACACACACACACACACACACACAGAACAACTTGCAGAAGTCCTCTTTTACCATATAGGGCTTGGAGATCAAACTCTAATCATCAGCTTCAGTGTCAAACATCTTTCTTTCCTGATAATCCATAGTCTGAAGTCAGGATACTACACAGTTTTACCATCTTTCGCACTGAAAATTAAACCCAAAGCCTGGAAGTAACGCTGGCTTTCAGGTAATGAAACTTCCTGAGTGACTTTATACAATACTCTCATCTTAGTGAACTACTCCATCAACTCTTTATTAGCCCCACCTTTTTACTAAAATAGAGGGAAGCCAGTTATTAACCCTTAGCTTCCAGAAAAAAAAAAAAAAAAAAGAAATACTAAAACCAAAGCAATAGATTTCACAGATGTGTAGGAATTTTAAAATAAAAATTCTTCTGGGCAGTCACTTAGGGAATCACAGGCACATAGCGCTGCTAGCCTTGCCCGCTTTTCTGAACAGCATTACCTTAGACAATCTCTCTGACACAGATTTTCTCACTCCTCCTCAGAAGCTGACCACCCCTTCTGCCATGTGTCTGTTTATAAATGACACTGTTTTTCCTTTTCCCATCACCATCTTCTTCCTCTGGGCAGTTGTCCAGACTTACAGCTTGCCTGCCCAGTTGTTTCTCTCATATTAATGAAGATCACAGCATGTGTGGTAATGCACACCTTTAATCCCAGCAGAGGTAGTTATAACTGTCAATTGGAGGCCAGTCAGAGCTAAAGTGGGACTGTCTCAAAAAGGGTAACTCTAATAAAATTGTCCCCAAGCATTAAAACATATATAATATATATAAATTTTAACAGAATATTTGGAAGAATGGCTTCGAAGTTAGAGTACAGTGCCTCGAAGACACAAGAATGCATAGGGCACACACACATACACATTACATATATAATTGAGGATATAGCTCCATGGTAACTATTTGCATAACATGCTTGAGGTCCTAAGTTCAAACCTAAGTCCTGCAAAAAATAAAAGTAAATCCTGGAATATTTTTTGGCAGAACTGGATATTGAACCTAGCTATAACTTTCATGCTAGGTGGGCTCCCTACATTCCAGAGGGCCTTCATCTTTTATCAGAGGCAGTCTTGCTATGCTATCAGGACTTATTCAGACTTGCTATGTAACCTAGATAGCCTTAAACATGTGATCTTCCTGCCTCAGCTTCAGAAGCCACTGGAACTAGAGAAGGCACTACCACAGGTGGCAAACTGGTGAATTTTACACCTTAAAAGAACCAGCCCAAACTCTTGTACTCAGCCTTTCTCTTTGCCTGGCCTTCTGTCTTCTGAGGCAGGCTAAGATATATAGTTACAACATTCCAGATGCTACACAGTAAACCAGGCAGAACAAAAATGGAGACTCTGAACTTCAGCCAGCTAAAAAAGGCACTGCCATTAAAAACTCTTTAGGCTTCAGTTTCAGAACAAATATTTCCATGCTTTGTTTAAAAATTAATTAATTAATTAAAAAAAAAATCAGGCCAACCACTATGATGCACGCCTTTAATCCCAGCACTCAGGATGCAGAGGCAAGTAGAACTCTAAAAGCAGATCAGTCTAGGACAGCCAGGGATATATGTAGACCTTGTCTCAAAAAGCCATAATCAGGATATATTATGTGAGGAAAAAAATATTTTCAATAAAAAGGGGGGAAAAATCAGAAAATAAAATTTTGATGGGAAATAAGCCTAAACAAATAAAACCAAATAAATAAGGCTCTAATGAGTGCTAAAGTCCATGACAATCAGGAAATGTCTTAAATCACAAGAGATAGGCATTGTAAAATAGATCTCCAGCTTGCAAGAACTAATTTTTTAAGAGCAATCCAAATCTGTATTCACGTTTTTTAAAATAATGTATTTATTTTTATTTTATGTGCACTGGCTTTTTCCTGTATGTACACCTTTGTGAGAGTATCAGATCTTGGAAATACAGACAGCTCTGAGCTGCCATTTGAGTACTGGGAATTGAAACTGGGGCCTAGGGAAGAACAGTCAGTCCTCTTAATGGCTGAGCCCTCTCCAGCCCCGTATATATGTTTTAAATGCTAACAACTAATTCAAATTTTAACTCCATGTGAACCAAACACATTTCCAACCTCTGACAGACATGGATGTTCCAGTGGCAGTTCAGGTAGATATACCCTATACTACTAAACTAAAAACAAAAGTCTTCCTTAGGTTTGTTTTTCAAGACAGGATTTCTATATAACAGCCCTGGCTATCCTGGAACTGGTTCTGTACACAAGGCTGGCCTCAAACTCACAGAGATCTACCTGCCTCTCCTACGAATGCTGGGATTAAAGTCAAGCATCACCACCACTGGCTCATTATGACTTTTCAAACTCAAATGTAATTAACTTTGATCACTCCAATCCACTCTATGATCCTTCCTAATCTCCCTCCCTTCTCCCTAGAGCAATGCTTCTTAAACTATTTTTGTGGTACCAGGAATCCAGGTACCACAGGGGCTTGCATATATAGTAGGCTAGTATTCTGTCACTGAGCTCAATCTGTATTCTATTTTCTTTCATTATTTTTGAGATAGTGTCTATCTGTCTGATATGGAACTTTCCCTATGTAGACCTCAAACTCATATAGGCCTGTTTCAGTCTCTTGAGAGTTGGGAATAAAGGCATGAGTCACCACACCCAACTTTTCTTTTGAGATAGGGTCTCCACAAAATTGCCAGGCAGGCCTTGGATTAGCAATTCTACTGCCTTAGCCTCTCATGCAACTAAACTTTTTGGGGACATTTATAGGGATACAACACAGACCTTTTTTTTAATGTGCACATTGCACAAAAATTACATGAGACCCTGAGCTTCTTGAACTCTGAATCCATTCGGTATTATGTTCTGACTGGAGAGCACAAAGCTGATCCCCAAACTCTATGCTTCTTTGTATACCTATCTCTATGCAGCCTGACTAATAGAGTAAGTTGTCCATTAATTACACCCCTGCCAGTGTTCTCCAAACTCTGCAAAAGCCATCCATCCTATGTATCTTTTCCCCCAACCTAAGTCACAAATCTTTCCTATCTTGGTTTGTACTAGGGACAAATCGCTTCACCAACCAACCCTACCTCTCTAGCTCATAGTAAACAGTCATGCCTGTCAGTCACAGGAAGATTCCTTCCACTTGCGTACTCTCTCTCCAATACCCCACAAAACTGGTTCCTCGTGTCTCTCAAAAAGAACTCCCAGCACTCCAGGAGGCAGAGGCAGGCTCTATGAGTTCAAGGACAGCCTGGTCTACAGAACAAGTTCCAGGACAGACTCCAAAACTATAGAAAAACCCTGTCTGGAGAGGGGGAAAAAAAAAAAACTCTAGCTAGGCATGGTCCTAGCACTCAGGAGGAAGAGTCAGAGACAGGTGGATGTCTGTACTCAAGGCCAGCCTGGTCTATTCATCAAGTTCTGGGCCAAAGATAAACATTGAGACTGTCTCAAAAACAAAAATAAGCAAACAAAAAAAAAACCACACACAGCTATTAGGTTTTTCTTAATGTCTATGGGAATACTTGGCTTAATACTTCCATGCCTCTCTTTTCAATCTGTAATTTTCCTGCTCACATTTTATCTTTTACTATCCTCAAAACAGCTGCCTGGCAGGACTTGAAACTGGTACCTTGGCTTCCTGTACTATATTCACAGAGCCTAAACACACAGGCTGGAAATGGGTAGGCTGCCAGGTATTGTTTGTTGAATCACTTACCCACTCATAGTCAAGTAGTTCACTGATACTAGATATTAATGAGGCAAACGGCCAAAACCTAGTATTTGACCTAATAGCATTAATTACACTTCCTTCAATTAAGGATGTCATAATTCTCAGAAGAAACAGGGCACCATTCTAAAAAAAAAAACAAATCTATCAATTTTAAAATATATAAAAGCCAGGCATGGTGGCTGATGTCTTCGATTAGGACAGCCTAACTACAGAGACCCTATCTCAAACCAAAGAAAAAAACTAAAATAAGCTTTAGTCTGCACTCCCCAGGCAGTCAAATCCCTCCTTTGTGCTAATCCTGGACACAGTCCAAGATTTTCTCCTGAAAATTAACCAATACAAACTAGATCACTTTTCATAATCCACAATTACTTTTATTTATTTATTTATTTATTTGTTTGTTTGTTTATTTATTTATTGAGAGAGAGAGAGAGAGAGAGAGAGAGAGAGAGAGAGAGAGAGAGAGAGAGAGAGAGAGAGAGAAGGTCTTTACACAGGCTCGGTTACCTTGGAACTCACTAAGTAGCTAGGCTAACATTGAACTCAAAGATCCACCTGCCTCTGCCTCTCAAGAGAGGGAATTAAAGGCCTGCTCTACCAAGCCCAGCTCTCCATAGTTTTTCTTTCTTTAGCACTGAGGAGAAAACTAAGACTTTGAGTCCTCTAAACTGTACTTAGTCTGCAGACTAAAATGTCAGCCTTACTAAGTGTGACCGTTCACCTCGGCAGTCATTAACACTGAGGAGACAGAGGCAGGAAAAAGGTTCTACCTGAACTAATAATTCCTAGTCTCTAAGCCAGTCTATCATCTATCTCTAAATCTAGAGATCCTTCACAGGTGCTAAAAGAATTGAAAAATAAAATAGTATTTTCAGTAAGTTTCTTCTCTCTCTTTTTTCTGAGACAAGTTTTCACTATTCTGGCTGACTTCAAACTCAGAGATCTACCTAACACTGCCTTGGAGTGCTGCAATTAAAGGCAAGAATCCCGACACTGTCATGTAACCTTCCAAACAGTTCTTTTTACAATCAAGACAGCGGTGGCACACACCCTTGATCCCAGCTCCCGGGAGGCAGAGACAGGTGGACCTCTGAATTCCAGGCCAGCCTGGTCTACAGAGTTCCAGGACAAAGCTACAGAGAAACCGTCTCTGAAAAAAAGACAAAACCAAATGTAATCAAGCCAGGGTGATGGAACTTCACCTTTAGGAAGCAGGGGAAGGCCCAGGCCAGCCAGCGACACACAATGAGATCCTGTCTTTTTTTTTTTTTTTTTTAAGGCAACCAAGAGATGTGGTGGCAAAGGCCCCTAAATCAGCACTGAAGTAGAGGGAGGAAGGTAAAAAGTTCAAGGCCAGTCTTAACTACATTGAGCTAGAAAGCCAGCCTGGCCTCCTCTCAGACAGAAACAAAAATTTTAAAAATTCGATCATGCCTAGATGGTCGTCCTACTTCTTGATGTCACTTAAGTACTAACATTAGTTCAGGATACACGTCTGCAAACAAAGAACTAAGCCCTGTTTTTCCACAAGTTTCAAGACACCAGCCATATTTAACAAAATATACACACTGAACTGTCTGCTGGGACCGACTACAACAGCCAGTATTTCCACAAACAAATCTAGGAAAGTTCTGAAAAATGACGTGCCCTTCCACACAGGACCCACAATCAAAACACGGGAAACAGAGGCTAAGCGATCTTCAGTTAACCTCACTGAATTTTACAAAATTTGCCAGTGCTATGCAAATTTTTTTTCTTCCTTTTCCACTTTGGAAAAGAAAAGAAAAAAAAAAAAAAAGCGAAACAAAACCCGAAGTTCCTGGAAATGAAGATTAAAATTTGAAATCAAAAGCTAGTAAAGCCAACTTTTTGGCTCTCCTATTACGTCCTGGCCATATAGTCTCAGCAGTTTTTCCTTTAATCCATTAACAACCTCCAGTTAACAAGTAGTCTCACCGATGGCTTCCAACTTCTGGGCCACCAGTGTTGCCGCCAACTACCGCCGCTACACTTCACCCGTTACGATTCAGAAGGGCACAGGAAACAGATAAAAGCGGAACGCAACTGTCACAAGCAGGACACAGCCATTTACCACTGGAACGCAAGTCAGCCTCACTTCCAACCCAGGGAAAAAAGTGGGAACGTAATTTTTTCCGATAGGAAATAAATCGGGATTATGCCTCTTGATCAAAAGGTAGGAGAGGGAAAAAAAAAAAAAAGAACAAGAGACAGAAAAAAATTAACATTTAGTGTCTATCAGCCACATGCGTCCTAGAAGACAGAACCAGGCCAATAGAGACTAAGTGGGGGAAGGGCGCTTGAGTTCCCGGAAAAACACTTCAAATAATGGGATTCGTCGGACCAGGGGAAGAAGAAGATGGAGTTGGTGAAAGCCGTCCCTCCCGCAGAGTGCAAAGTTTGCAAGCTGCTCCAAGAGAAGGAGGCCGGAGCCTGGAGAACTAGGCCGGAGCGGAGGGAAGCTATGAAGGGCGGGGAGGGGGAGGAGTCGAGCGAGCAGGCCCGCTCCGAGCAGGCCCCGACAGAGCGCGGAGGAGACGCCGCACGCTAGGCCTTACCCTCGCCGGGGACTAGCTGCCGCTGAGAAAGGAGAAATACCCCCGAACAGAGGGATCAGTCGAGGTGTCCTAACTTCCATCAGCAGCGTTCACTCACCTGGATCCGCCGAAGCGACTACCACAGCAGTCTCGCAACGGCACAACCGGCCCGAACCTCGCCCCCGCCCAACAGCGCGCCCCGCGTCCCCGCTCTCCGAAGACGGCGGCTACTGCCTCGGTCTGCTACCTCCTGGGAAATGTAGTCCTAGATTCGCCTCTCCTGACTCACCGGACGTCCTCTCGAACTCTATTTCCCACAAAGCAAAGCGAACGTTGGGCCCGCCGCTTTGCGTCACGCGCCCGCTGATCCACGGTCACGTGGGCACCTGCGTTGCGGCCCCTCCCCCCCAGCCTGGGTGGCCTAAGGAAGAGGGAGGGAGGTGGACGGAAGGGGCGGGGGTGTTGCTGACGCCACTGCCCTCACCATTTTGGAGAGGCTTCTTTTGGGGCTGAAGGAGAGCCTGAGCCCCACCTACTGCCCGCCTTCCTGCAACCTCGGAACTTCTCCGGTCTGGCGACCACCCAGCGATTATCTGGCTTTCAGTTCTCCGCCTTGCCCTCTTCCCGCTTTGTGACCTTGAGCAAATCGTTAATGTGAGCTTCGCAATTTGTAACTCACAGAGTTGTTGGGATGCACTTAATGAGTACCGGGAATCCCGACAGCCCAACGGGAAACGGAGAAGAGTTTTTGTTTTGATAGTGAGACCTCGGGGGACTCAGACGCTCGATGCACAACTATCTCCAGCAGGCGCCTCCTATCCCCGTTTTATGACAGTGTGAACCCAGGGAGGTTTGTTTTGTGTTTTGTTTTTGAGGCAGGGTTTCTCTCTGTAGCCCTAGCTGTCCTGGAACTCTGTAGACTGGGGTGGCCTAGAGATCTGCCTCCCAACTGCTGAAATTAAAAGCATGGGCCATCACCCAGCTCTTATGTCTGCATTCTTTACTAGGCTTTGAGCTCCACGGAAGAAAGAGAACAATTTAGCACTCCTTTTAAAAAGCTTTTATTTTACATGCACCCATGCCACAGCACACATTGGAGATCAGGACAACCTGTGAGAGTCAGTCACTTCTCTGCTTTAGAGGGAGTTTTCCCAAACTGTCCTGATCACCCGAATCTCTGTCTGTCCCAGTAATTTTCAAAATTACACTACAGAGACTTAATATTACTTACAAATGTTCAGCCAATAGCTCAGGCTTGTTACTACTTGCTTGCTGGGGAGCTGCCCTCCTTCCCATCATTCTCAGAATGACTTTCCCACCTAATTCCCTCTCAGCTTTTTATCAACCAATGAGAATAATACATATTCATAATGTAGAAAAGGATTGTTCCACAACCCCCTCCTTCCACCATGTGGTTCAGGGATCAAACTGAGATCATCAATTTGGCAGAAAACACCTTTACCCACTAAGACATCTCACCATCCACCCTTTTGTTCAAATTTTTAAATTATGTTTACGTATATAACTTTTTGCCTCAACTATGTTTGTCTTTGCCCCAAGGCCATGCTGTGTCCTGGGATGGCACAAGAGAGAATGAGATTCCCAGAACTGGGAATTGAACCTGGGTTTTCTGGAATAGTAGCCAGTGGTCTTAGGCACTGAGTGCTTTCACAAGCCCAACCTCCCCCTCAAAGGTGGAGTCTCAGGGTTAGTGCTGTAGCTTGGTTGATAGAGTGCCTGGTCAGCATGAACAAAGCTGTGAGTTCAGTCTCTAGTATAAACCTGGGCTTGGTGTTACACCCTCTGGAGGTAGAGTTAGTGGCAGGGAGAGCAGAAGAAACTCAAGGTCATCCTCAGCTACAGAATGAATTTAAGGAGCCTGGGCTACAAGAGACCCTGTCTTAAAATAAAAATAAAGACAGCCTTTCTACATAGTCAAGGCTGACATGGAACTCAGAATTCACCTGACTACTTCCGGAGTGTTGGGATTATAGAGTTACACCATGGCACCCAGCTCCATTAATTTCTTCAAGAACCGTGGGCTAGTGTCTCAGGTTTCTATCTCAGTGACAAAACACCATAACCAAACTTGGGAAGGAAAGTGTGTGTTTCAGCTTACAGCTTTAAAGCTCTTGTTACACTCTATCAGTGAGGGAAGTCAACAGAGAGACTCCAACAATCCAGAGATCAAGAGGTTGGAACTGAAGTCATGGAGGGGTACTACTTACTGCCTTGCTCCGAGTGGCTCGCTCACTCATCCTGCCTTCTGATAGCTCCAAGGACAACTTGACCAGGGGTGGCATTACCCTCTATGAGCTGGGCTCTCCCACATCAATCATTGACCATAAATGCACCAAGGCCAATCTGGTTCTCGGAGAGATTTTCCAGTGGAGTCTTCCCAAATGACTCTGGTTTATGTCAAGTTAACATAAAATAGATCAGCATAGCCAGGCTTTATGCTGGGTGCTCAGAGAAAAAAGATAAACTTTTTATACATAAAGTTTTTTTAAAAAAATTTAAAAAAAGACTTTACCAATTGGGCAGTGGTGACCCACACCTTTAAATCCCAGCACTCAGGAGGCAAAGGCAGGCAGATCTCTGTTAGTTAAGGCCAGTCTGGTCTCCACAGGTCCAGGACAACCAAGTCTACAGAGAAACCCTGTCCAAAAAAAAAAATTTTTAAGGAAAAAAAGGAAGGAAGAAACTGAGGTAGGAGGGTTAAAGCAAGTCTCAAAAATAAATGAGTAGTTCACACTTGACCTTTGAACTCTCCTGCCCTTTCCTTTCCCTCTTCCGGAGACACACAGAATGGTCCAGCGTTTGACATACTGTTGTAGGCTTTCCTACAATCAGCCTCAAACAAAACTGTGCTGTCTCGAACCCCTAGCAACAGGATTATCTACCTGTATAGCAAGAAAGTTGGGAAAGGACCTAAATCCACATGTGGTGTGTACCCAGAAAGGCCTTATGAGATTGTCAAAGACAAAGAAGCATGTAAGCACGGTCTATGGTGGTTCCATGTGTGCCAAGTGTGTCCGTGACAGGATCAAGTGGGTTTTCCTTATTGAGGAGCAGAAAATTGCTGTAAAAGTGTTGAAGGCACAAGCGCAGAGTCAAAAAGTGAAATAAATATGCAGCTTTTTAAAATAATAAAGATCAAGGCTTGGTCTGTAAAAATAAATTAATTACTTAATTAATTCAGGAAGATCACAGGCACACTGTCGGCTTGCAGTCCCTTAACTTCATGCTGCTGTCCTCTGACGCCTACAGAGGAGGTATAAAGGATATGTGTAGAAAGGCCAGGGGGATAGACTGGGGTCAGGTGGGGACGTGATAGAAGTCACACAAGGCAACATAGGCTTTGGTGTCCTACCTGAGTTTGTATTCCAGGCTTGACTTCAGCTGCATGACCTTGGGCAAATGAGTCTTCTGTGACCTCAGTTTAGTTTTCCTCACATATAAAATGAGACAACTGTGGTGGTGCACGCCTTTAATCCCAGCATTGGGCGGCAGAAGCAGGTGGACCCCTGTGAATTCAAGGCCATCCTGGTCTACAGAGTTCCAGGACAGCCAAAGCTACACAGAAAAATTCTGTCTCACAAAACAAACAAACAAAAAGACAGCTGCCATATAAGACCCAGGCCTCCAGAGACTTCACTCTGAAGCAGTTATCACTGATCACTTAGGTAGCCTAGAATGAGACTAACCCACCTCAGTGTGCTCCTTTAAGTTTCCCTCCAGGTAGACCAGGAAGTCTTTTGTGAGGTCTCTCCTATCCTCAACTATTTTCTCAGTTCATAGCCTGGTCTACCAGTTACCAACACATGCACATGGGGATGTTCTTTAATATGTATTTTGCATTCTGGTCTCCTTGATGTGAGTGTCTTTCTTCCTTTCTGCCTGGGAGTAGGGACTGAAGTTGCTAGGTTTAGGGGTTGCCAGGCCAAAACCAGAAGTTTCTAAGCACCAGAAGACATCCTCCAGCCAGGTCTATTGTTTACTAAGGCCAGACTCCAAGACACTCAGAGCTGGATTGTTCCAGAGCCAACAAATGCTTCCACATTGGTGTGGGTGTGAAGTTAAGAACACCCATCTGAGAAAACCAACACAAATCTGGCTGTCTTTGTCCTTGAGCGATAGAGGCATTGTATAGTTGTCAGCAAAAGAAATAGTTCTCTCTTTAAAGGGGATAAGGTATAGTTTATTCTGGAATCAAATATGAATGACCCTGGACAGGGAACACAGATTTAGATCACCCAGAATTCTGTGTTCCAGTGTGGTAACAGTTTGAAGTTTTTATAGTAACAGAAAAAGAAAGTTACAAATCAATCAAGAGATATTATGTAGGCAGTTACAGAAAAATGGGAAAATATTCACTTTATGCCTCAGGTGCTATCTTTTGACACTATTAGCCTTTTAATAAGTGTTAGATTCGTTTATTTCTAAAGGTTTTATATGTTAATCACAAGATATTAGGTCAGGTAGAGAAGTCAGTGAGGGATGGGGGCTGAAGGATTAGACTCTGGACCTGCAACATTCAAACTCTCCTCAGTACTGAAGTTTGAATCAGTTAATCAGCCATGCAGAAGTTTCACAAAGACGATAAGGATCTAGAGAGATGGTTCAGCAGTTAAGGACAGTTGTTTCTCTTGCAAAGGACCCAGGCTAGATTCCCAACACCCACGTGGTGGTGGCTCACACCATCTATAGCTCCAATCCCAGGGCATCTGATCCCATTTCTGACCTCCAAGAGCACCAGGCATGGCATGGTACACGTAAAACGTGCAGGCAAAACACCCATAGATGTAAAATAATAAAATAAATCTGAAAAAGCAAATTTGGCCAGGTGATGGTGGTGGTGGTGGTGGGGTGGTGGTGGTGGTGGGGTGGTGGGGGTGGTGGTGGTGGGGGTGGTGGGGGTGGTGGTGGTGGGGGTGGTGGGGGTGGTGGGGGGGGGGTGGGGGGGTGGGGGGGTGGGGGTGGTGGGGGTGGTGGTGGTGGGGGTGGTGGTGGTGGTGGTGGTGGTGCACCACCTTTAATCCCAGCACTGAGGAGGCAGAGGCAGGTGGATCTCTGAGATCAAAGCCAGCCTGGTCTAAAGAGTGAGCTCCAGGATATCTGGGGCTATGTAGAGAAACTCTTGAAAAAACAAAAACCTAAAACTAAAAAAGAAGATTGACCCTACCGAGCAGATCCAAGAAGATGGAGTTGGTTAACAATTAAGCCCTCCCCTAAGCAGCTCAATTGGAGAGCTCCTCGGGAATTACTACATGCTGTGCTTCAGAGGATCAGAGGCAACAAACGCTGTGCGCCTGGGCCTTGCATAACACCTGTCCCTTTTCACACGTGAGAGAGCTAAGAGTCCAGAAGAAAAGCCGCAGCCAGCAGTGGTGACACGCCTTTGATCTCAGTGCTCAGAGGCTGAGGCAGGTGGATCTCCGAATTTGAGGCCAGCCTGGTCTACAGAGCCAGTTCCAGGACAGCCAGGGCTACACAGAGAAACCCTGTCTCAAAACAAAACAGATGGAGGAGGAGGAGGAGGAGAAGGAGGAGGAGAAGTCTTCATTTCCTGAAGCCGTAAAGCGAAGGGGGATAGGGTGTGGTTCTTGGGTGGAGGGAGCACTTGTCTGCCATGCTTGAGGCTCTTGGTTCAATCTCTAAAGGGAGGAGGAAGAAAAGCTATGGGTATGAACTTAGATCTGACACCAAAATCTGTAAATAAATTATAAACTAACAACTGTTGGGCGTGGTGGTGCACGCCTTTAATCCCAGCACTTGGGAGGCAGAGGCAGGCAGGTCTCAGAGTTTGAGGCCAGCTTAGTCTACAGATGGAGTTCCAAGACAGCCTGGGCTGTTATTCAAAGAAATCCTGTCTCTAAAAAAGCCAAAATGAAAAACAAAAAAACAACTTATAGTTAAAATATACCCAAAGCATATTGGAGAGATGGCTTAGAGGTTAAGACCACTGGCTGCTCTTCCAGAGGTCCTGAGTTCAATTCCCAGTAATCACATGGTGGCTCCCAACCATCTGTGATGAGATCTGGTGTCCTTTTCTGGCATAAAGGCGTACATGCAGATAGAGCACTTGGTTCCATAAATACGATATATCTCCAAAGATAATAATGTTTGATGCATCACTTCCTAATTATTTTCCTATTTTTATTTTGTTCTGTTTTGAGACAGAGTTTTGCTATGCTGTTTTTTATGTCTGTGTGTGTGTGATAGTATGCTGTGTGTGCATGCCTGTGGAAGTCAGAAGAAGGTGTAGGATCTCCCGGAACTGGAGCTACCAGTGGTTGCCATTCCAAGATGGGTGCTGGGAGCTGGACTCAGTTTGCAGGAGTCAGTTCTCTCCTTTCACCTAATGGGTGCTGGGGGTCAAACTCAGGTAGTAAAACTTGGGCTCCTTTTCCCACAGAGCCATCTCAATGGCCATCTTTTATTTTCCTATTATCAACTATTGTCATTTGAGACAGGGTCTCCTTGTATGTCCCAGGCTGGCCTTGAACCCAGTATCTTCCCATCTCAGGGATTATAGGTATATACACTGGAATTATCAGAGCTCTTGAGGCTTTTCACTTGTAGGTAGTGCAAACCCTACATAGGCACTTACTGCGTTCACCTCTTTCTAGCCTCACTACAGTAACTTCAGGCTGATGGTTTGACATTGGCCATGAAAACTGGAGAAGTCTATGAACCTTGTCCTTCTGGAAAGCACCCCTCTCCCCACATCATTTTTATGCAGCCACCAGCACACCAACATGCTCTAAAACCTCACTGTGACTGAATTTCCCAGCAGCCTGCCTAGCAGAGTTTCCAGTAGAGAAGCTGATATAGAATGGCTAGAGAAGGCTGAAACATAGCAGAAGCTGACCTTGACCTTCTTACCTCCAACTCCTGAGCATTAGGAATTGTAGGCTTTATCACCACACCCAGAAATGTTTCTTACATTTAATTCTAGAGAATAAAATGCATGCTTTCAAAGCATGGTGAAATGCAATCCAAGTACTTGGAAGACAGAAGCAAGATGATTGATTGCTTTAAACTCAAGGCCCTTTGATCCACAGCGTAAATTCTAAGCCAGTCAGGGCTACATAGTAAAGCCTTTGTCTCAAAAAAAACAAAAAACAACAACAAAAAAAAACAAACCCACCACCACCAAAACCAAGCCAAGAAATAAAATATATGTTTACTGCTATAAGTACCTTGTATATCCCAGCATATCACAGAACACACTGCTATTCTTTCTAGATGGAACGAAAATAGACACTTGACCCTGCAGGGTGGCACGTACCTTTAATCCCAGCATTTGGGAGGCAGAGCAGGCCGATTTCTGAATTTGAATTCAAACTGGTCTACAGAGTGAATTCCAGGACAGCCAGAGAAACCCTGTCTTGGAAGGCGAAGAAGAGGAGGAGGAGGAGGAGGAGGAGGAGGAGGAGGAGGAGGAGGAGGAGGAGGAGGAGGAGGAGGAGGAAGACAACTAGGGTTTTGCTTGTTTTTCTAGACAGGGTTTCTCTGTGTAGTCCTGGCTGTCCTGGAACTAGCTCTGTGGAACAGGCTGGTCTTGAACTCACAAAGTGCTGGAATTAAAGGCGTGTGCTGCCACCACCTGGCCATCTTGGGTTTTGCATTGCACAGTTGTCAGCGAAATAAGCAGCTCTGTCTTCAAAGGGGATAAGGTATAGTTTATTCTGGAAGCAATATGAATGACTATGAACGGGAGAGATCTGTGGAGGAGCCTTCTCAGGGGACATCTGAGATTCAGAGACAATTTTGTTGTATTTGCTTGTTTTTATCAATAGAGTTTTGTAGTAAGAAGTTTTTGACTTGGCCTAGACCCAAGGTCCAGACCTGCCCACAGCTGCTAGGTCTCAGATAATCACACAAAGTCTTATATTAATCACATGCTGTTTGGCCTATGGCTCAGGCATATTGCTAGCTAGCTCTCTCATCTTAATTTATTTTTATTATTTTTATTAATCTGTCTTGCTAAGTGGCCCATGGCTTACCTATTTTTTTACATCTTGCTTCTTGGGCAGCTAGATCACGTCTCTCCTGACTTTGCCCTTTTTCCCCATTATCTATGCGTGAGTTTCCTACCTGCTACTAAGATGCCTTGCCATAAACCAAAACAGTTCCTTTATTAACCAATAATTTTCACAGCATACAGAAAGACATCCCACATCAGGGTTTATTGTGGTTTACACTTCCAGAGAGATTGAGTCTGTATCAGCAGAGAAGATAAAGAATCAGGAGCCTGAAGATGGCCTAAGCACCCAGGAAGTGGAGAGATCACATTTATCCACACACAGAAGCAACGAAGGCTTGAGACACTTTTTTTTTTTTTTTTTTTTTAAAAAAGATTTAGTTATTTATGTATACAGTGTTCTGACTGCATGTAGGCCTACCTGCCAGAAGAGGGTACCAGATCTCATTACAGATGGGTATGAGCCACGTTGTAGTTGAACTCTGGACCTCTGGAGGGGTAGCCTGTGCTCTTAACCTCTGAGCCATCTCCCCAGCCAAGAGACACTTTGGTTGTTATGGTAACTGTTGTAGATTATTATTTGAAGGTATGTTACTATTGTTTATGTTGTGTTTGTTTAA
This sequence comes from Phyllotis vaccarum, assembly GCA_033318265.1. NCBI lineage: Eukaryota > Metazoa > Chordata > Mammalia > Rodentia > Cricetidae > Phyllotis > Phyllotis vaccarum. Next base: position 41,305,619 of record JARWLC010000003.1, read on the forward strand.
CTCTGTGTAGCTGTGTTACTGTGCCTTCTAAAACATCTGATGGTCTAATAAAGAACTGCCAATAACAAGGCAGGAGAAAGGACAGGCAGGGCTGACAGAGTGGATACAGGAGGAGAGTCTGGAAGAAAAGAGATCTAAGAGCTAGAGGAGAGGAGGATGATAGGGCTAGCCACCCAGCCTTGAAGCCACCCAGCCCACCCAGTCTACCCAACCCACCCAGCCCACCTAGCTATCCAGTCTACCCAGTCCACCCAGCCCACCCAGCCATCCAGTCAGCCAGGGAGTAAAATTTACAGAAAAGAATGATAAAATCCCAGAGGAATAAAGGTAACATAAATTAGGAAAAGCTGGCTGGAAACAAGCCAAGCTATGGCTGGGCATTTATAATTAAGAATAAGCCTCTGTGTGTGTGTGTGTGTGTGTGTGTGTGTGTGTGTGTGTGTGTGTGTGTGTGTGTGTGTTTTGGAAGCTGGGTGGCGGGTCCCCTAAGAGCAAAGAATAAAAACAACCAACAACAGGAGTGTGGAGGGACACATTCCTGGCACATAGTCTGTAGAAGATGAACAGCCTGCTTTCCTGGCTTGTTTAAGAATATCCTGTTCCAAAGTCAATAGGACTGGAGACTCTAGGACCCAGATGCAGTGAGGAAAAACTCCAACAAGACAAATCTTAGGGGACACAGGCCCAAGAGGTGCTGACCTGTATTTACTGACCCCTCCCCCAGCAACGCTACACATTTTTCTCAGTGGGTCTTTGTGGGGATTCAATAAAAGTTTCAGAAGTTTTGGAGATATCAGAGGGAATCTACCCACAGTCTATGTGGGGGGTTAGTAAAAGCTCCAGAAGTCCCAGAGCTCTAACCACAGTCAGTCTAGGAAAATAAGAGAGTGGTGATTCAAACCTTTAATCCCAGCACAGGGAGTATCCTGGGAGTGGTGACCTACACCCTTAATCCCAACTGAATCAAGGTCACTTCAGATTATAGAAAAAATTCCAGGCTCCTAAGCAGACAGTGGTGGGGCCACGCCTTAATTTATGAAAGGGTACTTAAGACAGGATAGAAACACAGAGGGAAGCCATTCCAAGGGAAGCGAGGCTGAGGAAGCTGGAAGACAGCTGGGTAAGATCTGACTGTGGTGTTTATTCCCTCTAATATCTCCAACTTCTTCAGAGATCTATCCCTGAGTCTCATTCTTTCCTGCAACAGGTCTTCCAACTCTTACCTCTGACCCGTGTCTGGGGTTCCTCTCTTTGGCGATGTCCCCAGGTGTCCCTCTGTTTACCTGGTTTCTCACTCTGTACCTTGCCATCTGTTCTAGTGTGTTCTAGTCGGATCTTTGTGTTCTGGGTCCAGCCCAAGCCTTGGGCATGCCTACTCTTCACTCACAGGAGCTGTTCCAGCTACCTCTGCCTGGGAGCTGGGCCAAGTGGCAGGCAAAGGGGGGAGGGCAGATGAAAAAACAGGGAGCCTAGAAGGCCTCCACTCTTCCCATTGACCCCATCCTCTCTGACTGTGAGGGCCCTTGGTAAGGCCAGTTACTCTAGCCAGGACCTAGGACTAAGTCTGTGTGTCTAATCCTTTATGCCCTCTTGATTTATAGCCCCCAGCTTCCTAAATTTCACCTCTATGTTAGTCCAATAGTTGTTACAAAACATCCGGGGACTGGGTAACTCTTTGATCTTGTCCCCACCCTGGGCAGCAAGTGATACCCAACTCACAACTGTCACTGAGCCTAGTACCCTCTAGAGTCAAAAGACCTGAGGCCTTTGACCTCTGCCCTGGGCCTAGTTTTCAGAATCCGAGTGCAGCATCCAGAGCCAGGTCATGATTTAAACTATTGAATCACAGGATTTTCTCTGCAGCCTAGTAGGCAGTCCCTGTCACCAGGGCCTGCCTTCGGAGTGGCCTGCTCAGGCCACCCCCACTCATCTGACAGGCTCCAGTGGCTCTGGCTACTCTGTGCCAGGCTAGTGTGGTCCAGGGGCAGGTACTCAGCAAGGCCAGGGTCCTACAGCCAACGCTGTCGACATTCTACTACTGAGCCATACCCTGTACAATTTTGTTCAAATGAGAATAAAAGGTCAAAACTGGGGAAGGGCTGGGGTGGTAAACAGGAGGAGGGGAGGGATTGGGGGCTGGGAGTGGACAGGACGCTAGGTCCAGTAAAATAGGAAAGTACTTTTTTACTTTTGGGGGCACCCCACAAAAAAAACCCCAAAAACTAAAAGAATTATTTCAGGCTGCTGGAGAGATGGCTCAGAGGTTAAAAGCACCAACCGGTCTCCAAGAGGTCCTGAGTTCAATTCCCAGCAACTCCATGGTGGCTCCCAACCATCTATGATGAGCTCTGGTGCCCTCCTCTGGCATGCAGGCATAGTGGAGGCAGAATGTTGTATACATAATAAATAAATCTTTTTAAAAAATACTTTTCAGGAAAGTAACATGTTTTTGTGTGGCCTTTTTTTGGGGGGGGGGACAGGATCTCACTGTGTACCCCTTTCTTGACTCAGAACTTATAGTGTAGACTGGGGGAGGGGGGCTCAAACTCACAAAAGTCAGCCTAACTCTGCCTCCCCAGTTCTGGTATTAAAGATATAAGCCACCCTGCTCAATTTAGAATTTTTATTTTGTTTTGTTTGGGTTTTGGGTTTTTCAAGACAGGGTTTCTCTTTGTAACAGCTCTGGCTGTCCTATAACTCACTCTGTAGACCAAGTTGGCCTTAAACTCACAGAGATCTGCCTAACTCTTCCTCCCAAGTGCTGAAATAAAAGGCGTGTGACACCACCACCCTGTGAAAATTAATTAAAATATTTTTAAATTTTAAGCGTATGGGTATTTTGCCTGCACATATGTCTGTGCACCGCTTGCATGCAATACCAGAAGACGCCAGAAGAGGGCACTAGATCCTCTGGAACTGGAGTTACTGAGCTGCTATAGGGACTGGAACTCAGGTCCCCTGGAAGAGTATCCAGGGCTCTTAACCGCTGAACCATCTCCCTACCCCTCGTGTTATTTATTATTGTGTGTGTGTACATGGGTGTGCCTGCCATGGCATGCATATGGAGGTCAGAAGAATCAGGTCTCTACTTTACCTTTACGTGGGTCCTAGGGATGGAACCCACATTGCCAGGTTTCGTGGCTCACCTTTACCAGCTGGGCCTTCTCACTGGCCTTATTTCTACTTTTGAAAATGATTTACTTGTGCCCAGCATGGTGGCATACACCTTTAATCCCGGCACTTGGGAGGCAAAGGCAAATGGATCTCTGTGAATTAGGTTAGACACAGCTATACTGTCTCAAAGAATTTGTTTGTTTATGTGTGAGAGTTCAGGCACACTACAGAGTACAGGATGGAAGTCAGGTCTTGCCCTGTCCCTTGCTGTGATATGCTTTCCCAGCAAGCTGGCCTGAAAGCTCCTGGGAAATTGTGTCTGTTCCTCCAATCTTGCTACAGCTAAGAATACAGAAATATCCAGCTGCCCTGGGATGTGTTTGTTTGCTTTGTTTTTTTGAGACAGGGTTTCTCTGTGCAGCCCTGGCTGTTCCTGTACTCACTTTGTAGACCAGGCTGCCCTCAAACTCACAGCAATCCTCCAGCCTCTGCCTCCTGAGTGCTGGGATGAAAGGTGTGTGCCACCACCACTCGGCAGCATTGGGCTTTTTATGTTTTCCTGACTTCCCGGGACACAGAGCATTGGATGCATTCACCGTGCACAGTAGAAACTCTTAACAGTCTACGAGTGTCCAGGCTCTGCAGCCTCTTCTGGCTTCCTGTGTTGTTCATGTTTCTGTCTGTCCTTTATTGCGTGGACAGAACCTACCACATGCCAGCACTGGGCTGGGAAGGATGCTGTGGACCAGGGGACTGGGTCATTTCCAGGCAAACGGTGGTAATGAACTGTTTGTGGTCCTAGGGTGATCCAGAACACTGGGGTCAAAGGGAGCCAGCCCTCCCTAGAAGAAGGGTGAATTAAGATTTGAACCAAGAACTGAGGGCAGGCAGTGCCCAAGCACAGGGACAGATGGCCAAAGGCCCTGAGACTTGGGGAGGAGTCTTTGTGAAGGTGTGAAGTGTGTGTGTGTGTGTGTGCGCACAGACATGTTGTAGCACATGTAGATGACAGTTTTAAGTGTTCATTCTCACTGTTCATCTTGTTTGAGACACACATGGTCTTTTCCTTGCTCATTCCTGCATACTCCGGAGTAGCTGACTGGCTGTGAGTCAGCTGTGAGATCTTCCTGTCTTTGTTTACAGTCAACATAAGAGCAATTGGATTTTAGATGTGTGCTCTCCTGTGTCCAGCCTTTATGTGGATTCTGGGGTGCTGAACGCTGGTATCTGATGCTTTCAGGGCAAGCATATTGCCCATTAAGCTATCTCTCTAGTCCCTGTCCAGAGATCTTGAGTCCAACATGGTGAAAACACAAGGATGAGCATGAGAGCCACAGGTAAGAAGCCCCCCCCCCCCAAGCTACTCCATCAATCCAGCCTTTTATTCTGAGAACAATGAAGATTCTGGGAGGGGCCTATGGAGGAGCATCCTGTGGATATAGTGCAGGGGTTAGCCTGGAGAAGCCCTGGTGCTCTTTCTAGGATGGCAGAAATGATGACAGCCTGGAGTGGGGTGAGGACCTTGAGACAGAGCTGAGGTGACACAGGAGGGAGGGCCTATCCCCCCAAGTCCTGCTCAGAAAGCCAGTGGCTTCTGGGCCTGTTCTTTGGAAGGGACTTTTTAAGTTCAGATTTGAGTTAAGGATTCTGGAAAGACATTCAAGTCAGCTTTTAATCCCAGCACCATGGGATTAAACACACACACACACACACACACACACACACACACACACACACACACACACACCCCGTGCAACAAAAAAAAAATTCTCCATCCATACATCTTCCCTGGGGCTAATAGGTCATCTTGACCTGCTTCGTGTCTTGACTTGAATGTCTATCCCCTCTTTTCTGAAAATAAGGTTTCTCTGTGTAGTCCTGGCTGCCCTGGAACCCTGGAACTCACGATGGAGACCAGGCTGGCCTTAAATTTAGATGTTGGCCTGTCTCTGCTTCCATAGCGCTGGGACTAAAGGTATATGCAGCCACGTCTGCTTGGCCTGTTCTTATACAACACAATTCTATTATGTTGTATATAACACAAGATGGCTCAGCAGATAAAAATGCTTACTGAGTAAGCCTGGTGACCTCAGCTTGATCCTCAGAACCCATATAAAAATGAGAAATAATTTTCTCCACAAATTTGCCTCTGCCTTCCGTACATGTGTCTTGGTAAATATGAATGCTCATGTAAGTGAGAAATAGATAATTTTTGTTTTGTTTTAAGACAAGGTTTCTTGTGTAGCACTGGCTGTCCTGGAACTTGCTCCATAGATCAGACTGGTCTTGAATCCACAGAGATCCACCTGCCTTTGCCTCCCAACTGCTGTGATTAAAGGTGTACCACCACTGCAAAGTTTAATAAATAAATTTTAAATCATTAATTTATTTTTATTTTAGTGCATTGGTATGCTGAAAGTATGTATGTCTGTATGAGGGTGTCAGATCCCCTGGAAGTAGAGTTACACAAAGTATGTAAGCTGGCATGTGGGTGCTGGGAATTGAACCTAGGTCTTCCGAAAGAACAGCTAGTTCTCTTAACTGCTGAGCCATCTCTCCAGCCCAGATAAATAGTTTTTTAAGACAAAGTTTCACCCATATTTCTCTGGCTGACCTGGACCTTACAATAACCTTCCTGCCTCTGCCTCCTGAGTGCTGGGATTAAAGACACGAACCACCATGCCCAGCTATAAAAGCTAATTTAAAAGTGGGCAAAGGATTTGACATTTCTTTAAAACTAAAATGCACATAAAAACCACATTAAAACAAAACACAGTGAGTTGCTTCTTTGTGCCCAGTGGGGCATCTGTCAGTGTTTTAAGAAATGTGTTTACAGGGATGTGCAAAGGTTAGTGCCTTTGTCCCTTGCCAGAGTGGGAGTATAAAGTGGCACAGTCACTATGAAAAAGGTATGGCAGTTCCTCAATACAGTAAAGATAGAACTGACATATGATCCAGTAATTCTACTTTTGGATGTATGCTCAAGAGATCTGAAGACCAAGGACTCAGGCAGACATGGTCCCCACATTCACAACAGTGCTGTTCTCAGCAGCCAAAGGGGAGGAACAATCTTGACCACCGAGGAAAGGGTAGAGGAGATGTTACTTCATACCTGAAAAAACTTAAAAAGGAAGGAAATTCCAACATAAGCTACAATAGAGCCAAAGTGGGAGCATATTATTCTAGCTGAGATTACTAGTCATGAGACAGTGTCTGTCTACTTGTCTTAGAAGCCAGAGTTGCCAGGTGGTGGGGGTGCACACACCTTTCATCCCAGCACTTGGGAGGCAGAGGCAGGTAGATCTCTGAGTTCAAGGCCAGCATGGTTTACAGAATGAGTTCCTGGATAGCCAGGGCTACACAGAGAAACCCTGTCTCAAAAAAAAAAAAAAAAATGAGGAGGAGGAGGAAGAGGAAGAAGTCAGAATTAGTAGGCATAATGGCTCACACCTGGAATCCTAGTATGTAGGCAGATTACTATTTAGTAGGTTTAAAGTTGGAGACTAGCCTGGACTTCATGGAGACCTTGATTTTTAAAAGCAGTTCCTCAGAAACATATGGGCTAGGAAGGCAACTCAGACAGTAGAGCATGAGGTTCTGAGCTCAGGTGTGATGTGGGGCATCTTTCTATACACTGGGAATATGCTTTATTATTGGTTAATAAACTGTTTTGGCATATGATGATCCACTTTATAGGCATAGGCAGGTGGGAAATCTGAGCATAGATAAAGGGGTAGTGGATTGGAGTCAGACGGAGACATTGTCGTCCAAGGAAGCAAGATATAAAGAAACACAGGTAAAGCCACGAGCCACATGGCAATACACAGATTAATGAAAATGGGCTGAGTTAAATGGAAAGAGCTAGTAATGAGCCTGAGCCATAAGCCATCAGTTTGTAATTCCTGTAAGCTTTAGTGTGATTATTTGGGGCTAAGTGGCTGTGGGACTGCAGGTCTGGACCTCGAGCTGGACAGACCAGAAACTTCTGGCTACACAGGTACCCAGCACCCATGTAAAAAGTTGGACACAATGGCGGAGCACACATCTGTAACCCCAAGTTTGGGGACAGAGATATGAAAAACAAGAGGACTAGTCACCGAAAGAGTGTGCTCTCAACTACTTCATGCTCTCAAAAAATATGATGGCCACACCTTTAATCCCAGTGCCAGGGAGGTAGAGGCGAGAGAATCTACCTGAGTTTGAGGCCAGCTTGGTCTATATTTCGAGTCCCAGAACAGCCAAGACTACATAGAGAGACCCTCTCTGAAAAACAAAACAAAACAAAACAAAATAAATAAATAAAAAACAACAAAAATGTGAAAAGTTATAGAGGAAGACACACAATGTTCTCTGTACCCCAATGTAGGTATATGTGCACATACATACACACACACACACACACACACACAAAAAAAAAAAAAAAAAAAAAAAAACTACAAATCCTTCTCTGAAATAAAAAATACAACTACCATACAACCTAGCCATGCCACTCCTGAGTACAAACACACAAGATTCTCCAGTCATACACAGGACAGATTTCTACATTCACGTCATTATTACTCACAAGAGCCAGAAAATGCTCCAGTGACAGCGACAGATGATGGGGCTGGACAGACAGCTCAATAGCTAAGGGCACTTGCTGTTTTGCAGAGGACTTGGGCTCAGCTGCCATCCAGTATTCACAAGGAGGCTCATAATTGTTTGTAACTCCAGTCCCAGGGGATCTGACACCCTCTTCTGATCTCCGAGGGGACCAGGCAAGCATATGGTACATAAACATACATGCAGGCAAAATACTCAAACACAAAAACATTTTTTAAAAAAATAAAGATACTACTGTCTATTTTTTAGTTAAGTCATGTAGCTCAGGCTAGCCTCAAATTGCCACATAGCAGTGGATAATCCCAAGTGCTGAGATTATAGGCATGTATTAATTACCACGCCTAGTTTCTGTGGTAGTGAGGATCAAATTCAGGCCTTCTGAAGCTCTCACTCTACCAACCAAGCTACTTCCCAGGTCCCACCAACATCATATCAGTCAGGTTTACATAGACACAAAGTGACAGATACAGTTCAAAACATATATTCAGTTGGGGAATATATGAGGGCTGGATGGTGGTTATAGCTGCACAACAATCTGAATGCATTTATCTCCACTGTATGTACACTCATAAATAGTTCAAATGAGTCAGGCTTGATGGTCCTGGCCTTTAATTCCAGCAGTCTGGAGGCAGAGACAGCCAGTTCTCTGTGAATTTGAAGTAAGTCATCCTGGTTTATACAATGATTTCCAAGACAGCCAGGGCTACACAGAGAGACCCTGTCTTAAAAACAAACCAAAGCAAAAAACCTAGGTGTGGTGGCACACACACAGTACTCAGTAACCAGCAGAGGCTGAAGGATTAGAGGTTAGAGGCCATTCTTGGCTTTATAGTGAGTTCAAACCCAGCCTGGTCCATAGGAGAATCTGTCTGAAACACAAAACCTTTATGTATTTATATAACCCATTTAAAAGAGGGTTTTAAACAGAATAAATAAAAACCAGATACTTAAAATTAACTGGGTATAGTGGCTCATACCTGTAATCTGAGACAGAGGAAGTAGTATTGTTTGGGACCAAGCTGCTCTACAGAATATCTAGATATTATTTTAAAAGGGGGGTGAGAAATAAAATGGTAAAACTGATGTTATGAACTTTTTTTTTTTGTTTGTTTTTAGATTTTCAGTACGAGAAGCGGCGCCCAGGACTTCATATTGGGTAAATGCAGTTCACATACATCTCAGACAGACAGCTTACTTAACTTTCCTTGTTTACTCAGGTCTAGCTATGTGGTCCAGGCTGGCCTTGAACTCACAATTGAGCCTGAATCTCCTGAGTGCTGGGATTACAAATGTGAACCGCTGTAGCAAAGAACATACCTACATTTTAGAGACATTAGTTGGGAAATAGGTGTGAGTGGAACAGATCTGTAAGCTCAACCCTTGGGAGAGTAGAAAGATTTAAGTCCCAGGTCAGGTTGTGCTACACAGTAAGATTCTGTCAGATTCTGTCTCAAACAAAACAACCAAAGGCTTAGGATGCAGCTCAACTGTAGAATATTCTCTCTCTCTCTCTCCCTCTCCCTCTCCCTCTCTCTCTCTCTCTCCCTCTCTCTCCATATGACACTTTTTTTTTTGGTAAGTGCTTATTTAAGCAGAATGTGGTCGCTCATGCCTTTAATCCTAGCCTTAGGTGGTGGTGGTGGGGTTGTGTGGGAGACAGGCAGATGTCTGTGAGTTTGAGTCCAGCCTAGTCTACAGAGCAAGTTCTGGACCAGCCAGAGCTGCATACACAGACTCTGTCTTAAAAAAATAAAACCAGCCAGGAGGTAGTGATGCATGCTTTTAATGACAGCACTTGGGAGAGGCTGTGAGTCTGAGGCCAAAGTGGTCTACAAAGTGAGTTCCAGGACTGCCAGGGATACACAGAGAAAAAAAAAAAGTTTTACAGAAAATGTCTGTTACTATTGAGCTGGAGTAACATATATGTAAGCTTTAAATTAATACAAACATCATATAGAATTTTAGAATCAGAACATATTAATTCTTTTTTGTTTTTGCTTTTTTTTTTTTTTTTTTTTTTTTTTTGCAAGACAGGTTTCTCTGTGTAGCTTTGGAGCTAGTCCTGGAACTCGCTCTGTCGCCCAGGCCTCAAACTCACAGAGGTCTGCCTGCCTCTGCTTCATGAGTGCTGGGGTTAAAGGCGTGCATCATCGTCACCCGGTTGGAACATATTAATTCTGACCCCCTCATACTGTCCGTTTCCTCTGAAATGACTGTTTAACTTTGGGTGGAATTGCCAGGGAAGCTCAAAGTGCTGGGATGATTCCAAACTGCTGAGATTACCTTGAAAGCAGGAGCAGTGGGCTGGGGATCCTCAGAGGTGCAGGTGTTTTCTGTAGGAGCATGAGGACCTGAGTTCATCCTCAGCACCCATGCAAAAAGCCGGTGTGGCAGTGTTCACCAGTAACTCCAGCACAGAGAGGCACACAGATCCTTTGGCCAGCCAGACTGGCCAAAAGGCAAACTCCACATTCAATGCAGAGACACAGATCCCAGAGTTAACCTTTGCCCTTCAATCCCCCTCCCCCGCACAAAATCTAAATATGCATAACAGACAGAAACACACACACACACACACACACACACACACACACACACACACGTACACACACATACACACGTACACACACACACCAATTTCTAGAGCCATTTAGAACTCAGAGTTATAAAATATCCTTTTCAGAAAGAAGCAATTTTATTTAATTATTTATTTTGGTTTTCGAGACAGAGTTTTCTGTATAACAGTCCTGGCTGTCCTGGAACTCACTTTGTAGACCAGGCTAGCATTGAACTCAGCTCAGAGGTCTGCCTCCCTTTGCCTGCTGGGTGCTGGGATTAAAGGCATGTGCTATCACTACCCAGCAACTCAGTAATTTTTATATATGTTCTATTTTAATGATTTATTTTAATTTTATGTACATTGGTGTTTGGCCTGTATTTATGTCTTGTTACAGACAGATGTGAGCTGCCATGTGGGTGCTGAGACTTGAACCTGGGTCCTCTGAAGGAGGAGCCAGTGCTCTAAACCAACTGCTGAGTCATCTCTCTAACCCCATATATATGTTTTTATTTCTCTCTCTCTCTCCCTGTGTGTGTGTGTGTGAACAGGAGTGTGTGTACCTGAAGAGGACAGAGGCATCCCCTGGAGCTGGAGTTACAAGCAATAGCCATTTCTTAACCACTGAGCAGCCTCATCTCTCAACTTCCAACAACTGATAATACTTTTATCACTGATGCCCAGGGCTGACTTTGCCCATTATCTTATACATTATCTTATACTTAAACCTCCTAGCAGTTTGGGATCTGATATGTGCTGGAAACTGTGGACCAGAACTCAATGGCTGAATTTGTCCCCTGGGAAGCATTCAAGCCCTCAGGTCTTGGTTTAAAGGACCTTTTCATGCTCCAATAAGGAGGCCTACTGTACAAGCCTCCTTTCTGGAATCTGAATAACTGTTTCTGTCACATCCTAGCATAATTATGTTTCTTTCCGTTTCTAACCAGTAAGTGAAGTAAAAAACCTGGCCTCAATGATGCTAAATTAATGCCCAGTGTTCTGGCCAACCAGGGCACTTCTAGTACAGCTGCCCAAAGTCGAGTGATCTAGGGAAGGGGCTGGTAGTACCAGAGAGGTTGAGAACGTCAGGGTCCCTAAAGGCGAGGTGAGGCTTCACAACTAACAAGGATGCATGTAGGTCAAGTTGGCTTTGAACTCACAAGAGCCGCAGAAGATCATCTTGCACCCTTGACCTTCCCGCTTTTACTTTCCAAGTTCTGAGGTTGTAAGCATCTGCCACCACGCCCAGCTTGACTGTCAAGATTTCTATGTGTTAGTTCAAGGGTGGCCCTGCTCCATCACAAGCCCCTATGGGCAGGTGAGAAACCAAAGTTGACAAAATCAGAACGCTAGTTTAAAATATTCTGGCAAGCTGGATGGCCAGTGTCGGCTACAGTCAGTTCTTTCATCGGTACAAGCTTATTTGGCCACCAGGAGGCGCCAGATGCCCGTTGATAGGGAGGCGAGGGTACCCGCCAAGCGGTCACAATGAATGTCTTTTGAGAGGCTCCGAGGACTGGGTGGGAGGGAGCATCTAGCGAGCCCGGGGAGTCGTGGTACAGAGTGTGTAGGGGTTGGGAGAGGTGTTGTAAGAGAGCCAGGGTTCAGGAACGTTGGCGGCTGGAAAAGGAGCCAAGGGCGCTTTGTGGCCCCCTGGCTCTGCCCTGTCTGGCCCTGTGGGGAGAAAAGGCCAGCACTAGAGGAAAGGAGGGTTCTCTAAAGGGTGGACTTCTGCCTCCTCGAATCTCCCCAGAGAAGCTCAGAGCCTGGAATAGACCGGACATTCCTAAGTTTTCTGGCAAGAAAACCAGGAAATCAGATCTCAAGCCAACCTCCTTTCAGGCCCAGGCAGTTCTGTTCAATAGGCCCTTGCCCCAGGACTTCCCGGAAAAGCTCAGCTGCGCCAGGAAAGCCACCCTCAGGCTCCTGACTGCTGGCTCTGAGATGTACCTCAGTGTTGTTCCCTTCCCTGGCTATGGGTCAGATCCATCTTCGAAGCATGAACAGTGAGCTATTCTCCATGGGACACATTTGTGTGCCTCCGAAGCCCTTTTCCAGTTCCTTCTTAATGAATGCCAGTGTCTGCGGAGGGGGGACCTGAAAAGTTTGGAATCATCGTTGACCACCCTGTTCCTTTTTCAGTTTTTATAGCAAGCGAGCTTTTTTGCAGCCCTTGGTTTCACCACGCACTGGGCCAAGTGTTCAGTATCTCGGGATCGTTGTTACTGCCTGAAGCTCCCCACCATCACTCTTTCTACTTTTCCAGGTGACAGTCTTGATATGTCCTCTACCTGCTGTAAGCTACCTGTCCAGTAGCTTCCTGGTGTTTCCTTTTAATAGAAATTAAGTTATTATTATTTGTGGGGTGGGGGCATACACATGGGGAAGTGAGAGGCAGGTTTTGGAATCTGTTCTTTCCTCGCAGCTTTACATGGGCTCTAACTCAGCAAACTTACATAGTAAGCACTTTACAGAGTTATTACTGTCCCCGACCCCAAAGGTCTTACTTCTGTCTGCTGGTTTCATTTTTGTTTTTTGAGACAAGGTTTCTCTGTGTGTGGCCTTGGCTCTCCTGGAACTCACTCTGGAGACCAGACTAGCCTCAAACTCATAGAGATCCACCTGCCTCTGCCTCCCCAGTTCTGGGATTAAAGTCATGTGCCACCACTACCAGCTACTTTTTGGGTTCTTTGAGACAAAAGTCTTACGAAGTAGCCAAGGCTGGAGTCAAACTCCTGACTCTTTTGCCTGACTGCCTAGGGCTAGATTGTGGGATCACGGGTATGAACCACCACCACACAGTGCTTCCATTAAACATCAGACTCCTATGTGGCAGGTTTCCTGAATAAGCTAGCTCTTCCTAGCTCTGAGAACATGCTCTACCTTGAACCCCATACCTTCGCCCCTAGGACTCTTGGGGATCTCTGCTCTAACACTCCTTTCTCAGGGATGCCCTAATTCATCTCCATGACTAGGTCAGATCCCTTACTCATTTTCCTAATGCCACACACTTAGCTGCTTACAGGTTGTCAGAGCTATAATTATGTTTGTTTGTAATACTGTTCAGTTATTAATAGACCTCTATTAAGGTAAGGACCACATCAAGTTTTGCCCACTTACAAACCATCTCCAGGGCAGGTGAGGTGACTTGGTGGGTCATGTGCTGGGGTCTAACCTTGGGGCTTCATGTTTGCAAGGTGAGTATTTTACCATCTCCCCAACTCTCAGGGAACTGCTTTTGTTTTTTTGAGACAAGGTCTTAGTGTGTAGCTCCAGTTGGCTTGGACTCTCTATGGCAGGCTGGAACTGAGCCCACAGAGGTCCACCTCCCTCTGCCTTTGAACACCAGGACCGAAGGTGTGTGCACCACGCTAGTCCAGTCACTTGTTTCATCAAGGACTGACTGTGTTGATTAACCTACTTCCTCTTCATCTCCCAGGCTAAGCCTGACATTTTTTGTTTGAACCTTGGCAACCATTTCTTGCCTCCTGGTGTATAACTGACCCCTATCAATGAGGTTCCCCCTCAGAGGTCAGGAGTGTTCTAATGAATTTCCAATCTTATCATGTCACCAACATGTTAATGTCTTCAGTATCCAGGGCTCTGAGAATAAAATCCAAGTTCCTAAGCATAGCCTTGCAAGGACCCCTCATGCAAACTCCATCTCAAGGATCTTGTCTAACTCAACTGATAGCCAGTGTCTGTTCTGATGGGCAGTGGACACTGCTTTTGTGAGAGAACCACAGACTCCATCATATCTATCCCCCGCCTCCACACAGCCCTTCTCTTGGCCTTGCCTAGAAAGTGCATCTTTCTTCTTTCTGCCTTTGCCCAGTTAACATTCCCCTGGTGAAAGTTCCTTGGCCTGGCTTCCCAGCCTGCTCACAGTCCTGGAACATACCCTGCTGCTCTGATTGTGTGGTTAATGTCCACCTTTGCTTTCAGAAGACTCAGGAACTTCGGAGCTTGGTTTCTGTTACCACTGTATCCTCAGGCACTTAGCGGGTGTCCCACAGGCAATTTATTGACTGAACAAATGAGTAAATGCTTTCCCAAGAGTACTCCATGGCATTGCCTTTCAGAAGACATTGGTGCCTCTGCCTCAGCTGGGGGGCTGGGAAGGGTGTGTAAATTTCAATTGTGGCCCAGAATGACCCACCTCTCCCTGGTCTCCTGTCCACCTCCCCACTCCCTTGTGGCTACCTTCTGAAGCACTGATCACAGTTCTGACAAACCAGCCCCTGCAGGCACCCATGGAGTGCCCCACATCTTGACTCCTGCTAGAAATTCTCCCCCAGGGAGGCCATGCCCGAGCCCTCCTTCCTCAGCTTCTCTGAGTGCTAGGATTAAGGATATGCCAACACGGCCAGAACTTATTTCCCTTTCTGTTTCTCTAAAGGGAAACAAGTCCATGCATTTGTTTATGTATCCCCCCTCATGAGTTGGAAACTTTGGTCCACACAGAAAACTCCCTTTGTATTGGCTTAAACAATAAGGAAAGCATTCTGGAGACAGACTTGCTTAAAACATTTTGCCTTTGAATTTATTATTCTGTGTGAGTGTGCATGATGTGTGTGTGGGCATGAGGAGGTCAGAGGGCACCTTTGTTATGTAGACTCAGGACTCAGATTTGGGAGCTGTAAGCTCAGATAGAGCGCTTGCTTACATGCATGCACAAGGCCCCAGATTCAATCCCCAGTACCTCAAAAACAAAATAGAAAAACCCAAAACAGTCCTAGCATTCAAATAAAACAGACCTAGCATTCAAAGGCTTCAGTTCTCAGCACTGTCATCTTTGATGTGGGCTGTTTCCCAGTCGGTTAGTGGGGTGTGCACTAATTCCAGGCATCACAGTGTGACTTCACATGCATAAGCAGTTCCCTCCTGACATCACTATTGCAGTGTGGCAAATAATCACAAAACTTAGCAATTTAAAGCATTGTCTCAGTTTTTGGAGGTGGCTAAACTGGCTGGTTCTACCTCTAGGTGTGCCATAAGGTGACAGTCACACTGTCAACCAGGCCTAAAGTGGTCTGAAGGCCGGCCTGGGCCTGAAGCACTCATATCCAAGTTTAGTCTCATAACTGCTGGCAGGAAGCTTCAGTTTCTCGGTACACAGGTCTTTTATAATGACTCTCATTTTTACTCAGTTTTCCTCCAGCCTGAGTGACCCACGAGCAGGAGGGCCACCAGATCAGAGGCATCAAATGAGCAGAAACACAATTCCTTGTGCTGTATTCTACTGACTATTCAGGCCAACCCAGTCACAACACTCAGGGGATGCTGGAAGATCATCTCAGAAACTATCCACCACACAGGATTTCTTTTTAAAAGCGAGGCAACCTTTTCCAGAAGTCCCCAGGAGGCTTCTCTCCACACCTGCTGGCTAGAACTGTGTCACATGAATGCACGTAAGCCAACCAATCACTCACAGGGAATCTAGGACCATCATTTTTGGCTCATCACAATCATGAGTCACTGCCCAAGGCTAGGAGTCACCTCTGCTGAAGTGTGGGTTAGTGCTGGGAAGAGCTAGTTACCTGCAGGGATTCTGGGTAACCTAGAGGGTCTGTTGGGAATAGAAAGGGGTGTTGAGCACACAGCTCGTGTCTGATGCTCACTACTTGAGTAGAAACTCCACAAGCAAAGATTATAACTCTTCCTACCACTGTACTTCCAGGGTGAAGCCGAATGCTGCCTATAAATGTTATGTGCATAATTAATTTCTGTTGAAAGAAAAAAATGAATGAATTTATAACTAAACTAGAAGAACACAGGGCAGGGAGTCCAGGACTGCTACTACCAATTAGGAGCAGACAGGCCCAAGCCCTGGGCTCCTTAATGTCTCAGAACCTAGGTTACCTCATCCTACCCTCACCCCCAGCTCCAAGGACACACAGGTCTGGCAGAATTACTCTCACTTTATTTCTGGAGAAGTCTGATCAGATGTAATAACACTGATTCCAGGCGAGGACAGGGGGCATTACCCCTGAAGCAACCAGTACTCTGTGGCCCAAGGTGCCCCCTCCCTCATTCCCAGACCTGGTTCCCCCTCGGTTATAGTTAAATAGAGGAAGATTTTCCCAGGGAGCCTTGGGAGGAGGGACTGCCTCCTGTACCCGCCTCCTCCACGTAGAGGTGTCTGAGCACGAGCTATTTACAATATTCACATCCACTGTACCCCACCAAACCAAGGCAAATACTACAAGTGGTCCTTCCCCAGGGGGGAGGCCAGAGAGGCTATGAGTGTATGTGTGTATGGGGAAGACGGGTGTCTGAGTGTGTGAGCACACAAATGCACTGAGGGGCAGGACCTGCTCCCAGCCAAAGACACATCAGTCTATAAGGTGCAGATTACAAACAACAGAGGACCCACCCCCAGGGGCCCAGGCCACTTCCATCTTTGTTCTGTCTTTTTCTTCCAGACACCCAAGAGCTGATACAAAGGAACCTTCACAGCTGCGCCCGGGTCCAAGGCAATTGCTTAAAGGACTTCTGAGGGAGAGGAGAAGGGAAATGTCAGGGCTGGGAAGTCCCGAGTACGGATGGGTGAGACACAGCTGGGTACAAGAGCCAGGGTTCCTCCAGTCCCTACCTGTGACCTGTGGGGGTTGCACCACGGCTTTCTTGAGGAAGGTTTCGGCCTCTGCGAATGGGAGGAGACCCTCTGATGTTCGACCCAGACTCTTCTCTCCAGCTGTTCCCTTTGGGGAGAAGCCATTCTCCTGGTGTGCTGGGAGAGGCTGCAGGCCATTTACCAGGGAGCCTGGCATCTCCTTGTTTGGCAGACTGTGGATGAAGGGGTTCAGGGTTAGCACCTCATTTCCCTGAGAAGCCCAGAGTAGTCTATAGCTCCAGCCTGCCACTGTCTGCCTGGCTCAGAGTCCCTGGGGTTGGGAGCTGGTACCTCCATTGTGGCTCCTGAGGGGCCAGCTCCTCTTTCTGCACAGAATCCTTCTGTAGCCCACAGGGCCGAGCCTCTACAGCTTTCACAGGGTCTATCACAGTGAAGAAATGGCTGTCAGTTAGGGGCTGTTGAAGGGTGTGTGGAGGTCAGCAGTGACCAGGGCAAAGAAAATGGGGGGGGGGGTTTACCTGGGGCAGAATTATTGGCTGTGGTCTCTCTTCCTTCCTGCTTCTGCTTTGAAAAGGAAGAGCCATTAGGTGTGGGGTTATGTGGACCCATTCTACTGCTCTACTGAACTCCTCTGCCCTCTCAGCCCAGACACAGAAAAGCCTCCCCCACCACATTCTTCCTTGGCTCTGGAGGCTTTCTGCAACCTCCTTTTCCCAACTCCCCACTCCCCAACCTGGGAATCCTGACCTTGGTTTCAGCAGCTTCTGACTTCCGAGTCCTCTTCATTATCTCCTCCAGCCGCTGTGTGGAGGTCCCACAGTAGTTAGGGCCACACCCAGACCCAGGCCTCAACTTCTCCCCAGCTGGCCTCATTCTAGGGCTGGTACCTCTCAGCCCATACCAATGCTTCCTTGTTTCTTCTACAAATTCAAGCCCAGATCCATTGATTCTTCGCTAGCATTTGCAAAACCTGGCGCAGGAGCCAGCCCCGCCCTCAGCAGGGCCCGCCCCAGCCCACCCTGGCCCTGCATATACCTTTCTCCGTTCTTGTCTTTCCTGCTCCTCCTTCTGGAAGTGCTTTTCCCGCTCCAGGCGCTGGCGCTCAGCTTCTTCCCGGGATCGAGCTTCGGCTTCCTCTTTCTGCCAAAGACCTCCATAAGCTTTGGGCTCCCCACTGGCCAAACCAGTTAGAGTCGGCCAAGATCCGCCAGCCCCCCAGCCTGGGCACCTGCTTCTGCAGCCGCTCCTGCTCCTCCTGCTCAGCCTGCGCCTTCTCCCGAGCCTCCTGTTCCTCCCGCCTCCGTGCCTCGGCCTCTCGTTCAGCCCGGGCCTCCGCCTCCCGGGCCAGCTGCTCCTCCCGCATTCGCCTGGAAGACCCAGAAAACTCAAGTTTGGTTTTGGCCTCTTCTTCAGGTGCTACAAGGGCCTTGGAGTCCCTGGGGTCACACTCACTTGTCCCTTTCCGCCTGCAGCTTCCGCTCCCGTTCTTCTCGTTCCCTCTGTTCCCGAGCCTGGCGCCGCTTCTCAGCCAGAAGCCGAGTGGCCTCTTCTCGGTCTGTGGTGCCGGCCATAGGTTTGCTAGGAGTCACTGGGGGAGCAGCAGTAGGAGGGGCAGGGACAGCGGTGTCTGGAGGAAGATCCGAGACCAGGAGTCATCACACACCGATACAGGCACCTCCACCACCCCTGTACACACCAATGCCTTCAGGACCTCAATAACCCACTTGACCAACCCAATTGCTGCCGTCACTATGTTTGAGACTTGGCCCTGTTACAGGCAGGAGATCCCTCTTCCTGTCCCTCAACACCAATGTCCGTGGTGGTCCTCTTCCCAGACACAAGAAAAGATGGCCCTCACTTCCTATGCACCTGCAGGGATCTCTGCCGAGGGCTGATCCTTCTGAGGCTGGGCTGGGGTGGGTGAAGGCGCTGGTGAAGCTGCGGCCACTTGCTCCTTCTCCTCAGTGGTTCTGCTCTTGACGTGGTTCTTGTCCTCAGGCACTGATGGGCTAGGGCTCTCTTTTACCTCCTCCTTCCTCCGAACCCGCCCCTTGGGTGATGCAGTGGTGCCTCGAGGGGATGGTGGTTTTGGAGGAAGGGCATGGCCTGGTCCTGGGCTGGGGCAGGGGGAGGCAGGTCTGTGCCAGGTTGTGGAGGGAGAGGATGGCCGGGCCTTGGACTTAGGGCTAAGAGAGAAGAAAGGGGTTAGAATGGAGGGCAGAGCACCTGGTCAGGCACTCCCCTCCCCTCCCTTCTTTGAAGAAGTATTCCCTTTAAAAAAAAAAAAAAAAAAAAAAAGACTTATTTTTGTGTGGAGTGTGCATGAATGAAGGCAATTTTGTGAAGTGGTTCCTTCCATCTTTACATGGATTCCATGGATTTAACTCAAGTCACAATGCTTGCATAGCAAAGGCCTTCACTCATTGCCCCATCTTATCAGGCCCCAATATTACCTTTTGCAGGACGAGTTGCATCCCCACCTATTCATTCACAAAGTGTTACTATTTCCTCTTAGTGCATATATCCCAGTTTGCAAGTACAAATTCACCTGTGAGAGGTTTTGATTGACATCTGTCTCTCCAACAGCATATACACTTAGTAGAACAAAAAGTAGGCCAGGCTTAGCCCAGTATTATCAGCACTCAAAACACAACAGGGTAAGTTGTTCACTGATCAAGTGTTTACTGAGTTGCTTATTAGGTGTTACTGTTTTAGGACTGGAGAGTGGGGCGTCCACAATCAAAAAATGAGAGAAAAAAGGGGGGGAAGTAGAGGAGGACAGCCAGGGGGCTTGGCCAGCCCAGGCTGCACAATTAATTCAAGGGCATCCTGAGCTACTTAAGAGAGACCCTGCCTCATAGAAACAAAACAAGGGCTAGAGATGCATTTCAGTTGGTATAATGCTTGCTGAGCATGCACACAGCCCTGTAATGCCAGCACTTGAGAGGTAGAGGCAGAAGGATCATAAATTCAAGGTCATCATTGGCTATAGTGCCAATTAAAGGTCAGTCTAGGGTACATGACATTCTTACTCAACAAACAAGAAGGAACCAGTGAGATGACTTAGCAGGTAAAGGTGATTGCCACTAAGCTTGTCAACCCAAATTCGGTCCAAGGAACCTACACGGTTGAGTGTGAACTGATATCCAAGAGTTGTTCTTTGACCTACACACACACTAGAAAGGTATGGTGGCATGGGTCTGTCATAACCCCAGTTAATTTAGAAGAATCACAGGATCAAGGAGGCTGGGGCAACATAGTGAAACGTTGTTTTAAACAGACAGAATACAAACAGGGCTGGGCATACAGCTCAGTGATGGGGTGCCTGCCTATCATGCAGGATGCTGGGGATTCTATTTCCAGGACTGGGCTCATGCAGTTATAGTCTGGGGGCTCAACAGTTGGACCCGCTATCTCAAAATGTGGAGGGGGGGGGGCAGAGAGAAAGTGAGAAACAGGAGGGGCAAGGAAACTGGAAAACCTGCCCTTTGGTAACTTCAAGTGTTTGGGAATGATTGACAGCGACTGTCCAGGTGCAGCACGGAGCCCCACCCACCTGAGCTCAGCACCCGAGGAGAGCCTGGGTCGCACAGCCGCTGGCAGTGACTGCCGCTTCTTGAGGCTGCGTTCCCGGGCCAGGGCACTCTTCTCCTTCTCATTTTCCCGCTCCTTGTCCTTCTTCTCCTTCTTCTGCACCTGGAGGCGCGGAATAGGAGCGAGGAGGAGAGGTCAGCAGCGCCCGCCCGTGTTCCAGCCCAGCCACGCCTGTCTCCACCTGAGCAGCAGCGGGCCACTCACCGGCAAGGCTTCCAGCCGGCGGCGGACCAATGCAGGGCTGCCGCCGGCGCCAGGCTTGCGTCGCTCCGCGCGCTCCCCAGACGGGGTGCAGCGATGCGAGCTTCGAGGGGCGCTACAAGGCGTTAGAGGGCTGGCAGAGGCTGAGCGAGGGCACACTGGCACGGCTGCAGAGGGATGAGTGCGGTCGGAGTGTGGCCCAGGCGCGAGGCTGGCCCCTGCCCGGCCCCTTGTGGGGCGTCTCCCAGGGCTGCTGCCCCTACCCAGGTCCCGGCCGTTTCGGGGCAGTGTGACTGCGCTGCGACTCCGGGCCAGGAAGGAGAGGGTGGGCGTCATCAGACGATCCACAATGCTGCTCTCCCATGCGCTCAGCTGCAGGCTGCGATCTGGGGGGAAAACACCAGGCCGAGCAGGTCAAGGCAGGCGGAGGCACAGGTGGACACTAGGTACTGAACCTAAGACAAGCCCAAGAATTCTCACCCCCACCCCAAGTCACACAGGGTCACACATTTCTTCCTGAGATCTGGTCCTCCTTTTGCAGACACAGGCAACAACACACTAAGCAAGGGACTGGGAATATATCTCAGAGGTAGAGCGCTTGGCTGTCATGCAAGAGGTCCTAGGTTCAATTCCCAAAACCGGAGGAAAAAAAAATCCTAAGCCAACACTCTGCATCACTCTTGGAGTGCCTCCTACCCGTTTCCCTAGGTAGAGTGCTCAAAACTGTGAGCAAAAGGAGCCATAACAGGATCTAGGGAAGACCCAACTGCCCTCTCCCAGGTCCCACAGTAGGGCCTGCCTCTCCTGTTCTCATCATGCTGGCTTGGGGGAAGCATGCTTCCTGGATTGGGGTAGTGAAGGTCCTTGCGCTCCTCTAACCAGCCGTTAGGAGTGTGCCAGAGAGGCTGCTAGAGGGCCTGGCTGCCCTAGGCCACCCTGCTCTGTCCCTTCAGCTGCTGGGTTATTTTTAAGCTTCAGTCAGGTGGGGTTGGTGCAGCAGCTGATTGGGTTGCTAGGAAACAGAGCAACCAAATAAAAGCTAGAGAAACTTATAAATAACTTTAACCATAGTTCTTTCATATGTAAGCACCAGGGCATGGTGGGAACGCAGGAGCTGTGCCACCTTGGTTGGTCCCAACTTTGGACCCAGCCAAGGCCAAAGCAGGTGCTCTAGAGGCAGAGATGTCAGGGTTGCATGGTCCTCCAGGATGGAGCCAGAATACCCCCACCCTAGTATCCAGGCTAGCCTGACACATGGGGGCAAAGCCACCTGTCTAAGGCTGGCCTGGGCCAGCTGGCTGTGGCGAGAGAGAGAAAGCTGACTGCCCATTACCACCCCAGCCCTTATCCTAATTGTCTCTCAGGTCACTGTCCCTTTCTCTGTCCTCTCCTACGGGACACTACTATGTCCTGGGGTCCAGATCCAAATGCCAGCTCCCCAAAGGGCACAGAACCCTGGGTGGGATAGAGTAGGGCTGGCTCCAGGGATGAGTATTCGAGCTGAGCTCTGGAGGGGGCTGGCTGGCTACAAGGGGCTCTGGAGGGGGAAGGCTGAGCCTTCTCTTACTTCTACTGGGGGAGTTCCAGAGCGTGGCAGAGGACTTTGAGAGCCGCTTGTTGATTATAGAGTCCACGTGTTTGGGCAGGTTTACTGCCGACACGGAGCACCTGCTCCCACCTGGAGGGGAAAAGACACGGCATTAGGGCCGGGCCAGACAGGAGCCAGGGGGGGCACTGAGGCCTTCCATGCAGGATGCTCTGAGGGCAGGGTGGGAGAGGAAGGAGTGGGCAGGCTAGGGTGGGAAAGAGGAGGCTTGACTTGGCCCTGGGAGAGGGAGGGGACAGGGAGGTGATCAGAGACAACTTTGATTGGGGGAGCCAATGGAGATGGAGCAGAGGGAGAAATAAGAAATGGTGGACAGCTAGAACTATAGCCTTCATGGCCAGACCAAGGAAGCCATTGCCTAGGGCTGGGTGCTGCACCCCTCCCCACAACCACCCAACATCAGCACTTGCTGACACTGCCCAGCCAAGGCACTATGGATACAACACCCACATACTGGGGCAATGCAAAGATAGTCTTAAACAAAAGACCTACACAATTCACCATTGCACAGATCCACATATTTCTCCAGACACACAAAGACAAAGACATGCAAACATGGGCATACAGAGCAGTGGATACTTATGCATGCACATATGTATGTAGCATGCACAGACAGAGGAAAGATGCACACAGGCAGAAACATAATGAAGTAATCTGGCCATGACAATTATGACAGCTTGCCATGGGTCACACAGGCACTGTGCTCACAGTGAACACATACACATTACCTCACTTGGTCCTCCAAACATCTACCTACAACCTTGGAGGCAAGCAGTGCTGTTATCCCCATTTTACACAAGAAGAAAGTGAGATTTGAGAAATTAAAGGTCACACAAGTATCAGAGTTTGAACCTAAGTCTGACTTAGGAGCCCTCACCGAAGTACACAAAGCCTAAAACACAGCCCCACAGAGTGGGCTACACAACACATCTATATATAAGCACATACACCAGGCAAGATACATGAAATATGGAACCTTGTCATTGTACGGAGACATCCAAGCACAGAGGTACATACATGTCAGCAAGGAATCAGACCAAAATCCATAATGTGCCTATGTGAAGAAAACTCAGACAAAAAACTACCTCTTCCACAACAGAGGACGACAGTGTTCTGTAAGCATTCAGGGTCTGCAGCCATTAATGTCCTCTGTCTACAGTCATCAACTAACAGTAATTGAGGAAACCATGTTAAGCAACTCCTAAGATGATGGGGGTTTGAGGAACAAACCGAGTTGACAGAATCCATCTCTGACTTGATAGTGAAAGACCTTAGGAAGGGATGATTTGGCCCACAGACCATTCCAAAAGACACATGAAGCAAGACACACCTGCCGCAGGGAGTAGCGAGCACCTTCCTTGTTTAAAAAATGTTCCTTTCCCCACCACATCAGGCCTCGGCTCTGCCCAGCTACCCATCAGCACTTCCAAGCCACTTACTGGTCTTACGTCCGGGAGAGCTGTGGTGCAGGGCTCCTGCCCAGGACCAGCGCTGCTGCCGGATTTCAGCCCATGTCTTCTTCACTGACCGCTGGATGGCTGCTTCATAACGCTCCTGGGGGCCAATGGAGAAAGGGTGATCTGGGCTCAGAATTAGCCAGCATACCTGGGAGAAAGTCCTTCCCCACCCTAAGCTCTTCCTGACTCACTGCAGGCAACCAAAGTTACTGACTCTTCTGTGATTCAAGCACATGTGTGACAGACAGATCCTATCCATTTCTTGGAGAGCTTTTCTTGGATTTGAGTCACTTCCTGGGATGGGTGGGACTCCTTGCCTGGGGTTCCTGGGCAGGGTCATGTCTCCCTCACTGAGGATCCTGATCTTGGGTCTGTTTTCCTTTTTTTTGACTGAAACTACCAGACAGGACTAGGCTAACATGTCCTTCATAGCCTCAACAATGCTCAAACTAGGCTATATCCATGTGATGAACACATATCTGCATACATAGAACAGACCCTGAGGCCTGTCACAAACAGGAAGCCAATGCATGTGCATGACACACAGGGACAGAGCTACAGAGGTGGATGCAGATGGGACTGCCTAGGCACAGAACAGACAGTGGGCACATGAGCTTGCAGACCTGAAGATCTGTGTGAACTTGGTCCAGGCTGCCTAGGCCCAGAGCACATGGGGGACAAGTGTAGGTATGTATATGCACTTCACTACTATACAGACATTAGGCACACAGGTACACAGAGCTGAAGATCTGTGTGAATTCTGTTGGGATTATCAAAAGTGTACCTTGTTTTTCTCAAGCTTCTGCCTCTGCCGCTCCTCCAGGGCTGCCCGGCGCTGCTCGGCTTTCAGTCGCTGCTCCTCCAGCCGTCGGCGGCGCTCCTGGAGCTGTTTCTCCCGAAGCGCTTTGGCCTTCTCCTCCTTCTCCAGCCACACTGCCTTCTTGGCCGCTGGGATAGCGATGACAGGGCATGATCTAAAGGGTTCTGCGGCAGGCCTGGGCCTCCACACTCAAATACCCCATTCAGAGTTCAGGGCTTCCTGAAGGTAGGTCTAGGAAAACTTGTTTCCCCCATTGGCCTAACATCTCTCAGGCTGGAGGACAGGTGAGTCCACTGGTGTAAGACCCTCCTGCACATGATTTGGGGCCTACTGGACAGATTTCAACATATGATGGTATTTATAGAACAGTGGTTCTCAACTTTCCTAATGCTGCGACCCTTTAAACGCAGTTCCTCATGTTGTAGTAACCCCTAATAAAATTATTTTGTTACTAACTGTAACAAAACTGTTCATAACTGTAATTTAACTACTGTCATGAATCATAATATAAATATCTGATATGTAAGATATCAGATATGGGGCCAGTGGGGGGTCTCAACCCACAAGCTGAGAAACACTAGTATAGAGCATGGCTCTGAGGTAAGACACAGGGTCTGTCTAGGTCTGATCTCAGCTATTCACCAGTTCTTAGACAAGTGATGTCATCTCTTCCAACCTGAATCCTCCTCAAAATGGTCTGAGGATTAAGTGAGATCAGCATGCACACAGTTTTCTAGAAGGGTCTGTATTATTTATTCACAGGAGGCTGGGGAATGTCGATGGTGATGATAACACTACCCAAGCACTCACCCAGGTACTTGGCCCGCTCTTCTCGCCGCTCTTTGGCAAGTTTGTGTCTCTCTCCTGCCTTCTTTACATCTGAGCAGAGGGAAGAAGCGTCAAAAGGTCTGTTGGGGCAGCCTTCCCTCTAACCCCACCCCACCCTCCTCATCCTCCACGGCAAGGAAGACTTCACGGTGACCAACCTACAGCTCAATACTGGGTACATCACAAATACCTGGCTTGGTGGGAGGGCTGTCAGAGGCTGGCATTGCTGTCGGGGATGGCTGGCTACTCCTTCGAGAGGGCTTAGCATCCCGTGGGCCGGTGGCTGGTGGGGTGGGTCCCCTGCTCTTTGCTTCTGAGGACGGGAATTCTTCCTGTGGGTGAACTGGCCGAGACGAGACCTGCCCAGTGGGATTCTCTGGTTCCAGTGGGAGCTGCTTAGGACTAGTGGCATTCTTCATGGCAGGAGGTGTATCGGAGGGAATATCAGGAACCAAGGCTGACATTGGTGTTGGTGGCGGTGGAGGGGAAGGGTCGCCTTCTGGAGAAGGTCTTGGCTCTGTGGGAATCCTGGCTATCATAGCTGAAAGATGAGTAAAAGAGAGGAGGAAGGGTCAGACTGAACACATATGCTGTCAGTTCACACAGCAAGCTGCCCAATGGACTTCTCTGTTCACTCATGGATAGTCTACCCATACGCCACTATATTTCAGATATTAATGACATGACAGTGGAGGACAGCCAGGATTCCTGCCTCTAGGGAGCTCATTCTCCAGTAGGGCACAGCACAGCAGACATGGTTAACCTGCACACGAAGACGTGCCCACTGAGCTGTGATCTGAAGGACCAGCAGGAGCTGGCAAAGCAAAGAAAGGGTCTAGCAAAGAGCAGGTTGCAATGGGGCAGGTGGTATGTTGGAAGCCTAAGAACAAATTTATAGCACCAAATGGTGATCACTGGTTTCTATGTCTGCCTCCCTTACCTCTCTTTTTCTTCCCTTTAAAAATAAATTACACTTACTCACTGATGTGTATGTGGGTGCGTGTATTACGGGATACATGCCATGGTGTGTGTGGAGGTCAGGGAATGTGAGAATTGTCTTTCTCCTTTTGCCATGTGGATCCTGGGGACAGAACACAGGTCATCAGGCTCTGAGGCTGGTGATTTACCCACTGAGACACCTTGCTGCCACTTCACCATCTTTCTGCTCTGCCTCTGATCACACTGTCCAACTCAAAGCCTGGTTGGCTCACAGAGTATGTCAGGGCTGGCACATGACGCCAAGCAAGAGAAAGGGCAAAGGCATGGTACCTGCAGGATTTTTGCATGGCCAGAGTCATCAATGGGGTAGTCAGCCAGCTATAGATATGTCTGTATGTAGCCCTTAGATTTAGTCTTTAAAGATATGAGTATTAGAGGCTGAAGACGTGGCTCAGTGGCTAAGAGCACTTGTTACTATTATAGAGTTCAGTTCCCAGCACTTACGTGGTGGCTCACAACCATCTGTAATGACAGTCACAAGGGATTGAATGCCTTCTTCTGGCCTCCACCGCCATCAGGCATGCATGTGTTGCACATATGCAGACTATATATATATATATATATATATATATATGATTCATATAAATCTTTCTTAAAGTTATGAATATTGCTAAACATGGTGGTGGCACACACCTCTAATTTCAGCCCTCGTACAACTAAGACAAAAGGATTGCTGTGAGCTCAAGGCCAGCCTAAATGAAATAAGTGTGAAATAAACCCATGCTGAATAGTGCACACACCTGTAATCCCAGCACTTGGAAGGCTGAGAGGGGACTGCTGTGAGTTCAAGGCCAGCCTAGCCACACAATGAACTCTAGAGCAGCTTATCTCACAAAAGAGAACCTGCTAAATACACGTGTGTATGCATTTGTTCACCGAAGGACAAGTTGAAACTAGGCATCAGGTTAAGGGTGCTGTTCTAATTTGCTATCTCAAGACAGGGAGGGAAGCTAATCAAACTTCAAGCTTCTGCTTTCCCACCTGTGAAATGGATATAGTGAACACTGAATAGGGTCTACTTCCCTCTCCCTTAGGTCTTATGTCAACTTTCAGCTCTCCCAGAGAGAATTATTTTCATGTTGGGTCATTATGCCACCCACAGGGGACCTCTGGCGACAGCACTGAGAGATGGGAATAGGCAGTATTATGGGTAACAGTTTCACTTTTCCTGGGGACCTCTGTTATGCTAAATCCAGGGAACTCTGGCCCTCTCAGGACATGTAAACTCCCCATCCCAGGGGGGACTGTCTGCCTTTGGTTCTCTAAAGACCCTCTTCTGAGAGGCAGACCTCTAAAGGTTTGGGCTCAAAGGCAGACAGTGCAAGCCTGGATCCCAGTCTCCCTGTGATTGTGTGACCTTGGATAGTTGCAGACCTGCTCTGCCACAGCTGCTCTTCTAACAGCATGGATACTACCTACGTCACTGCACTGTGAGATTAGATACAGCCACTGATGTTCACACACGCGTGGATGAAGATTGGGTCTCTAGGGAGCCCTGCTGGCCTCACATTGATAAGAAACCCACTTGCCTGTGCCTCCCAAGTGCTAAGATGAAAGGTATGACCCACCACTGACATCTATCTTTTATTGAGAGTCCCCATATGCCTGTATGTAAAGCTATACGCTCTTTCCATGTTCTAGTTCTAAATTTGCTGTCTATGAAGATGTTATAAAGATACAGTATACATGTAAAAGACATATAAAGACATGTTCATAAAGACAAGAAAGTGAAGAAAGACTAGAGAGAGTCCTTTTTTGTTTCCTCTGAGATAAGGTCTCACTGTGAGGGCTCGCTTGGCCTTGTGAGAACTGGTGTCCTCCTTTTGAGTGCTGGGATTCCAGCTTTGAGAGCATCATGTAACTAATAAAGGACCCAACATGGATCTGAACCCTTGTCACAAATACAGTCTAGGCTAGTGCTTCTCAACATATGAGTCACAACCTCCCACAGGGGTTGTATCTCAGATATGTACATTACGATTCATACCAAGTTGAGATTCCAGCTTTGAGAACATCATGTAATTAATAAGGGACCCAACCTGGATTTGAACCCTTGTCACCAACACAGTCTAGGCTAGTGTTTCTCAACATATGAGTCACGACCCCCACAGGGGTTGCGTCTCAGATATGTACATTACGATTCATAACAGTAGCAAAATTACAGTTATGAAACAGAATACTCTTATGGCTGGGGTCCCCACAGCATGAGAACTGTATTGAACAACGACAGCATTAGGAAGGCTGATAACCACTGCTCTAGGCCCTTCTCCACAGACGTCAATATAAAAACGGTACAGATATTGAGCAATTATACCATTCCAGGTTTCTGCTTTCCCCTTCCCCTTTTCTGTCTAGCTTCCCAGGCTGCAGGCCAGAGCCCAAGCTGAGGCCTTATCTTCCCTCAAAACCCTCCATGCAACAGCCACATAACAGGTGACCCAGCTCTTCATACCAGCCAGAGCTGTGCCTAGTCAATTCCCAGCCAGGGGCAAATTCCTTAACTAACTTCCCCGGGCAACACTAGTGGTACCCACTAGAGCCTTGCAAAGCTCTGTCCACAAAAGGATTTGTTCAGGGTCATAAAAGTAGAAGCTGGTGGAGTGGGATTTGAACCCAGGGCTGCCTGGGGCCAAAATTTGGGTGTGTAAGTCTTAGTTTAAAGACTGGGGTGAGGCTTGTGTAGTGCCCTTCCTCAAACACCTGCAGACAGATGTTGCAAGGAAATCGGTAGGCGGGTGTTTGTCTACACCAAGACAGATCACACCCACCAGGTAAGACTATTGAGATGAAGAAAGGCTGGGAGGAGGAAGATGACCAGCATCAGGTGTAGTCAAGGCTTGGCTGGAGAGATGACAGGCTGATCCCGTGTGGGAACCTTGAACCTCTCTGAGCCTCCCAGTCCTCACTGAGTTTCTGGGAACACCATCTCTGGCCTTCTCAAGCAGCACCTGTCCAGAAGAAGCCATCTACATCCCTCTGCCAGACCCCCTCCACATCAGGCTTTCGTCCTTGGCCTTGGCCCCCATTCTCTGTAAAATCAGGATGTTAAGCCACGAAGCCGGTTATCTGTCTCAGGCTTACTTGGCCTATCAGCCACAGTGACACAGTAAGTGGCCCTGTGGTGCTTCCTGAAGCCCTTGTCATGCTCCGCAGTGGAAATGACACACGTTAGGTAGGGTTTTCCTTCTCCTGTGCCAGCTGGGACACATGTTGCTCTGTCAGCCCCTCCCTGACTTCCTAACTTTTCCATGCTGCTGTGTGCCCCAGGGCTGTCAGGAGTTCACCTCTTCTCTGGCCCCACACTCTGTGACGTCATCAGCTTTAAAAGTTGTCTCTGTGCTGACAGCAACCAAATTTGTTGCTCCAGCCCAGACACCTCCCCAGGACCAGTGTCGCTCCAGTACCTCCCTACCTGACACCCTAGATGTCTCATAGATGTTACAAATCTAGCCACTCCCCCACCTCAGCTTTTCCCAGCTCAGCTAATCACAGCTTCTCAGACCTTCGAGTCACTTCAGACTGTCTAATATGAGCAATCATTTGGATTTTAGCTTCAAAATGTACTTCCAATCCAATCACTTTTCACTATTTCCATTTCTTTTTGCTTGTTTTGAGACAGGATCTTTCTGTGTAGCCCTGGCTACCCTGGAGCGCACAGATCCCCCTGCCTTTGCTCCTGAGTGCTGGGATTAAAGGTGTGCGCCACCCGAACCCAACAACTACCCCCATTTCCATCACTTTGGCCCAGGCTGGATTCATTCCTTGCACTGACACTTGCTCTTTTTTCAACACAACAGCTGGAGAGATCAATTAACAATGAGTCACATCACATCATCTTTCCTGAAATCCCCGGAACAAACCCCATCTTACGAAGATGAGAACCCAAAGTGGCCACAATGGTGCACAGGCTTTCCAGAACCTTCTCTCCCTCTCCAGCTTGTTACTTTACAGCCATCATCGCCCTTTTCCTCCTGGAGTTCAGCCCCTCCAGCCTTGGTCCCTTATGTCCCTAGGCCTCGGGCTGCAACTTGCAAGTCCTCTGTAGGAATGTTTTTGCCCGGCTTGAGCTAGGCTTACTCCCTCACCTCCTGCAGGGCTTATTTCCTAGTGAGGCTTGTCTTGATCTAAAACTAAAAATGAGCGCCAGCAAGATGGGTCAGTGGGTAAACACACTTGCAGTACAAGCCTCATGACCCAAGTTTCATCCCTGGATCCCACAGCATGCTGTGTCAGTGCACACCTGTGTACACACACATACACACACCGCATATAGAATAGTAAACTGTAACTGAGGACTTCTTCTCCTCTCTGTTTCTATTTGCCTCTACCATTCAGTCTACATAAGCATCAACTTCGTTTCCTGGCTTGTTTTTCAGTCCTAGGGTTTGATGCCACAGCTTCTGACATACTAAGCAAGCACTCTACACCAAGCTGTATTCTTGGCTTTTGCCATTTTTTTATTTTGAGACAGAGCCTCAGTAACTTGCCCAGCCGGGCTTAGAACCCACTCTGTAGTCCAGATAGGCTTTGAAATCCCATCTCCTGGATCTGGCCAGTGAGTAGCTGGTTTACAAACTGGTGACACCAAGCTCTCTTCTTTCCCTTTTTGAGATTTCCGTTTTTATTTACATGCATGCACGCACGTATGCGCATGTATATGTAGGCCATAACAGGGCACTGGATTCCCTGGAGCTGGAATTCCAGGGCAATTGTAGGTCAGCTGACATGGGTACTGGGAACCAAACTCTGGTCCTCTGGAAGTGCAACAAGGGACATTTCCCCTGAGCCATGGCTCCAGTCCTGTTTTCTTTATTTACATTTGTCCATTGTTTGTGGTAAAATCACTTATTCCAAGGCTTGAAGTTGAAGAGAGGCAGAGACCAAGAGGCTCTGACATTTCTGACAATGCAGGACTTTCTAGAACTTGTCACCACCAAGGCCTCTTTTGAAATCCAGGGTCCTGACGTGTTGCCTAGGTGGCATCAACCTCTAGAGTGCCAGCCATCCTCCTGCCTCAGCCTCCTAAAAACCTGTGATGACAGGTGTGTGCTCCCCATTTGGTTCACAAAACCCATCTTACAATGTCCCCACTGCTAGCCTGTGTTCCCCAGGGGCACAACACCCTGTCTGTCTCATTTTATCTCTAGCAGTGACAGAGATGGGAACAGAAATGCGTGGGAAATAAGAAGCCCTATGCTGGCAGAGCACATCACCACTTCTTACCTGGAGGATTTCAGAGTCCTTGGCCACACCCGTTCCTACACTGCTCTCCACTCAACACAGGAAACTTCAATGGTGTCCCACTGCTCTGAGGATAAAGAGGAGACACTAGAGCTAAATCTCCAAGTCTGGCATATTCTAAAGGCCCAATCACTCTCCACCATCATCTTGAATCTTTCCCTGATCCCTGCTTGTCCCCTGAACTCTAACTCTACCGACCTTCCTTCCCTTAAGTTCTGATAACTCTCTCAGCTCCTCCTGCAGGGCCTGTATGTGGACTCTTTCCCCTGCTTTCTTTGTTAACTCTTCCTTCTCCTTGGTTTGGTCACCATTTCCTCAGAGAAACCTTCCCTGTCTTCTCTGACTGGCACAAAATCCTCCATTACCAACAGCTGTGGTTCCAGCTTCTCTTTGGAGCACTGTCACTGACTGTCCAGCTCCACTGAGTAGGTCTTTCCTCCTGGACAGTGAGGAAGCCCTAAGGGCTGGGCTACGTCAGCAGCAGCTACCACAATGCCAAGTTCTCAAAGACAGTCAAAAAGTGCTTTGAATGACAATAAAACGCCACACCGTGAGGCCGCCCTAGCCTAAAGCAGGTGAGAAAAAGTTTTCCTTATAAAGAACAGATCTGCTGGGTGTGGTGGCACAAACCTTCCACCTTAGCACTAGGGAGGACTTCTGTGAGTTCGAGGCCTGCCTGGTCTACATAGGGAAGCCAGGAAGACACCGCAAGTTCAAGACAGCCAGAGCTACATAATAGAGATTCTGTTCAAGAGGAAAGGAAGGAAGGACAGTACGGCAATGTATTTTGAATTGCTAAACACTTGGGAAGAAGAAAAGACTTCCATCTCAACGGAGTTTGGGCGGTGCCCTAGACAAAGGTAGACTTTACTTCCAGCAGCTGGACAAGAAAAACTTCTCAAGAGGCAAACAGCATACTTGGAACTACTTTTGTGACCTGGCTGACTACTAACTCCAAATATAAATATCCCCTCAGAATTATACCAACCCTGAGAAAATGTCATCAGGATGGCATTATCTGGAAAAAAAAAAACAACTTGTGTTAATCCAAATTAATTACCGCACTAATTATCTATACAATATGGTTGATCCTTTTCTGATTATTCATCTCAATCAAATGTGATCCTTACGTTACTTAATTTTATCTTGCCTTTGAATTGTACCAGACTGGGAGGTTATGGCCACTGCCAATTTTCTTCTGCTATCCACCAGAAGTATTTGCTAAGAACTGGATAAGCAGTAGATAACTTGTATTTATTTCTTGGCACAAAGAACATCTACAGGGCAAAGGTGCAGGAACTGGTTATGGTGGTGTCAGACAATCCTGTCTTTCCAAGAGTCCTTACAAGGTCTGCTTCTGGGGTCTGCTGAGAGATGGGGTCACTTCCCTAAGTGGGCCTGCCACATAGGTGCTAGCTCTTGAGAGATGGGGTCAAGTCCCGCAGTGGGCCTGCCACACAGGTGCTATCTCCTGGCAGGCCTTTCATGCAGGTTTCTTCCTTCTCCCACTCCAGCTCCTACTGGGCCAAAGATCCCTCACAACACTGATAATGCAGCCTCACTATGCGTCTGCCTGCCATGCCTGCCCCATCAGTAGAAAAACTCAATGAGAGAAGCTTAGTCTTAGTTCTTTCTGTAGCACACACAGGACATGCCCGGATCACACACACACACAGGACATGCCCGGATCACACACACACACAGGACATGTCCGCATCACACACACACACAAGACATGCCCGCATTACACACACACACAGGACATGCCCGGATCATACACACACACAGGCATGCCCTGATCACAACACAATAGGAGCCTGTGTCTGATCAGTGAACACCTAAACAGGTGGATGGATAGATGGACAGCCAGGCACAGAAAACCATCTATACAGTATGTAGTCAAGCAAGGCATGATGGCACACACCTGTAGTCCCAGTACTTGGTAGGTGAAGACAGAGTCAAGTGTTGAAGGCTATCCTTAGCTACATGAAATCCTGCCTTAAGAAACAAAGTAAAAAAAGAGAATACATAGTTCTCCAAGGTGCTCCCAGGCATCTTTCTTTAAATTCTAAACGTCATGACTGCATCAAGACCCTGCTGTCCTCTGCCACCTCCTAAGCCCTCTTACATCACTTAATTCTCATAACTATTCTAAAGGGAAAGCACCATATATCCCCCTACGTTCTTCATAGGTAAGATAACTGTTACTCATACTAAATAGTTTGTTCATGTCAGGGGCAGGGTTTGAATCTGTGTTACCTGATGACAAAATCCTATGTCATGCAGTTTCTGTCAGGTATCATGTCATCGTTCCCTCGGGCTCCTACCTGATCCTTAAGAAGGAAGTGATTTGGTGGCTCCCCCAAGGGAGGTTCCCCCACAAAAGTGAAGGGTACAGGTAGAGCAGACAGGCCCTGAGCTAAGAGCTCAGGAATGCAGGATAGGCAGGCTCCTGCCCAGGCTGGCCAACAGGAGGCAGGAAGTGAGGTCCCAGACCAAGGAGTGGAAGAGAGAGTACTCTCCAGGGCAGAGTAAAGGTGGAGGTGACAGCTGAGGGGAGCAGCAGGGAAACAGAGGCATGATGCAGGCAGGGGAGACAGGGCAGATATGTACCTCCTGTTCTTGCAATGGCTTCTGAGGTGTCAACATTAGACCACACGGTCGAGGATAGAGAGAGAGAGCACAAAGATGTGTGGAGATAGACAGATAAATACACATACACACACCAGAGAAAAAGAGAGACAGAGCACCCGAGAGAGACAACATAGACAAGGGCATACACAATGATGAAGACAAGACATTTTTGTGTCTCAGGAAAATAGACTTGGATTGATAAATTTATGCGCACAGAAACATAGACATACTCTGAAAGACACAGATATATCCACATAGACATGTCCATGCGCAGTCAGGTACTCCCTCTGAACCACAGGCAAAGCCTCAGAAACAGGAGCACTTATAGGGCCAACTTCCCCTGCATATTCCTCTAGCTTCATCTCTGTTGCTTCTGCCTTCCACCTTCAGGGCATTCCTTTACCTGGGGCCAGAGGAAGTCTGGTTAATGAGAGCAGCAGTTAAGACTTGTGGCTGACCCAGCTAAGTAAGTAACTTCATTAGTTCATTCAATCTTTGATCAGATCCTAAGAGGGGGATACTGTTACCTCACTTTATAAATCAGAAAAACAGATTCTGAGAGATCAAGACACTTGCTAAAGCCACACAGCTAGGGAAGGGTAAAGGCGGGATTTGTACAGATTCAGCTCAACTGTCTCCACCGACTCTCACTCTGCTATCATTAGATGGGGCACCTCCTGGATTTCTCCTCCAGGAGAGCTCTGGACTAGGAGAATGGGGATCCTTAGGAAGGACAAAGCCTGAAGGACGCCTGGCTGGGCCAGGACAGGTGTTCCTAAGAGCAGCATTAGGTCTGGCCTGGAGGAACTCAGCAGTTATAAGCAGTGCACCGCGAAAGGCCAGCCTCCCGAGGTAGGAGACAGGCTCTGAAGGAGCTCCCTGGCAGGACTGGCGGCCATTGTTTCCTTAGCCTCCAATCAGGAGCACCCACTTCCTGTTATTTTAGGCAGCAGGAAATGACCCCAGCCCGCAGCTCAGGCTCTACCCTCTGCAGAAAGCCTGGATGATAGCTAGACTATTATCACTTGCGTCTAACTTGCTCAGTCTCCAAGCCTACAGGATTCACAGGGAATCCAAGAGTTAACTGGCTCTACCAGTGTCTGCAAGAAAAAAATGATCAGGAGTCCCCTGGACTACCACTGAAGTATATTTTGGAAAAGTGACGGCCAGATCCTGTCACTGCCTTGTTTGGTCATAATTCCATATAAAGATTTGGTGCTTACGCTTCAAACCTTGCCTCTGCCAGATCCTAGCTGTGTGGCTTTAGGCAAGGGACCTTGCCTCGATGGTTCTCATCTATAAAATGGGCAGAAAATTAGTTCCCACTCATGGGATTGTCCTGAGGAACTAATGAGTAAGTGCACATGATATACTGCCTGGTGCAATGAAGGTCATGAGTGGCTGATATGTCAGGGGACAATAACAATAAATTTGGAGAGCCAAGGCATCACTTCCTCCCCCAGGTCCTGTCTCCTCTGACAGCTGGGGAGAAACAGCGGTGTCTGTTCTCTGCCCCAGCTCCGACTCCCCTTGAGGAAGAGCTGCAGCTGAGAGGTGACCAGGGAACACTGAAAGCTGTGCCGTAGGGGTGCCAGGCAGAGCCACCCCCAGTCAACAAAGCTGCATTATTTAAGCTGCCTCTCTGACTCCCTTCCCTGGCCCAGAGGGGACCCAAGGACATGATTCCCAGCTGCTTATGACCTCCGGTCAGACTCAGGCAGACTTGAGATCTGCCCCAGCAGTCTCCAAGTGCACTGCTCTAGCCTGGATCCCTGCTTCCAGCTTCCTGTTCCTTCCCTCCCCCTGTCCCACTAATAGCTGGTGGCCATGCTCAGGGGGAAAAGGGCTAAGCTGGCCTAGTGCCTTACACTTCATTTGCATATGCATGATTGCACATTAGGGGCTCATTAAAGGCCTCATTACTGAGCCCACCAGTACAGCAAGTGGTGTCAGCCATGCTGGCTGTTGCATGTATACCCATGGCCCATTCGGCCATATCCCCAAATTTTACTCTGCCTTTCAGGTCCACCCACTCCAATGCTTCCTCCTGCTCTGTGGGACCTTCCATAAACAAATCCCAAGCTCTGCACCACTATGCTGGCAGCCAAACATCTCTTTAGAGAACACATCTGCTCCCCCCACTAAATCGTTGGTATCCTCACCACCTCAGCACTACCAGCACCCTGCCATCACATGGGGGGGCCACAGGACAATGTGTGAGACCTGACTCCCGTTTTCTCTCCTGTCACTGCCCTACATCAAATGAGGCATTCCACCTTCTCGTCCAGCTGCCTCACATCTGTCCAGACATTCCTCCCCTGGTTCTGTCCTATGTCTGTCTGTCTGTCTGTCTGTCTGTCTGTCTGTCTCTGTCTCTCTCTCTCTCTCTCTCTCTCTCTCTCTCTCTCTCTCTCTCTCACACACACACACACACACACACACCCTATTCTACTGGTGCTCCATCTCTGGGCCTCAGACTTCTGGCAGACTTAGAAACGATATCAGTACAAAACAAACCTAATCCAGGCATTGGTGGCCTTTAATCCCAGCACTCAGGAGGCAGAGGCAGGCTGATCTCTGTGAGTTAAAAGGCCAGCCTGGTCTACAGAGCAAGTTCCAGGGCAGCCAGGGCTACAGCACAAAAAAACAAAACAAACCAACCAACTAACCTAGGCTGGTACCAGGGGCTAAGAGCGTGTGTATTCATTCATCTTATTTAAGGGACCCTAATGCCTTTATGGATCATCTCTAGCCTTATTTTCATCTTACAGGTGGAAAAACTTGAGACTCAGGTTAAGAAATTGCCCTATCACACAGTGGAGGTTACGACATGGAGTTCAAATTGATTCTGGAGTCTACACTCTGAACTGCTTCTCGATTCCCTCCCTGCCCTCCCCCATAGTTCATGCCTCCCTGCTGGCACCAGTTCTAATGAGCCTAACCACAATAATGGTAATCACACTTTATTGAGGGTGTCTGGTGCCTGCATGCCAGGTTCCTGTAGGTTCATCATCTCTAACCCTCACATCAACCACATGAGGCTCACTGCACAAACCTTGTCCCCTGTTTTCCAGGGGCACACTCTCTGGTTGGAGCCAGGAAACAGCTGCCTGGGATTTCCATTCAGGTCTTTGACTCTAAAGTTGGTGCCACCCTTGTCCCCTACATCATGCTGTCTGTTATTACTGCTCAGTTTACACTTACAAGTACACAAAAGGCACCTGAAGACAGCAGGGTCATGCCACCAGCGAGTTAAGACCATTGCCCAAAACTCTTCCCCAGCACACACTATGGGCACATCATTTACTCCCAGGAAGCCATTGCCCTGGTTACTTCTAGATTCTCAATGTGTAAGGACAAGCCAGTCAAAACCCAGCATTTCGCATAACTCTGTCTAGACCACTGTGTATAGGAGTCTTCCCAACCCAGGCCTCTACATGTGGCCCTTGACCCTCACCTAGGCCCTCACTATAGCCAAGCATCCCACCTCTGCCCTCATACTCAGTCTGGCCATCCATCCAAGTGCCCTAATTATAAACCAACCACTGTCGAGGAGGCTGTCACTGCCCTCATTCAAGCTTTTGTGCACACCCCAGTGCCAAGGACTCTCAGATGCAGAGTACCAGCAAGCAAATGGACAGGCCAGGCTGGGACTCCCTAGGTGTCCCCTCTCCGGCTTTGAAGAGACAGCACAAACCCATCCACCCTTGTTGTCAACACAGCCTTTAAACCTCCAGAAACCCACCAATCTTATGTCCTCCCACACCATCATCCGTCCCCACCAAGCACCCACGCTGACACGGGGAGGATCCCACCCACAGCCAAACAGCCTCACCTCATCCCGGGTGCTCCCCGCACCCATAGACACTCTTTCATCCTAGGCCCACACCCCAGGGGGGCAGGGAGGTGCAGGATTAGTCTGGGGACTCTGTGGGGGTGTGGAAGATGGGGCCACCTCCCCCACTGCGTCAGTGGGTCAGGATTTGGGTCCTTAGAGTCATGCTTTTCCCTCCCCTTCCAGGAAGAAAGAATCCTCCCTCCAACACCAGGCCCAACCAGAATTCTGTCCCCACCCCCTCATCAGCTGCTCCCAGATCGAATGGGATTTGCAGAAGTCCAGGGCACGGGCGGTTGGTGGGGTGAGGGGTGGAAAGAAGAGCTTTGGTGGTCCAAGGCCTGAAAATTGTGTGTGTGTGTGTGTGTGTGTGTAAGGGTGAAGCATCCAAAAATGATGTGGCATGTCGGGAGTGCCATCCTTGAGCCTTCATTCTACTGTGCGATTCCGACCCAAAAAGTGAAGTGGTGCCGGCAAGAGCCAGCAGATCCACCTCTGTCATTTCTGTCCCAAACAGGACTGGGTGGGCTCTGAAGTAGGCCTAGCTTCAGGGAAGGCGGCCCACTCCCCAGCTCCCCGCCCGAGCCCCAAACAATACCGCCTCCCCCTCCCCCTCGCCTTTATCCGGCGGGTTACTTGGCAGCCACCGCTAAAGACCTCCCCCTCGCCTCCCTCCCCTCCTGGTCGGCCGGCAACAGCAACAGGCCCTTTGCGCGGCAGCTGGACGGATGGGGTGGGGGCGAGGTCTGGGCCAAGGCCTGGGCGTGGGGGTACAAGGGCCTAGTTTCGGTATGCAGGGTTCCCGGCCTGAGAATCTGAACACAACCCCCCAAATACACACATTCAGGCTAAGGTCACACGTGCCCATGGAGGATGGAGAGGGGGACATCAGTTCCAGTTCAGTAAAAGAGGATCTTCAGAGTCTGGGGTGGATCTCGATGGAGAGTGGGGGTGGGGAAGAGAGGATGGCACCGGGCTGCGGCACAAGGGTCACCCCATCGATTCCCTAGCCGGGTCCCCGCGGATTCCGATGCCCCGCGCGCCCCGGCGCGAGGCTGGGGGAGGAGGCAGCTGTCAGAAGATGCGTCCGTGGCCCCGAGCCGCGGCGGCCGCCGCAGCCTTTATTTTTAAACTTCTAAGTGGTCAGAGGGCGCGGCGGGGGAGGGGTCCCCGCCCAGCCGCCAACCTCATCCTTGGCCGCCCCGCGGCTGCTCGGCCTCCCTCCGGGCTCGCTCCTGCGCGGCTCCCGCCTTACCTGCGGGTGCGCCCGGTCGGGGCTCCGCACGCGGGCCGTTCTCCATAGCTGCGGCGTCACTGGAGGTTTTGGGGGGGAGGTCTCAGCGGCGACGACGGCGGCGGCCCGAAGCCAGGACGGGGGTCCCGCGGCGCATCCCGCCCGGCCCGCCCCGCGGGCAACGACTTAGAGGCGGCCGCGCTCGGTGGGAGAGAGGTCGAGGCCGGTAGCCAGTGAAGCTATGAGTTGCCGGCTACTCGGTGTCGGTCGTCCGAAACCGCGATCCTGCTCCTTTGCCCCGCGCCGGCCCAGTCCTGGTCTCGGCCCAACCCTATTGTACAGCCCGGGCTGGGCCTGGCTTCTCCGCACGTACCAAGTGCGCGGGGGGACGGCCACCCCCGCCGGGATGGAGTACGGAGCCACTGCGGGCACCACCCGAGGGCCCCGACTCCGCCCTGCAGCGTAGCCTGCGGAA
Organism: Phyllotis vaccarum; assembly: GCA_033318265.1. Classification (NCBI taxonomy): domain Eukaryota; kingdom Metazoa; phylum Chordata; class Mammalia; order Rodentia; family Cricetidae; genus Phyllotis; species Phyllotis vaccarum. The sequence continues at coordinate 41,345,393 of JARWLC010000003.1, forward strand.
CTTCACTGCGCTCCTTCTATAGCCGCGGCGGAGCCGACGCCAAGCTAGGGGCCGATGCCGGCCACGGTGTCTCCCCCTGCGGCTGCACGATGGTACGCGCCGCGCTCCTGAAGACTATGTAGGGAGCTCTCCAGTGACTCACCCGCCGCTGGGACTGGGGGAGTGGGGAGCGGTGATGTTGGGATCCCTCATTCCCACCCTGAATGCTAAAGCGGGTTCCAGCATCAAGTCTAAATTCTCTCCCAAGCCTGCTTCAGGCAAAATCTTCCTGGGGGTCGTTTCAAGGTCTGAAGAACGGTTTCAAGGAGACTCCCTCAAAGGACTATCCTTTCTCCTTTCTGGTGATGGCTGCGAAGGCGCCTTTCCTCATGTACCTTAGGGGTTGGTGTTGTCTTCTCTGCTCTGGGGTAATTACAGCCCTGCAAGCCTGCTTTACTCAGGCCTCTAATCTGCTGGGGCCCTCCCAGATCCAAACTAGGTGGTCCTAGCCTTGAACCTCTCCTCCCCTCCCTTCAGCAGAAAACCCCTATTCCTCTGCATCTCCCCAGAAGGACTCCCCCACCCCCCGTGGCATGTCGCGATAAAGGGTAGTAAGCCTCTCTTCACCCTCGTCCCCGAAATATCCCTTTTCAACTCTCTGGAGTGGGCTCTCCTATCCTTCGGTTCATGCCAGCTGAGGTGAGGGCTTCACGCCAAGTCAGGGCTGGCCTGGGACAGAGTTCAGGGAGCTTGCTGGGAAAGTGGATCCATAGAGGAGGTGGTGCGGCATGGAGGACCAGTCTGGAGGGAGGGAGGAGGGGCATCTGGGCTCTGCCTATCCTGGTCCTGCTCTTTAACCTGACCTGGAGGTCAGTTCTCTAGCTCCCTAGTTGTCCACATTAGGGCCAGTGAGGCACTGTCTCTTCTTCTCCTTCCCTACTTGACCCTCCTTCCATATAGCAGCTCCTCCACTGAGCGGTCATTCAAAGGGAGAGGAAAGTGAGTGCTCAGTAAGATGGGAGAGGTTTTAGGCAACTCTCTAGAACTGGGCAGTAGCTGGAGCCTTGAACCCTGTGGAGGGTTGGGAGGAGCAACCTTAGACAAGGATGATGCTAAAAGGCTGGCAAGTAGGGCTAATCTTAATAAGTGACAGCGTTCCTGAAATCCAAAGAAAATAATAGTAGTGGAGCTGGGGGTGTAGCTCAGTGGGTAGTGTCTGCCTAGCATGCACAAAGCCCTGGGCTTGACCTCCAGCATTACATAAACCAGGAATGATGGCACAGGCCTGTAATCTCAGCACTTGGAAAGTGGAGGCAGGAGGATCATAAGTGCAGGATCCGCTTCTGGGACCAGTAGGTAAAGGTACTTTCAGCCAAACTTGATAATCTGAGTTGGATCCCTAGAACTTATATAGTAGCAGAGAACCAATTTCTGCAAGTTCTCTGATCTCCACACTCATATGTGGAAATAAAAATATAACATTTATTTATTTGAGAGAGGGTCTTACTATGTAGCCCTGGCTGGCCTGGAACTCACTTATGTTAGATTAGGCTGGGCTCAAAACTCACAGAGATCCACTTTCCTTTTCTTCCCTAGTGCTGGGATTAAAGGCACGTGCCATCAATTTTTTAAAAGTATGGAAAAATAAAGAAAAGTTCCTTTAAAAAATATTATAACTGGCAGTGCTGGCATATGCCTTTAATGCCAGCACTCAGGAGGGAGAGGCAAGTGGATCTCTGTGAGTTCAAGGCCAGCCTGGTCTACAGAGCAAATGAATTCCAGGACAGAGAAGCCTGTCTCAAACCCCCCCCCCAAAAAAAAAGAAAGAAAGAAAGAAAGAAAGAAAAAGAAAAAATTTATAATAAATAAGAATCCCCAGAGCTAGAGGGCAACTTGAGAAGCATGAGACTTGCTTCACCAAAATAAATAAATAAATAAATAAATAAATAAATAAATAAATAAATAAATAATAAATAAATAAATAAATAATAGTAATAATTTAGTGTAATGAAGTATTTTGGGGGTCATTGTACAAACTAGATAGGACAATGTAAATGAAGCACTTAATGTGGAGCCAGGTACCTAGGAAGTGCTGAGTAAATAGGACGGTAAGGATGATGGTTTTGATGATGAGAGGATTAGAGTAACCCTCCGAATTTGCTGTTAGTCATCCTCTCTGCAGGAGGAGATGTGACCATATGGATGAGGGAATCCATGATGTCTGTAGGGAGGTTTTGTGAGGTCGGAGCTCTAAAAGTTTGCATCATCCAGAACTGGACATAGGGCCACACTGAGCCCAGCAGAGTTTATACTGAATAATTCAGGAGCAGAGCCCATCGAAGGGCCAGCCCCCTAGGGTGGATCTTCCTCTACCTCTCTGCCCAGGTCCTGAGGTTATTACTTGGATAACCATGGGAGTAGTAAAAGCCCCACAGTGGAGAGAGTTCTAGAATAAAGCATGGGCTGACGGAGTGAAATGGATAGGAGGACCGGAAATGCCTCGACTTGCAGATAGAGATCTTGAGGGGCTGTTGAAGATCAAGAGATTCGAAACTGAAGAAGATATGAGAACTGGAAATCTGCGGTGTTAGACTGTATCAATGATCCTCTATCAAAGACAGCTTTGCATGCCCACAGACACTCTAGAGGGCATTTGTAAATGTTTAATAACATTTTGGTTGTTAACTGAGGGGGCTATTAGCACCCAGGGAATAAAATACAAGAATATGGCTTTAAAATCCTACAGCACGTGTTCTATCACTTACCACAATAAAGTTAGCAGACACAGAATGTTCGCAATACTAAAGTTGAGGAGCCCTTGTCTCTCAGACCATGACTGATTGATTGCTGTACCACTTCACAATCTTCCGTACTTCAGACCAGCAGGGTATTTGGGAGCTAGGTAATGGGAGGGACAAGTTTCCTGGCCAGCCATAGCTGGAGAGTTCTGGCACTTGGGCCCATAGAAAGCCAGAGCAGAGCACTGCCCTATAATGCAGTTGGGGTAGGCAGTGGAGTACATGTTTCTCTTTTTCTTCCTGTAACTGACCAGTATCCCAAGCCCAGTACCTGATGATTAACAGTGATTTGTTTATTTGTTAAGACTTGCTGGGCCTAGTGGCATAGGCCGAATCAAATCCCAGCACGTGGGAGGCGGAGGCAGGCAGATTTCTGTGAGTTCGAAGCCAGCCTGGTCTACAAAAGGAGTTCCAGGACAATCCAGGGCTACACAGAGAAACCCTGTCTCAAAAACAAAGACTGATATCTTTATGTTTTGGTTAGGTGTCTTGGGGTTCCACATGCGTTCTCAGAGAAGGTGCAAGCATGGGTATGTGTAACATCTGGGACTGAAACCCCAAAAGGATATCCCGCCCCTTCAGTGAGGGGCGGGAAAATTGGTGTCTCTGCCGCCCAGGGACGTCCCCTCCCTCTTTACGGAAATAGGTAAGCATGAGTGAGTCATTAGTATCACTAGTGGCTGAGCTGTGGTAAGTCTGATGGAGATCAGGACCCTATCCTCTAGCACATCATCCATCCTTGTAAGGAGGCTGGAGCAAAAGCGCCTCCAGTCTCCTGGTTTGACAAGGCGAGCCAGTTTGAATCCACAAAGCACTGAAGGAAACGGCTGGGAGATTTGACTCAGACACAGAGTCTCAGGACAGAGGCCTGGGACGTTGCCTCCACCCCCACAAAATAGGAAGTGGGAGGAGCCTTTGGGGGGGCAGCGGAAAGAACAGCCACCAGATTCTCACTCCCACTCCACATACCCCCTGCTCCCCCCTCTCCCCCAGCGCAAATGCGAGGAGCTGTAACTTACACTGCCTCTGAGGACCCTTCGCCTCCAGGGCCCAGGGTTTGACACTGCGACCAGGAAATGTCCTTCAGGGTAGTGGTGACCAGCTGCCTCGTTCCCTCCAGCTCCTAAGGATGAGGAAGAGCAGAAGTTTGGAGGGGGGAGGAACTAAAATCCGGTACCACAGAGGTCAAACTTTTGGGTTCCGCGGAGGAAGTCTTTGTTCAAAGCTCTTACTACATGAAACTGCCCTTGGAGCCTTCTTTTTCTTTCTCTTTCCTCCTCCTCTTCCTCCTCTTCCTCCTCCTTTTTCTTTTTTGAAAGCGGGTTTTTTGTAGCCCAGGCTGGCCTGGAACAGTGTTGCTGAGAATGACCTTGAGTTTCTTACGCTGCTGTTTGCCTTTTCTAGGGAACTAGGGAACGAGGTTGATGAGGGTGGGTAAGGGATATCTGGTTTCCTAGGGGTGTGGGGGGTGTTGGAGATCAAAAATAATGGAAACAGTACTGAGAACTTGGGACCCGCTGTGCAAGGAGTTTGGTTTGGTTTGTGCTGGAGAGGAAAGCCAGGGCCTTGCCCATACAAAGCATGCACTCCTGAGCCATACCCTCTTTCCCAAAGAGGTTTTTTAGGAGTCAATCTGAGTAGGGATGAGAGACCTTATAGATCAACATACAGGCCCCACCCCCGCCCATAATTCAAAGCTGATGACTCTGAGGAGATGTCACGAAGAGTCACAAAGAGAAAGCAGGGCCAAGTGCAGGGATCACAGGCAAAGAGATGAAATCAGAAGGCTTTGAGACAGGCAGGGAGAGGCTCCACCTCCAGTCTATCCAGAACCGCCCAGCCTGACAGCAGGCTGGGTGAGGTCAGTGGGCTGGCTGTGACTGTGACTCAGGTTTCTGTGGGCAGCCAAAGCAGCCTGCTGGGAGGAGCCCAGATGGACCGACATGCCGGCCAACTGCAGTTTTCACCTCAGCTGTCCTCTCTCCTGGGAATGTAGAAGGCTCTCTTGGAGCTTCGTTGGTCTCCTAAGTCTGCAGACCCATGCTTTCCTCTGCCCCCCTCACAGACCTTTATGTCCCCAGATCCTCACATTTTAGCCCCCTCCTGAGGTCACAACACAAGATGGAGAGTTAGGGATCTCTGCCTCTAGGGAGCCCCACTCAATGTCTGTGCCACAGGGAGAAGGGTGTAATAATGATTGGCTCAGGAAAACACTGGAAGGACTCAGGGCTCCTCCAGCCTTCTCTCTGCCTGGCTAGCTCAGTATCTGGACAGGCCAGTTGTCATAGTGAAGACTGGGTGGTGGGGAGCCTAAGTATACAGCTGCTGAGGAGTCAGGCAAGCAGGCTGAAGTGAGAAGGCCTTAATCCCCAGCAAAGTACCTTCAGGGCTGACCACTAAGGAGAGATGGCTGGAGCCAAACTCGAAGGGCTGTGGTCAGTGAATAGGACTTTGCTTGGGTGATGGGGGAGGAGGATCTGGTCAGCTAGCACATTCCTCAACATTTGTTGGGCTGTGTTTTGATTTGTGAGGCTGTGTTTTGATAGGTGTAGCTAGAAGTGAATCACATTTACTCTGTCCTTTTCTGTATCCAGTATCTGCACTCAGATCTCATCCATCACTGCAGCAACTGGACGACTCCAGCACCTGGACTCACATGGCAAGCCTGGGATTTGAACTTGGCACTGACTGCCACTACAGCTGGCATCCTGGTGTTCTCGGAACTGGGCAGTGTAGCTGTTTTAGAGAAGGGAGGGTGAGAAAGTGACAAGTGACTTTTATTTTAAAGACTGGATCATTAGGCCACAGGTGGTAGCATGCAGAAGCTGGCTGTGTTTGGGGTTTGGGAACACATGGCAGTTTAAAGAGAAAACCATTACCTAGCCCGACACAGAGTATGTGGTCATTTAAACTTTTTATAACGAACTTGGATCTGTGTGAGCCATTGCTAGTTTTCCATGATGTCCTGAAAGCTTTGAGGCTGAACTGTGTGTGCAACAGAAGAACCCAGTTCAAAACAGGGATTTTCCGAAACCAATCCAGGAGAGGAATTTGCAGAACCTCTCAGAGCCAGTCGTGGGGGAGGGAAATAGGGACACTCTGTGGACAATACAGGAGTATCACAAGGTGCGGATGCCACCTAGCGGCCAGAATGGCACAACCAAGCTGGCGCTCGCGGCATTCGGGGAGCGGCAGCGCTCGCTGAACAATGGGCGGGACTTCCGGCGGGACTGTCGGGTGCTATAGGCTGACTTTGGTCCGCCGAACCACAAATTCCATGGTGCTCCGCGCCAGATTGCGCAGGCGCAGTGAGGCGGGACCGGTCAGCTCCCAGAGGCTGAGGGGCACCGGCTGGATTGAATCGTCGCTTAAGGGTCTAGGACCAGGGTTGCGACTAGGCGAGGCGGCGTTGCGCGGTGGGGACCATGTCGAGGCAGGCAAACCGTGGCACCGAGAGCAAAAAAATGGTAATTATGAACGCGTGACCGGGCGGCCCTGGCGGAATTGAAGCTTCCTGGGAAAGGGCCTGGTGCTGGGGCTCCAAGTGATTGTCAAAGGGTCCTGCTGTGAGCTGTGGGATGGAGAGATCACGAGATGAGTCCGTCCCTAAGCGTCCAGCGCGGGGGCAGGTTGGAGGACCTATGAGTTTCCTCCCCTGCTTGCTACGTCGGGGTCTTTCGAGGTCCAATTCAACTATGTTCTAGACCATCAACAGCGAGGGTAATCAGTAACAGTAGCAACCACTTACTGATCTCTGACTGTGTGTTTGGTACTAGGACATTACTTACATAATGCCATTACCACAAGGTAATCATACGAGGTAGATAATGTTATGGCCCTACTGGGGAAGGTTATGAGATACACAGTTCTACACCCAAGAAGAGTTAGGATTTGAACCCATACCTCACCATCTCCAGAGAGAATATTTCAGACTATTGAGTACACAGTCTGTCACTGTGCTCAGAATGTTGTAAGACTATCTTAGATAGTGGTCTTGCCATGAGAGAACTTTCTAACACGTTAAGGGGAGAGCCAGCCTGAGTACGCAGTGGCCCCTCTCATCGTTAATAGGGTAAAGGAGGCTTGCTGTGGTTCCTTTCCCATCCTGGGAAAAGTGGGACAGAATATAATCCCCAAAGGCTGGACTGGGTCAGGAGAGTAAGGTAGATATCAGTTTTCTCCAAGCTAAGAGGCTTTTTCTGGCAGGTGTTTCTTTTCTTTATCGTATTCTTTGGGGAGGAGAGGAGGTCGAGATAGGGTTTCTTTGTGTAGCCCTGGCTGTCCTAGAACCAGCTCTGTAGATCAGGCTGACCTCAGACTCAGAGATGTGCCTGCCTCTGCCTCCCAGGTGCTGGGATTAAGGGTGTGCACCATCACTACTGGCTTCTTCAGCTTATTTTGCAGAACTGCTCATGCCATAGTTTTTAGAATTTAAAACTGAGTGTCTGGGGTGAGGATATATATCAGATTGGTAGAGTGTTTACCTAACATGTGCAGGGCCTTGGGTTTGGGTTTAATTCCCAGCACCACATAGACTGGGATGGTAGAGGCAAAAGGATCAGGAATTCAGGGTCAGCCTCAGCCCATAATAAGATGGAGGCCAGCCTGAGATACTTGAAATATTTTTTAACACACATAGATATACAGAGGGGGGTAGGAAAGGGGGGTCACAGGGATAGAGCATCAGGTTGGGGGTGTAACTCAGTAGCAGCAGTATGCATATGCAGGATACTCTGAGTTCAGTTTTCACCAAACCTGACAGTCTGCTGCCACTGATCAGGGGACCTATGTTGGCACTCTACTCTAGATTCCCTTCACGTCTTTGCATCTTATACCAAGGATGGGGACCATAAATGCAAGCTTTGCTGTCAGGCTAGTTCTCAACCTTTTCTCTCTCTCTAACCACTTTTGAGAAACAGACGATAGCAGTGAATCATCTCTACACAAATATTAAATACACAAACTCAGTGACTGAAGCTGGGTTTGATCCTAGCCCTGCAAACACAAAATGCAAAAAAAAAAAAAAAACCAAACAAAAACAAACAAACAAAAAAACCAAAAAACCCCAAACCCTTACATTATATGAATACATTTGTTTGCATTTTTCAGGGGTTTGTGGGACTCTTTATACTCCGTGGATTACAAGCTTAGCAGCTTGAACACACACACACACACACACACACACACACACACACACACACACACACACGGTAGGGTGGGGATTCCTGGAAGAAGTAACAGTAAGTATTTGAGAATGTTGAGCAGAAAGTAATGTCACGTAGAAGAAAATGCATATGTGTCCCTTGCCATTCTCAGTGAATCATTGGTTTCCTTAGCTATGAAATGGGGACAGTGATACTAAGATTGGGTTAGGTCGTGTTAAATTTAAAGGATGGTGTTTGTTTGGTAGCTAGGAGCAGAGATATTTATTCCTTAGTCTTTGTGTTCATTTTCTTCTGAGAACAGTATTGGTGTTTGTTTCTGTTTATTTGTTTGAGCCAAGGTATAGCTCGGGATGACCATGAACTCACTCCGTACACCAAGCTGACCTAGAACCCACAAAGATCCACCTGCCTCTTCTGGGATTAAAGATATGTGCCACCATTCCTGGCAGTATTGAAGTATTATTTTTAAAGTTTTTTTTATTTTATTGTTTTTATTTATTTATTCTATTTTTGAGGCAAGGTTTCTCTGTCCTGAAACTCTCTTTGTAGACTGTGCTGGCCTCAGACTCACAGAGATCCACCTACCCCTGCCTCCCGAGCTGGGACTGAAGCTGTGCACTGTGCCTGTGTATGTACTTGAGGCAAGGTTTCCCATATATCCCAGGCTTGCTTCTAACTTCCATTTTACCCTGCCTCAGTTTTCCCAGTGCTGAGGTTGCATTTACTTATTTGGGGATGTCTTATTAGGGGTTACTATTGTTGTGATGAAACACCATGACATGGCCAGGAGGAGGGAGGCTGAAGTGTGTTTGGTATGTAAAGTGGGGGAAAGAAGGAGGAGGAGGAGGAGGAGGAAGAGGAGGAAGAGGAGGAAGAGGAGGAGAATGAGGAGAAACACCAAACACCAAAAGCAACTTGGGAAGGAAAGGGTTTATTTCACTTACAGTTCGTCATCAGAAGCAGTAAAGGTAGGAACTTAAGCAGAACTGGAACCTGAAGGTAGACGCTGGTGCAGAGGCCAGCTGCTGTTCATCATGGCTTGCTCAGCCTGCTTGCTTATAGAACCCAGGACCAGCCCAGGGATGGCACTTCTTACTCTGGGCCCTCCCACCTGTTAGCTGTTAATCAGGACAATGCCCTACAGTCTTATAGAAGCATTTTCTCAATTGAGGCTCCTTTCAGGTAACTCTAGATTATATCAAGTCTATATAAAATTGACTCTTACGGGGGGGGGGGTGTGCCACAGTATTTGTGTGTAGGTTAGAGGACAATTTGCAGAAGTCAGTTTCTCTCTTTCCCCCATGTGGGTTCTGGGGATCTAACTTAGATCATCAGACATGGCAGCAGGTGCCTTTGCCCACTGAGCCAAAGTACCTAGTACTTCTCTTTCCCTGTTAGCGGACAGTGCCCTCTAGTGGCTCTCCTTAGGTAGCCCAGCCTTGAGCACGTAATTACAATATTTCACATAAACCTTCAGAGACCTAAAGGTTAATACCCAGGTAATCTGATGTCTGCTGTTTTTAGTCCCCGCTAACAGAAGCAGTCAATCTGGGTCTGGTGGTGGTGGCATACACCTTTAATCCCAACATTAAGGAGGCAGAGCCAGGTGAACCTCTGTGATTTCCAGAACAAGACTGTTACACAGTGAAACCTTGTCTTGAAAAAACAAACAAAAATGAACAGCCTGTCTGTCCAGCAAATCTTACCTGAGCCCCAACTGTGTTCAGAGCTCTTGTTAGGTGCTGTGGTAGGAGATGAAGTTCTAGCCCCTGCCCTGGTAAGCATGTGTGACATAGAAATGTTCTCAACAACAGGGAGATTGCACTGGCTGGGACTGGGTTCTGATTTATTGCTTCCACGCATGTGCACAGTGCTGGCCTGTCTTCAGTTTCCTCTCATCTTTTGAACGTTTTTTACTTTAATAAGTGGTAGACAACGTTATAGGGATGTTCTGAGGATTAATTGAAGATGTACATAGCCAGATATGGGGGTGCACGCCTTTAGTCCCAGCTCTCAGGAGGCAGAGGCAGGTGGATCTCTGAGTTCAAGGCCAGCCTGGTCTACAGAGAGGGTTCCAGGACAGCCAGGGCAGTTGCACAGAGAAGCCCTGTCTTGGGGGCATTGTCTGCTGGCCGCCTTAGTAGAGTTATTAATCTTTGTGTACAGTCAGGTCTTCACACAAATATCCCTCTACTGAGCTTCCCCTGATGTTGGTTGTGGTTTTGACTATACCACAGCCCCACTTCTATTTCATCTTATTTACTTAACATGTGTTTTCCCAGCATGTATGTCTGCATACTACATGTGTGTCTGGTGGAACTGGAGTTATAGACAGTTGTGAGCCTCAGAGCCTCCAGGTGGGAATTGAACCCAGGGCTTCTGGAAAGGCAGCCAGTGCTCTTAACTACTGAACCATCTCTGCAGCTCTGTATCTGTTCGTTTGATTTTTAATATTTTATTTATAAAGTAGGCACATTGGTGTTTTGCCTGCATATGCATGTCTGTCTGTGTGATGACATCAGATCCCCCAGAACTGGAGTTACAGACACAGTTGTGAGCTGCCATGTGGGTGCTGGGAATTGAACCTGGTTCCTCTGGAAGAGCAGCCAGTGCTCTCACCTGCTGAGCCATCTCTCCAGCCCATCACTCTGTTTTAAGAGTATGAAGACTTTCATGTTGCTTGTTGTTCTAAATAGGCTAGGTTCATAACTGAACCTGGAAACAGACTTGCCTATCAATAGAAGATGTGGAAAACCTGAGTGAGGTACCCCATTCTCAGATTCCAGGCGCATCTGTGTTGTGGCAGTGAGCACAACTGTCTAGGACCCTCCTGTCTTTTCTTACTGGTGAACTGGGGAACTTCATCACATTGTGATTTGCATAGAATTTGGCAATCATGGTGGGCGGAGGCTCTTGGGAGTTCCTCCAAGGGCTCATTAATAATGGAAGGGAAGCTCTCCTGATTTAATGCACTTGTGCCAACTCTCCGGCCTGGTAACTGCTGGATTGCCTCCATCCATTCATGCTCAGGCCATTGTGGTGCCAAATTCTCGACTTTACTAAAAAATCATTCCTCCTTAATAGCTTCCTTTCAGTTGCCATATTTGGCAAATGGTCTCTTGGAGATGCCCTGGCCTGGCTGTTTTAGTTGAGTTCTGAGAGCCTCCTGCTCCCCAAAATTGATTTTCTTTGACTCTAGTGCATCTAAGATTTGTTTTAACTGACGGGGCTTATTAATATTGCAATTGTGGAATAGAGTGGATACGGTGAACACTGCCTGGGAAACATTTGGGTTTTGTCCCCCAGGTTCCTTCTTCAGCACTTAGCTGTTTAACCTTGAACTGATCATTCCTCACTCTGGTCTGGTGCCTCTTGTGGATTGATTACCTCACAATCGGCTTCATTATTTTAAGAAATAATGAAAAGTAACCTGTTCTGGACAGGCGTGGTGGCTGAAACTTTGGGTTCTTTCCTCAGAAGTCATGAAGTCACAAAGTGACTGACAAACCTCTCTTCAGAAGGAGTGGCCAGGGCAATCTTGACTGGTTGTTTTGTTATTGTTGCTCAGGCTTATTTCTGAGGGAATCCATTTGAATAAATGTGCCATTGCTTTGTTTCTCAGGTGGGGCTGTACCTCAGTGGCAGAGTGCTTGCCTGGCATGCATGCTAGCGCCCAGGGTTTTCTCAGTACCACAAACACATGCTTTTCATTTTAACTCCAACAGTGTCTTTCCTATTGCCTGCATTCTTGGTGTTTTTATTCTGGAGGCTTAGTATGCAGCTCCTCTCACACTTCCATTTCTTGGTTAGTAAGAGAGAGTGTGTGTATGTGTGTGTCTGTGTGTGGTGTGTGTGTGTGTGTGTGTGGTGTGTGTGTGTGAGTGTGTGTGTGGTGTGTGTGGAGTGTGTGTGTGGTGTGTGAGAGTGTGTGTGTGTGGTGTGTGTGTGGTGTGTGTGTGTGGTGTATGTGGTGAGTGTGTGTGTGGTGTGTGTGTGAGTGTGTGTGTGTGTGAGTGTGTGTGTGTGTGGTATGTGTGTGGTGTGTGTGTGTGAGTGTGTGTGTGGTGTATGTGGTGTGTGTGTGTTACTCAGGACCAAACCCATGTGCATGTACTATATCATCGAGCGCATCACCAGCCTAGTATGAACTGAAGGCCAAGCTAGGTAGAACTCACATTGAAATCTTATGTGACTTTGGTTTTTCACATTTGTTTATGAATATAAGTGGGCACACATGTACCATGATGCCGTGGAAGGGGTCAGAGGATAACTTTCAGGATTTGCTCTCTTTCCAACATGTGAAGCTAAGGGATCAGACTCAGGTCGTCAGTCTTGTTGGCAAAGGTGATTGATTATCCTCTGGGCCATCTTGCTGGCCTGTTTTTCTGTTTCTCACGTGTGTACATGTGTTGCTGCAGATCACACTCAGTGTCTACCAGACAAGTACTCTCTGGATAAACCACTCAGTCCTAGCAGGGTTCTTTCTGATTAAAGATTCATTTTTATTTTGAATTATGTATATGTGTGTCTGGCTGGTGTTGGTGGGTGTGTGCATTTGAGTGTGGGTGCCCAAGGAGGCCAGAGTTTTGGATTCTTCTGGAACTGGAGTTATAGATGGTTGTGTGCTTTCTGATGGGCCCTTGGGACTAAACTCAAGTTCTCTGCAAAAGTAGTTCATAGTCTTAACTACTGAGTTATCTCTCCAGAAAGATTCTCTATCTTAAAAAAAACTTCTGTGATTTTATGACAGAAGTGTCCCATCTGGAACCAGTTTCTGCCCTTGCTTTCTACCGATGTCTTTAAAGACCTTAAATAAAACTCCTTGGGGAGGGAGTGGTTAATTTGGCTTGCATGATCCAATCACAGTCCATCACTGAGGGAAGTCAGGGCCGAACCATGGAGTCAGGAACTGAAGCAGAGACCATAGAGGAATGCAGCTTACGGGCCTGCCTTTATACACCCAGGGTCACCAGGTTGGGGGTACCACTGACATTTCCATATCAGTCATTAATCAAGGGGCTGGAGCGGTGGCTCAGTGGTTAAGGGTGCTTGTTGCTCTTGCAGAGGACCTGGGGGTTCAATTCTCAGCTCCAAAGTGGTAGTTAACAGCCATCCCTAACTTCAATCCTGGGAGCTGATATTTGCCCTCTTCTGACCTCCATTGGCACCAGGTATGCACAGGGTATCACATACTTACATGCAGGCAGTCACCCATACACAAAAATATTAATTAAAATATTAGAAATCATTAATCAAGAAAATGTCCCCACAGACTTACCTACATGGAATCTGATGCAAACATTTTGTCAATTGAGGGTCCCTCTTCCTAGATGACAATAGTGACAGGAGATTAACCAGCACAGTAATAGAAACCAATTAGGATCAGTCTTGTGTCCCAGGTATACAGAAGGCACAGCCAGTAAGGATGCTTGCTGCCCAGTCTGACAGCTTGAGTTTGATCTCTGGAGCCCACACAACAGAAGGAAAGAATTTACTCTCAAAGGTAGTCTTCTGACCTGGTTCACTTGTCCTCATGTACATACACACACACATGCACACATATACTATATATATTATAAATTAAATTTAACATTTTTTATTTTTATTTTTTTCAAGACTGGTTTTTCTGCACAGCCTTGACTGTCCTGGAACAAGCCTCTGTAGATCAGTCTGGCCTTGAAACTCACAGAGATCTGCCTGTCTATGCCTCCCAAGTGCTGGGATTAAATGTGCATGCCACCACCTCCCGGTGTTATTTTGTTTTTAAAGATCATTTAGTATTATCTTGTGTATGTGTGAGTCTATTTTCATCATGTGCAAGCAGGTGTTAGACCCCCTGGAAATGGAATTGTAGGTGGTTGTGAGACAGCAGATGTGGGCCCTAGGAACCAACCCTGAGTGCTCTGGAAAAGCAGTAAGAAGCCTTAACTGATGAACTCTCCCCTCCAGTACTGTATTCTTTTTAGATTTATGCTCTTTTTAGAAATATTTTAGCAATGTGTCAAAGGGATCATTAACCCCCCCACACACATGTTAGTGACTTTAAGGAGAGGTTGTCTTCAGGGCAGTGGGCTCTCGAGGACTTCCTTCTTTGTCCGCCTAGTCAGCCTTTCAGTTGCCAGCTCTTCCCATGAGCATCAGAGAACCCAAGCCTAGGGAGTACAGTTTAATCTCATGCCAGAACCCTTTAGAGCAGCAGTTCTCAGCTTTCCTAATGCTGTGACCCTTTCATACAGCTCCTCATGTTGTGATGACATCTGATTATAAAATTATTTTTGTTGCTACTTTATAACTGTAATTTTGCTGCCGTTAAGAATCGTAATGTAAATATCTGTTTTTTCCAGTGGTCTCAGGTAACTCCTGTGAAAGGGTCATTTCATTCCAAAGGGCTTGTGACCCACAGGTTGCGAATGATTGCTCTAAGGTGTGGGGAAGCCATTGGCCAGACCTGCCAAAACACAGACACTGGTGTGAAAGACTGCCTTGGCTCTGTCTTTCACAGAATCCAGTGAGTGGCTGTTCCTCCCACTCCAGGTTCAGGTGACCCATGCTGTGTAGGACTGGGTTGACAGAGGCCACCTTTGGTGTTAGAAGGTGTGCCTTGTGTAGCCAATGTGTAGTGTGTGCGGCCCCGCTGATCCAGACCTCACTGAACCCTCACTTGGAGCTGCTGGGTCTCTTCCAGAGTTCTGAGCTGTTCTCCCTGACTTATGGAGCTCTCGTCACCCAGCTGTGCAAAGACTACGAAAACGATGAAGACGTGAATAAGCAGCTGGACAGAATGTGAGTGAGCGCCTTACTCACAAGAGGTAGCAAAGGCTCCCAGCACAGCAAGTGTGTGCTGTCCTGTGAAGTCAACACTGCGGTACAGTTTCCACTGAGCTCATTTATGAGGGTGTTTGGGTATTATCCCCATCTTCTCCTTTAGCTGACAAGAGTCTTATGTTTATATATATGACATTTTGTTTATATAGAAGACATTATATAAGATGTTTTGACCCCTTAATGGTCTGTTCTCTTATTTCCTTCCAAGGGGCTATAACATTGGAGTCCGACTAATTGAAGATTTTTTGGCACGCTCAAATGTTGGAAGATGTCATGACTTCCGGGAAACTGCGGATGTCAT
Source organism: Phyllotis vaccarum (assembly GCA_033318265.1). Classification (NCBI taxonomy): domain Eukaryota; kingdom Metazoa; phylum Chordata; class Mammalia; order Rodentia; family Cricetidae; genus Phyllotis; species Phyllotis vaccarum. Next base: position 41,360,461 of record JARWLC010000003.1, read on the forward strand.
TGCTAAGGTCATTTACCTGGGCCACCTGGCCCCACTGAAGCTTGCCATTGGGACGCACTACCTACCACTCTCCCTGTCTCCCTTAATCTTCAAAAGACTGGTGGTTTTAAAATAACAGGTTATGAAAGAATGGAGAGCAGTTCAGGTCTTTCTTGTGCATTACAGCTCTGCTGTAGCTGAGTATAGTGGTATATGCCTGTAACCCCAGCACTCGGGAGGCAGACACAGCAGAGTCACAAATCTGTGGCTGCTCTGGTCTACATACTGAATTCTAGATCAGCCATGGCTATGTAGCAAGATCCTCCCTACAGACAAAGCCAGCAAGTCTGTCTGTCTCACTGAAATTAAAGCCCGATTCCTCCACTCAAAAGTCTGGTAGGGAATCAAGGAGGCTTGAGAATATGCCTTTGGGACCAGATGTGACTCGGGCCTGTAATCCAGCCCTGAGCAGACAAGTGTAGGTTGATCACTTCCAGTTCAAGGCTAGTGTAGGCAGCTCCGGGGCAGCCTGTGCTACATTGTAGGATCCTGTCTCCAAAAAGAAGAAATAAAGCAAAAATAACCCTCACTCCGATTTCAGTTGAAGGCAGCCGCCCTTCCTGTGAGACATGCAGGCGCATGGTGAGCTGGTGTGTAGTTGTGTGGTGACTGAAGGAAAGAGATGGAGTCTTACATGGGCTCTTCTCTTTCCCCAGATCACTAAAGATTTAGAGGTTGGGGGCTGGAGAGATGGCTCACAGGTTAACACTTGTTGCTCTTTCTGAGGTCCTGAGTTCAATTCCCAGCAACTACATGGTGGCTCACAGCCATCTACAATGAGATCTAGTGCCCTCTTCTGGTGTGCAGGGATACATGCAGGCAGAACACTATATACATAACAAATCTTAAAAAACAAAACAAAACAAAACAAAACAAAAAAACAAACTGGAGGTCACAGCTTTGTCCTAGGTGACCTTTTGCTGACACCTTCCCAACCGTGTAGTTCTGTCACCCTTCCCCATAGTGCTGTTGTGTGTTCCCTGACAGGTGGCATTCAAGATGTACTTGGGCATCACTCCAAGTATCACGAATTGGAGCCCAGCTGGTGATGAATTCTCCCTCATCTTGGAAAATAACCCATTGGTGGACTTCGTGGAGCTTCCCGACAGCCACTCTTCTCTTATTTATTCCAACCTCTTGTGTGGGGTGCTGCGGGGAGCCTTAGAGATGGTGAGTGCATCTCTCTCTGAGCTTGTACTGTTTGGGACATGCTTGTCTGAATGGGAGAGAAAAGCTTTGACTTCCCCAGCTCCTTGCTGTCCGAGGGGAGGGTGCTGCTGATACGGGATACCTTCATTCCTGACACACTGAGAGAGTGCTCCTGTCCCAGTGGGTTCCCAGATGGTTCCAGGGCCACGGTCTAAGTGAACTGAAGCCTGAGGCCTTTTTCTTCTCTCTCTCTCTCTCTCTCTCTCTCTCTCTCTCTCTCTCTCTCTCTCTCTCTCTCTCTCTCTCTCTATTTTTGAGACAGCCTCACTCCAGCCCTAATTAGCTTGGGACTCAGTTTGCTCAATATGTAGACCAGGCTGTCTTCAGATTTGCCTCCAGCACCTTCCTCCTCCTTAAGTGCTGGGATTACAGGTCAACATTGCATCCTATTTGAGGCCATTGACTTTGGTGTTAGAATATTGGGGTTGGCAGCCCTGTCTCTCTGAAATCAGTCCCTTTAAATAAATTGTTTGTAGTCTGGTGATGGTGGCGCACGCCTTTAATCCTAGCACTTGGGAGGCAGAGGTAGGCGGATCTCTGAGTTTGAGGCCAGCCTGGTCTACAGAGTGAGTTCCAGGACAGCCAGAGCTACACAGAGAAACCCTGTCTTAAAAACAAACTAGCAAGCAAGATTGGAAGTTTCATGCATTTATATAGTTTTTATATGTGTAGTGAATTTTAGTCATTTTCATAACTCCCGCCAGTCTATGGGCATTTCTGACGTAGCCTCACCCTGAGGGGTCCCCAGAGGCTGCGGTTAGATGCCCCCCCCCCCCCCGCCCTGTTATCCCTCAGGTCCAGATGGCTGTGGAGGCCAAGTTTGTCCAGGACACTCTGAAGGGAGATGGTGTGACAGAAGTCAGGGTGAGGTTCATCAGGCGGATTGAAGACAGTCTTCCGGCGGGAGAAGAGTAGCCACTCAGAGCCGTGGGGCCAGGAACAGCGCCCCGCTGGATGAGAAAGGAGGCCGCTCCTCTGCTCTGGAACTCAGTGGCTTTTAAGCTGATGTTATATATTCTTCTAACCTTATTTCCATTCTTCATGCTAATAAAGAGCAGACTGGTAGTCTGCTCGTCCTACAGGTGTGCACTCAGAAGGGGACTCTGCTCCATTTCCCTTCAGAGGGGCAGGAGGTACTTGCCTGTCGTTAGACTAAAAGATTTCAAGCCATTTTACATTCCTGTAAATTTTCCAAAGCAAAACCCACTTTGACCCCGTTAGGAGACAAGCCTGACACATCCACTCCTGAACCTTCCTGAAGCCACTGGCAAAGGGCTGTTGGGACTTGGGTTGTGGAGGGGAGGGAGAACTCTGGGAAGGGGTGGGTATGAAATGTCTGTAGTGACACACTGTAGTCTTGCCAGGCTGTGGAAGCACCAGCTTCTGGGAAGCCACCCAGGTTTCATCCCTCCCTGATCTGGAGGCAACATCTCCTCTTTTTACAGAGGGTCCATCCTTTTTCTTACAAATTCTTCAGTAAAGACACATTCTTGAGTGAAAACCCAGCCCTGTCATGTTTCTTTCGCTCAGCAGGAAAGAGCACGCGCCTTGGTGCCAGGTCCTGCTCACAGGACTTGGCCAGGTGCTGGATCTGCTCTAGGTGCTATCTGGTTGGTAATTCTGTCTTCACGGAGAAGCCAAGGTCAGGCTGCCTGAGGTCACAAAGCTATCACATGGAAGGGCACCAGGCTTAGAAATGAGACAGACAAAGCCACTGCTCTGGACTTGGCCGAAGCACGGTTTGCACTCAGGGTTAGCACTGTAGCTTGGGATAGCTTCACTTTGGGTGAGGGGGATTAAATCTAGTCCTCATGCCTGCTACACAACTGTTCCACCTCTGCTCATACCTAGTTTCCCACACGCCTTTCCAAAAAACTCTACTTGCAGGGGAGGGGGTTTGGGGATGTGAGTGTATGGAATGTGTGTGCTGGGTGGTAGGGTGATAGCACGTGCCTTTAATTCCTGGAGGAAGAGGCAGGTGGATTGCTGAGTTTGAGGTCAGCCTGGTCTACAGACAGCCAGGGCTACACAGAGAAACCCTGTCTCAAAAAACAAAAATAGCACAAAACCCCCAAACAAAGAACTTTTTTACAAGATCTAAGTTGCCCATAGGGGCTGCCCTTGAACTGCTTCAGTCTGCCGAGTAGGCTGGTTGAGAGCTTGATTATATCTTAAGAGGACAACTTTTGGAGACATGTTAAGACATGTTTCTGGTGTGACAGCGAGTGCCTTTTTCCCCCTGCATCATCTTTTTTAAGTAATGTATGTTGTATGTGATATGAAACTGAGTTCAGGGGATCAAATTTCAGGCTTCTGGAAGAAGCTCCAATAGTCTTGGCCACAGGTAGCTTTTTTCTTTTTAGATCTATTTATTTATTATTTATACAGTGCTCTGTCTGCATATACCTGGGCCTGCCAGAAGAGGGCACCAGATCTCCTAGATGGTTGTGAGCCACCATGTAGGTTGCTGGGAATTGAACCCAGGTCCTCTGGAAGAGCAGCCAGTGCTCTTAACCTCTGAGCCATCTCTCCAGCCCACACAGGTACCTTTTAAAGGGAGGAGGCAGAGGTTGTGTAGGCCAGTTCCTTGGGACAGCATAGGGCCTTGGGGAAGTTATTGGGAAGCTGAACTCCGAGGCTTTCCTCAGTTAACACTCTTGAAGAGAGCCAGGTACAGGTGCGTCATGCTGGGAATGGCTTGACGCAGGACAGGATCAGGGTTCTGAAGCCTCAGCAAGGAGGTGGTTTGGGTTACTGGGAAGTGATGTTATGTTTATTATCCCAAGTAGAGGGAGGGTTCGCCTCTAGGATCCTGTCCTTGAGGATACCCCCCACCCCATCCCCCACCCCGGCCCCACATACATAATGCTGGATCCTGACATGCTAGGTTTGAGTGAGTGAATGAAAGGGGTGAGAGGCTGACTGTTAGGACTCACAGGAAGAGCTCTGTATGGCACGCAGGAACTCGAGAAAACCAGCCGCCCTGCCCCTTTCCCTGAATGGGGCTCTTTCTTCCTCTCCTCATGCCATATTCTGTTTCCCAGCAGCCATTTCAGCATGAGGTTTTGGATATTTCCTTTCCCAGAAATAACTTAAAACATCATGGGGGTCGCAAGCTGTGGAAACAAGGTGTCCTTAGTGAATTTTCCCATCTACAGCCCACAACTGAGTGAGGTGCACACATCAGAGAAGAGCAGCTGCTCCCCTTAACCCCCGGGCTAACCTATGTGGTGAGGAGGTGGCTTTACCCAGAGGAAAGAGAGGAGCTATCCCAGCACTCTAACTTTCTACACATGCACACACGCACACATGTACATGCACACGCACACATGCATACATGCACACATGTACATGCACACGCACACATGCACACACGCACACATGTACATGCACACGCACACATGCACACACGCACACATGTACATGCACACGCACACATGTACACGCACACACACCTATGCTTACCCCTTTAGTTAACGGAGTGTATTCCTCTCTGTCTTCCAGCAAGATGAGGCACCATAAAAGGGCTCTTTCTGGAAATGCTGACTAGTCTGGAGTGGTTCTAGGGAGCCTTGCTTGAAGACTGAGTTCTGGGCCTTAAGGACAGCCTTTAGGTCAGGCTGGTTGGGCAGAGCTCTGGACAAGTCACACTTTGCGGTCTTTAGCCACCAGAGGTCTCCACATTACCACCTTACTGTTCTGGGAAGTGACTGAACTCTTGTTTTTGTCTTTTTAAATTTGTCAGAAGACGCACCTGATGAAGTAAATCTTAGAGGCTTGCTAGAGCTTGGAGTACCCTCCTCCTCTAGTTAGCCCCAGGAGACCCAATGGCAAAGCTCACGTGGCCACTAGCCTAATCAGCTGTCTGCTAAACTCAAGGCATTGGAAGAATCTATTGGCCAAGGCTGACTGTCTGGCAGCACACACCCCAAAGTCAGGCTGGCTTCCCGAACTGTACAAGCTAGCTCTGAGCCCTGCCTTAACCAGTTCCCCTTCCTGAGTTGAGTCCAGGGCCAGTCCTCTTCCTGCCCCAGACCCCACCTCAGTGAAGGCTCCATATTTAAGCTACACCTCCTGGGAGGTTGGCTTCCCTCACATTTATGTTGGGCATCCAGGTCCAAGAAGTGACGACAGCAAGAGCCCTTAGGAGCTGAAATCGCATTAAGGAAAATTAAAATAGTCTCCTAACAAGTACTTCATTGTGGCTGGTGGGAGGTGGGGTGTAGGGAAAGCATCCTCTGCCTCCTGGAGCTTAAGTGCTACCATGTGCTGTTCCTTGGAAGCCAATGCTAGTGGAAGGGGAGGGTGGCGGCAGGCGGGACACGCTGTTACTGCTGTTACCACTCCTGAGCCTTTGATGTAGGGCCAGGCCTGACCCCAGGACAGCCGCTGGCCACTGCTAAGGGAGCAGTGGGGTGCAGCACATTCCTGGGGGCAATTTACACTCTGGCAGGAGTAGAGGAAAGTTTCTACTGTGGGAAGGGAGGGGTGCTGCAGTAAAGGTTAGGGGAAAGTGTTGTAAAGAGTCCTGGAGGGAGCCAATCAATACACAGGGCACAGGGAAGCACCCTTTCCTTGTACCTGGCTCCCTTACCTGGCTTGGGTGGAGGCCTCCTCCCAGAGACTTCTGATGATGTTCAAAGCACCTTCTCACCACATAGGCTAGCCCAGATTAGCCCAGGGGGTTCAGGGAAGCCAGCTGTTCTTTTCTGATGGTTCTAGCTGGAAGTGTCAACGGAACCAGCATCTCCAAATGAGCTGGACCAGAGGATGGGCGGAGAGCAGAACAAGCACATGTGAGCATGGACAAACACTGTCTATATCAATTGCTAATATTTATGGCAGAGTGGCTGTTGGCCAGTGCTGGACCACTGAACATTACAGGTCCCACTGAACATTACAACAACCTAATCACTATTCCATGTTACAAAATAAGAAACTGAGGCACACAGCTAATACATGGTAGATGCAGGATTTGAACCCAAATAACCAGGACTTGAACATTTCACTGTCTAGTGCATGTTCTGTGTTTTCTTATACTTGTGTATGGACCTTTAAATTTCTTTAATTTGTATTTTGCTGTGGCAAGGTTTTGTGTAGCTGAGGATGGCCTCATGCCTCAAACTCACCATTTTGCAGAGGATAACCCTGAAATAATCCTTTCCTCTCCTGCTAGGATTACAGGCATGTGCCATCATCCAGTCTGAATATTTTCATTTAATAAAAAATGTATACTGGGCAGTGGTGGTGTACATTGTTAATTCCAGCACTCAGGAGGCAGAGGCAGGTGGATCTCTGAGTTCAGGACTACACAGAGAAACCCTGTCTCAAAAACAAAAGCAAATAGATTGGAAAAAATATAGGGTCAGGCCTGAAAAATGGCTCAGTGTGCATAGACAAGTGCCACCAAGCCTGAGAACCTGAGTTTGACCCCTGGAACTCACATGCTAGGAGAGTGACACACAGGAGTGTATACACACATGCACATGAACACACACACAATAAAGAAATGTAAAATCCTGAGGGCTGGAGAGATGTGGCTCAGGGATACAGAGCACAGCTGCTCTCCCAGCGTACTCAGGTTCAATTCCCAGCACCAACATGGCAGCTCACAACTGTCTCTGATTCTATTTAAAGAGATAGGAACTCTTCTGACTTCCACAGGTACCAAAAATGCACCTAGCACACAGATTTACATGTAAGAAGAAACACCCATCCACATTTAAAAAAAAAAAAAAAAATTAGCAGAGTGGTCATGACATAGACTTTTAATCCCAGAACTTGGGAGTCAAGGCTACACAGAGAAACCCTATCTAAAACAACACAAAATGAAACAAAAGAGACCCAGGAGATAGAGAGGTGGCTCAGTGGTTAAGAGCACTTGTTGCTCATCCAAAGTTCTCTTTCACTTCATCCATGTTGGGGGGTTCACTGTAACCTATAGCTCTAACTCCAGTGGTTCTAACTCCTGGCCTCTGAGGGCACCTGCACACATAACATTCACTCACAGACATATACACATACACATAAATAAATGAAAATAGAGGATGGAGAGATGGCTCAGTGGTTAAGAACTCACTCATACGGCTCTTCTAGAGGACCCAAGTTCAGTTCTTAGCACCCACAGAGTGCTCACAACCATGTTACTCCAGTCCCAAATGAGTCTGATGCCCTCTTCTGGCCTCTTTGGGCACTGCACTTCTCAACAGCACAGACATACCCATAAATTTAAACACAAATTGAGCCAGGTAGTCTAGGCACATGCCTTTAATCCCAGCACTCAGGAGGCAGAGGCAAATGAGTAAATGGATCTCTGAGTTCGAGGCCAGTCTGGTACAAAGCAAGTTCAAGGACAGCCAGGGCTACACAGAGGAAACCCTGTCTCGAAAAACAAAACAAAAAACCAAATAACTAGGCAGTGATGGAGACCTTTGATCCCAGCATCATGAGGCAGAGGCAGGAGAATTTCTGTGAGTTCAAGGCCAGCCTGGTCAACAGAATGAGTTCCAGGACAGCCAGAGCTACACAGAGAAACCCTGTCTCAAAAAACCAAAACAAAAGAGAAAGTGAAAAACGAACCATGTAGACTTAATGGCAGTGGGTGTCTTGGCTTCTACCTGTAATCCTAGTACCTAGGATGTGGAGGCAAGGAACCAGGAATTCAAGGTCAAGGTCATCTTTACTACCTAGTGAGGAGACAGTCACAAACAAACACAATAATGTTGTGGAATAATATTTTTTAATTTTTTAATTTATTTTTGTTTTATGTGCATTGGTGTTTTGCCTGCATGTATATCTATGTGCAGGTGTCAGAGCTAACTCCTGGGTGATGGTGTTACAGGTGGTTGTCAGCTGCCATATGGGTGCTGGGAAGTGAACCAGGGTCCTCTGGAACAACAGCCAGTGCTCTTGCCACTGAGTCATCTCTCCAGCCTGGAAAACTCTTTTTGTGCACTGTGATGATGTAGGTTTGCCAAGGCACCTTCTGATTGATAAAGAGCTAAATAGCCAATAGATAGGCAGGAGGTATAGCAGGACTTCCAGGCACAAAGAGGATTCTGGGAAAAGGTGAGGCAGAGAAGCTAGCCAGACATGGAGAGGAAACAGGATATGCAAGATGAAAGGAAGGTAAGGTCACATGGTAGATTAATTAAAATATGGGTTAATTTAAGTTATAAGAGTGAGTGGGACCAACCTAAGCTGAGGATGAGCTTTAATAATTAAAAATAAGGCCCTGTATCATCATTTGGGCTGGATAGATGGCCCAGAGATTGAATACTTACTGTTCTTGTATATGACCCCAGTTCAATACTTAGCATCCACATGGTGGCTCACAACTGCCTATAATCTATGTCCAGGGGTTCCAATGCTTTTTTTTCTGACCTCCTTGGGTGCCTGCAGGTATGCAGTTCATATACATGCACCCAGGCACACACGGAGAAAGAATAAATAAATAAATATATTTTAAAGAGTAGACCTATGTAGGGGCTGGAGACGTAGCTGGCCTAAACTCCATCCTGTTTGCCAGGAGAAAGAAAGGTTAAAGCTGAGTGGTCAGCACCAGGCCTGATGGTGCACATCTCTAACCTCAGCACTCGGGAGGCAGAGGTAGACGAGTCTCTGTGGCCAGCCTAGTCTATAGAGTGAGTTCCAGGGCTACTCAGAAAAACCCTGTCAAAAAACAACAAAACAAAACAAAACAAAAAAGGTGAGTGATTAGCAAATTCCAGTTCTGCCATTTATTGCCACTGGACGTTTGTTGTGAATGCTGAGCCTCTGCGTTTTTAGGGAAAGTGGGAATGAAAACACCTACCTTGCTGTTCAGAAGGTTAAACTAAAGAAAATACATGGTTTGGGGCATATACAGAGTGGTCCCTAGTTGGCAGTTATAATCACTATGGCTGTTACAGGGGAACTGTCTTGCAAAGCCACTATATGGATACATGAGTGTGGGAGGGTAGTCTTGTGAGGATACCATATCTGTGTTGCTCGGCAAGTATCCCCAAGCACCCAGCATAGATTTTCAGTGCAAAGTATGTTCTCAGTAAATGTTCTTTGACTGGATGCCAACTGTGTAATGCTATTCAAAAGGCTCTAAGAAAGAGAAGTGCGTGGGTAGGTCCATAGGACCAGGTGCATAATTCAGGAGACTCAGTATAAAATGAAAGTGTGGAGCCAGAGAGAGGCCTCAGTGGGTAGAGTCCTTACATTTGCATGGAAAATCCACATAAGCCCAGAGGAAATGGTGCAGACCTGATAGTCCATTGTAGACTGTAGCAAACAGCAGGAGACTCTGTCTGAGTCAAGGTGGAAGGCTTGAACGTCCATTTCCATACCATGGCATATGCACACCCAAGCCACACACCCACACACGCGGGAGGGGGGGGGGTTGTCTTGAAACACTTCAGAAATTGTTTTATTCAAGGTGACCAGCAGGGCTACGTGAATGGGGAGCTCTGAGGAACCTCTATAATGTCATCTCTAACCTCTGCTTGTCTGTAGAACATCACCTGGACCTTCCTCTGGAACAGTTGCCAACTGGAGGGAGAGCAGAGGGAGCATGAGGAGAAGAGGAAGTCTGCTCAGGGTGGGCAGGTCAGGAGAGAGCAGAAGACAGACACGGTGCCCACCCCCTAGGCCCTCCAGAGCCAGGTCGGTGCCTGTGAGTCTCTCTCTGCCTTCTATCCCCCTAGAGCTGCCCCCCCACACCCATGCCACCGGGTGGTCTGGGCACATGTGGTCACATTTAGATGTTGATTGAAGCAAAATTGTTATAAGATTAGAATAGTTAAGGTAACTTTAATTTCCCCCACATTACTGGGATTTTTGAAGCTGGAGCTAAGAGATCCCTTGGGGTAGAAGCTGGGAGGACGGCAGAAGCTGTACAAAGGGGGTCTCCATTTTCCCAGCTGTGGGGAAACGGGCCCTTGGCAACCAAAATGGCTGAAAGCAGCGTGCTAGAGAACTTTCTCGGAATCTGAGAACCAGGAGTCCCGTCCTCTAGCAGATGTGGGAGTCTGGGGTGGGCCCTGGTGGAATTTACCAGCACCACACCCCCCTCCCCAGACTATTTGTATGCCCCGGGCCACACATCTGTGCAAACATCCTTCCTCTCAGTTTGCCAGACAGAAGGGTGGCAAAGGAGAAAGTCTCACCCAAATGGGATGGCTGGAGCTGGGGGGTTTACATTGGTAAAACAGAACAAATTTAGAAGGAATGGGGAACCATGGTCATGGAAATGAGAATTACTAACATGGATTGTTATTAAATGTTGGTGATAATGATTCCTGACATTTATTGCAATTCAGTGCCTGGTTATTTTTGAGCCATTACTATGCACCAGACTTTTATTAAATCCTTTATTATTTATTCTCTCTCTCTGAACAGTATTCATTTCTCACAGTTCTGAAGGTTGGAAGTCTGAGATCTCAGCACCAGGTCAAGTTCTTGGTGGAGCCTTCCAGGCTTACACTATAGATTAACTTCTTGTATCCTTAGGTAAATGGGCACAGTTTACCTTTTCTTCAAAGAGACCCTCTAGCACAGTGCTTAAGGGGAAGTCTTACTTCTCATCTGCCTGACCGTGAGTGAGTCTGTTAACCCCTGTGAGCCTTAGTTTTCCCATCTGCCAAGTGGACACATTAATTCCACTGATCTCATAGGTGCTGTAAAGGACTAAATGAGTTAGTAGAGGCAAATGCTCTTGGAGCATCATGGTCAGTAGAGACTGTCCCATAGTGACCTCCTTTATAGAGAGGAAATTAGAGGCCTAAGAAATGAGGTCACTTGCTCACAGTTAGATTGAGGAGGAGCTACTCTAAAAACTAAGTGTGTTTGGCCCCTCATCCCCTCCCTGAACCAGGAGCCCCATGTCAGCTCAGGTGTTGCCAGGGGCTGCTTAGGAAGGTCCTATCCCTGGTCTGGTTCAGTTTAACCACCCATCCTAATGGATACTTCTGCTTAGGCCTAGAATGGTCTTTTGAGTCCTCATTGGCCGCCCTATAGTCCTTTTGTGTGTGTATGCAAGTGTATGTGAACATACGTCTCTCTGTGTGTATGTCTGTGTGTATCTGTTTGTATATGTGTGTCTGTCTCTGTCAGTGTGGAGGACAGAGGTACTGGTTTTCTTTTTTCTTTTTTTCAAGACAGTGTTTCTCTGTGGAACAGTCCTACTTGTCACAGAACTTGCCAGACCAGGCTGGCCCTCCTACTTGTCACAGAACTTGCCAGACCAGGCTGGCCCGGAACTCACAGAGATCCACCTGCCTCTGCCTCCTGAGTGTTGGGACCAATGCCTGGCAGGCATTGCTTTCTCCTTCCTTGTTTTGAGGGAGACTTTCTTGTTTCTGCCAAACACTGTACTCCAAGTTAACTGGTCTAGGCCTCTCCAGGTGACTCACCTGTCCCTGCCTGCCACCCCCCAGAGCTGCGATTACAGATGCATGCTACCACAATTGGCTCTTTTTTTTTCTTTAAAAAAATCAAATAATTTATTAGCACATGGAAAATTGCTTTATGATCAGTATTGGGAAGAAGCAGAGGCAATGCCTGTGATCTGGCTGTGTCTTCCCAGTGTGCACTTCCAATCGCATCCCAGGAGTGTGGCCCTGACTCACACAGCGCAGACACCATCAACAAACAACTGGTTCACTCTCGGAACTGTCTAAAAGTCCCCTCTTCCTACAGGAGCAGCGACTAAGGCACCTTTTGGTCCTGGTGTGAAGGAAGGGCAGGCATAAGGCACAAATAACCCAATAAAGACTTTTACTCGGCTCATACTAGGAGTCCGTTGATCTTGGGGGCCTCTGTGAGCTTGCTGATTTTTTTTTCTCTACGTTCTTTGCTGCCTGTATCTGCTGCCTGTATCTGCTGCCTGTATCTGCTGCCTGTATCCGCTCCCTTTCTCCTCCAGAGTGGCTGTCACTGCCTGGTACTCTTACTAGACCTCGTGAGCCAGACGCCCAGGTTTGCAAATTTCCTGATGGGCGTCAGCCACACAACCTTGGGGGTGACAGGGACCACTATCCACTTCCTCTTGTCATAGGCAGAGGGATCCCGACCAACACCTTGAGGCACTCCAGGCAGCCTGGTCTCACTTGATCTTGTGCAGCAGTATGCCTCACACATTTCCCCCCATAATTTGGCCCAGGGCTCAGATGTGGTAGGGGCCTGAAGAGGGATTGGTGTTCATCCACTTTCGGAGAAAGGCCAGGTACTTGTCTCTGTAGAAATGTCCAGACATGTTGATGCCCTCGCAGTGCCCAATCACCACCTTCTGACCCAGTTGTACCTGCTTGGCCACAGTGGTGGCCAGGTGGCTCTGAGCTTCCTCCATCTTGGACAAATTTTGGTTTTGTTTTCCCTTAAACATGGGCTCCAGGAATCAAACTCGGGCCACCAGGCTTGCATGGGAAGGCTTTTACTCACTGGCCTATCTTGCCAGCCTCAGCTTCTGATTCTTGTAGCTAAGAAAACTAAAGTTCAGAGAGGGCCATGGAGCAGGTTGCCAGAGGCAGAGCTGACCCACAGATGTCAGACACCAGCAGAGGGAGACAGAGGTAGAATCCTCTAGTTGTGAGATGGGTACCCTGGTCAGGAGTTCAGACTAGCCTAGACCAGAGATGAGCCTTGGGGCAGTTCACAGCCTCTGGCTTACGGAGGACCTTTATTTCTGGTCTTTCAGTTCTAATAAACGAAAGGTAAATAAATGGCTGGTGAACAAGGAGACCATAGCCGTGAGGTCAGGACAAGGCTGTCCCAGCCTTTGGGCAGCAGGCTGGGTCCTGGGCAGCTGGAAGCCAAAAGGGTTAAGGGGCTCTTTAAGTCTAGTGAGCTCTGGGGATGCAGGACCTGGCCAGAGGTCAAGGCCCTAATGTGGCATTCCTGACTGGTTGCAAAGCACTGGGCAAGGCAGGAGAAGCGGTGTGTGGTACTGTGAGCCAGCTCTGAGGGGCTTGGGGGAAGTGGAGGGGGTTTATCAGGAGACCCAGGGTTGGCATCCCAGTCAGGGAGGCCGGGAGGCATCCGGGTTTGTAGTTAAGTAGCTGAGTGTACGTGAAGCCCCATGGGAGCCTCCTTCCCTCCCAGCAGCGTGTCCCTTATCTCTTCATTGCACAACTGAGTGATCTATATGGGCTATTAAACGTGCATCGCAGAGCAATCCACGAGAGCTTTTTGAGTAAGGAAACTGAGGCATGAGAAGTTACGTGATTGGTCCCGTGGTACATATTGATGTGGTGGCACTTGGAGTTGAGCCCAGCAGGTAACTCCAGAGGCTGTGCTGTCTGTATTGTTAATTCCTGCTGTTTAGCTCCCATCCCCTCCCTGAGCGCTCAGCTCCCAGACTTGGTTTCATACCAGCTATCCATTCCTGCCAGTGTCCTCCCTCTTAGCTGCTCTGTCACCCAGGCCTCCCCACTTCCTCAAGCAAGGCTCCAGCTCGACTTCCCTTGGGCCGGCTCAGGCCAGGAAGCAAGACCCAAAGACCTCCCTGGTAGTCCCCCAATTTGAAGGGTGGGATAGAGCAGGCCCAGGCTTGGGAGTGGGTGGGGGTGAGAGGCCCTGCTGAATAGTGGTGGGGCTGCTGTGTACCTTGGCAGGGGAACAGCAAAGTGGGAGGCCCTTGGAGGGCAGGCAGGAGGGGGAAGGGGTAACTGACAGCCCTGGGCTGCCTCTGTACACTTTGTTGTCCTGTGGATCTTCAGCTCCTTCCAGCTTAGAAGAGACACATGGACCTTTACCCAAACCTCTCCCTACCTGCATCAGTTCATCTAAAAGCCCCTCCCTCACTGCACATTCCTTGTCTCCACCTCTTCTCCTGGTATGCCTCTTCAGCCTTTGCAGCCTGGCTACCAACCCTGTCCCGAACTCCAACCACCTGCCCATAGCAGAAAGAGACACTTCTCTGTGAGAGAGACCCGACCCTGTGGGCCTCTTTTGCCTGCTAGAAAACACTGGCTCTATAACCGCTGTTCCCTGGCTCTTCGTTTTCCACCTCAGACACCCCTCTCAGTGCCCTGCATACCGCCTCTCCTGTCTGCCCTTAGATGGTGGGTGGAGCAGCTGACTCCTGCTGTGTCCTGGTGGGGTTGCTTCCCCCCAGCATCTCCACACTCCAAAGCAACAAGTGCCTGAAGTCAACAAAGGACTCCTCAATACTAGTCCAAAGTTTTCCTTTCCTTTTGGATCCTCAAAGTCCGCCCCACGGACTCCCACCACCCTCCATTTTCTGGACTTCACCATTCCCAGGCCACTAACCAGAAGCCCAGAACCCCTCCCCTTGGGACAGGGTGTGTTAGGGTTTCTGGTGCTGTGATGGAACATCATCACCAAAGGCAACTTGGCAAGGAAAGTATTTATTTAGCGTATACTTCCAGGTGACAGTCCATCACTGAGGGAAGTGGGGACAGGAACTGAAGCAGGGCAGGAACCTGGAGACAGGCACTGATGCAGAGGCCATGAACAGGCGGCTGCTTACTGGCTTGCTCCCCATGGCTTGCTCAGCCTGCTTTCTTATAAGATCCAGGACCACCAGCCTAGGGATGGCTCCGCCTACAATGAATGGACTGGGCCCTCCCCTGTCGATCACTAATTAAGAAATGATCTACAGCTGGATTTTATGGAGGCATTCTTTAATAGAGGTTCTCTCCTTTCACAAAACTGTAGCTTACAAGTTGACAGTCTTCAGCACACAGGGTCTCTCCATGTAGTCCTGGCTTTCTCTATGTAGACCAGGCTGGCCTCAAATGCACAGCTGCATATCTATTTCGCTACTCCTTGAGAGTTGACCGGCTCTCCAATTCCATACCTAGCCATCCCAGGACCCGTGACCCTCTCTGCTATCTGTGCAGCAGCAAGCACGCTATTTCAAAGCCCTGTAGAGTTTCCCATGGCTCCCCATTTCCCTGAAGGTGACATCTAAGGGACTCCAGCAAAACCCTTACCTGCCTTCGTGGTTACACACGCTCAGCTCCCCAACGCTAACCGGACCATCATGACCTGCTATCGGTCCTCTTAGTCGTCCTGACTCAACCTAGGTCACCGTGTTTGGGAGAGTCTCGTGTGGATTCCTTGGGAATGATGTCCCACAGACCCCGCTATGCACCTCATCCTCTTTGTAGCGTCGGTGTTCCCCGGACAGACAGCGGTCTAGGGCAGGGGTCTGCGGAGCTTGCTGCGGGCCGGCTACACTGCGGGCGGGGCGTGCGCCCTTGGCTGTGGTCGTGGAAAGAGCAGGGCCGAGGCTCCACCCCACTGCGCCCCTCCCGCCGCCCGCCCACTCGGCCGGGGCTGGGGCAGCGGGCAGAGCGACGCGGAGCTCCAGCGGCTCGGACAACGACACCGCCCCGGCCCGGAGCCTGCGCGATCCGGGCTGCCCTCGAACGTGAACGTCGGAGCGCCGTCCTGAGGCCGCCCTGCAGGTAAAGGCGGGCAGGGTTGCTGAGGTTCTTTGGGGGAGGGGGAGGAGGAAGAGTCCAAGGGCCAGATGAGGCCAGGTGTCCCCAGTGCGGGGACAGGACCTGGAGACCACTCGTGCCGGGGGTTGGGCTGAAGATGAGGGGGAGTCCACTGCTTCCCTGGACGTGACCAAGAGAGAGCACCTTGTTTCCTCCTTCTCCAAACTCAGGGTGTGTCACTTTACTTCACCTGTAAAACGGGAATAGCAAAGCTGCCCCGGGACTCAGCTTCCACCTTACCCTCTCTCCCCATCTTTCTGCCATTTTTGCGTCTCCAGCGACCTTCAAATTACTTAGGCTTTATGTCTCTACCCCAAGTTCTTTCTATTTTGGGTAACCTGGCAGCCTCTACCCGACACCGGAGACTGAGGTTCTGAGGAATGTCCCTGCCAGAGGCTCTGCACCCCCACTCCCATTGAAACTTATAGAGATTGAGGAGGTTGTGCCTGGCCAAGAGTGGCTGGGGTCCCAAGTCCTTGGAACAGCTTTCTGTTGTCTCCACCACACCGGCCCCAGGAGGCTCCCAGGTAGAGAGAAGCCTTCAGCCAGAGGGCTTCTGGAGCTGCACCCAGAGGACAGACCCCTCTAAATCTGCTTGAACTGTGTGTGTGAGTGTATCTGCTAGAGATATCTTGTACAAAAGAACAGGCTAGATTCCTTGCACAGAAACTTGCAGGGTGTTGTGCCAGTCCTGAAACTCTTCCTTGCTATGACACCTGTCTGCCATAGCAAAGCAACTTCCCAGAAGCTGTGGGGCAGGGATGCTGGAGGGTGTTCAGATGGGGTCTCTCAGAAGAGATAGCTAAAATAGCACCCTGAGCGAAGAGACCCACCATGCCCTTGGTGGGGGCCATGAACAGATCTAGGTCTGGTGGGAACAAAGATTCGGGGCTAGCCTTTCCTTGGGCGGATGAACCCAGACAGAGCCTTGGACACAAAATCCCCTAAAAAGATAAGAAGCACAAATCAGTCACATGCATCCATGCTCCTTCCCACTGAGACACACACAGTCACGCACTGAATAAAAGATCTATTAGACACACAAGACTCTCACCACACATGCTAAAGCAATTACATGCATGTGCACACGAGGTCTCTAACAGACATGCAGCATGTGTGATCCAGCCAAACATACTTCCACAGGATAGTGTGCACAGGTTCACACTCTACATGCTCACGAGGGTCTCTCTGGTTTCACTTTGTCTACCCTAGTGAGCATGAGTGTTTCCATGCTGGCCTAGAGGAAGGGAAAGAATGGGAAGGGAATGCATCTCTTAGCAAGAGGGAGAGAGGGAAAATACCAAACACACAGGGCTGTCAGCCCAAGCCCCCAAACCCCACTTCCCTGCTCTGGGCCCCTGCCAGACCAAAGGCTGTGAGCCCAACTTCCCTGCCCTGCCGGTCCTCGGCTTGCTCCAGAACCCAAGTGACAGGCATGGGGCTCTTTATAGGGAAGTGGGGTCTCAGATGAGCTGATCCTAAAGCACTTACAGAATTGGGTGGATGAACTAGAGGCACAACCATCTCTCATATGGGGAACGGCTATGGTCTCTGAGTACCCTTTGAGTACACAAGGAATTGAGGTACTAGGCAAGCCAAAATGTAGGGCTGTGAGTATGGGAGAGCGGTCAGAGTGGGACACACAGTAGGAAGTCGAGGGACCATTCTATTCTGAAGTCAGGTTTCTAAGGTTATTGTCCAGACACCAGGTGTGAGCTGCCTAGTGGTGTAAGCTGGGAATGACTGGCTATTCCGTGCCAAAGATGAAGGGGACATCTTCATCTTCCAGGTAGGGAGATGGTGGAGGAGGGTCAGACAGTGTGATGAGAAAGGTGATGGTATGGTAGTTGAAGTGGGTGGTTGCCATGAATTGAGAGGAAGGATTTCAGAAAGATATAGTCATCCAAGTCTGGGGTCAGTAGGGACCAAGCTAGGAGCCTTACACTTGACCGTGACCGGTGCCCACAGGAGACAGGTGCACAGATGTGAGTCTGGCTTCCAGTCTTATAAAGTATAAATGATTGGAGACTGGAGCTAGATGTGGCCATGAGTTTGGGGTCACTGAGTGTGTTTGGAAGCCTGGGTGCATCTACAAGGCCAGAAAGTGCACACATGTGCATAGACATGAGCCAGGAAAGTCATGCTTTCTGAAAGAGAAGCCTCAACTTTTCTGTTCTCTGGGCTTTTCCAGAGAATGGTATAAGAGCACATATGCAGTTTGAAGAGTTGACCTGGGCACTGCCCATCTCTATGTCTCATAATTTTTACCCATGGAAAGGTGAAGTAGGGGTGGTCCCAGGTGACTTTTGTCATAGAGGCAGCACTCAGACCTTTCTGACCAGCATCCATTCCACCTCTCTTGTTGGATTTCTTTCTTTTCCAAGACAGAGTTTCTCTGTGCAGCTTTAGAGCCTCTCCTGAAGACCAGACTGGCCTTGAACTCACCGAGACCCATTTGTCTTGGCACTGGGATTAAAGGTGTGTGCTACCTCTGACCAGCTTTAGTTAGATCTTAGAGCATAGGCATACTGACCCGGTATCATCCAGATACAAAATTTATGAAGTTTTGAATGGTACACTAACTATTCCCATGCAGATGGATGGGTGTCTCTGGCTTTGGAGAGTATAAAGGCGTGTGAGAGGGATGGGGAGCTGGTGAACACCTCATGGGGAGACCCAGGCCAGCATTACCAGCCATCACAGGGATGGGATTAGATACTAGGATCATTTGAGGTCACACAGCAGCCAGGGGCAGAAGTGAGAACAAAGGCCAGGACCTTGAGTTTAGGCTCTTTTCCACAAAGGCTGCCTTCCCTCATAGGCCTAGCAGGGAGCTGGGGGAAGGCAACCTCATCACACTGATACTCTATTCCGCCTCC
The DNA here is from genome assembly GCA_033318265.1 of Phyllotis vaccarum. NCBI lineage: Eukaryota > Metazoa > Chordata > Mammalia > Rodentia > Cricetidae > Phyllotis > Phyllotis vaccarum. The sequence goes on from JARWLC010000003.1 coordinate 41,379,044, forward strand.
CTTTTTAATGTATTCATTAGGTCTGGAGAGATGGCTCAGTGGTTAACAGCACTGACTGTTCTTCCAGAAGACCCAGGTTCAATTTCCAGCACCCACATGGCAGCTCACAACTGCCTATCCAGTTCCAGGGATCTGACACCCATGGCAAAATATCAATGCATATAAAATAAAAATAAAGTCAGGCTGGAGAGATGGCTCGAAGGTTAAGAGCACTGGCTGCTTTTCCAGAGGCCCTGAGTTCAATTCCCAGCACCCACATGGTGGCTCACAACCATCTATAAAGAGATCTGGTGCCCTCTTGTGGCAGACATACTTGCACACAGAATACTGTATATATAATCAATAAATATGTCTTTAAAAACAAAGAAACTCTTAAAAACTAAGTAAAAATGTATTTATTATGTGAATGTTTTGCCTAAATGTATGTCTGTGCACCACACACATGCAGTGCCCTTGGACTGATTCCAGGAAACTTGAGTCACAGACAGCTGTGAGCTGCCATGAGGGGGCTGGGAACTGAACTCCGGTCCGCTGGAAGAGCAGCCAGAGCTTTTAACCAATGAGCCATCTCTCCAGCCCAGACACCCTGTAATTTCAATTCCTCTTTCTGTTTCTTTGGGAGAGTGTAACATTTAAGAGTTTGTTGGGAATTTACTGTTCATTAGACCCTCTGTTTATGTATTTCTGATCCTGCGGCAATAGTACATGGCAGGGACTCGTGTGGTTTACGTAAAGAGTAGGGTAAGGGTTGGCTTCCTGGGTCAGGTGCCAGCCCGTTTGCTGAGTGCAGGGCTGGAATCCTATCCAGGTCTGCGGTGGCACCCATCTCTAGTCCTTCGCATTGACCCGCATTTCTTCACTTCGTGGAAAGGAGTGGAGAACTCCCTTTTCCACAAGACGTTGTTTTTGACTTTATTCTTAGAGAGGAAGCAACAAGTACCAGAAAGTCAAGGCCAGGGGAGAATTTGGAAAGGAAGGGTATCTAAGACTTCTTAGTGGTCCCCAGGGACACTTGGCATCGAGGGACACCAGTTCCTTCAAGCAGGGGCTCTGAGTCTAGGGTCTTGGCCTCACCTGTCAGTCTTGACTGGCTGCTGTGAGACCTCAGTGGCCAGTGATGCTGACCTGGCTCTCCCTGGAAACTGTGGAGTGGGAAGCTCTGCAGGCTCCTAGGAGCACACTCCCTGCCCCCTCTTCTGGGTCCCCCTATGTAGCTTGAGCTGACCTGGATCTCTCTGTGTAGCCTAGGCTGACCATAAACTCACTATCCTCTTGCCTGAGCCTCTTGAGAGATAGAATTACGGGCGTGAGCCACCACGCCTGGCTGAGGCCAACATTTTGGCATCCACTCCTTCCAGCATCTCAGTCCTTAAGACCAGGAAATTCTCCCTTCTGTCTAGCCTCCTTCTCTCCCACTGTGCTGGCTGCTGCAAAGCTTGCGTGGGCCCTCCAGGCCACACTCCCGACAGGCGACCACGGGCTTATTAGTTCGAGGCAAACATTCTTCTCATAGTTCCTGGAGCACAGCAAATCTGCTGCTTAGCCAGGAATGCAGAGGTCCCTCCTGCTGTGACAGCAGGGACTGGGGAGGGGGTGGAAGAGCTGGGGGTTAGCCAAGCTGGAGATGTGCTGAAGGGATGTGGTATCACCCCCCTTCCAGAACACTATGCCTTAGATGGAGGAGCAAGATGACCTTACCCAGCTGGGCTCCAAGCTCTGGGACCATTCTGTACTAGCTTGCTGATGAACTTGGGCAAGTGACCCATTGTGCCTCAGTTTCTCATCCTAAAAATGAGGTTTAGGATACTGTCCATTTCTGCTGGGAGGTGTATGGTGTTGATATTTTAAATCATTTTAGTAGATATGTATTGAGTTCCTGTGTGACATTTACACTAAGCACAGGTCTACAAAAGTAGATTTTTGCAGAGGTGGGGAGGAGTTGTTTATTTGTTTGGTTTTGATTTTTGAATTTCTCCTCTGCAAGCTCCTAGGTACCCACACTCCTCCTCACCCCACCCCACCCCCGTCCCTCTATGTATCCTTAACTGTCCTAGAACCAGCTTTGTAGACCAGGCTGCCCTTAAACTCAGAGAGATCTACCTGCCTCTGCCTCCTGCTGAAATTAAAGGCATGTGCCACTGCCACAAGGCTCAAAAGTAGTATATTTAATCCTCACACAAGTTCTAGGAAGCAGAGACTGTTTACATATCACTGAGAAGGAGTCAAGACAATGGCTGGTGAGGTCCTAAGAATACATTCAGGGGGCTCATGAGATGGTTTAGCAAGTAAAGGTGCTGGGTGCCGGCCTGATAACCTGAACTGGATACACAAGTCTCACATGGTCAGGGAAAAAACTGACTCCCAAAAATTGTCCCTTTGACCCCTGCACTGGCCCCATGGTACACACAACTCTTTCCCCTTAATAAATAAATAAATGAATCTTTAAAAAAATAAGGTGTGCACTGTAGTCAGGTGTGCTGACACAGGAGGATTATTATGAGCTGGTGCCAACTTGGGCTTCATAGAAAACCCTGAGTGAAAACTAACAATCAAAAAAGCCAGCTTCCCAGTACCTGGTATGTGGAACAGGAAGATCAGAGGTTCAAGGTCATCCTTGGTTACAAGTGAGTTGGAAGCCAGCTGAGATAAAGAGACCCTGCCTCAAACCAAACCAAACTGAACCGAACCCCATTCGTGCAGCTCTTCAGTGGTTCTTGAGCCCATGAGTTTTTAAAATGATGCTGTTGGGTCTGGGGAGATGGCCCAGTGGTTAAGAATACTTCTTTCTTTCGTGAAGGACCAGGGTCCAATTCCCAGCACCAACAAGGTGGCTCACAATTACCCATAGCTCCAGTTCCAGGACCAAGCTCCTTCTTCTGGACTTTGTGGGCACCAGAAGTATAGGTGGTGAGCATACATACGTGCAGGCAAAGCATACACATAGAGATAAATAAATCTTGGGGCTGGAGAGATGGCTCAGAGGTTAAGAGCACTGACTGAGGTCCCGGGTTCAATTCCCAGCAACCACATGGTGGCTCACAGCCATCTATAATCAGATCTGGTGCCCTCTTCTGACATGCAGACAGAACACTGTGTACATAATAAATAAATAAATCTTAAAAGGAAAAATAAGTAAATCTAAACCAAGAATTTTTAAATTGAGACTGTAGTCAGGACCTACCCACAGTGGGGCATAGAGATGGACGGTCCTCTCGTGAGCACTACCTCTGTAAGGAACTGAATCTTCTTCCCCCAGTCCTCAGGGCCTTTCTTTGGAAAGCTGTAGTGAGAACCCAGCCTGACACCAGGCTAGCCTACTTGGGGGCTCTGCACCAGATTTAGACTGTCCCTCCCATATCCGGTGTGGGATTTAGCTGTGCAAAGGGGAGATGTCGTGGGGTAGGCTGAAGAGGGGGATTAGGGCATTGAGAACAGAGCCCCATTGAAGAAAGCTCAGATGGGGCCCTGGTGCACTCATCCACCCAGTTTCAGACTCTGTAGCATCTGGGGAGGGGGGCTCCAGGGGCCCTCATTAGAAGCTTCTCACTCTGGGCTCAGCATTGCTTGTTTGTGGCAGTAGTTTCTTGTACTGAGGTGGAAGCTTGGGTAGGGGAAGAGGGGATTTGGCAAGCAGGACCCTGTAGGAAATCCAAGTATGGGAGCTATGGTCAGGTCATGTAAGGACTGGCCAGACATGCCTTCTTCAGAGTGGACCTTGGAGAGTGGATGTGGTCTCTCTGGGTCTCCTTCCCAGTGAAATTGGACAGCTGTTCCAGCTTTTCAGGGCTGGGGGAGGTGTTGGTAAAGTTTTATGCAGGGGAGAGGGGGCTAACAGGAGGTGAGATGCTCAGTGGGGAAAGGTACTCCCCCCTCCTCTAGCCAGGCAACCTGGACTTGATCTCAGGGCCTGTATGATGGAAAGAGAGATTCAAGTCTTGAAAATTATTTCTGCTCACTGGGTGTGATGGCACACACCTTTGATCCCAGTACTTTGGAGTCAGAGGATCTGAGTTTGAAGCTGGCCAGCCTGGCCAGGGGCTATACAAAGAAAATTTGTCTTCAAAAAAAAAAAAAAAAAAAAAAACCCAAAGAGAAAGAAAATAAAATTATCTCTGACCTGCACATCGTGAGTTGTGGCATGCATGACCCTTCCCCACAGTAATAAATACACTGTAATAAACATGTTTTTTAAAGTTATGCCTGGGATATGGCCAGCACTGTTCTGTGCACAGTATGGATTTAAGGTCCATTATTTCCTTTGTGGTGCTGGGGACGGAGCCCAGGACCTTGTTCATTTTTAAGTGTTTTTGGGATTTAGAGACAGTTATTAGGCAAGCAATGGGCAGAGGAAGAGGAGCCAGCTTTGAGCTGGACCCAGGCCTCTGACCCTGATACTCAAAGTTTTCCTGAACTCAGGAAGCCCTCTCAAGTAAAGTCTGTACAGACTGTGGTTCAAAGCCTAGGCCAGCAAGGTGGCTTAGCAGGTACAAATGTTTGCAGCAGAAGCTGGGTGACCTGAGTTTGATCCCCAGAATCCACGGTGGTAGGGAGAACCAATTCCTCAGAGTTGTCCTTGGACATCAGTGTACATGTGAGCCTGGGCACAGATTTAAGGGGGGGGGGGTTGCTGGCCTGGTGGTTAAGAGCACTTGGCCTTGAACTCTGTATATAGACTATGTAGCTGAAGATGACCTTGAATTTCTGGTCCTCGGCCATCTACCTGTTAAGCCCTCTGATTATAGATATGTGCTACCGCACTAAGTTTATGTGGTGTTGGGGACTGAATTCAGAGATTTGAGCATGCCTGGCACTCTGCCCACTGACCTACATCCCAGCACTAGTTTGTATATGTGTACATATGTGTGCAGTACTGGAGATTGAACCTAAGCCCATGCTTGGCCAGTGAGCACTATCCTGTCTCTCTAGTTTTTTGTTTGTTTGAATGAATCCCCTTTGTCTCCTGTGTTTATGTTCAGGGCTTCGCCACACACCACACCTTCAGTTTTGTTAACTCTTGACCTGAGTGGCCCTTCCTCACTCCCAGCCATTTCAGTTCATGTTGGGAGCCAAAACTCAGACCCAGCTAGAGTAACCCCAGTCGGGAGGGTAGGCAGGTAGTTTGTGTTGAGTGGTACAGACTGCCCACCCAAGCTCCAGCAGCCAGGCCCCAGTAGCCAGGTCAGGAGCTCAGAAAGTGGCCTCCACTGGGGTTCTGGTGTTTTCTGTAGCCAAGGGTGTTCAGGGCCAGGAGCCGCAGGCTTTGGCTTCAGGCTGTTTATGCAGCCACAGAGAAGGCCAGACTGTCAGAGTTTCCATGGGATTGGGCAGAGGCAAGCAAGCAGCTGGGGGAGAGAGTGACGAAGTCTCAGTTCTTCCTGCCAGGTGGGCTGGCTGGGTGTCCCCTCTTTATCCTCCCGGGTCTGGACAATAGCTCCAACTCCTCTACATACCTAGGCTAGGGAATTTACAAATATGTTGGGATAAGACTTCATGTAGCCCAAGATGGCATTGAACTCACTCACAGTGTGGATAAGGATGACCCGAATTCCTGATTCTATTGCTCCACATTTTGAGTGCCGGCGTGACAGGCGTGCACCACCATATCAGATTTACGTTCTAGGGATGGAACAAAGTACCCTGTGCATGTTAGACAAGCACTCTACCATCTACATTACATCCTTAGCCCTGATCTAGGGCTTTTGACAGAACCTGGTACCATGGTTAGTTGAGGCACAATTGGGGAGCTCTGCCATCTAGAGCTTGGGCCACACCCACTTCCCCCTCCACTACCTCCAATGGCTCCCTATTTCTAGTGAATGCAAGTGTGACTTTTAAAGCTTATCTCCCTGACGCCCCACCCTCAGTTCCTGCTAGCCTTCAACTCCAAAGACTTCTAGAACACCCCCTATCTCCCAAGCAGCTCCCTACAGCCTAAATTCCTTCATCTTTCAGAATTCAGCTTGAATGTCCTTTCTTCCAGGAAGCCTTAGGGGAGTTCACTATGAGGTGGAGGGACAGTGTTCTCTGCTCTGTACTTCTATATCTCAGCCACTTGTGTGTGTGGGGGTTGGTGGGGGTTGTTTATCGGAAATTGTATTACTATGTAGATCAGGCTGGCTTCCAGCATACAGATATCCACCTGAGTACTGAGATTAAGGATGGGCCAATCATGTGATGGCCTTTCCATTGATGCTCCCAGCTCCTCCAGGGCTGGAGTGGAAGTATCAGTATGAACTTCTCTAGCTGGACCACTTTCCCATCTTAGGGGTCACTGCCAACCAGGCCTAATGTAGAGGCAAGACTTGGCGAGGCACACTGAAAGGGTTTCCTTGGTGCCTCATAGCAGGACTGTCACTAAGTGTCCACAGAGTAAAAGAGAAGATGGATGTGGCACTCCCTGAGAGCAGGGGCCTGAGGCCCCGGGCTGAGGAGGGACCCCCATTCCAGTAGGTCAGTTGCCATGGCTTACAGGGGAGGATGCCTTGCTTTCTCTAGGCATTCTCTCAAAGCTCCCGTATACTCATCCCCAGACCCTGCTTCTGCCGGGACCTTCGTGGCCCCGCCCACCTAAAAAAAAAAGGGTAAGCTAGATTTGGGCGGGGTTTTCTGACCCCCATGGTTGAAAGAGGTGTGTATCACCTGTAAACTCACTGGCTCCTGCTGCTGTGGCAGCCCCTCCCAGGTCCAGGGTACCTTTGCCAGGGCTTCTCCTGCAGGTGACCTCAGCTCTTAAGTGCTGTAAAACCCCCGGCCCAAATCGGAAGCAGCATTTTCTCATTTGTGAACTATCTCTTCCCGGCTCCTTGGCCTGGCCCTGTTTGCTTGGCCCTGCCTGTGTGCAGTGGCCTGGCCGCACTCCCGCCGGCTCCCTCCCTGCCAAACCCGGCCTCTCCGGTTGCCGCCGCCGCCACCACGCAGGGAAGCCGCGAGGCCTAGGAATCTTGGCCGGCTGGAACGACAGCGGCCCAAGGTGTCGCTCCGGAAAAGGCTGCAAATGGGAACCAGAAGGCGAAGAGCTGGAGGAGGAGGTCCGGTCTGCCTGGGCTGAGGCTGGGTGGCTGCCTCTGGAGACCCTCCAGTCTGTTTTGGTCAGAGGCTCCAGACCTCTGCTGGAAGGCAGCACAGTGTGCCACCCACCGAGGCCACAGCCTCTGATGGAAGGAGCCAGCTTTCTTGGCTATCTGCCTGAGGGTGGGGTGGCAGTGGGGTCATCTGTCTGTTTGGACAGTCTGACCTCCCTGGCTGGAGGCTTGGTGGCAAGGAGACGTTCCTCCGGAGGATAGCAGGTGTCTAGACTCAAGTGGGCAGAGGCCAGTCCCTGATCAGACTCCCTAGGGCTGGGCCCCAAGTGGAAAGTGGTCAAGTCAGAGCCAGCCCTGGAGCCCCAGCTACAGGTTCTCTTGAGTACTTGTTGAGTGAAGGATGGGAAGGCTGCTTGGAGGAAGAGGCACTCAGGAGAAACTTAATGAGTTTACTTGGAAGAAAGAGGAAGAAAGGTGTTCTAGGCAGAGAAAGTCACATAGGCAACCATGAGAACGTGTGTACGGAGTTGAGGGCACCCAGGGCTGTGGTGGGCTTTACTTATCCCCAAGGTGGATAAGTATGGCTGCCCACTTTACTGTCTAGTCCAGGCTTCATCTGCTGTTAGTATCTTTCCCCTAATGCCACTAGATGGTTCCTCTTCCTGTCTTTCTGAAGGCTTGCAGCCTTCCCTGATGAGACATGTGCTCTGCCAGCATCTGCCCCTACCTATTAGTGACACTGCTGTCTCCCTCAAGTCTCCTGTCAGTGCTGTTCCCTAAACTGCAGCCCCTGTGCATCAGGTATGGGACACTTGAGTGACCTGTAGCCTAGTAGGGACAGATGTCATGAGCAGAGGTATATACTCCTGAGCTGACACCCACACCTGGGTGATGAGGTCCCGGGCAGCTCTCACGCTTTAGGGGCAGCCCTTACCCACACATTTAAATTAGGAGGCTGAGTCAGAGAGATGCAGACACTCACCACCACCATCAACCTCTAGCTAGACATGATCCATGGAGGCAGACACAGAGTTGAGGTCAAGCAGCCTTGCAGAAGGCCTTGTCAATTGACCAGCACCCTACAATTTGCAGAGTTGGATGTCAGCTCATTTTGTCACGAGGGCAGGGGAGAGGATGGAAGGAGGCACAGGCAGTGGGGACGGGAACAGGGCACATAGATTGGAGGAGAAAGACAGATGCTGAGTCTTGGAAGAGGACGGAGTATGTTCCCACATAGGGACCTCAGTGCTTGTTCAGTATATCCATGGCCCCTCCACCCACTCTGTGCACCCTCCTCCAGAAGCCACACAAATGGTAGAACAACATAGATTTGTCCTGCCAGGGAGCCTGGACGGGACCCTTCAGCATAGCCTGGGAGCTTGGCAACATGGGTATGTTGGGTCTATGCCAGCCACATCCATCCGGATGACCTGGTATAGGCTATGGTTTGAGGAGTGTTGTTGCAGTTCATATGGGAAACGGGAAGGTCAACAGTCAGAAAGAGAGGACCCTGCGGCTGTTCCAATGGGCTCTGGCAAAGTTACACACACACACACACACACACACACACACACACACAGCTCAGCCTAGTCTCTTTAATGCACTATGTAATCATGAATGACCTGGAACTTCTGATTCTCCTGTCTCCACCTCCCAAATGCTGGAATTAAAGGCATGTGCCACTGGGCTGAGCTGTATTTTGGAGCATAAGGTCTCTATTTGGGTAGAGGCTGTGGGGACGTAGTAGATGGGAAAGGGAGAGAGGGGACAAGGTCCACAGGATCTGTGGCATGAAGGGAAAGGATTAGGGTGTTACATACAGTTGCCTGGGGTAGCTGCTTCATAAGAGCCTCCGAAAGGGGCCAAGTGGGCTGGAAGGGAGGGCAGTCTCTCCTAACACTGCCAAGGCATTGAAGGGGTGTAGAGTCTGCATTACCATATAAGGAAGGAAGGGCCAGCAATGATGTTCAGATTTTTATCCTGGGCACCAGGGGCTGGGGGGTGGGGGGGGGGAAGCTGACAGAGGAAAGGTCTGCAGTGAGGGAGGGCAGGGGCAGGGCTAAAGAACTGTGGGAGTTGGGAGCTGCAGGCAGGTGTGCCAGGACTCAGTGATAGTACCGGAGGTGTGAATGGACACAGGGAGACCTGGAGCTGGGACAGTCTAGAGGCCACGAGCCTGAGCCAGCTTAAGGGAAGCCTGGCTCTGCTGGCAGGCTGAGAAAGAGGGACAGAACTTATCAGGGAAGGGGCAAAGAGACCCTGCCTCAGGTCTGGCAGATATGTCTGGACATGTGGGGCAAGAGGTTGGAAGCCACAGGGTTGGTGTCTACCCTGAGCCCCTGGGGTGGGGTCTGGCCTTGAGAAGGCGACCACCTTTCTCTTGGGACTCAGGGAAGTGGGGGTTAGAGTTTGCATGGAAACTGAGGTCCTGAGGCTGGGGGTCATGAACTCTGCTCACCCCTGACGCTTACTTTAGTTGACCTCAGCTGCCTCTACAGATAAGCCTGGTCGGTGTTCTCTCTCGACTAACCCGGGAAAGGTCTAGAAGGGCAGGGAACTGACATTCAGACTTCATTCCTCATTAGGCTTTGGATGGAGGCAAGATATCACTTTGCAGAAGGAGGGTATGTGGTTGGACTAAAGGCAGGACTTCCTGGCCACGAAGGACAAGCCAATGCAGCATACCCGGAGGGTCTGGTGGCTCCGGTGACCTCAGCTGATCTTTTTGCTGAAAACTTCGAGGATCAGAGAGGTTAAGTCACTTTCCCAGTGTCCCTCAGCTCTAAGTAGCTGTGCTGGGAGATCAGGGGCTGCTTGGCTCGAGGAGGGGCTGGCAGGTGAGGGAAGACGGGGCCCAAGAGACCGAGGAGAGAGGAAGGGGCTGGGGGGACCGGCCAGGGGCTCTGCGGACCGTCTCCACCACAGGAAGCGGCTCACAGCATACCTGTGGTTTGGCGGACCGGCCGCCGCGCCTCCCCGCCGCTGCTCGCGGAGCCGCCGTCTGGGGTGCTGGGGCCTAGATCCTGCTCGGGTCGGGTTCCACCCGCCCCACCTCGGGGCGGGTCACACCAGCCTCACCCTGCGCCCTCCCCCGGGGCCCTCTGCACCTCGGATGAGACAGCTCGGCCCGGGGTTGGTGGGTGTGGAGCGGGGACACACCTGGGAGGGGACCCTGGAGAGGGACTTCGGGGAGGGGAGGGCAGCGATCGGCCGGCGTCTCCCCCGCCTCCCTGGGAGGAGGCCAGGCTGCCCCAAAACGCTGACTTGGACGAAATGGTGTTTTATGGCGATTTGTTGAAAAGGGGGGAAATCCCCGTTAAGGACTTGCAGCTGTCCAAACACCGTGTCTGCCCCGCCGCCGCCAGGGCTCAATCCCCTGAATCAGCGTCTCCGGAACGCGTCCCACCTCCGAGGCTCCGGGCCCCGGTCTGTCCGCACCCCCGGACAGGTCACCAGAGAGGGTGGTGGCTTACCGAGGGTCACACAGCCAATCGTGGGAGGAGGTGGCTGCAGCCTCAGGACTCTCCCTCTCTCTAGCTGATCTTTGACCCCCTAACTTGGCCAACAATACCCTCTGGAGAACAAGTAACATGAGTTGTCCCCTTCGTTCTGCTCTGCGGGGACACTCTCCAGGTTCTCGCTGGGGAGAGGATGGAGAAAGTTATCGCTGTGTTGCTGTGTTTTTGATGACTGAGATACCCTTGACTCAAACTTGCCAAGTAGTCAAGGATGACCTAGACATTTCTGTGCCTCCCTCCCCTGCGGTCTTCTGAGATTACAGCTGTGTGCCATTCTATCTAGCATTGTGTTAAGTCTGACGGTAAATTGAGTTGGTCACACATTGTGGAGCTGTGTGGCAGCTTGGCCACGTGGGGGACAGGGAGAGCAGGAGAGAGCTAAACCAGGACATAAGAGCTGAGCCTGCCTCCACAGACAGGCAGTGGCTGGGTGAGGCAGCCAATGGGCTGGGCATCTCCAGCGTGCCAGAACAAGTGAGTTACCCAGGGGAAGAAGCACCAAGGGGGCAGTGTAAGCAGAGGCCACAGTGTCTCAGGGCCGTGCAGGTCCGCACAGTGCTTCCTCCAAGTCACTGCCTCTGTCTTCAGCCCCTGAACAGGGTGGGCCTACAGTGGGCTGCCTTCACTCCGGGTCCTGTGCCCGCCCAGCCTGGCTGGAAAAAACTCAGATTAGCACTGCTTTGCGGCTGGCCTGACTTTCTGAATACTTCTGGCTCCCACGGCAGAAAATCCCACGGTTAAAGCTTTGCTTTGTCACAGGATTCGGTCCAAGCTCTTTTATTGCTGTTCCCCAACCTGTGCAAGCATGGCTGTGCTTCTCTGGACCTCTTTCCTCAACTGCAGACAGGCCGACAGCACCTTCCTCGTGGAAAGGGCCACAAAAGTTAAATCATTTTTTTAAAGGATTTATTTTTTGTATGTATATGGTTGTGAGCCACCATGTGGGTGCTGGGAATTGAACTCAGGTCCTCTGGAAGAGCAGCAGTGATCTTAACTGCTGAGCCACCACTTCAGCACCTAAATTATTTTTTGAGCAAAAACTTCTGGCCGTGGCTGACACAGCATTTATGGGCTATCGTTCTCCATCACTTTCCTGACTCTCCAAATACAGGCCAGGTATCAGACCTGTCCTAAGTTCATGGAAGGAGTCTCTCTCCCCTCTCTTACACACACACGCACACACACACACACACACACACACACACACACACACACACACACACACACACACACACACAGAGTTTTGGCTAGAAGTTGCTGGAATAGAAGGAGCTTTGGTGAAAGGTGAGAGGTACTTCCTGTAGGATCTCATACTAAGCAGAACTCAAAGTTGGATGGTTCTGGGTGCTGGAGGCCCTGCTCCTGGCTAGCACTGGGGTGTTTCCCTTGGTACCATGTCTGCCTGGGTGCCTTCCTGACTCTACCTTCTGTTACCACTTCCCATGTCTGGCCTTTCCAGAGTCAGGACTGTTCCAGGTCTCTCGTGATGGTTCATGACCTTGGCCCTGGCCTAAAGTAAGACAGAAGACATCTTGGCTCCCTCTGTTACCTGCTTTACACTCAGCCCTGCCCCCCAACCCTGCCCACCCACCAGACAGAACACTCTGGATCTAGAGAGGTATGTGCAGCTCTCTCAGAGTGCCCTAACTCATACAACCAGTGCAAGAGGGCCCTGCCCTGCCTGCTCAGGAGAGGGTAGAGGGATGGGGCTCAGGTTTAAGGTCTGCCAGTAGCCTGGTTAATGAAGATGTTCAACCCATTTTCTTGTCTCTGGACCATAGTAGCATCCTTACAGGCTGTAGTGAGGGTTATATGTGAACTGTTAGGGAAGTTTCTGGTCTGAGTCACCATCAGAAGAACCATATCTCTCTGTTGCAGGCCTGATGAGTCTTAGCATCAGTCACAGCCAATGAGGCAAGTGGCCTGTGCTCAGGGAAGGTTCCTCATTTGGCCTCAGCTCCTGAGCAAGACACTTATTGTTTCTCTTCCCCCATCTTCCTTCTTCTCTCCCTCTTCCCTCCACTCCCCCCTTCCCCGCTAAGGATGGAACCCAGGGCCTCACACATGACAGGAAAGCTACCCCAACACCAAGCTTCATGGTAGCCCCTAAGATTTTCTCTACACATCTTTAGCACAATGGTTACCGCCAATTGAACTCACTGGGCTTTGTGAGAAAGGCAGCTACACTTGGCACACAGGGATCCATAGTGACAGGTTTTACTGTCAGGCTGAGGCTCAGAGAGTCTCAAAGGAGTCCTTTGAGGTCACAGAGCTGGTGAATGGTGGAGCTGGGACTTGAACCTGGGAGCTGGCTCCATGACCTTCTCTGCAGCCCTCTATCCATTCCTGCCAAGCTCTAGGTGATTTTAAGCACACAGGGATGGTGAATGTATATATGCAGAGGACAAAGGAAGCATGGCCATGGCTGGCTTTAATTTTTTTCTTTGAAACAGGATTTTTTCTGCATAGCCATGGCTGTCTAGGAACTTGTTCTGTAGCCCAGGTTGGCCCAAACTCAGAGATCTGCCTGACTCTGCTTCCTAAGAGCTGGAATTAATGACACACCATTGCTTTGCTATTTTTTTTAAAAGTTAAACATTTAAATTTTTTTATTAATTCATGTGTATCAGTGTTTTGCTTACATGTATGTCTGTATATTGTATGTATGCAGTACCCATAAAAGGTATTAGATCCCCTGGAACTGGAGTTACAGTTGGTTGTGAGCCACAGTGTAGGTGCTGGGAACTGAACTTGGGTCCTGTAGAAGAACAGCCAATGTTCTTAGCAGCTGAGTCACAGACCCCTGCAGTTACCTTATTTATTTTCTGTTGTAAGGAAGTGTATCTACTTCTAAGAATCATATATATTCCTTCTTATTGCTTTCTGCTGGTATCTGTTTTGTGACAATATCTTCTCTTAAGGACATTCTTTTCAAAAGAGCACTTCTTTCTATAGGCTGGGAATGTGGTTCAGTTGGTAAAGGTCTTGCTCAGGATGCACAAATCCCTGGGTTCAATCTCTAGCACCCTATAAAACTGAGTGTGGTGCCTTATACCTGTAATCCCAGCCCTCAGGAGGTGAAAGGGGAGGATGAGATGTTTTAAGTTATCCCCAGCTATGTACCAAGTTAACAGTAGCGTGGATTACATGAGAGCCTGTCAGGAGGAAGAGGAAGAGACGGCAGCTGTGGCCAGTCGGTGCTGGCACATGGCTTTAATCCCAGCACTCAGGAGGCAGAGGCAGATGGATCTCTGTGAGTTCAAGGCCAGCCTGGTCTACAGAGTGAGTTCCAGGACAGTCAGGACTACACAGAGAAACAAGAAAGAAAACCACTTCCTTTCCTCTGCATGGGTTACAGATGGTTGTAAGTCTACATGTGGGTGCTTGGAATCAAACCTGGGGGTCTGGACGAGCACTTTGTGTTCTTCATCACTCAGCCATCTGTCCATCCTCTATGAGCAGTTTCAAAAAGCATTTTTAAGGCTGGCAAGATGGTCCAACAGGTAAGGGACTTGAGTGTGGTCCCTGGAACCCACATGGTTGGACAGAGAGAACAGGTTCATGCAAGTTGTCCTAAGACTGCAACATTTGTACCATGACACGTGTCCCTCCAATAAATAAATAAAATGTAATTTAAAAGGCAGTTTTTAAAAAGGTAGCACATGGAGGAAGGAATGGGAGGAGAAGAGGAAGGGGAAACTGTGGTTGGGATGTAAAATAAATAAATTATATAAAAAAACACCCACACATACAGAGTAGTGTGTTGTATTGAGAACATGTACTTTGCACAAGCCTCCCGATCAGGTGATGAGGGGCTTGCCTTCTCTTGGGGCTATTACATATGATGTAATGACAGGATCATTTGCACACAATACCTATTACCCCATTTTATTTGTCTAAATTCCTGTTAATAAGAGCATTTAAGCAGGCAGAACCCAGAATACAGGCCTCGTTCTCTCTGCTACATGCTGTGGATAGCATACTTCGGGACACAAAGGCATATGTGAGCCAGCAGTGGCATTTTGAAAGAAGGGGCCTTGAAGGATAAATAGATGGTTAGACTAATATCACTTGACAGAATCAGCAGATTCAAAGGCCCAGAACTGTGAGGATCCCAGGGGCTTAGGATCTGTGCTGTAAGGAGTCCTGGCTGACAGTAAAGGTTGGTGGGAGAAGGATTGGAGGCTGAAGGTAAGGCCTTGGCTCCTGACAGTATGGAGTCCAGAAGAATCTCAACATGATGGGGAATCACAGGACTGAAGTCAAACCCCAGACCTCTCTCCCCATATCATCTAGAAACAGGGGATGATATTGACACCAATATGCTGGTGTCGAGATGACTTGATTTACATCTCTGAAGAGTCCCGGTGGTACCTGACAGAAAGCTGGCCTATACATGGCAGGAGATTCATCTTAAAAGGGTTTGCTTTAGCCAGGGATGTGCTGAGGTCAAGCTGGTTCTCCAGAAGGGTTTATCTGGTTACTGAGCCTAGTCTGGGGGAGACGGTCAGACGCACTGGGGAGAGGTTTAGCGGACAGTATTTACAGACCCCTGCCTTTGAGAATTTTGTTCGAATGATAGCTGAGCACTTGGTGCTGGTGGCTGGTTTGGTGACACCGTCTCCTCTCTCTGCAGCACATCCGCAGACGCCATGCAGGGGGCTTTGATGCCTCTGCCTTCGCTGCTGTTGTTGCTATTGGGGTGTGGACCAAGAGTGTCCTCTGGTGGCGGAGCTGGGGGCGCAGCAGGCTATGCCCCGGTAAAGTACGTGCAGCCCATGCAGAAAGGACCTGTGGGACCGCCTTTCCGAGAGGGCAAGGGCCAGTACTTGGGTGAGAGCCTCCCTACTCAACAGTACCTAAGATAGATTCCCAGCTCCCTGAGCCCCTCCAGAGCCTCCAGATCGCAGCTTCTCGGTGTTCAGCAGAAATCTCTACTCCACCTTTTTTTTCCCCTCTCCTGCGGGGCCAGGACTTCTGAGCCTTAGAGGGTCAGAAGCTGACTGTATTGTCTGGTTCAGGTGGTCTTCATATGGGGGTTCAGGAAAGTAGATCAAGAAGCTGCTTGACTGGTTTGTAAAGCGGGTTCCTGGTGCCACCTGGTGGCCGCCCCACCATCAGGTCTTGCAGTCATAAATATTCTAAATTCATTGGGCAGGGACTGACTGGTTAGTTGGGTACAGGGAGCTCTGGAGGACACCTGCAGCGATCCCCAGGACAGCAACTGGACAATTTTTGGTCTCTTTCCATTATGGAGAGGCAGCTCTGGGAGTGGTCTCCATGAGCGGATGCAAAGCCTTGTTTCTCCACAGCGCTCCCACATTGCCACGGGGTAATGAGTAGATGAGGTTCCCAGTTTTCACTGTCTAGGTCTTTGACTGTCTCCTTCTCTCTCTTTCAGAAATGCCACTGCCGCTGCTGCCAATGGACTTTAAAGGAGAACCAGGTCCCCCTGGGAAGCCGGGACCTCGGGGTCCCCCTGGGCCCCCTGGCTTCCCGGGAAAGCCAGGCACAGGAAAACCTGGGCTTCATGGGCAGCCAGGCCCTGCTGGCCCCCCTGGCTTCTCCCGAATGGGCAAGGCTGGTCCCCCAGGGCTCCCAGGCAAGGTTGGACCACCAGGACAGCCAGGGCTGCGGGGAGAGCCAGGAATACGAGGGGACCAGGGCCTCCGGGGACCCCCAGGACCCCCTGGCCTTCCTGGCCCTTCAGGAATTACTGTCCCTGGAAAACCAGGTGCCCAGGGGGTGCCAGGGCCTCCAGGACTTAGGGGGGAACCAGGACCCCAGGGAGAGCCTGGACCTAGAGGAGATAGGGGTCTCAAAGGGGATAATGGAGTGGGCCAGCCAGGGCTTCCTGGGCCCCCTGGACAGGCAGGTGCTCCTGGACCCCCTGGGCTGCCTGGTCCAGTTGGTTTGGGCAAACCAGGTTTGGATGGGATACCAGGAGCCCCAGGAGATAAAGGTGATTCTGGGCCACCTGGGGTTCCAGGCTCTAGGGGAGAGCCAGGAGTTGTGGGTCCAAAAGGCCCTCCTGGGGTAGATGGTGTGGGGGTGCCAGGAGCAGCAGGGGTACCAGGGCCACAGGGACCAGCAGGGGCTAAGGGGGAGCCAGGGATCCGGGGCCCCCCTGGCCTGATAGGCCCTATTGGCTACGGGATGCCAGGAAAACCAGGACCTAAGGGAGATAGGGGCCCAGCTGGGGCCCCAGGGCTCTTGGGGGACAGAGGTGAGCCAGGAGAGGATGGGGAGCCAGGAGAGCAGGGTCCACAGGGCCTTGAGGGTCCACCTGGCCTTCCTGGGTCTGCAGGGCTTCCTGGTAGACGTGGACCCCCTGGGCCCAAGGGAGAGGCAGGCCCTGGAGGTCCCCCAGGAGTGCCTGGTATTCGGGGTGACCAAGGACCTAATGGTCTGGCAGGGAAGCCTGGGCTCCCTGGTGAGAGGGGACTTCCTGGGGCCCATGGACCCCCTGGACCAACTGGGCCCAAGGGTGAACCAGGTTTTACAGGTCGCCCTGGAGGGCCAGGGGTGGCAGGAGCCTTGGGACAGAAAGGTGACTTAGGGCTTCCTGGGCAGCCTGGTTTGAGGGGCCCATCTGGGATCCCAGGACTCCAGGGCCCAGCCGGCCCTATTGGGCCCCAGGGTCTGCCAGGCCTGAAGGGTGAACCAGGCCTTCCAGGACCTCCTGGAGAGGGAAAAGTGGGAGAACCCGGCTCTGCTGGGCCCACAGGACCTCCTGGAGTCCCTGGCTCCCCAGGACTCACAGGTCCTCCTGGGCCCCCTGGGCCGCCTGGCCCTCCTGGTGCCCCTGGGGCCTTTGATGAGACTGGCATTGCAGGCCTGCATCTGCCCAATGGTGGAGTGGAGGGGGCTGTTCTGGGAAAGGGAGGGAAGCCACAGTTTGGGCTGGGAGAACTGTCAGCACACGCCACACCAGCCTTCACCGCTGTGCTCACCTCCCCCTTCCCTGCCTCGGGCATGCCAGTTAGGTTTGATCGGACTCTCTACAATGCTCACAGCGGCTACAACCCGGCTACTGGCATCTTCACCTGCCCTGTGGGAGGCGTCTACTACTTTGCTTACCATGTGCACGTAAAGGGCACCAATGTGTGGGTGGCCCTGTACAAGAACAATGTGCCAGCCACCTACACGTACGATGAGTATAAGAAGGGATATTTGGACCAGGCATCTGGAGGGGCTGTGCTCCAGCTGCGGCCCAATGACCAGGTGTGGGTGCAGATGCCCTCAGACCAGGCCAATGGCCTCTACTCCACTGAGTACATCCACTCCTCCTTCTCAGGATTCTTGCTCTGTCCCACATAACCCGTGGGGGGCCCTGCTGCCCCGGCCTCCTCCTCTTTAGCAATAGAGAGACCTTTCCAGTTACAGAGATCTCCATTTGAAGGAAACAAGCAAAGGCTGAACAGAGGCGACGGCGGCCTTGGCCCGAGGAGACTGACCTGTTTTCCCGTGTGTAGGCCGAAGTCATTTTGGAAGAGGTTGGCCTAATTTCCTTTCCCCCAGGTGCACTGAGGGGGTTATACCCTGTTCTGGATCTGCCTGGTTTGCGGGCAGCACCCCAGAGCACTCAGCCCGGCCCCCATGTGAGTCCTGGAAGCTTCTGGGAGAGATGGTTTTCCTGTTGGCCTTAGATGGCATGGAACGGGCCAGGGGCGATTCCTGTGTTCGCTGGGCCTCTTCTGGCTCCCCACGGGCCTCCAGCCTATGACATTTGGTTCCCTGGGGTTTTTTGTTTTCTTTTGGGGGAATGGGGGCCATGGAAGCAGCGAGTGTGTATAGACTCCTGGAATGACGCTGTGGTCTCAGTCCTTGTGGGGACAGTTATGTGGCCCTTGCTACTGGTCCCTGAACGACTCCAGAAGCACCCATCTGTGGGGATCTGTGAGGGGACAGAGGCATAGATCTGAGGCAATCTGGTACCTCTTGCATTCCCTGGCTCTGGCTCTTCAGGGTGAACAACTCTGAGCTCAAATGGAACTCTGTGTAGATAGTCTCTACAGATAGCAGAGCCAACCAGGACTGATGACTGGCAAACATGAGTGCCCCTCCCTCTCTCCTCTTACCTGCTTGAGGTGGGCAAATTTCCTCATTATCAGACTGTTAGGGGACCCTTGCCAATCCCAAACTAAGTGTCTTGCTGGGCCCTCTGCACAGAGGCACACAAGCTTGTGGGTGAATATTTCTGTTTCTCCTTAATAAGAACCATGCTGTGGATATTTAGTGTCTACTGGAGGGGCTCATCTGTGGGCACTTCCTCTCCTCCGCCCTCTGCTTCCAATTTCCTGTTCTAAGCAGGGTAGGGCCCAGGAGATCGAGGCTCTGAAAGAAAGGGTGCCAGCAGGCCCCACTGGAATGAGCTGGCTCTGGAGGCTTCCACCACCCTCCCTCCCCAATCAGAATGCTTCTTCAAGGAAACAGGCGGCCTTGCTTCCCAGCTTCTTGGCCCCCAATTCAGGCTGGGATCAGTGCTGGAGGCAGGGATGGTAGATATTCTCTGTAGCCCATGACCCTCACCTAGTCAGCCCACGTCACTGTACCATGTGTAAATCTGGGCATTCAATAGGCACCCCATCTTGTGCTCCGATTTGGGCCCATTCAACTGTCTGTGCCTATGGGCTGAGGTTTAGGGTCCAGCCACCTCCCCTGCAAGGCAGCCTGCCTGTGACAGCAAGGAAAAGTTCTGCCCAGGGCTTGGTGAACTTTTCTGCCACACCCAAGAGAAGCAGCTGGTGTCAAAGTGTTCAACCTTCTCCTCCCTGGGTCAAAGCCACTAATCTGATGTTAGGGATGAGTTCTGATGGGCAGCGATTAATCAGCTCTCAGAGGAGCCCTGGGACTGAATACCAGGGAGTCCCCAAAGCTTTATCAGAGCAGAGCTGCCAGACTCCCACCCTGAAGCCTTTTAGGGAAGGATTGGCGATTTTGAAATGTTTGTGGATTGGATGTGTAGGTGTCACTGACCAGCTTTGACAAACAATGTCAGGTTTTAACTATGACAACTATACTTACCTTGTGCATTTTTGTATTCTGGCTTATTATTATTTTTTTTTAAGATTAAGGTTTTTCCACTTGTGATTTCATTTCTAACCTGGTGTAGGAAGTTTCTCTCTACTTATGTGCCCCATGTCAGGTTCAGGAAAATGCACTGGGGATTCAGGAAAATGGGATTTCTTTTTGAAAAGAAAACTACAGTATTGACTATATTGACACCCCCAATAAAACCTGTTGTAGAAACACCACCGTGACAGTGGCCTCAGTACAGAGATGTTCATGGGTGTCCCTGCCTCCTGAGGCCCATTAGAATCACTAGCAGCACAACTTGTGCCTCAGCATCACCAGCTAACTTGGGAGGAATTCTATGAAACCAAAGAAGGGCAGTGGCTGGAGCTGACTGAACTTCACTGGAACATTCCTGCAGGCTCTCAGGAGCAGTGGAGCATGACAATTGGCTCAGGATTCCAAGGGCCAAGTTACAACATCTGATACAAATTGTGAATGAAACTGTGAATCTTTGGTCCTGAGTACTGGACCCAATGTTGAGGACTGGTGGAGGTAGGGGGAGCTGTCCTACCCAGAAAGCACCTATCTGTATCTTGTCATGCACAGTAGCATGTTCGTGCCCTTGGCTCAGGGGACCTGGGATAGCAGACCTGATAAAAGGTATGCTGTTATCTACCTCCCCTGAAAGAACCTCACCTTGGCTGTAAGCTGACTGCCTGATGTTCCTGGAGCCTCAGGCCAACCACTGTGCTAGCTGCACATGCTTGTCCCTTCACTGAACCTGGAAGGATGCTCAAGATCATACTCATGGTTTGTGGGAAGGTGTCTTTTTCTTTCTGAGACAGGGTCTCAATATGTAGCCCTGGCTGTCCTAGTACTCACTACATAGAGCAGACTGGCCTCGAACTCAATCTGCCTCTGCCTCCTGAGCGCTGAGATTAAAGGCGTGCGCCACCACTTCTGCCTTCAACTGTTCTTTGTAACAGATAAAACAGATGCTGTACAAAACTTGATAGTCAAGGCCTTCAACCTGGGCCCCAAGATACAGGAGACATATAACACAGTCCCCTGGATACCTGGGATGACACTCCATCCCATCAAAGGTGGGTGCTCTGTACCATTCTACAGGGTCTGTTCCTGGATTATCCAGGTTGGAACAATTGGCTCATTTCTACCCATGCTTCAAACAAAGCATTTGTCTAGATGTCTTGACAGAACTGTGATGTCCAATAAGAAAAGCACACACCAGGCCTACTCTGCCCTTCCCAGTTGGAAGTAGAAGACCACCCCCCCACAAAACAGCTTCTGCCTTTAGGTTCTAGTATTAGAAAAGTATAGTCCAGACAAGGAGTCACTACTTAAGACAACCCACCAATAGAAATGGAAACAGGATATGCTGGGAATTACAAAAAAAGCCAAAGAAACCAAAAAATGTTTATTGCTGTGATTTCCACCAGAGCTGTCAAGGAACCCCACTCAGAGGGGCCAGGCCAGATTGGCAGTGGAAAGGCTGGATGCAGATGCCAGTCTTAAGAGCCACCCAACCCGTTGGCTCTGTCCAGTCCAAAAAAGCGGCAGCCTGTCACACTGGTTAAGACCCAACAGGGAAATATGATATGCCCACAGGTCATTTCCATGTCCTAGATGGAAAAGAATGCCACCAATATCCCCCCCAAATAAAACTGCTCTGATGCTCATATTTCTGAAGACCCTGGGGTGTCACACAGCCCTGCAGCAAGCCAGAGAGCTGCAGCTCCAAGAAGACACCAGTTCCTCACTGTTCCACAGACCATCCTAAGACTCCAGCTCAAAGGGTGCCCTCAGCCTGCCCTTTAGGAATGCTGAGGCAGGAGAGCCAGGTTGCAATCTGAGTTGTCCTTGGTCCTGATGGGTCTAACAAAAGACTGCTGAAGCTGTGGCTTCACAGATTCTTTTGGAAGACTCGATGCAAGCTCTGGGCCAGGACGTCTGTCTCCTCATAGCCCTCACAGCTTTGCTGCCAGCTCTCTGGCACTTGCTCCATCCCATAGTAAGCTCCAGCAATGGCCCCGGCCATGGTGGCTATGGTGTCTGTATCTCCACCAAGTGAGATGGAGTAGATCAGAGTCCTCTGGAGGCTGTTGAAGGTGGAGGGGATCTCAGGATCAGGCTCCATGCAGCGCAGGAAGCAGTAGATGGCAGTGGGCACAGATTCAAAGGCAGCGATGCCATTCCCTGTGGGAAAGCCAAAGCACAGGAACTTGACCTCCTTCTCTGCCACAGGCTTCCTGCCATTGCTAAGGCCAGTACTAGCAGCTTTGTGCAGGGCTATGCTGAGATCTCAGGTTCTACAGTCAGACTATAGGGAACCTACTGTGGCTGCTGGTGGCCAGGTAAGGTCCCACTTAGCCCCGTGCTTAGCCTTGATTCCTGCTCTCTCCCAGGGGTATTGAGGAGACTCACCCTGAAGCATTCCATGTAGTACCCAGGGCACAGGCACCAGATAAATTGACACCAGTAATCAGACTGGTGGATAAGCTGGCAACTAGTTGCCGCTTCTAGGGATACTGATCCTTAAGGCTGCAGACACCATGTTCACAGTCCTCTCTGAGGTCGGTCAGCTATGGCATATATTAGTCAGGATCCACCCACCTAGCTCAGACACCACTTCCTCTCGGCTCACCACGCTCTGGTCCAGCAGCTCTCCAACCTTCTTCAGCCTGCTAGAGTATGGACGTTCTTCCATACCCAACCTGGGGTTTGGGAAGCAATTTCAGAAGTCAGGAGAGCAGGCAGACACACAAGTGAGGAAAGACTCAAGAGGAATTGGAGACATCAAGTCCCACCAAGGTGCACGTGTCTTAACAGCGCTGGGAGAGGCCAGAGATGTTTTGTCCTCTGGGGCACCGAGAGCCATGAATCCATTGAGACAAGGGGTCTCTCCTTCCACTCCTCATGGTTCCCAGTGAAGACAGGAAGATTTGGCTTTGCAGCAATGCCAGACACCCTACCCCATACACACTCTGACTTGCCCCAGCCCTAGCTCCAGCCCATACTCACTCCTTGGCATCCAGGATCGACTGAGCATCACCTTCTAGCTCCTCCATGTGGCTCAGAAGCTGCTTGAGGAAGTGCTCACTGGATGACACACCCTGAAGAGCTAGGTGCACAGCCAGGGCCTGCAGGATGGCACCGTTGTAACCCAGGGAGGAGGCATGGGTCAGCTGGGCAGAGAGCCGGGCAAACTATGGAGGAGAAGCCACTGTAACACGTTTCCACAGGTCAGTTGGGAAAGGGTTCTCTGTGACCAGCCTGCCCAGTACCTTCTGCACATCTTGGACACTGCTATAGGCCAGTGAGATGCCTGCCACCCGCATGGCACCCCCATTGCCATAGGAACCCTTTCCATTGAACTGGGCCCGGGCAGGCTCATAGACATCACGGCACTTGGGGCTCAGGAGCTTCTTGAAGACAGTGATGACTCCAGCCCCATATCCCCTGTCAGGGTCCTTCTTGTATTCTTGGGCAAACCTGGTGAAGAGAAAGAAGGCAGATTGAGAGTTTCAAGGATGTCTCTCATGGCTATAAAAGGCTGGGCTGGGTTAAAAAGGGAGGCACGGGGTACCTAGTGTGCCTGTGCCGACAGTGTTATCATTTTTAGCTTGTGGAGCTGGCATCAGCCTTGAGAAAGGGTCCTGCTGAAGGAAGCAGTGCTGAGCAGGCACAGGTATTGTTTCCCTCTTGAGGGGTGCAGCGCCACTGCCTTCCTGGCCTCACGGCAGATTACATTCCTCACCTGTGAGCCATGTCCACCTCGTCGAAGGCCTCCTTGGCCAGCAGGGACTGTACCAGGGCCCTGGCCATGGCAGTGTCATCTGTGTAGTACAATGTTTCTGCAGGGGAGAGGATGGTGGGGTTAGAGCAACCCACACAGCTCTAGAATACTCACTCACTTTTTTGGTGGCCTAACAGCTGAGCTCTTATCCCTTCCTCCTGCAAGCTAGCAATTCTCCAGATTTCAGCCTGGGGGACTTTAGCAACCGTCTACTATAAAACAGTCACTGCACCCTGCTGACTTCTGAAGGGGAAACTTCCACTCCTTCCTTGATTCCTTACTTCAATAAGGCCTGTTAGGCTGTACTGCTTCTCACCTCCAGTGCTGGCTTTAAGCACTGTCACAAATTCTGCAGTAAGATGTTGCCTTCTTCCTTTTATTCTCCTGATCAAAACAGCTGTCCACTGCCTTCAGGAAGAGGTATCAATTCATGGGCCTGGTATCCAAATCCTTCCCAGGTTGGTCCCCACCTTTCCACTGCCATCTTCCATCTCAGATTCCCCTGCACAAGCTCAGGATGATCCTTGCACTTGGGGCAGGTCCTTCCAGCTAGGGTTGCTCCCCATCTCCACTCACCTCATTTCCTTCCCCCAAACTGCAGATATTCTGTAATCCCCTCTCCTTTAAAGATGCATTTCTATTAGTATTTTGCCTTCTCTTATGTCTATGTACGCCTGGTGCCTAGAGAGGCCAGAAGAGGGCATCAGATCCCTTGAGCCTGGAGTTACAGATGGTTGTAACTACAATGTGGGTGCTGGGAATTGAACCCAGGTCCTCTGTAAAAGCAGCCAGTGCTCTTAACTGCTGAACCATCTCTGTAGCTACTTTTGCTCTGTCTTTGAGACAGTCTCACTGTGTAGTTCTGCCTGGCCCAGAACTGTGTAGACCCAGCTGGCCTCAAACTTGCTGTGATCCTCCTGCCTCTTCCTTGTAAGTACTGGGACTACAGTTGTGTGTACATGCCATACTCAAAGAGGCTACTAACTTGCTAGGGGCAGTTCCTTGGCTTCACTTGAGAGAAGACAACTACAGAAAATAGTAACAAGTGCCTCCCTGATCCTTCCAATAGCAGCCCATCCATTCATGTACCTTGAACTCCATTTTCCTTCTCTGGTGGCCTCTACATGCTAGCTTCACAGCAGTAATGGCAGTCCTAGTCTCTCTGCCTGGTCAGAGGTAAAGGCCACCCCAGTCCACTGAGATAAGGGACTCTTCGCCCTAGTTTCCTATCCTCAACCACACCCGTGGGTGAAGGAACAGCGTCTGTTCTCCATTTGCTCACTCTGCTCTGATCTTCCTGAGTTACCTTTCTCCAGTCTCAGCCCAGGTCACTGACCTCCTGCCTACCAGCCACCCATCTCTTATTGTCACCCCTTTATTTTACGGTCAGGCCCCAGGCCCAAGCTGCAACTATTGTAGGGATTGTCGCAAAAGGAATACTTCTTCTTCAGGGATTCTGGGGTCACACGGGGGGGGGGGGGGGGCGCTGTCAAAGTATGCCTCCCCTAAAGGAGATCTCAAGGCAGAGAGGAATGAACCAGGATTTGAGATGGGCTGGGCTCCTGGATGTCCTCTGGATTCCTCAGTGTGTCAGCTCTTCCACTTCGTCCTTCTTAAGTTGGGTTTTCTGCAGCCACTGGGTCCCAACTACTACTTGACCTAAAGCATACCTTCTTTTCATACCTTACCAAATCTTACCATTTATTTATAATGAAATAAAAATAGTTGGCTTTGCCTCATCTCTGCTTCCTCTGTTCTCTCCGTCCCACTCGCTCTTTTTGTAGCACATCCGTGCCTCCATCTTGAAATCCTTCCCCCTCTGGTTCTATTACTATCTCCCTGGCTCTCGGAGGGGACCTGTCCTTCTTCCACCTCTAAACTCCTTCTCAAGGCACCCTCGGGGGACCTGACGACGGCCCCTTTTTACCGTTTTACATGCGCTCTAAAAGGAACTGAGTCCTCTACTGACACCTGGACCCGGAGCCAGACCGCAAGCTGCTCACACAAGCGAAGGGAAAAAACATATCTTCACAGACTGCGGGCACGGCCCGCCGATGTCCACACAGGCCCAGCAGCTTGAGAAAGCTGGCCACCACGGAACCGGACGAATGGGCCCTGGCTCTCGCCAGGGTAAAGGACACGGCTGGAGACCTACTACCGAGAGAGCTGGGGAAAACCGATCGGGTCACAAGGGCCTCCACACTCGGGCCCTCCGCCTCGGTAGCCTCGTCCCCTCGCCGCCCAGGGATGGGGACTCGGCGGGTGGCGCCCCGCCCACCTGTCCGCGCGCTGCCCGGCGTGCCCGGGTCCGGCTCCAGGCTCTGGACGTGATGCAGGACTGACGTCAGGCTGACGGTATCGTGAGCTTCGTAGACAGCGCCCACACAGTCTCCCAGCAGCGCGCCCGCCAGGCAGCCTCGGAAGCGCGAGAGAGAGCGGGCCGCACCCGCCGCGCCGCCACCCGCCGCCGTCATCGCTGCCGCCGCAGCCGCCATCCGCGCGCGGTCTAGTCGTCACTTCCGGCGCCGAGCTACCGCCATGCGCGGTCATCCCTCCCCCGCGTGCCCACAGCGCCCCTAGTGGCCTGGAGTCTCAGTATACATCCTAGCCTACAGCGCCACCCAGCGGCTCGGCGACGCAGCGCTCCGCAGTACCCGCGTGCTTTGCTCTGGTGCCACAAATCGGGCCTACAAGCCCGTTGAATTGTCTCTGAGGACCCTTTGAAAAGATCCTGAACAAGAATGTTGCCCTACTCCAATGTTGTCGCTTTATATAACGCCTAAGCCACTCCATTTCCCAAGTGGAGCTTCTCACTCTACCAGCCACCCTCATGGGTAGCAGAGAAGAGCCTGGCCTGAGAACTCTATTTATTAGATTCACTGCCCCTCCTCACTTCCCACCCAATCTTCCCTCCTCCCTCAGCCACCAAGGCTAGGTTAGCTCCAGCTGGCAGATTTTAAGTGGACTCAGTGTACGGTTTGTTGTGCGCCTGAACGTGTCCACTTGAGGCACAAATTTCTCAGCTGGCACTGTTAGCTTGCGTCGGAGGTCCATACACTTGGTGTCCAACAGCATGGAGTTGGTCTTGCACGCAATGTCAGCCTGCAGTCGGGCCAGGTGCTTGAACAGGGCATCCAGAGCATCCCTGGAGAGGAGATATGGAGAGCTCACAGCCCTGCATAAAGCTTTGAGGTCCAGATCATTTCACCAGCTTTAAAGCCCAGAGGTCCCAGTAGGCAGTAAGGTCCAATGGTTGGGCAGTGTCTCCCACCCTTCCGGCCCTCTCTGTAAACCTACTGTGTCTGGGCTAGCTTCTGCTTCAAGGCACTGATGGTTGCCTCCAACTGATGGACTTCATCAATGAGGCCACCCTGTGACTGGAGACAGAGGGGCAGGATGGGATTTGCAGTTCAGCCACAGTGCCCTTCAGCTGGCCTCAGGGCTGCCCTGGGCCAGAATGCTTGCTCCACTAGGAACCTGTGCAGAGGTCTCCTTGGTAGAGGACGGTGGTCCTCACTGGGGACCCTCGTACCTGGTCCTGGCAGAGTTCCACATTGGGCCGGTAGGTTCTGGACTCCAGCCGGGTATGTGCGAGCTTCAGGTTCATTATCTTTCTGCGCAGGTCGTCCTCCAGGCGCCGAATGTCTTCCTGCAGCTCCGCTATCTCCTCTAAGGTCTGTGGCAGACATACTGTTCTCCACCGGCCAGACTCCCACTCGGGCCCCCAACTCTGAGCTTCAGAGCAGGGAGGGCATCTTGTGCCCAGCCTCACAGCAGCGAGGGGCAGGGTGAGACTCACATTTTTCTCTTGCCACTTGAGCTCGCTATACACGTTCTCCATCTCCCGAAGCCGCTTCCTGAAGGCAAACTCTGTTGCAACCCTCTGAGCTTCAAGTTCGTTGTTGGTCTGCATGACAAGGGTGGGGCAGGCAAGAGGAGGGGCGTGGCCTCGTGAGGCCACTGTTTAAGTCAGGGGAAGGGCTAAGAGGTGGTTGGTGGGGAAGGAAGGGTAAAAGATGAGTCGGGCTCGGTCACCTGAGCAATAGTTAAGGCAATGGCTTCCCTCAACTCTATGGCTGCTTTCATTTCCGTCTCTGCACGGTTCTTGTTGAACCTACTGAACTCGTCCCATTGCTGCAGGGTGGTGGAGCTGTGGAGGCAAGGAAACAATGGGGTCACAGGGTACGGCCTCCAAGGAGCAGAAGGCAGTAAGAAGACTGAAATACTCTTCTTACTCTCTGGGGACTCGCGTGGGGTTAACCTTCAGAGAGATGTTCGGGGAAGTGAGGTTGAGAGAGAGGCAACCCCTGTCAATATCCAGTGTCTCCATTTTGTCCCGGTGGTCAGAGTTGAGCTGCTGTCGGACTTCCTGCAGAAGGCTGGGGAGGGGGGGGTGAGACTGCATTGGAGCCGCCCCCGGGGTTCCGGGATTCATTCAGACTTTATAGGACTATGAGGATACTGAGGGGTTGTGGTGTGCGTGTGTGAAGGTGCTACAGAATCCAAGACAAAGTGCATGCATGAGTGTCCCCCAGACACAAAGCATGGGTATGTGGCTTCACATGCACGCACACTTACAGTAAGCTGCTGAGAGCAGAGGCAGGTGCTTTCAACCACGGAACAACGGCTGACTAGAGCAGGACCCTAACAAGGAGTAGGCGGTGGAAAGCCTGCTGCCAGAAGGCCCGGGAGGGTCACAAAGCATCATCCAGCCAGTTGTTCTTTGCCCACAAAACCCGTGATAACCTGGAATGAATGTGAGTGTACTCAGGCCCATCTCTGCCTCACCAGAGTTGCTGGAAGGCCTGGCTGATCCTCTCCTGCAGGGTCTTCTTGGTGGCTTCAATGACTTCCACTTCTTTAAGCAGCTCCTCCTCCGCAGGGTCCTTGACGACATCAATGTCTCGCCGGCTCTCCCGAAGAGTCAGGCACTCGATGGCCACATCCAGAGGCAGGTTCTTGGCCTGCAGGTTTTGTTCTGCAGACTCTTTCATCTAGAAAGGAAGGGCACAGGGATGGGGCATGTACTGCTAGATCCATCCTCACTTCGGCTCCCCAGTGGCAGAGGGGAGCGTGGTGGCTTCCCAGATCTGGAAGTGGGGTGGGACGGATAGACCTTTGCATCAGAGTCTGCTGATACCCGCCCCAGCTCCCTGCCTGTGTCAAAGTGTCGATCTCAGCATCTAAATCTGTCAGACACTTGTCCAGCATCTCCTTCCACCGGTTGACAGTGTCGATCCTCTCTGCCAGGCGAACCCTATTGTCATGTTCATCCCATACGGTCTGGAAGAGAGGAAACCAAATAAAATGGGTGTCTGTGGCTGAGGGCCCTCTCATGGCTCATGGGCTGAGTGCAGCTCCCAACCTGGTTGTTGGTCTCATTTCGAAGGATCCGGGCCTCCTGGCGGATCTGGTGGGAAGCATCCCGCTGCCTCTCCGCGTTGGTGGACAACAGGTAACTGTTGATACGCCAGTCTGAGAGCTGGTAGCGCTGGCTGGGCTTGACGCTGAGTGTAGCCATGACTAAGGAGCCAAGGGTCTGAAACCCTTAGGCCTGTTCCAAACCACCACCTGCAGAAGAAAAGCAAAGCGCCTTTATGGACCCGGATCCTGTCTTCTAAGCCCTTTCCCGCAGTCTGCTGGGAAGCTTTCCAACTCAGTCCACAGCTCAACTTCCTGTGAGATATTAGCAATCAACTCTATTTATTTACTCAGTGGTCCATCTTCAGACACAAAGCCCTGGAGCCTGCAGATCCAGGGGTGAGGAAAGGTGTGTGTGTGTGTGTGTGTGTGTGTGTGTGTGTGTGTGTGTGTGTGTGTGTATGGCGCCAAATGCCTAGTGAAGGGATGGCAGGGAACATACTCCTTAATCCTGTTTCCACCCCTACTTCCAACAATCACTCTTTCCCAGGCTGTGGGCCAGGCCCACGGGGGATCTGGGAGAAGAAGCGTTGTTTACTTTCCAGGATGGTATGACTGGGCTGGCGCACCCAGGCTGGAACCAGGTACCTGGGTAGGGAGGGCGCCTGGTACAGAGAAGGAGCAGGCTGGCCGCAGGGTAGGAGGAGCTGGGGTCAGATTCTAGTGCCAGCAGGACCCTTCCCCCTGCACGGGCTCCGCCTTTGGGATTTCAATCTCTACACCCGCCAGAGATCTGGGTTAGGAGGGGCGGGGCCACAGGATGCTCCCGCCACCTCCAGAATCTCCTCACCTCTTCTCCCTGGTGGCCCTCGGTGCCCCAGTCTGGCAACGCCTGTTGTTTGCGTCGCTGGTTGCCTAGCAACCGCCCCTCCTCCACCTGCACTGCTGTGCTATCACCTGAGCTCCAGCTGCGCATCTAGGAACAGTACATTTTTGTTTTAATCAACGGTTTACATTGACAAGATTTTAAAAGTATGGTTAGTGAAGTAGGTACAGTAAAGGCCTCGCGCTCAGCCTCGCTTTCCCTCCAGGTCTCCTTCCGGAAAAGGATGGAGTAGCAAAAAATATACCCGGGGCACATATCTAACACGTATTCCTTTGACCTTGTTTTGTTCAGCAATTTTACCAGTGTTTGAAGTCATAAAAGACCAAAACAAAACTCTTGGGGAGAGCACAACTTTGGAAACGAGAACCGGTTGGTATTTTTGGGGACTGGAAGCGAGGCTCTGTGCTGGACTAGCTCGGTGTACCAGCACCGGAGAAACTGGGCGTGGTGGGTGCTCCACGGTAACCCCGCCAGCACCACGGAGGCAAGGATCAGCAAGCAGAAACGTGTTAGTTCCACACGTGTAAAGATGGGCAGAGCTGGGCTGGAGAGACTTCGAGAGATCCTGAGTTCAATTCCCAGCAACCACACGGTGGACCACAACTATCTATGATGAGATCTGGTGCCCTCTTCTGGCATGCAGGCATACATGGAGGCAGAATGTTATGTACATAATAAATAAATCTTAAAAAATAAAAGCTAGGTAGAGGTACCTGGACTCAGTGGGCAAGTGAAGGGTGGGGCTGTCTCCTAAGAAGTGGGAGGTGCTTGTTTGTAGGGAATTCTTCCTGCAAAGACATTCCGAAGCCCAGCTGACTTTATTAAATATACAATATATCACCACATGTTTGGAATACCAGAGAACAGATCCACCCACAGTCAAGTCAGGAAGGTCAGAGAGTGGTAATTCATGCCTTTAATCCCATAACTCCAGAGACAGAGATCTGAGTTTCTGTGAGTTCAAAGCCTAACAACCAAATAGTAGTAGCTCACACCTTTACTCTTAACTCTAGAATATGATGCAGAGTCGAACCTGGAAGCGAAACAACTGGGAACAGAAGGAATTTAAGGCAGGGGTAGGAAGACAGAGAATTATTCTGTAGAAGAGACAAGGAGCCAGGTTGGGAAAGCTGGTAGACAGCTTTTACCCTGAGATTTTTGAGTTTTCAGTTAATGACAATTAGAATTCATGCTACATGCCACATATCCCCTTTTGTGTCAAAATAAAAAAAGGTTATAACTAGCATAAAACTATATACAATAGGTACAGTAATTGTATACAATATATACAAGCAATAATTACATGAGTAGTGTCCAGTCCATTAACAATTGATAAATTCAAAGAAAATTCCATTATTTATTCTATCTTGGTGAGTCCAAAAGATTATACCTAATTCACTTTCTATCTGACTTGTATTACTAACTGAAAACTATCTTTTGATGTCTCCCAAATTTACACACTTTAACCTCTAAGGGAGTTTCATTTCTAAAACTGACACTAGAAAATTGGTGTTAGAGCAAAGGTTTTTGTTGTTGCTTGCTTGTTTTTAAATCAACATCCCCTTTCCGCTACAGACCCACATACTATGTAACTCCAACTAGCTTTCACTCAGAATCCTTTCTCAGCCTTCTGAGTGCTGAAATTACAGGCTATTTTGCAGACTCTAATACACAGCTCATAAATGGAACATGGACAGGAGTTGGTGATGAAAATCTTTTCTAAGGTTTCAGAAAGACAGACCAGCCAGGCAGTGGGGGCATACAACTTTAGCAGGCTGATCTCTGTGAGTTCGAGACCAGCCTGGTCAAAACTATATCCAAAACCAAACAAAACCAACCAACCAAACAAACAAAAAAACCCAGACAAATTAATTGATGGAAGAAATGATCAAATTTTAAATTAATTGGTTAATTGATTTGGAGGAATTAGGGACTGAACCTAAGGTTTCATAAATTTAGAGTGTATGTTCTGCTACTGAGCTATATCCTTAGCCTTAACATTTGGCTTCCTTTTTGGGAAACAGTTTGTAACAGAAATGAATAAATAAACACATATGGTAGAACTAGAAGTGTCCTGCTCCGGGGGTTCCTACAGACCCTGCCCAAGGCAAGAGGGTGTTTTCAGAGTTTAGTCAACTGATGTGTTAGCCAGGAAGGAGAGATAGGGATGAGTGACAGGTTGGCAGTGTGTCCCAGTGGCAAAGTATTGCCTTTTCAAGTATGTATACATGATACCTATGTATGTAGAGTGATGTTGTGGTCTGTCATTTTGTATTAGAAATGCCTGGTACCCTGTCACTGTGACATTCACCACTTTAAGTGAGCTTGGCTCCTGTGTGGTGTGTTTCTAACTTTGGTGAGTTCCTGGCACATGCTTGCTTCTTCATAAGCCAGCTATTTATTTGCTATGGTGAAATCTAATGAAAGCCCCGAGGTCTTTTGAGGTCTTTTAGTTCCAAAATTCTTCCGCTTTTCTACTGGAAGGAAGTTCACACCAGATGGCATTTATCATTTATTGTCTGGAAGAAAGGGGTATCAGGGCTAAGCAAACAGCTGATTGGGTAGCCAGGAACAACAGACATCAGCACTGGCATGCCAATGGTCATGCCTCTTTAAGTTGGCATCTCTTTGGTAGGTTTGGGGACTAAAGAGGGATAGGAAATTTATTTTTAGCAAAACAATTTCCTTTTCTTTTCTTTTCCCCTCCCTCCCCTTTCTTTCTTTCTTTCTTTCTTTCTTTCTTTCTTTCTTTCTTTCTTCCTTCCTTCCTTCCTTCCTTCCTTCCTTCCTTCCTTCCTTCCTTCCTTCTTTCTTTCTTTCTTTCTTTCTTTCTTTCTTTCTTTCTTTCTTTCTTTCTTTCTTTCTTTCTTTCTTTCTTTCTCTTTCTGCTTGAGCCAGGGTTTCTCTGTGTGGCCCTGGCTGTCCTAGAACTCACTCTGTAGACCAGGCTGGGCTCAAACTCAGAGATCTGCCTGCCTCTGCCTCCAGAGTGCCTGGAAGTTTTTAGCAAAAGTTTGTGTGTGAGTTTTGTTTCTTTATTTTGGAGATACGGTATTCCTGTGCAGTATGGTATTTCTGCGATCTTAGTCTAGACTTATCTTGACTCGAACCTTGTGATCGTCAGAGAAAGAAAAGACATATGAAGTGTGAAATTGGGCAGAATTTATCTCGGAATAAAGGATAGCACACTCCTAAGGGCTGGGAGTTAACCCCCAGCTGAAGGGATGACTATTGGGTAAGTTGCCAAAATGAGTAGATTTTCCCAAGGGACCTGTTTCTGCTTGGTGGTGATTGATGGGTCCGTTTGCATTGGTTCCTGAGGTGGGGGACGATGATGTGTCTTTATGCTTCAGCAGAACTACTGGGCAGCAATCTCACCAGGTTTAGGTCTCCTGAAGCCAAATTCTAAATCAGTGGTTCTCAACCTTCCTAATGCTGTGACCCTTTAACAGCTCTTCACGCTGTGGTGACCCCCAACTATAAAATTATTTTCATTGCTACTTCATAACTGTAAGATTTGCTACTGTTATGAATTTTAATGTGAATATGTGTTTTCCAATTGTCTTAGGTGAGCCCTGTGTGTGACCCACAGGTTGAGAACCACTATTCTGGACAGCTATCCACCTTTGGTTCTTGGGGGCCATGCTGGATGTTAGCTCTTCCTCACTAGGTTCAGAGGTCTGACTCAGGTCCTGTTCTTCATACCTGTAGGTCCGCTGTTCCTAGCCTTGGTTTTACAGACTCTGATTTTCTAGGAGCCTTCTGGATTGTGAAAGATTCTAGAGTCAGACCATAAAGCAGGAAATCTGCAAACTGCAAATACTCACATATGTAAGATATGGGAACTTCTCTGTTTTTAATGGTAGTTTGGATTATATATACTTTTTCTGCTGCACACATTTCTTACTATGATGCATCTGGCTTTAATCTTATGCATGCCTAATATTGCATAATACCTAAGAATTTTCCTCAGAGTTCACTCAGAGGACACAATTTGCCTTATTGCACTTCTACCTTCAGCCAGTCTAGGCTGGATGGGTCTGCTTACTCTGTATCTTCAAATATTTAGGAATATTCTTGAATAGAACTGTCCATGAAAGGAGTCATGGATGGCTGTTAGGGGCAAAGAAACATTCCATTTCCAGGGTGGGTTTTGTGCAGCTTGACATAAGTGGGGTTCTAGGTTGTCAACTGCATTGTTAGAAGAAGGACATGTGTACAGTTGTGGCCCAAACCAAGTGGAGTCCCAGGTGGCTGGCTAAGATATTCCCTATGCTTGCCCATCTCATCATCATGCCAGTTTGTGCATATCAGGGATTATCCAGATCATTGTAACATTTTAGGAAGTTCTCTATCAACTAAGCCACACCCCCAGCCTGAGAATGAATAACTTCTTTATGGTTTCTGTGTAGCCCTGGATGTCCTGGAACTCCTGATGTAGACCAGATTGTCCTCAAACTCACAGAGATCTGCCTGCCTCTGCCACCTCCCAAGTGTTGGGATTAAAGCTGTGTACCTCCACTGCCCATTTTAAAAGTTAAAATACATAACTTTTAAAACGATTGATATTTAAACAAAAGAGATGGGGCCCCAGGGTGCAATTCTGTGGTTGAGTGCCTGCTTATATATATATGAGGTTTGAGGTTTGATCCTTGGCTCCCTAAAGTACTTCATTAATATTTGTTTAGCTGATGTATCCTGATAGAAAAGTAATATCTCAATGAACATCATCCACATCCAGCTACTGAACACAGCTGTGGTAAATGTCTGTGGAGGATGCTGTGTATTGTTTGTGCAGCCTGTTTGGTGTGTGGAGAGGTCAGTTGTACTATCACTCCCTACAATTTCTTTCTTTATAGTTGCATTCCCAATGCCTAGAGGCAAATATAGTGCTACTTAGCATTACATATGTTTTTCCTGCTGAACACTCTACTTTGTACCTTAATGGTGATGGGTATTAAGAGAATATTGTTTATAATTTTTAAATATTTATTATTTTTGTTCATGTGTGTCTCTGTGTGTGTCTGCCACATGAGTGCAGATGTTTTAGGAGTCTGGAAGAGGATGTTGGATCTCCTGGAACTGGGGTCACAAGCAGTTTGTAAGCCATCTGACATGGGAACCAAAGTGGCTCTTCTGAAAGAGCAGCAAGGACTCTTAACTGCTGAGTCACCCCTTCAGCCCTCATAAAACATAATTTTTTAAAGAATCAAGTCTTTACTATCATTAACATACTTGATAAAAAAGAAGTGCTGAGAGCGGATTAGCATTGTAAAAAAGCAATAACTAGATTTACACCTATCATTCTGTTTATAGGTGGTTTGGGAAGATTCCCCCACGTCGGGTGCAGCAGCATCGGACAGACAGCACCGGACAGACACACTTCTTAAAGTCCTTGGGCCACAGGGGCAGATGTGGCAGAAGGTACAGCTGTGCTCAGCACTAGATGGAGCCAGTGGGCGGGGCAGTGGGCGGGGCAGTGGGCGGGGCCAGTGGGAGGCGTGCAATCCACAGGTGCTGCGTGGGCAGTTGGAGTCCACAATGAGTGGAAACAGTAGCTGGACAGATGCTCACGATGTACAAAGAGGCGTGGACAGACATTAAAAATTAATTGGACACTAGCTTGTAATTTCTTGAGTGTTAACTGCTCTCTATCTGGAAAAAGACCACCAATAATAGCAAACTATAAATATGAAAACTATGCCCTCCTTTGTTTTTTTTTTTCTTAGTTTTTCGATTCAGGGTTTCTCTGTGTTGCCCTGGAACTCACTCTGCAGACCAGGCTGGCTTAGAACTCACAAGATCTACCTGCCTCTGAGTCCCGAGCGCTAGGATTAAATGTGTGCACCACCACCACTAGGTACATTGCGTTTCATTCTTGTGTTGCCTTTGTAGATGCTCAGAGTTCCTTTCTGTTCTAAACAACTTGTTAACTTGCCTCACGAATTACATTCAAAATTTCAGCTGAGGTTTACTAGTAAGGTCAATTCTGCTTGGACATTACTATGTTTAGAGATGTGAGAACTGTGATTCTGAAAATGTTTTTCAAGCCTCATTTGCTTTATTTGACACTGACTGGCTGACGATGTGGTCAGTTGACGCTCTTTAGGCTCTGGAAGATTTGGAGGTTTTGTTTAAGAGCATCAGTGATGTAGGGGACAGAGGCAGGCTATACACTCCACTGTCACCCACTGGAGCCAGAGTTCTCAAATCTTTTAGGGATTTGAACTCGGGCCAAATGGAGATTGTAGTTTCAACTTAGAAGACAGAGTTGGGATTCTAGAGTATGAAGGAGAGGCAAGGCTTAAACAAAGATTTTCATATAGATTTTAAACATGAGGGAGGAGAGAGGGGCAACACTCTGAAGAAAATACAACACAGTCCTGAGTATGGGCGGACTTCTCCGAGAGGGAGAGCTGTTGTCTTTACATGTCACATATAGGGTTTTGGTGGGCTTGAAGCTATTATCTACAGAGTGCCTCCTGAGGGTAGCTCATAGCATTAGAATTGTAAGTCTAGGTCCCAGGATGCAGGAAGATGAATTATCTTTATTGTAAAGGAGATTTTGTTCTTAAAAAAATGTTATTATTGTTGTTGTCTTGGGTGAGCATTGGTGCCCATGGAGAGTCAGAGTCCAGCCTTGAGAAGTCCATCCTCTCTCTCTCCATCCTGGGTTCTGAGGATCGCACTTAAATCAGTTGTCAGGCCTGTTTGGCAAGTGCTTTTATGACTGAGTCACTTGGCAGGCCTCTATAAACAAGCAACAGGCTTGCTCAAGATATCGAGAAGGAGTGAGGGTTGTTATTTTCATATTAGTAACAGTATAGCAAATGATGTTAAACTGCACAGTGATGCTTGACTCTCAGGTGGCTAGGAGCTTCGATCAGACTCCTCACTCAGGCCCCTGTTCCTTTCTGGGTCCTTATATTTCTTATATTTTTCCTCTTTCAGCCTGTCTTAAGGGTTATTTGTGAAGAGGTTGTAATTACTCTCGTATATTCTGACACATTTTAAAAAAGGTTCATGTATTTTTATCTTATGTTTATAAGTGCTTGCTTGTATGCATGCTTGGTGCCCACAGAAGCCAGAAGAGGGTGTCAATCCTGTGGAAATGGAATTACAGATAGTTGTGAGTTGCCCTGTGGATGCTGGGAATTGATTCCTGGTCCTCTGCAAGAGCAGTAAGTGCTCTTAACTACTGAGTTATCGCTCCAGCCCCTGTTACAGGATATTTTTTAATTGTGTTGATGGGATGTGCTCTCTCACTTTGGACACTTTTTCTGTGTGTTAGGTGTGGTTCATCACTTCAGAAGAAACTGCACAATCTTGCATTTTTTTTTCTTTTTCCAGCTTACTTTTTTGAAGTTTAGGTCAGATAAATTCATGTTGGCATCTTTAAGGCTGAGATTTT
The DNA here is from genome assembly GCA_033318265.1 of Phyllotis vaccarum. Lineage (NCBI taxonomy): Eukaryota > Metazoa > Chordata > Mammalia > Rodentia > Cricetidae > Phyllotis > Phyllotis vaccarum. The sequence continues at coordinate 41,416,074 of JARWLC010000003.1, forward strand.
GTTGAGACTAATTTTGTGGAGCGCACTCGTCAGAGAAATACAGAGAAATAACTGCAGCTCTCTCTACAGCACTGCAGATAATTAGCTCTAGATGTGGGAATCATCATCCCCCAGCACCACTGGTTGCTTTAGGAGCCTTATCCACAAAGCCCAAAGTCCCTTGGCTAAAATGAATGGGAGGGGCTGGAGGTGAACTCAGTGGTAGGACTCTTATCATAACTGAGATGCTGGGTCTGATCCGAGGACACCTCTCCCTACACCCCATATACACACAAGTCACACATAGAAAGATAGTCTTTGAGACAGGGTTTCATGTAGCCAGGCTGCCTTCATGCTATAGCCCAGGATATATTTGAGCCTCCTGCCTCCACCTCCCCAGGGCTGGGATTAATGTTTTGTGCCACTGTGTCCTGAGGGTTTTTTTGGTGTTTAAAGACAGAGTCTTATACATCCCCTGCTAGTCTGACCTGGAACTGACTAAACTAAGGATAACCTTTGAGGTTCATGGGATTATAAGCATGCACCTCCATGCCTAGTTCATGTGGTACTGGGGGACTGAACCCAGGACTTGTCCTGTTGGCAGGCGATGTACCCACTGTGCTGTATTCAGCCCTGACCAGGTCAATCTTAATTTTACACTGATAACAAGTATAAGAGAAAACCATGTGAATAATGGTGCTCACTGATATCCTATCTGATGCATCAAGCTATTTCTTTTCCTTGAAAATATGTTTAATAGTTTCTTGGGGGCTGGGGAAATCAGTCAGTAAAGTGCTTGCTGAGAGCAAGAGGACCTGAGTTTGATCTCCAACATGTCCATAATTCTGGCACCGAGAGGAGACCAGCCAGACTAGCTGAGTTAGTGAGACTCTCTTTATATATAATGTAAAGCTGGTTGAGGTTTGCTCACCTTTAGTCCCATCATTGGGAGGCAGAGGTACGCAGATCTCTGTGAGTTTACAGACAGCCAGCACTACATACTGAAACCCTATCTTAGAAAAAGGGATGGTGAGTGACTGAGGAAGACATCCAGTGTTGACCTTTGACCTCTGTGGGGATAGGTTTCAAATGTAATAAAAACAGTCTGAGATATCAGAGGGATCTACCCACAGTCAGTCTAGGAGGATCAGACAGTGGTAACTGACACCTTTAATCCCAGCCACAGGTAATATCTGGGAGTGGTGACCTACGCCCTTAATCCCAGCAAATCTGAGTTTATATTATTTATTTATTTATTCATCCATCCATCCATCCATCCATCCATTCATTTATTTATTTATAGACAGGGTTTCTCTGTGTAGCCTTGGCTGTCCTGGAACTCCCTTTTGGTTGGCTTAGAATTTACAGAGAGTCACCTGCCTCTGCCTTTTGAGTGCTGGGATCAAAGGTGTGTACCACCACTACCTGGCTGGTTTTCTTTTTTATTGTGTTGGAATCTCACTATGTTGCCTAGGACAGTTATGAACACATATGCTCTAGTTATGCTCTTGCTCCAGACTCCTGGATGCTGAGAATATGATGCCCGCCTGAAGGGGCAAGTATTTAATATTTACATCGACAGCTTCAAAGTAATAAGCAAGCTTGAACAAGGAGCATGTATTCAGAGATTCCTGCACTGAGTTGGAAACCTCACGTTATCACTATGATTCCTTAAGTCCATGCAAGGAAATGTTGCCTGGTGGCCAGGGCTGTGGAGACAGCTTTCCTTATCTCAGTACTGAGTTCCTTGATGGCAGCTGTGAGGAAGTTGATAGATCTTATTTGTCATAAAACAAAATACGAACTTTTATATTATCTTACAAGGTCTAACTATGCAGAGCAGGGTGGCGTCAAGCTCACCGGGATCCACCTGCCTCTACCTCCCTGGGAGTAAAGGTGTGAGCCACCACACCTGCCCGAGAGCTGGTTTCTAAAATCTTAGTCCGATGCTTTCTTGTATAGATTTGTGCTGTGAATCCACTCCTGGGCTTGTGAGGATTTTTGCAATTTCTTCCCTTTTTCTATTCTATTCTATTCTACTCTATTTTGTGTTGTTGGCGATAGAACCCAGGGTTTTAAGTATGCTAAGTAACCGTAACACTACTGAGCCACATCTAGCCTTGTTTTTAACTTCTACCTCCTGATCAAGTTTCTAAGCCTATTTTCTACTTCTACATTTCTATTCCACCCAATGTATTTAATTTTAAAAAATGATTTCTTTATTTTTATTTTATGTGCATTGGTGCGTTTCGTTTCCTGCATGCATATCTATGTGAGGGTGTTGGATCTCCTGGAATTGGAGTTACAGACAATTGTGAGCTCCATGTGGGTGCTGGGAATTGAACCTTGATCCTCTAGAAGAGCAGCCACTGCTCTTAACCGTTGAGCCATCTCCAGCCTCAGTTTTTTAAAATTTACATTTGTGTGTGTGTGTATACACATGTATGAATACCATAGCACTAATGTGGAGCTCAAAGGACAACCATGAGGGAATCAGTTCTCCCTTTTTTACCACATGGTTTCAGGCTTGGCAGCAAGTGTCATCTGCTAAGCCATTTCACCAGCTCTACTAGTGTCTTATTTAAGAAGATACAAATGAGGGGCTGGGAGATGTCTCAGTAGTTTAGAGCACTGACTACTCTTCCAGAGGATCTGGGTTCAATTCTCAGTGTTGTACCTGTGTCAAGGGACCCTCAAAGACCACCAGGAAGCTGGATTCCATGTCAACCACACAAGGGTCAGTTTATTTTTTTGGACGGGTTCAAATGAACGTGGACCAAAACTCTATGTTCTGACACAGTGGAGGAATTCAGCCCCATGCTCAGGGGTGAGAGGGTTTTTAAAGAAAAAAAAATATGTAAGCATTTCAGGGTTGGGTAAAGGGGTAAGAGGTAGAGTAATTCTTGGAAACTATTGATTAAACCTTAAGTGTGAACTCAAGTTTTGAATCTATTGGCTGTCAGGAGCATTCCTGAGATTTTTCCTAGATTCTTCTTAGACCTGGGCCCTGCCCTCAGGGACTAAATGGTCTTTCCCTGAAATAAAATTTTGTAGCGGTAAACCTAGGCCTTTTACACCAGCACCCAAATGGAAGCTCACAACTCTCTGTAACTCCAGTTCCAGAGAATCCAACACCCTCACACAGAAATATGTGTAGGGAAAATATTAATGCATAAAATAAATTATATATCTTAAAAAAGTGGTACATGCTTTTAATCCCAGCACTTAGAGAAAGAGGCAGGCAGACCTCTGTGAGTTCAAGGCCAGACTGGTCTACAAAGTAAATTTCAGGACAGCCAGGGCTACACAAAGAAACCCTGTCAGAAGAAGGGGGAAGAGGAGGAGGATGAAGAGGAGGAGGAGAGAAATATGAGTATGTGGGTGAGGGGGTGGGACCTCTTTAAAACTCAAGCTCTATCCACATGCACAGCATTTTTGAAATATTTCTCAGATATGAACTTAAATAATGGTCCAAGCACTCCATCATATTCTTTCATATTGGAGTAAATGATTGATTTACTTATTTTGTTCATAGACAAGTTCTTGCGTACGTAGTCCAGGCCTTGAATGGGGTGACCATCTTGCCTCTGCCTCCCAAGTGCTGGGATCATAGGCATGTAATTCTATGACAGGCTGAATTAAACAGACTTTAAAAGTTACAATTTATCTAGTAGTGTGTGTACACACATCATAGTGGGCATATATGGCTCAGATGACAACTTTTAGGAGTCTGTTCTCTCTCCTTCAACCATGTGGATCTCAGGGGCCAAAATCAGGTCATTAGGCTTGGCGGCAAGTATCTTTTCTTGCTGAGGTATCTTAATGGTTCTTTCTTTCTTTCTTTTCTTTTCTTTTTCTTTCTTTCTTTTTTTTTTTTTTAAGGTTTATTTATTTATTTTTTATGTGTCGAGTGTTCTGGCAGTGTGTTTGCTTGCACACCAGAAGAGGGCACCAGATCTCATTATAGATGGTTGTGACCACCATGTAGGTACTGGGAATTGAACTCAGCCTTCTGGAGGAGCAGGGAGGGCCCTTTCTTAACCGTTGAGCCATCTCTCCGGTCCGGTCCCTCGTTTATTTTATTTGTATTAAAAAGATTTTGAAATACTCAGGAACTTGCTCAGAGTGAAGATTTGAAGCCAGAACTTCATGACTGTAAAAGCTAATTCTTTCTGCTGTACAGATTGCTTCCCCTCATCTAACCATGAAGAGTTATAACTATGACACAACAGAAGATTAGGACACTTTTTTAAAGTTATTTTTTTTTATTGCATGTATCAATGGAAGTTACACTTTAAACTGAGGATAAGCAACAATAAAATCATTTAATTTTTTAAATCAAGGAGTAAAAACAAACACAACATAGAAACCTTGTTTGCAGAATGGCAGAGAAATGAGGGTTTTGGTCACAGGACATTTGGTGACAGTTTGGCTCAGGAAGAATCATGAACACTTCTTTAACATATGTGTTAGACATGTGTTACATATGACCAAATTGTTTAAAGCCAGCTTCTTCAAGCTCAACTTCACACAGAAAATGAAATAAGTTTTGGAAATAATTTTTTAGGGTAAGATGGTTTAGTCAAAGTAAAAAATTTAATAGCAAATTAGAAATAGCAAAGACAAGCACTTTTGATTAAAATCTTTATTTGCCTTTTGCTTATCATAAGCACACACCATCTTTCAGAAGTTAACATGATAAATCAAGGCCTGGCCCCCAGTACATAGCGACAGAGTTCAGCATTTGGTGACTCTAACAACAAAGTGATCACACTTCACTCCCAAAAGAGTTCCAACCTTTACACAAATACAGCAGCCAAGTTCATCATTTTGTATCTTTTTTGGTCCCATAGTAACTTACAGATCAGATCCACCCCACTGTCTTAGCTGTTAGTGTGAAGCCAAGTGTGTAGAAAGGGGGCAGGTAGACATTATGAAATACCATGGTCTGTAAATACTACAGTAAACTGTTCTTTCTTATGAAGAGACAACAAAGAATATGAGGCCAGCTCAGGCATAGGACAGAGCTACTCTGGGAAGGGATGAAGAAGGCGGTCAGAGCCCTATCCTTGGTTGTGCCCTATGTCAGTAGAAATATTTGGCAAGAGCAGGGAATATGAGAAGAGAATGGGGAAGATTACTTTGAATATATATAATATTTCAGTTTCAAATCATCCTGTATTAACCCTGAAACAGACGATCGCACCTGCAATACAAATAGGCACACATGGTCTAGGTGATTCAAAGGTAAAATTTAAAAGGCTATCCACCTGGAGGACATTTTGCAGGTGGCTGCACCCTCCCCACATGTCTTATAATTTACATTTCACTCCTTAGAAAGGTACCTTGGTTTAAAAGCAGCAGCAACTGTCTAAATCAGGAGCAGATAATAGCGCTCTGTGTTAAGGGGATCAGAGAGAGGGCTAGGGTTGCAACATAACAGCACTGCCATTTTAGTCTTCCCAACACGAAAGAAACAAGACATTATTTTGTTTATTTAAACTTAATCCATATAGTGTTACAAAGCACACACATACCACTGCTTTCCACAGCCTACAAATGTACCCACATATTAGTTCACACAAATGATATTTACTTAGAAGATACAGTGATACTTTTATGGGTCCATAAGAACTGAGAGAGATGTGAAGGTTACACATTCCAGTAAAAACTGTTTAACAGTGTTCTGCTGTATCAGGGTTAGCTACCGCACTGGACACTGTAGGCATTTTTATTTATTTTTGAGACAAGGTCTTGCTGCAAAGCTGTGGCTGGCCTGGAATTTGGGATGATCTCCTGCCTCTGCCTCCTGAGGGCTGGCATTACAGGTGTGAGGACCCACACCCTAAAGTGTAAAGCTCCCCCGATGTCTCACCTTGTAATTCTAATTGTCCTACCAAACTAATCACAGATACCAGGAAAGGCCCAAATGCTCGCAAGAGTAGGAGGTCAGTAACAGCACTTATGGAGTTCATCTATACTCTGTATATTTAACATTCCTCCACTTTTCTTTAAAAACAAAAGCGAAAGGAATTGTTCATACCTGTAGCGACATGCCCTTTGTAATTTCCTAGAAACAGGAGCCCCCATCGTACAAGAAAATGGGTTTTCTGTTGAAAAGTAAACCCTGCCAGCACTCCATTTGGTACTGGGGTCATACATACAACATCCCTGCAGCCAGCCTCTCTGACTTCTGGGAAAGGGTCTCACTAAGTAATCTTAACTCGTTTCAGACTTGTAATCTGCCTGCTGCAGCCCCTGCATGCTGGGACTAGGAGTGTACCATCATGTCTGGCTTATGTTTTAATTTTTATCAGTAAATGATGATGGGAATTTTTACAGTAGAGCAAAGTTCAATTCTGTAAAGTGACAAGTAAACTGGCACTTTCCCTCTTAGAACCTACCCACTTCTCCAAGGGAAAGGCACCAAACACCTGTCAAGACACACATGGTAAGCCCCACAGAACAGCAGCTGAGGCGGGTGGGAATGAAGCACCTGGAGACAGGTCAAGATAAAAGGCTTCATCATTAATTCAAAATGCAACTGCGCCCGCTTAGGAGCCTCTGAAAGGAATCCGGTTTTTGAAACCTTATGTTTTTGCTAGGGGCTATTACAAGAAAAATGTGTCCATGCACTGGACGTCTGGCAGGGAAGAAATGGGACACCCTGGAACACCACATATGATGCCACCATGCTTCTCCTACTTGACTCATAAAACGGTCTGCCACCATAAAGATGCTTTCACGGAGGCCATTTGGAAAGGAGCCCTTCAGAGCCTTCTCTACACTCTCAACTTCTGAATAGCTTTTCCTCTGTGGAAGTCAAGCATCACTGAAAACAGACTGATTCCCAAGAAAACTTGGTGAGGTAGGTGAGGGCAGGCACCATCAGTACAGGGAGACAGCAGGGCTACTGTGACCAGCGCCCAAGTCTCTGGCTCATGTTCTACTGCCCCTTCTACTCTCAAAGGCACTCATAATTTCCTAACAGTCTTACTGTAGTTGTGACCTTTTAAAAGGCACATTTGAAAATACCCTGTCTCCCTTACAACTCAGGCCTGACAAGAGATGGCTTGAAATTTTCTTTTCTTCTTTTTTAATCTTTAGAGAAAGGGTCTTATATTGCCCAGGCTGACCAGAAACTCAAATGTATGACCATGCCTGGTATGTATATTTATGTTATTTTATTTATATGGGTTTGTGCCCACTGAGGCCAGGAGGGGGGCATCAGATCCCTCAGAGCTGGAGTTTCAGGCATTAGTGAGCTGACAGTGAGGGTTCTGGGCACCAATCCTGGTTCACTGACAAAACAAATAGTAAGTGTGATTAACAGTTGAGTATCTCTCTCTAGTCCCTAAAAAAATTATATTTTGTATATTTTTACATACCAACAAGTCAAATATGATAAATATATCTACATAGCAACTTTAGTCAAATAAATATGTAAGAGGAATGAGTTGCAAAGTATTAAAATACATTTAAAAGCCATGTATTAAAATAAAATAAATCAGAACTTTTTTCCCTTGGTCTGGAGCTTGTGATACAGACAAACTCAGAGATCGCCCTGCCTATGGTGTGCAGAGAATAAAGGTGTGTGCCACCATTCTGGCTAAAATAGTCTTTTGATCAAGCAGAAACTTCTGGCAAATGGTCCTGCTTCCCAATCATTCTAAAGACTATAATTTACTCACAGTAGAGTTCTAAGTAAACTGTGAACCTTTTTGTTTTTTGTTTAAAAAGAGTGAAAAAAAAGTTGTGCCTGGGGATAAGAAGGCACCTGGGAAACTTGCAGTTTTTATTCTAGAGGGGTCAACCAGTTCCTGCTTGATGTTTTGGTGATGGTTTTTCAGAGGGGCAAGGCAGGGGCAGTTTGTGCTTTTGAAGCATGTGCTTTTCCACTGAAGTATACTGCTAGCCCTCCATGTTCCTAGTTTCTGAATGTGCAGAGGACACGTGTAGGTTTGCAAGGCCCTCATCAGCAATGAGCTCATTCCCCATTGAAAAGAGAGGTACTTGCAATTAGTCATCATCAGAGATCAAGTCTATTGCTTCTATTACTCCCCGGGTTACGCTGGACGCATTAACCAGGTGGAACCATCTAAGCCAAACCACCAGTGTTTTCCCCAGATCTTTACTGAAAAGTCTGGAATAGCCCAGCATGGTGTTTTCTAAGGAGAGAACCCAAAGCTACGGCAATGCCAGGCTTCTATTTTAAGGACAACCACTTCATGTGATCCCTCACTATAATACAGAGGTGACTTCCCGCAGCTAATATAGGTCTCCATTGCAAACCCTTCCTTGACATCCGTGCCCAACAGCAACAATTGTTCCATTATCTGCAGTTCTGAGAACTTGGAAAATACTCATTGTACAGTTTCTAGGACCCCAGAAAGGAGAAGGAATCTCCGCCTCCTCTCCACCCACAGACGCTCTTAATAAGGGTGGTCACACAACACACATTGAAGCCATTCCTTCTTTGAGCTGGAGAATATCAAATGGCCAACTCCAGAGTTTTGTTTGTTTCTCCAGACAAGTCATGAAGATGAAATACCAGAGGACCTTCCCTCTCTAGTCTCTGACACAGCCTGTGATGAGTACCCTAGGATGGCCTCCAACTCAGTATGCAACCAAAGACAACCTTGGACTATTAATTCTTCTGAGTGCTGGGATCACAGGAGTGGACCACCAACCCCAGTTTGTGATGTGCTGGGGACTGAACCCACAGATGTAGCCTCATAAACTGCAAACAAAATTACAGACTTGCACACAGCCAGTGACTGGGTAGAGTAAGCAAACACAGAGATGGTTACTGACCAGCTCACACATCTTTTTCACTTTTTTTTTTTTTTTTTTTTAAACTGTTCCTGAAGGTTCTTTTAAGGGACGATCACTTCACTGCACAGATACTCTGCTCTGAAGAGTCTGAAGAGGCAGACTGTAAAAGCAAGGCATCCAGCATTTCACTGTTAACATAGCACTGATGTCAGATATCTGGGTATGTGGTGTCTATGGTAGCTCAGGTACCCAAAAGCTTTCAGAAGGAAAAAGAAAGCTTGATTACAGACAGCCTAAAAGACATTAGTCTAAAAGAATTACATGCCTACCTACCTAGAACAACACTGACATACAATAAACTGAAATTACAAACAGCATCCTTAAGAGGGGACCTATCTATACTTACAGAACACAAGACGAGACAAAACCGACACTTCAAACAGTCTCTGTTAATAGTTAACAAGCCCTACAATAAGGGCACCAATAGTCAATGAGTACTTAATGGGGGGGGGTGTAGGAAGGAATTCAGAAGGTACCTTATAAAGCAGAATATGTGATTGGAAAAATGCAGAAAGAGATGATTTAGCTAATGTGACATTAAATCACATGCTGATCCATTTTTCCTTCTCTTGGTGGAAGAACAGATATAGTGAGAGAAGTAAAATGATTCTGCCTCAGTAATTTGATATTTAAAAATTCAAGAAGGGATAAAAGTTGTCTTTTCATTTCTCACAGCAAAGAAAAATCCCTTACCAAGCAAATTCAGAGTGTAAAAATATCATGGAAAGGTCTTGCCTTCTTAAGGGAATATATCCTCTCATATACTTATAGTTAAAGAAATTAATATGCCAATATGGTATTGATTCACTAAAAACTGCAGTAATTATATACACTTGAAATCAATGTTCTATATCATACTTTCACTGCTTCCCATTTACTTCATCTTACTACTCAGTCAAAATTTGGTGCTGATTTTTGTATTTTTGGAGACAAAGCCTCACTATGTAGTCCTGGCTGTCCTGGACCTCACTAAGTAGCCAAGGCTGGCCTGGAATTAACAGAGATCTGCCTGTCTCTGCCTCTGTGAGTACTGCAGTTAAAGCCGCACATCAGCACTCCTGGTCTACTTAGGTAGTTGCGGTTCACTGCCCCTGTCTTTTCCACACACCTACACTCTTTTCCCTCATTGATACTCAGGGTTGAATTAGCTTTAAAACTATTCTAGGAAAGCTCAGGGTAGCAAATCTTCCAAACAATTATGGAAAGGAACAAAACCTTACTTCCAAGTCAATTATCAATGACTTGTGTATCTTTTTCTATTTGTCTTCCTGACTATAAAGATGAATCACAATCTTGAGCAATGTGCCTCAAACTAAAAGAAGAAATCAATCATTTCATCCTCCAAACTACAACCAGGAGAAGTGAGTCCAGTTTGTCATTGTTAGTGCACTGCGAATGGCAGAGTAAAACAGACCTACAGACAACCTCCTGTCTACATGCAGAAACCACCTAAGAACTGCCTTTAATGCCCGTTCTATAAAATATTAAATATTCTAAATTAGAAAATAACATTAATGCTTTATTGGTAAAAATCCAAACTCTATAGCATTAGTAGTTTGGTTTATATATTAACACATTCATCATCTTAATTTCTGCTGCTATTACAAAGAAAGAGAAAAGCTAGAAATATCTATAAAAATAAAATCCTTAAATCCAATATCTAGGACAAAATACAAAAGTTGCACACAAACTGCCAACAAATATAAACATCACAATAGAAAAATTAATCTCAAGAAATAAACTAATAATTGTTATTAAGACATTATAAAAATGATTTTAATGTGCACACGCCAGACAGTTGGTATAATTTTACTATCACCATTACATAACGTAGCAATACAAGTTACTGAGGTGTTTTCTGTTTTAGTCAAGTTATCTTCTAGAGGAATGCTCACCAAATTCACAAGCACGGATTGATTACGCTGACCATTTATGCTTTCTACTGCTTCCTGTTATAAGGACAAGCTGGTTCTCATTTCACTTATTCTCCCTACATCCCAAATCTGCATTTTCTTCTTCCCCTGGTCCTAGGGATGAAGTTGGGGCTTTGCATATGCTAACTAAGCATGTACTCTACTAATCAGCTATGACTATATCCTGTTCTAAGTAACCGACCTTATCCTCTTCCTGTCATTTTCCAGTCCTCCCACCCTGGAAAACCAGGAATCATTTAAAATAATCACTAGTGCCTAAAAAAACAAAATTTCCCTAAAGACTCAGCTGTCATCATTTTGCCTTCTCTGTTAAACTGATGCCAGTGATGTAGCTCTTCCTTTTTAGATATTCTTCCTTAATGATGAATCACCAGAAAAGAAATAGGCTAGGAGGAAACAGCTGAAAAAGGAAAGGTAGCTCGTCACTCACAGTTCCCGGCATGGCACCATTGCCTTGGGGCACTTACTGTTCTGTTATCTTATATACATTATACATTATTTCAAACACAGTTTAGAATTAAAAATTACACTTTCAAATTTACAAAATCAATTTGGTGAGCATTAACTTAGACATATTAATACAAAAAAAACCCCTTGGTTCTCTAGACCAAATTCAGGACAACAAATAACATTATTTATATAAAACTGTCATACTCTTGGTATTATAAATTATCTTAAATTTTTTTTAGCTTTATGCTATTTAAAAAATAAAAATCTACAGCACCATCTTCAGAAAAGGCACTTTCTAAGAACCACCTTGATTTAAAAAATGATTTAAAAACCAAATTCAGTGTCTTCCCTGAAAAACCTCTTTACTGAGACCCTAATGTAGGACATTAGCAGCTTATGGTGACCTTAGACATTGATTTCAAAAAGGAGGGGAGCTCACTGGCTGGCTGGATGATTTGAGAAGATCCTAATTTTGTCATACTGTTTGTTACCTGTAACTTTAATAGGGTCTTCTACCGGTAATCCAACCCTCCATACTGCAGTTTACCATCCTTTTATTCAAGTTAAAGTCATTAACTTCTGTGCTTTAAGAACAAAGTATTCTTAAAATTTATTTGATAATATAAAACCCTAGGGCACTCCTTTTGACAGGTGAGGTAAATTTCAACTGGCCATGGATAATCTACAGAAGCCTTCTCTATTTAAAAACTGCTGACTTACATGGGAAATTATAAACTTAAATATGACATTTTTAGGATTAGGAAAAAATATTTTTTTCTTTTGTGATATATTTTGTCTATATATAGATTGCCTTTCACCCCTTGGGCCTCAGCCTGCATTTAATTAATCACAGGATCATATTTATCATTGCCAAGATTTTTTAGAGACAATTATCTTTCCAATTTCTTTTGTTTTGTTCTTTTCTTTTGGGTTTGGCAGAGTTGGGGACAGCGTTTTGTTATGAAGTCTAGGATAGCCTCAAACTCTATGTAGCCCAGGTTGGTCTTGAATGCAAGATCCTCTGGCCTTAACCTCTGGAGTGTGAGGATCACAGGCATGTGCTAAGCCCAGCTCTCTTCCTGATTTCTATACGGACTTAAACATTATAAAAAAATTTAAAATTATGTTTATGTGTGTGTATGTGAACATGCTTGAGCCCACATGAGCGGTACTATGGCATGTGTATGGAGGTCAGAGGACAACTTATGGAGTTGGTTTTCTTCACTATTTGGGTATCAGGATTGAACTCTTGTTTTCAGACTTGGTGGTGAGTGTCCTTCCTTGCTGAGCCATCTCCTGCCCTCTGTACTAACTTTTACACACTTATTCACCGTTTAGGCTCTTTTAAAAAAACTAATTAATTTATTTTTATTTCATGGGCATTGGTGTTTTGCCTGCCTGTATGTCTATGTGAAGGTGTCGGATCTCCTGGACTCACAGACAGCTGTGAGCTGCCATGTGGTTACTGGGAATTGAACCCAGATTCTCTGGAAGAATAGCCAGTGTTCAAACTGCTGAGCCATCTCTCTAGTCCCCCAGTTTTTGACTCTTATAGAACCACAGAAATGGTTATGTGTAGATGGAAAGGAAATAGGAAAAAAAAGACCCTCTAAGTCAGGGTATAGCATCACTCAGAACAGCCTCACTTGATGTAAAGCTCTTCGACTATTTTTATTCAAGTTTCAAAAATATCTACAAATTCCCAAGAAGGATGAAAAGGACTAACAATTCACACGGAGAAAGCAGCTAAGTTAAGAACATTGGACAACATTGGACAAGTAAACTGTCTGACTTTGACAAACTTGCTTGGCTCATAAGAGGTCAGAAGACTATACAGAACTGTTAAGAGCAGCCTTTCTCTGCAACAGGAGAGTACCTACAGGGATAAGATAAATAAACTTTTTGTTCTTGTTTTGAAACATGGTCTCATGTAGCGGAGGCTGGCTTTGAACTCCTGATGTTCCTGAGGGCTGGGATTATAGGTGTACCTCAATTGAACATATAACTCAGTTTAAAGACATCCAGTGGAAACTATACAGAGATATTAGTTAAACTTCTTGGCAAAACATTACTATCAAGGTTTGAAACAGAAAGGGAACAAATTACTGTAGTGGGATTGTGTTCTGTTCCATTGTAAATAATTGTCCCACCTACTGGTTTATAAAAATGCTGATTGGCTGAAGGCAGACAGGAAGTGGGCGGAGCTACAAGACTAAGAAAACTCTGGGAACTGGAAGAACAGGGCAAAGATACCACAGAGACTCCAGAGAAGCAGATGCAGAGGACAACTATGCTGCTCTGAGAAAAGGTACTGAGCCGCATGGCTGAACAGGATAAGAATCAGGGGTTAGTTTAAGAGCAAGAGCTAGGTAGCAATATGCCAGAGCCATAGGCTGATCATTTTGTGCTGATCCATGTGTTTTTGTGGGACCGTGGGTCTGCAGGACTGCGGGACTGCGGGACCACAGGCCAGAAACTTCATGCTACAAATTACTCTACTAGTGTCCAGGTGACTAGCTCCTTGAATTTCATAGAAACTAAGCATCTGAAAAGCCGCAGCATGTGCTCTGGAAAGATGTCTCTTTGGGCTGCCATGTCTACTGCTGGCCTCTAAGTGCTTGCACTACCCTGACTGAGACCTTGGGGCCATCTCTACTCAACAGCAGCTTATTTCCAAAGACACAGGTCAGGTCCTGCTACCCTGAGATCCACAGGACAAATGCAAGTCTGATGGCTATGGGGACCACAGAGAGCCCGGCTTGGAAAACTAGTAGAGTTCTTTAGAAGGAAGAGATGAATCTTTATCAAGTGCCTTCCAAAACACAGAGAACATTCCTACTGGAATCCCTTCTAGATTCTCTTCAGGAAGAAAAGTAAATTAATAGTTCCTAAGTAGAGACGAGATATTTCTAGACTAGTTTTTCCAGAAAACTTGTTAAAAGGTAATTATTAGTAAAATGAAAGGTTTCCACATTTCTGTAGGAATGTGCTGAGCCCAGGACTGAGAAGACTCAAGTGCCCTGTGACTACTGAATGTGCCATAAAAACTAAAGCAAGTTTTCTGTTAGTAAACGGAAACTAGAACTGGTTCAAGCACCCACTCGCTGTTCCCTTCATAATTTATGTCCCTAAACTTTTCTAAAACATCCAGAGGGCCAGACACTAGCCTGGCATCCTGTATATTTTCTCTATTGTTAGTACAGTAAATGCTGGCCTCACCCAAATAAATAGAGCAGCTACACAACTGTCAATATGTGGTCTCAGCACTTTGATACTGTAAGACAGAGACACATAACATGCACACCTAGACACACATTTGCCATCAAGAATATACACTAAATCCTCAACTCTTCTTTAGACGGAGTCATACAAGTTGTTTTGACTGACATTTTAGTCAATCTTATGAGACATACCATAAAATCTACAGACCAACATTCATCAACCAGTGAGCAAGAGTAGGGACAGAAAAGAAAAATTACATGGTTTCATGATGTTTAAACCAAAAAAGAAACTTAAGAAAAGGATTAGGAATTCTATTCAGAAGTGAAAAAAAAATTATTATAAATTTCAAGAAGTATTTTCCATAAGCATTTTACCTTAAAATTCTAAACACACAGTTTGTTGGCATTAAGTTTGGTAAACCAGTTTATTAGTAGGCAAAATAGAAATATACTATACATATTCTTCTAAGTTAATTATCTTAAGCTAGCAAGACTGAATAATGGTAAGTGCATTCTAAAACAGAAACCATTCAAAAGATAAAGTCCTATATTTTAGAAAAAATATTCTTCCCCTTAAAAAAAAAAAAATCCCTTCAGATAAGAGTTAAAGTAAGGGCTTCACTCTGGCAAGTGTGAGATCAAAGGTCAGGAAAAAGACAGGGTGCCCATGTTGCTCCCTGAAGTTCATTATGTGAGTATGTGCAGGGGCCACAGACAAAGGAGGATGTTTCACTTACACTTAACTCACAGAGGCTATCTAGTCTCTTCACCTGCCCACCTCCCCAAACAGTCAGGTATGGGGTAGGAACCCTGTGGTCCCAGATACCAGGGAGGCTGAGGTGAGGCTTTGTCTTTAAAACAAGCAAGAAAGTAAACAAACCCCAAATGTGTTTTAAGGAATTTTTCTTTTGTCAGGGAGGAAATAGGAAAATTTTAGAAAGAAAAAAAAGTACAAACTACACAAATATCCTTTGTAAAGTGCTTTGAAACAGTGTGGAGAATGGTATTTTAGATACTTCAAAGCAATAAAAGTAAAAAATACAGTACTTTAAGGAAGTTTTCTGTCAGAGGGACAAAAGATTACAAACCTATGGGAGGACAGGGGCTCAAAATTTTAGGCTCAAAATACAGTAAATTGGCAATAATAACGGATTCAAAGTAAGAGAGCAAATGACATGTCACTTTCCTTTCATGCGCAGATGGTGTTCTGAAAGGCTGATGGTGCCCACTGCAGACATCTGTGGTGACAGCATTAAAGTTATCAACTAGAGTTACTGATTAAAGAAGTGGGGAAAAACAAGTCTTTAAAGGACCCCCCCCCCCCCCATTTCAGAATGTAGCTAAATGATCAAAGTCATAAAAGCCTTTGTCATTGCTGAAAAGATAGAAAAAAATCATGCAGGATTTTCTTAATTTCTTTTGGCCAAAAAAGCATAATTCTACAGCAGCGATCAAGATCTATTTAAAATAATTTAAAGCATTTTTAAACCTTAAGCTGTTCACTATCTCCAGCTCTGGCTGTCCTGGAACTTGCTTTGTAGATCAACCTGGCCTTGAACTCAGAACTCAGAGATCCATTTGTCTGTGCCTCCGTAGTGTTGGGATTAAAGGTGTGCGCCACCACCACTCAGATATTACTGCCATTTCTAAGACTGAAGTGCAACTGTGTTTCAATTTCTAGTGAGGCTCATTCAGTCAGTTTTACTTCTGTGACTGTGATTTTTTTTTTAAGGACATGCATTAAAACTGAAAATTATGAAGCTCTCCTAAAATTAAGGCTGTATTACTTTGCCCCCTTTAAATGACAGAGGTGTCTGTTCTTTCTGTTGTCTATGGTGAGGGTGACAGACACAACTCTCCTTTAAAACTGCTCACTGCACTAAAAGTGCAAAATCTAGTCTGTTCTTCAATATGATTATATTTCTATAAACGATGTTTAAAATTATTAAAGCACTATTTTAACGAATATAAAAGCAAAAAGAGCTATACTTCTCATACATAGATGTTTATATATACACACACATATAAAATATATTTATGAAAATCACATTAAGGTATGAGGGTAGTAAGTAAACTAGCAAAAAACCAAAAATGCCTAATTCCTTTTGTCTTTCTAACTTTAGAGTTTCAGACTTTTAAAATATTTACCCTTTTAAAGAGCTTTCAGGGATCTAGGAATAACTCATACAGACAGAGGCTTTAGCACATTTGTCACTGGTCAGAAAGACTTCTGACAAGGTTTTGTATTTCTAGCAGCTTTAACACGTTCACTACAGAAAGGAATGGTTGTCACTGTTTCTAAACACAGTACACACATGACAAAGGTGAGTCCAGAGCAAGAAGGAGCAGACACTCCAAAACATGGCCTCAGGAGCTGAGGACTCAGAATTGGGTATGAGATGGAAGCTAGGAGTAGGGTCCATAAAGTAAAAACAGAAATCCAGTTTGCCAGGCTTTTCTTCAAATGAGTCACATATAGGAACGTATGAGGTCATTTGTAGCAACAGGGACAGAGTGTGGATGCTGAAGGCAAGTGGGTAGTGAAAGAAGCCAAGAGTGAAAAGGAAGGTACAAGGAAAAGAAGGACCCCGTGGAATGAACATAAACATATGCAGACACATATATATCCTTAGTCTAGACTGAGATATATATGCACATGAAGTATACATGTCTATTTAAAACACAAGAACAGATGAATGCACATTATTTTTTCTGCACATATACTTGAACAATCATTATTTGTGTGGCTGTGTGTTTTTAAACCATCATTCACTTCTCTACTTTTTTGCAAAGATAGTTGTGCTGCCAAGCAACTTGAGGTAAAGGCATTAGGAGGGTTAGACTGTGAGAAGTGAAAATAAACAGCTGCGATGCTTCCTACAGGAGACTGCAAAAAAGCAGCTGGCTGGTTTCCTAGTGCATAAGGTACTGCGTTCCTTACAGAGTAAACAATTTCCCTTGGACCAACAGAAGGACCAGACCCCCACATAGTGTTGGCTTCTGTATGGCGGGAGTATCCCCAGTGAACTGACTCTGCTGAAACATACACTGTATGTCTTCCAGCTCTCTTTAGTTGAATACACTTGGACTTGTTAAGCAAAGTACATTGTGCGTAAGGTATCTTGGTGAATCTGTACAGCCTTGGCAAGAGCCTGTGGATCTCGCCCATTGCTCTGTCCTGAAACGTGGCTTCCTTCAGCACTGTAAGAGAAGGGTTAATAAACACAAGCATAAACCTTGTGTATTTATTAATTTAGTGATTTTGAAGAATATTACATGTTGTAGAAAATTCCAAAAATACTAGAAAAAAGAAACTGGTATAGCAAACTTTGTGTCTATCATTTAGTTTTAATATGGCTAATTTTACTTTGGCTCTTTGATTTTCTCAGGATTAATTAGAAACAAATCCCAGACACCATATCATTTTTGTCTTACACACACACACACACACACACACACACACACACACACACACACACACACACACACACCACCTGCATGCCTGGTGCCATGGATCCCCTGGAACTGGAATAACAGACAGTTGTGAGCTACCATGTAGGTGCTAGGAATTGAACCCGAGTCCTAGGGCCTAGGGGAGCAGTCAGTGCTCCCAACTGCTGAGCCATCGATTTCTTCAGCCCCAGATCATTCTATTATCTGTAAGTTCACACAGTATTTTTAGGAGAAATTAGTTGTCATACTTTTTACACAGTGCACTGGCTGTCTGATAGCCTGTGAAGCTTTAATTCTGAATGGCAAGACTTTAGGCTGACAGAGGTATTTACATAAGAGGAACTGTATAGAAGCGGCCTAAGGAAATCAGCCTGAACGTGGTCTGCTTTGAGAAGCCCCACTCTTTATGTGCTTTCATATTACCTGTCATGTTCCTTGTCCACAAGGTGATATCTGGCTCTGAAGGCCACCAGGTGAGCATAATACGCTGGTGCAGGGATAGAAACAGATCTTGTACAGCGTACGTAGGTGTGACAGAGCTGGTAAGTCAGCAGCTGAAGTTCATCTGCAGTGAAACAGTTGTCATCCCACAAGACATGATAGTGTGAAGGACGGCTGGTTCCCTATGGAGAAGAAATAGTATATTTATTAATTTCTAAACTTCTTTTATCTTTAAAATTTTTTTCATTGGTGAGTTGGCAAGATGGCTCACTGGCTAAGTGTTTGCTGCACAGCCTGGTAACCTGAGTTTGATTCTTAGATCCCAGGTAAAGGTAGACGGAGAGAACAGAATCTACAAAGCTGTCATCTGACCTCCCCATCTGTGCAATGGCATGAACACCTTGCTGCCATATTAATACTCACATCCACACTTTTCATCGGTGTACATTCACTGTACACGTAGTATCATCATGAGGATGCTAACTTGTACCCTTCCCTTTCTCTCTGTCATCTCTAGACACTTCCACATCTACTTCATGTCATTACACTTGGGATTTTACATAGCTATATAAAAGCTAAAAACTTTTTACTTATCATCATTTTATTTTATGTGTATGGGTGTTTCACCTGCTTGTATGCCTGTGTACCATGTGCATGATGGATGGGTGCTTGTGGATCCTCTAGAGCTGGAGTTACCGTTGGGTGTTAGTCACCATGTGAGTGCTGGGAATAGAACCCAGGTCCTCTGCAAGAGCAGCTAGTGCTCATAACCCATAAGCCATCTTTCCAACCTCTCCACATAAAATCTAAGACCTATAGATGAGAAAAGGTACAAGTAGCTTTTTCTCCAAAATTTAATTTGTTTAACACAAGTATTTCCAGTTACATCTATTTTCATATAAATAATATGACTTTTCTTTATGGTTGAGAAAAATTCCATTGTGTATATATATACATTCCAGATTTTCTTCCCATTCCATTGATGGACACCTAGGCTAGTTCCATAACTCAGCTATTGTAAATAGAGCTGCAGTAAACACTGGTGTCTAAGTGTCTCTGGTACATTGATGTGGAGTCCTGTGAATAAATGCCCAGGAGTGGTAGAACTGAGTGGTAGTTTTATTTTTAATTTTTTTTTTCAGGATCCTTCACACACTGATTTCCATTCAAGATCTTGAATGCATCAGGCACAGGACTGAGCCACATCCCTGCCTATATTTTACTTATTTTTGGTTGAAACAAGGGTGTGCTATGTAGCTTGGGCTGGCCTTGAATTCAGATGATCCTTCTGCCTCATCCTCCATGTACTAGGATTGTAAGTATGTAGTATCATGCTTGGCTTTTAGCTTTTATAATGTTTATATCACAGTTAGAAACTACTGGGGTTTTAGTTTTAGCTAGTAAAAACTGAGACTCATTTTTATTAAAAAATTCTTTACAAAGATTTACTTTTTATTTTATGTGTGTTTTGCTTGCCTGTGTATCTGTGCACCACAGCTGTAAGCTTCAATATGGGCCCTGGGAATTGAAGTGTGGTCTTATGAGAAGAGCATCTGTGCCCTTAACCATCAAGCCAACTTTCCAGCTTCCTCATTAAAAGTTTTAAATTACATTTGTTTGTGTGTGTGCATGTTTAAGTCAGAGAAAAACTTCTGAGAATCAGTTTTCTCCTTCTAACTCAAGAGCCTTACTTACCTGCTAAGCCATCTTGCAGGCCCAACAATACTTTATTTTTTTCATATCAGTGGTAAAATTCTTGAGCTGGGCTTGCTGGTGCAAGCCCAAGTAGGTCATACAACAAATTCAAGGCCAGCCTGGACAAATTACTGAGTGTTTGCCTTTAAATAAAAAGTAAAAGTAGGCTTATGGTTGCCAGGTAGAGCACTTGTCTAACATATGAAAGACCCTACAAAAACCTGATAAAAGTGGCAAGTAACGTTTAGTCAGTGCAAACTAGAACAGAAGCTTCAAACTGATGTCCCAAAGGTTTCTGGGTAAAGCATTTCTGGTTTGAAGATGTATAATGACTATTTTCATAGCAATGGACCCAAAGTTCTAAAAAACAAACAACCAACCAACCAAACAAAACTGGTCAAACCAGTATTTCTAAAACTTATCAACAAAGAACCTTTGTTTTCCTCTGAAATTCAAGGCCAGCCTGGTCTACAGAGTGAATTCCAGGACAGCCAGGGATACACAGAGAAACGCTGTCTTGTAAAACCAAACCAAACAAACAAAACAAAGGAAAAAAATTAAAAGCTGTAAAGAAAAAAAAAAAAAGCCAACTTATCTATACAGGATGAAATATCAGAATAATATTAAGTCTCTTGCAAGGTTCCCTAAAAGCCAAGAAAGCACAGAGTATGTTTCAAGCCTTAAGTAAATAATAGCCAACCAAGGTATTCAGAAAAACTATCATTTAAAATTGATTTTTAAGTAGAAGATCTTTCAAGGCAAGTACAAAAGCAAGGGCACTGAGCCCACACTACAGAAGATACTTAAAGGAATCCTATGTATGCACAAAGGAAGAAGGCATCAATCAGAGCACAAGGGAAAATACATTTCATTACAACAACAAAAGAAAGCTGGGAAGGAATCTAACATGTCCAGTACAGTAACCCAGCCAACTCCTAAAGTAATAGAGAAGTAATGACAAACGATAAACCAGTAGAAGACAAGCAACAAGGTCATATCAATCAGTAAATATCTCCCAGTGATAACCTTAAGAATAAATGACCTCAGCTCACCAATAAAGAGACCTGAACAGATGGCTCAGTGCTTAAAAGTACTTATTGGCCTACCAGAGAACCTGAGTTTGATTCCCAGCACCCATGTTAGGCAGCTCACACTGTGTCTAATCCAGCTCTAGAGGATCTGACACCCTTTGATCTCCAAGTAATTATATATATTTTAAAGAGGAATAGTGTCGTCAAAAGTTCCTGGCTCAGCCTAGCCCCATGGTTCCAACCCTTAGTCCCTTAGTCCCAAAGACTCACACAAAAGCTTATACTAATTACAAGCTGGTTGCCCTATGGCTCAGGCATATACTATCTAACTCTTATACTTTAAGTTAACCCATATTGCTATTTATATTCAACCATGTGACTTGGTACCTTTTTGCTCAGTGCAGCCTTCTCATGCCCCACCCCCCACGTCTCCTGCGTTTCCTGCTCTGCTCTTCCACTACCTAGAATTCCCCTTCTCTGATTGCCCCATCTCTATTTCTTGTCTAGCTACTTGACTAATCAGCATTTTATTAGACAAATATTTACGGTGTACAAAAGCATAATCCCATAGCAAAATAGATTGGATGGCTAGATTAAAAGCCATACATACCTAGAACTAGCAAAATGGCTCAGCAGATAAAGGTGATTGCTGCCAAGCCTGATGACCCAAGTTCAAGCCCCAGAACCCACAAGATAGGAAAGAACTGATTTCTCCATTTCATACTATTACATACACATAATGGCATGTGAGCCATGACACATGGCATATGTAATAAATAAATAAAATGTAAAAAAAAAATCAACCTGAAACTAGATCCCTCTGTTGTCTCCAAGAGACATATCTCATTTGTAAAGATACTAACAGAGTTCAGAGTCAAAAGATGAAAGACAAGTGAACACAAGATAAAGAAACTGGCATAGTGATTTTGATGTCTAATAAATTAGACTTCAAGTGAATTTTACTTTGTTTTTATTTTATTTTATTTATTTATTTTCAGATAGGATCTCACTATGCAGCCCTGGCTGGCCTGAAACCCACAGAGATCCACTTGCCTTTGCCTCGTGAGTGCTTGTGTGTGTCTTAACCAAGCTAATGAAATTTAAAGAGTTTAAAAAGGATAAAACATTTTTTTTAAATAAAAATGTCATTTTTATAGGACTAATTCATCAAGAAGATATAAAATATGTACCAAGCCTTAGAGTTCCCAACTCCATAAAATAAACACAATGGACATAAGATATCAGTAGGTCTGATAAAATAACAGTGAATAATTCAGTACTTCTTTCTCCTCCAGACAGATCATCCAAACCACAAATCAATGAAAATCTCAGAGTTGAAGTATACTGTATCAAAAACTTAATAGGAATATACAAAAAATTTCACCCAAAATATACAGAACACACACTCTTCCAAGTGGCCCATAGAACAATCTCTAAAACAGATCACAAAAATTTGAAATAATTTCTTCTATCTTTTTAGATCATAGAGCAACAAAACTAGAAATCATCTCAAGAAAAACCATAGACAGGACACAAATGCCCAGGAACTGAACAATGCCTACTTGAACGATCAGCAGTTCATTGAAGAAATCAGGGCAGGAATTTCAGTTACTTATTTTATGTTGCATGCATGAGAGTTTTGCCTGTGTGTATATATATATATATATATATATATATATATATATATATATATATATATGTATGTATGTATGTATGTATGTATGTATGTATGTATGTATGTTATGTATGTATGTATGTATGTATGTATGTGTACTGTGTGTATAACCTGGTGCTCTCAGAGGTCAGAACCGAAATCATGGATGGTTATGAACTACCACATGGATGCTGGGAACTGAATCTGGGTCCTCTGCAATAACAGTAAGTGCTCTAAACTACTGAGCCATCTTTCTAGCCTCCAGGGCAGAAATTTTAAAAAATAATTTATTTAATTTTTTAATTTTATGTGTATTGGTGTGAGAGTGTCAGATCCTCTGAGACTGGAGTTACAGACAATTGTGAGTTGCCATGTGGGTGCTGGGAATTGAATCCGAGTCTTTTGGAAGCTATTAACCACTGAGCTATCTCTCCAGTCCCAGAAAAATTTAGATTCCTAGAATCAAATGTAAATGAAAGCATACATTACCAGAACCTTTGGGATTCATGAAAGCACTAGTAAGAGAAAAGTTTATAAATGTTTACATTTAAGTCAGTGAAAACTTTATGACCTGTACACACTAGAAGATGAAAATACCTTCATGCTCATGGTCAGACTACGGCAGAATCCAACTGTAAAAATGACTATCTCACTGAAACTAATGTATACACTTAGTGAAATTTCTATAACAATTTCAATGGTATTCTTCACAGAATTATGAAAAACAATCCTAAAGTTCACTGAAGCACAAAAGGTCCCTAATACAAAGCAACCCTTAACAGAAACAGCAAAGCTGGAGGTACCACAATCTGATCTCAAATTATACCACAGAGCCACAGTATTAAAACCAGAATGATACTGGTATAAAACTGGACATGTAGAAAGAGACCTAGAATAGCTACAGCCATCTAGTTTTTGACAAAGGTGTTAAAAAAAAAAAAAACCCACTTTGAAAATGCCTTTTAAGCAAACGATGCTGGGAAAACTGGATGTCCACATGCTAGGTAAGGGGACTCTTGCCCTTCTCCCCCATTCCCTCTGCCTTGCTAAAAACAGCTGACTACATTCTTAAAGCTAGCCTCAAGGACTGTTCCCTTATTTGGCCATTTCCTCCTCCTGAGGCTGACTACCAAGGTCCAGCTATCAAAGTATTGAAGTCTAGCAATCAAAAGCCCCCTTTGGCTCACTAATAAATACGTCCAATTAAAATTAAATATCTCATCCTAACTGTGATTTCCCCCTTTACCTTTATAAACCACCATTTCCTATGGGCCACATCTGTGGTCTATCTATCCAGAGGTGGTCCTTTGTCCTTCTTGGGATAGCTACCCCGTCCCCCTCTCCCCTGTTCCCTCTCCTTCATCTCCTATTTCCCTGCCCTCTGTCCCTCTAAGGCAAATAAATTTCCTTTGTGCTGAGAACTTTGTCTTAGGAGCTGATACACTTCCCTACACCAGACATGCACACCTGTAACCTTGGCACTGATCACTGGGGCTTGCTGGCTGCAAGCCCCACATTCAATGAGAGATTCTGCCTCAAAAAGAATAAGGGGAGAATGATAGAGGGCTTCCTTGGGCCTCTGTAGATGAACATAGGTGCATAAGCCAGCACACAATCTTATATGCTTCATACACACACATATAAATAAGTAAACTTTTATTAAGTTTCACATTAAATTAATGTCAAATGTAGGAAGGCTCATTCTATTAAGCTAATCCTGCTATAAAATATCATAAAAATATTTCCCTCTCAAAGTAAGGAAAGGAAGAAATTAGCTTACTAAAGTTACATGTGGAAATAGCTAGGAAACCAGAGAGAGAGAGAGTATAACTTCTCTTTTTGCTTAGGCTCTAAAAAAAAAGAAAAACAAAAAAACAAAAAAACACATAAGTATTAAAGTTCTAGGGGCTGGAGGGATGGCTCAGTGGTAAGAGCACTTGCTACTCTTCCGAAGGACGGGAGTTCAGTTCCCAGCACCCACACAGCAGCTCACAACTGTCTGTAACTACAGTTAAGGGGAATCTGACACCTTCACACATAAAATAAAAAAATAAAAAGAATTGAAGTTGTACTGAGGCCATCTGACCCAGGAGTGGCTTACCTGTATCCCAGCATGGCTGCAGAGATAGAAGTCAAACTCATATGGGTGAGTAATGTCAGTGTCAACCGTGGTTCCAGCTGGGATGTTGCCACTTCTCCCAACCTAGATGTTTTTGGATCAAATTTTAAATCAACAAGACAAAAGTTAAAAAAAAGTATCAGAAAGCACATTAAATGTTCAGATACATACATCTTACTACTTTTAGCCTGAAATATTACTTAAGAACTATAAATATAGATCTTAGTCTTAGTTCCTAGTCTTTTAAATAATTATTTTATTATTTTGAGTGTATAGGCGTTTTGTTTGCATGAACATGTGTATACAGCACCCATGAAGGTCTGAGAGGGTGTCGGATTCCCTGGAACTGGAGTTACAAACGGTTGTGAGCTACTATGTGGGTGCTGGGAATTGAAACCAGGTTATCTTTAAGAGCAGCCAATGCTCTTAAGCCCTGAATCATCCCTCCAAACCTCTATTATTTTTAATTGTTTTTAGAGACAGTTTCATATAGCCCAAGTGGGCCTTGAACTCATTACATAGCCGAGGTTTATGTGCTGCTGGGGAATGAACCCCAGGCTTCCTGCATGCTAGGCAAGTGCTCTACCAACTGATCCACATCCTAGTTCCCCTAGTTTCCGTTCTTCCTTCCTTCCTTCCTTCCTTCCTTCCTTCCTTCCTTCCTTCCTTCCTTCCTTCCTTCCTTCCTTTGTCTCTTGTTTATTTATTTACTTTGTGTGTATGAGTGTTTTGCCTACATGCATGTCTTCGTGTGTGTCTGGTGTCCACAGAGGTTAGAAGAGGGCATTGGATCCCTTGAAACTGGAATTGTGAATGGTTGTGAGCCACCATCTAGGTGCTGGGAATCAAACCCAGGTCCTCTGCAAGAACAGCCCATGCTCTTAACCACTGAGCCATCTCTCCTTTTCTTTTCTTTTCTCTTTCCTTCCCTCCCATGGCTTCTTAGTGTAGCCCTGGCTGTCCTGAAACTCACTCTAGATCAGGCTGGCCTTGAACTCAGGGATTCACCTCTGTCTCCTGAGTGATGGAATTAATGATGTATACCACCACCTCGTGTCTCCACATATTTCCTGATGTGAATGCTGGTGAATAAGAAGGAGCTATACAGTCTTTACTGCTTGGAGGGTAATGGTGAAAACACTTAAGCGCATCTGACATTTATGGTATATGTGTATTATGACTTTTCTTGAAATACAACTGTGTGAGATTACTTTTTCCTTGGAGAATACTATATCAACAAGAAGAAATCTTGGTAACATCACCAAAAGTCAGCATTTATTAGCTATGTCAGGTATTTTTTAAGATGTGTTTTATTTATTGGTGTCTGTATGGAAGGATGTACATTTGTGCAGCTAGCTGCTCACTGGGGTCCCCTGGAGTTGAAGTTTTAGAGCAGCTGGTGCCCTTAACTGCCGAGCCATCTCTCCAGCCCTGGACTAACAGGCAGTCCTGTAAATAAGGTCTATTTAGGGAAGCCAAGGCTCGGGAATATAAACCAACTGCCTACTAGTAGACAATGAGGGCAGAGCTGGGATTAAAATATGAAATGATTATAAAAGATCAATCTTTTTATTTCATAATGTCAGCTTCAATATTTTGTAGGATATTTTCTGTGATGAACTAGATGTTTAATGTTGAAAAGCTTTTTTTTAGACAGGATCTTATTATATAGTTCATCTTGGCTTGGAATTTGCTATGCAGACCAGGGTGGCCTCACACTCACAGAGATACACATATCTCTGACTCCCAAGTGCTGGGATTAAAGCTGAGCATTGGTGTCACACGCCTTTAATCCCAGGAGGCAAAGGAGAATCCTAGATCTCAGTGAGTTTGAGACCAGCCTGATCTACAAAACAAGTTCCAGGACAGCCAGGAGTGCTGTACAGAGAAACTCTGTCTTGAAAAACAAAAATCACAAAACACTAATGCACACAAAATAAAAATAAAATAAATTAAAAAAAGAAGGAGCTGGAGAGATGTCTCAGTGGTTAAGAGCAGTGACTGCTCTTCTAGAGGACCCAGGTTCAATTTCCAGAACCTACATAGTAGCTCACAACTGTCTGTAATCATCTTGAGAAGTCATTTAAAGTTATAGCTTCTTCATATGCAAGATAGGGATGATAATAAAAATAGACATTATATATAATATGTACTAGTATATATAATAATTATTGCATAGTGTTTAGGAAGATTAAATCAGTTAAACAAAATGTAGTTAGGTTGGGTATACAGCTCAGTGTATATAGCCTAGTATATGTGAGGACCTGCGTATAATTTCCAACATCACAAAAGAACAGGAGGAGAGGAAGAAAGAAGGAAAAAGAAACAGAGACAGGAAAGGAGAGAGGGAAGGAGGGACAGGGACAAAAGTGAGAATGGGATATGGGAAGGCTGATGGAGGGGCAGGAGCTTGGCTTAGAGCAGTAGGACAGATATAAAATTACCCTTTCTGTTCTGTCAGCACAAAACAACCGTGTGTGATGTCTCTTCTGAACTACGATGTAGGTTATTCCAGGTTGATAGTCTTTTTCCAGACTGATACAGGCTTCTCGAATTGCCAGTAGCTCGTAGTATAATACCTAGAGAAGATACAGAAAGACTGAGTATAGCCAGCTGTTTCTTTTACATATTCCAAAGTAAGATAATGGTTTAACTTCATGGCTTCTTTTATTTTTAAAGATCAATTTTTATTCATTCATTTACCTTTGTTTTTTCAAGACAATATTTCTCTGTGTAGCCCTGGCTGTTCTAGAACTTACTCTTAACCAGGTTGGCCCTAAACCTGCCTCTGCCTCCTGAATGCTGGGATTAAAGATATATGCTATCATCGCCTGGATAGTTCAATTTTACTTTAAGTCTTGTGTATGTGTGTGGGTGTGAGTTTGTGCACTTGACTACAGGTGCCCTGGATGCCAGAAGAGGCATCAGATCCCATGATTGTAGTAAGCCATATGATGTTGCTAGGAGCCAAGCTCAGGTCCTTTGCAAGAGCAGCGAAGTCTCTAAGCCACCTCTCTAGTCCTGCCTCAAGACTTCTTAGCATCACTTACTTTATAGCTCAATATGCTTCTCCATTTTATTTTAACTATGAGCAGAGCAATGAAAGCTCACAGATCCATAGGAACATTTTAAAAAGGAAAATCTACTGACCCATCAGCTTTGATTTTGTGAACTTTTAATTAAAGGTGTTCACCTTCAGAACTAGATATCACATCATTAACATAGTATTTGGTTTACTTATGGTCTACATATATTTCAGACAACTAACCTGTCTAAACTGTCCTTCTGAAACACCATCCCGGTAAAAGATAATGCGAGTAGGTTTGAATCGGGTTGACTTATAAAATTGGATGAGCAGCTCCCGGACCATGGAGGCCAAGTCATGGATGATTTCCTGCCGAGGTCTCTGAACTCGTACCGTGGCACAGTATCTGCTTGGATGGGCATCCATACTACCTACAACCTAGGATGGAAAATAATAAAATAATAAAAACTAAACTGTCTTCATTTACAGCTGCATCTTACCGTAGTCTGTTTATCATTATTTACTTCAAAAGTAACAGAAACTAGACAATCCTCAGTAAAGAACAGAATAAAAGACTAGAATAGTGTCAAAAACAATTAGGCAACATTTTTTTCCCACTTTCATGTGTGTCATGTGCATGTGTGCAAATGCATATTTTGTATGTATAGGCTGCCCCTACATGTGAGTGTGTATACGTGAAGAGGCAGAGGTTGCATAGTTGTAGAAAGAACAAGCAGGAAAAATTACAATAGCTATAGGAGATTTAAGGAAGTTAACAGATTTAATAGGTATATTATATGGAACTTGTACCCCTAAAACCAGAATGACTGACCTTGTCAAAAACTCTCAAACCCAAAGGGCAATAATGAAAGTTGGCTACAAGAAAATCATTAAAGAATTGCAAATATTAAACACTACCCCCTCCCAAAAAAAACCCCCAAAATCTCAAAACACAATCAGGGGCTGGAGAGATGACTCAGCAGTTAAGAGCACTGGCTGCTCATGCAGAAGACCTTGGTTCAGTTTCAAGCACCCACATGGTGGCTCACAACTGTCTGTTAACTTCAATTTCAGGAGACCAAATTCCCTCTGACCTCCATGAGGACTGCGCACATGTGGTGCACAGACACACATGTTGGAAAAAACACTCATATACATAAAAATAAAAATAAAAAAATCTAAAAGAGGAAAACAAATCATTCGAGCAAAAAATGGGCCAGTAAAGTGAACACAGTTCTGGAGAGAAAAAATAAAGGGCCAGAGAGATACTTCAGCAGGCAAAGGCATCTGCAGCCAAGCCCAGAGCCTGGATTTGATCTCTGGGATCTACATGGTAGAAGGAGAATTAACTCCTGCACATTGTCCTTTATCTCCACATGCATGCTGCAGCACAAATAAATGTAATAATACAGAGGGAATACAAATGGCAAACCAACAAACTTGGAAAAGGGTTCAATATCCTTAACCTTAACCATCTCACCCAGTCAGAATGACTATCACTGCAAACAAATGACAACTAATGCCGGCCAGAGTGTGTTAAAGGTGGAACCTTACTCACACCTGAGCAACTGCAATTGAAATTAGGAGACAGGCTTCCCAAAATACTGAAAACAGAACTACCATATGACTTAGTTGGGTACACAACTTGGGTACACCTGAAAAACTTAGTCAGCACAGACCAGGAAGATACTTGTGCTGTTTATATCTGCACTATTCACAATAGCTAGGAAACCATACCAGCTTAGACATCTATTAGCAGATGAATGCATAAAAAAAATGGGTGTGGAGGTGGGGAGGGGAGGGCAGTACTATGGATTAAGGTGGGCTGCAGGGATGGAACTCAAGATTGTCAGGATTGGAGCAAGAAGACAGCCAACTTCTGCAAGTTATCTTCTGACCTCTTGATTTCCATATACATATCCCAAAATAAATAAATAAGAAAATGTGGTACATCTACATACGTGAAATTTTGTGCAGATATAAAAAAAAAATGATGCTCAGAAAATAGATACAATGGAAATCATTATGTCATTATGTTAAGTAAAATAAGCCAGTCTTAGAAAGACAGATGCCACATGTTCTCTCTCACACACGAAACTTAAGTTTTATTTTATATATATCTCATTTACACACGGGAACTAATTGGGAGAATACAGGGCTCAGCTAGAGACTGCAAAGGGCCTGTGGCCTTCTCTCTGAGGAGAAAAGTGACTGAGAACAAGAACACTAGCACATCTGTAGACTGAGAACAAGAACACTAGCACATCTGTAGACTGAAAACAAGAACACTAGCACATCTGTAGACTGAGAACAAGAACACTGGCACATCTGTAGACTGAGAACAAGAACACTGGCACATCTGTAGACTGAGAACAAGAACACTGGCACATCTGTAGACTGAGAACAAGAACACTGGCACATCTGTAGACTGAGAACAAGAACACTGGCACATCTGTAGACTGAGAACAAGAACACTGGCACATCTGTAGACTGAGAACAAGAACACTGGCACATCTGTAGACTGAGAACAAGAACACTGGCACATCTGTAGACTGAGAACAAGAACACTGGCACATCTGTAGACTGAGAACAAGAACACTGGCACATCTGTAGACTGAGAACAAGAACACTGGCACATCTGTAGACTGAGAACAAGAATACTAGCACATCTGTATGAAGAAACCATGATGAAATATTGGTATGCTAACCCAAAAGATTAATAAAAAGAAAATATCAAATATCAAATTTTGAAATGTGGAAACCAAAGTGTTGCTATTAGTGTGGACTTCCCATACAACAGACTTGTCTTGTGAAACTCACAGCAGCAATGGAGGGCTTCTTCCCATCCCCAGCAGGTGGGTGAGTGACATCTGCGCCCAGGAAGATCACTGGTTGCTGGAACACAGAAGGTCTTAAAAACACATTTTTAAAAGGGTTAGACAGCTCATACACTTCATCTGTTTCACATGATTGCAATATAACTGCAAGCCACTGACAATCCAGAGGATGTGATGCCCTCTACAGATACTAGATGCTTCACAGATCTCAACTGCTGAGCAAACTCTTCTTTTGTTTGTTTTTCAAGACAGAGTTTCTCTGTGTAGCCCTGGGTGTCCTGGAATTCACTCTGTAGACCAGGCTGGCTTTGAACTCAGAGATCCACCTGCCTTTGCCCCCTGAGTCCTGGGATTAAAGTTGTGCACCACCACACCCACCTTACAAACTCTTAATTCATGAATGTCTGATATGTTAAATCTGACATCTTGTGAGAACTTTCATGTTTTAAACAATGGTCCTGTGGATGCAAAAGACAATTGGTGCTAACAATCTCTGTAATGTGGACAAAAATGATATATTTTTTAATAGCATGCCATTACATTTAATCATTTAAGAAATCTACTTACATTTTAAGTCTATGAGTCTTAAGGACAAAAAGAATCAGCAAGCCTTTGACTTTCAGTTTTACTCTATTTTATACTTTTAGGCAGGGATTATAGGCATCTACTATTTCCTGGTCCAAAGAATAAAATTTGAGTATATATTCAATAATCATAAAGTCCTAGCATTTCCTTATATTTTAAAACTTCATCCTTTAAAATGGAAAGGACTGGGGCTGATGGCTCACATGGTGGCTCACATCTCCGAAATTCCAGTCCTGGAGATCCAATACTTCTCGCTGGCCTCCACAGGTACTGCATGCACATACATGTGCATAGAGATACATTTAAAATAAAGGTTAAAAATATCTGTAAAAATATTGACTATTTCTTAACTCTTGAACATGTTGGCTAAATTCTCTACCTCATTTATGAAACTCATCTCCTGTTTGACAAGACAGAGTCTTACTATATAGCCTTGGCTGTTCTGGAACTCACTATATAGCCCAGCTAGCCTTAAACTCACAGACATCCACCTGCCTCTGCCTCCTGAGTGCCAGGGTGAAAGGCATGTGTTTAACCACTGAGTTATGTGTCCAGCTCCAACATCCTCTTAGCCTTGTTAATTCATCAATACAGTTCACAGGAAGAACTGTGATTGCCTCTACTATCTGATTGTAGTTAGTTGGCCTATGGAGAAAAACAAAGAATGAAATAGAATATCTTACCTTTGATGAGGTACAAGAATATTATTGATTCCTCCAAGTTTAACATTGATCTTTAGGCACAGGTTTGAGAGAGTTTGAGGAGATGTTTTTATCACATTCTTGACTTGCACACACTGTGTGGCCATACCCAAAAGTGTATCTCCAACACGTTTCACCTCCGCTATGGAACAAATGCAAAGAAGACACATGAAAATGAACTCACTCACTGACAATAACACTGTGAAGGAAACCCTGGAATACATCATGATATATTATGGGGCACCTGAAATTATATCAACACTAAAATAATTAAGATGCAGAAGAATGGGGTGGGATACAGAAGGATCTCGAATTCACTGCATGCATATATTAAATTATGAAAGAATAAATTAAAGTATTATATTAAAAAGATTCAGAGGAACTCTGTAGCTAAAAACTATTAGTAACTAATCTTACAGAGACTTGAGTTTGGCTTCTACCATTCACATCAGGTAGCTCACAACACGGGTAAATCCAGCTCCAGCAAATTGTACACCTCTGGACTCGATGACCACCAGTACTTACATGCATATACCCCTCTTTCAAACACATTTTCAACAGCTTTCTTTTTTTGATGGTTTTCTCTCCTGCTTAAGCTTTTCTTTAATTCCTTTTCACAAGTTGGAAGCTTAGCTGGGTGGGATCTTGCCATGAGGTCACCACTCCCTTTATTCCATGTAGCATCAGGTTTTTCTTTAAACTTATCACCTTAATTAACACTGGACTCAGCTACAGCAACACATTCTCCTCAAACTGTACGTTTTGTGTTTTTACTTTCTTAGCTTGCTCAATCTGTGTAAGAATGACCACTAATAACCAAGTGACACAGTCAATATTAGGGTGTATTGAAATTTTCTCTGCCAGTGCCATTAATGGAAAACTCTCCAGTTCAGCTTCAGGCAGATTTTTTTTGGACAAAGGCAAAATGCAGTCACATTCTTTACCAAAATATCAGAATGGTCTCCAGACCACTTACTATTCTTCTTCTCTAAAATTTCTTGGGCTCGCCCTGTAGGCAGACTTTTCCAGGAGTAGCTTCCAAATTACCACATAGAGGCTTATATTAATCGTAAATACTTGGCCAATAGTTTAGGCTTGTTACTAACTAGCTCTTACAATTTAACCATTTCTATTAATCTATGTGCTGTCCTGAGGCCTGTGGCTTTGACCTCTATCCCATTTTGTGTCTGCCGTGTTCTTCCTCTGGCTGGTGATCCTCTGACTCTGTCCTTCCTCACCCCATCATTCCATTCTCAGTTTGGCTTTCGCACCTAATTTTATCCTGATCAGCTATTGGCCAGTCAGCTTGCTTATTAAACCAATCATATTCATATTCACATATTGTACAGCAGGATTATTCCACAGCAGCCCCCACAATTAATATCACACTCAGCACTGTCTTCTACACTCCTACTAACACGGCCCATTAAGCTCCACTTAAAGTATTCAGCTGCTTTCCTAATACAAAATCCAAAGTCCACATTCTACCAACAAGCAGCATGGTCAGGTTGTCACAGCAATACTTAGCTCCACGATACCAACTTCTGTCTTGGTCAGCATACTATTGTGTAAAGACATCATGGCCATAGCAACTTTTATAAGAGCAAGCCTTAAATTGGGGCTTGCTTATAGTTTAGTTTTTACTTTTTTTTTTTTTTTTTTTT
Source organism: Phyllotis vaccarum (assembly GCA_033318265.1). Taxonomy (NCBI): domain Eukaryota; kingdom Metazoa; phylum Chordata; class Mammalia; order Rodentia; family Cricetidae; genus Phyllotis; species Phyllotis vaccarum. The sequence continues at coordinate 41,449,698 of JARWLC010000003.1, forward strand.
TTAAGACAGACTTTCTCTGTGTAACAGCCCTGCTTATCCTGGAACTCACTCTGTAAATCAAACTGGCCTTGAATTCACAGAGATCTGCTTACCTCTCTCTGCCTTCAGAGAGCTGGAATTAAAGGCATGTGCCACCATGCCTGGCTAGTTTAGTCCATTATTATGATAATGGGAAGCATGGTGCTGTTAGGTAGACATGTGGCTGACAGTTCCATATGCAGCAGGAAGAGTAAAGACCCTGGGCCTGGCACGAGCTTTTAAAACCTCAAAGTCCACCCCAGTGAAACATTTCCTCCAACAAGGCCACACCTCCTAATCCTACTCAAGGAGTGCCACTCCTTGATGACTAATCATTCAAATTTTTGAGCCTATGGGAAGCACTCTTATTCAAACCATGACAAGTAATTTAAGGGTTTTTTGTTGTTGTTGTTATTTATTCATTTATTTACTTATTTGTTTATTTAGAAAGTTTCTCTGCATAGCCTTAGTTGTCCTGGAACTTGCTTTGTAGACCAGGCTAGCCTAGAACTCAGAGATCTGTTTGGCTCTGCCTCCCAAATACTGGAATTAAAGGCACGTACTAACATGTCTTGATATGGGACTATGTTCTTGTATATTGTAAATATCTGTCCCTCCTATTGGTTTAATAATATGCTGATTGGCCAGAAGGAAGACAGGAAGTATGGGTGGGGCTACCAGACTAAGAAAACTCTGGAAGAGGAAGAGCAGAGCAGAGATGCCAGGGAGATGCAAAGGAAAGAAGATGAGAATGCTGCTCTGAGAAATGTGCTGAGTCACATGGCTAATCATGGGTTAGTCTAAGAGTAAGAGTTCACACATAATATGCCTGAGCCACAGGCCAAACAGCTTGTAGTATATATAAGACTTTATGTGATTATTTGGGACTGTGGGTCCAGACCTCAGAGATAGGCTAAGCCAGAAACTTTTGACTACAATGTGTGGTGTGGCTATAGGTTTTTGTTATTTCAAACAATGCTATGAATTAATATTTATCTTTTTGTTTCATTTTATCTTCAGAGTACATTTCTGTAGGTAAAATTCAAGATTATGGGTGTGTGTATATGTGTCTAAAACATCTTTATAGATCTTGACAAACTGTATTTCCAAGAAGTTCATTCACTTAACAATAAAAAGTCCAAAAGGCATTTATTTATAAATTTGGTGTGTGTATGTGTGTGTGCATGTGAATACCATGTGTGTTCCTGGGATCAAACTCAGGCCAATAGGCTTGGTGGTATGACCTTACCCACTGAGCCATCTTGCCATCGCTCCACAAAAATTTCAGTAAACAGTTAATGCCTAATACTAGTGTTATAAAAAGCATAGCATATGAGTCAACAGATATTGTTCCTGTCTCTGTTTACTGTCTACTTGATAAAAGGCTCAAATGTGAATACAAATGTGAAAACATTTCTAAGGTTCTGTATAAGACAGTACGAAAGAATTTGATTTGTCAGGGAGATCAGGAAAAGCTTTTGTTAAAATTCAGATGAAAAATTTGCATTTATTCTTGATGAAGTGCAGAAAGTGGAGTATGAGAAGCAACACAAGCAGAGGGAGAAAATGAGTGGAGTCCCTGTGGAGATCACAATGAAGGCAGCAGTGAAAGCTTTTCAAACTGGGGCAGGAAGGTCATCGTTGATGCAGAATTTAAGACTTCTGCGGCTTTCTGACAGGTGCTGCTGCTCACCTTTGCCTCTTGATCACAGATGTCTGAACTGCTTAAACAACCATAAGGTTACATTCTGCCCAGAAGCTCTAGATATGTAACACCAGGTTTCAAACCTGTACAGGGACATTTCCATTCAGTTTTTACATTCTTCCTTATTGGTCTAGAAGCAAGAAGACATCTTTCAATATGCAATAAATAGCAGCATATTTATTGCATGAATTCTATTTGGAATTATTAATAAAAACCCAGAGCCAGATATTGGGGAAATCCTGAAATATCAGAGACAGAGGAATACAGTCAGTTCTCCCCGGCCAACTCCTCAGGTTGAAAAGTGTAGATTCTGCCCCCACAAATCCTCGTACGGAATCTCCCTCAGCTGAAAGGGAGCGTAGGCAAAGGGAAGAACTCTGCTTCCTCTCTCTCCCCCAACTATGTCACTTCTTTCTTCAACTTTCCTAGTGCTAGGATTAAAGGTGTGAACCACCACTGCCTGGCTTTGGCTTTGAACTCACAGAGACCTAAAGGCGTGCATTATCACTCTCTGACCTTCACAGCTTGGCTCTGTCCTCTGATTTTCAGATATGCTTTACTAAATATACAATATATCACCACATATATTCATACCAGGAAATATTAATTGGAGAAATAAATGACCTAGCAGTTCCCTGAGAAAATGTGAAGGAACCTTAAATGTATGTTGATAAGTGAAAGAAGCCTTTTAGAAAGACTGCATAGCCTGGAAGGCGGCGGTTCCCAGCACTGGGAGGCAGAGGCAGGCAGATGGTTGAGTTGAGACCAACCTGGTCTACAGAGTGAATTCCAGGACAGCCAGGGCTATACAGGGAAATTCTGTCTCAAAAAACAAAGAAAAGAAGGACGGAAAGATGAATACACACAACTGTGCAGAGCAAAGCTCTGCCTGGCTCTGATCCAAGGTCACATCTCATGATTCATTGGCAATTAGCAGGATGAGGCCATAGATCTTATTAACAACTTCTTGCTGGGAGTGGAATGTTTCTTCTCCGAGTGTCCTTGCTTTCCCACACTACTCCTCTCATAATCTCAACTACCTTTCCCTTCTGCAGCTGTAACTTTCTTTTCAAGGTTAGCAGCAAGAGTGATAACCAACCCCTGCACCCTATATATACTCAGTTCATTCTCTTAATAAATGGGGCTTGATCAGATCTCTTGTCCTCCCGCTCATTCCCACTCCTCTCCTGCAGGGTCTCCGCTGACTTTACCTGCAGGCCGAGACACACAACTACACACAAAATGGCTCCATTCTGTGGGAATATAGAAAAAGCAAAACCAGAGTGAGGGAAAGAGGGAAAAGGAGCAGAAGAGCTTAAGAATAGTGAAACTGTTCTGTAGGTACTGTAATAATGGATACATTTTGCCAGACATGCTGTTCAACATCATCATTAGTGTAAACTGTGGGCAATGTAGTGATACATTCATAATTAATAATTTAAAAATATGAAAGCTATTGCTTCAGTAAATGTACTGCATTAAGGAAAAAAGATTAGTGTCTACATAGAGAAATTATGCAAAGGGCAGATGGCATATGGGAACTCCCTAGACTGTTCAGTTTTTCTGTAAATCTAAACTCCTGATCATGAGGGGATGCACTTCCTCTAATACCAGCACTTAGGAGGTAAAAGCAGAAGGATAAGAAGTCCAGGTTATCTTCAGCTACATAGGGAGTTCAAGGCCAGCCTGGGCTAGAAACTCTGTCTTTAAAAAAAAAAAGCTTATAAGTTAATTAAAACAAAATAAAAGACTAAAAAAATTCCCTTTGTTGAATCATTAGGTTCAATTTTTTTTTCTTTTTAAAAAAGATTTATTTATTTTATGTATGTTGTGGAAATTTGATCCATCCAGTCAACAGTATTGGGGTGACAAGCCCTAGGGTGTGGTCTTATCTGTGTATGTGAACTGAGGAGAGGGGTTCAGTGCTTTTCCTTGGGTGGTCAGAGCAGGGCAGTTGAATGGAGGGCAGCTGGATTAGCAGCAGTGTTTGTTCTGTCTTGTGAGCATACCTATTGGTCTCTTCTATCTAATAAATTTTATCTAGCCCATTGAATTGGTGTCTCCCTTCATATGTACATTGGTGTGTTGTCTGCATGCACGTCTGTGTGAGGTGAGGGTGTTGGATCTCCTGGAACAGGATTACAGTTGTGAGCTGCCATGTGGGTGCTGGGAATTGAACCTGGGTCCTCTGGAAGAGCAGTCAGTGCTCTTAATCTCTGAGGCACCAGTTCAGCCTCCTCAGATTTTTTTACTAATATTTACTGTTCTCATTCGCTGTGTTCTATTGACATAAATTTTGTATATTAGTGACACACAAAAACTTAATTTTTATGTGGCCAAATGCAACAATTGTTTTTGTTATTTCTTCTATCTTTTTTTTTTTTTTAAACCAAGCACTTGCCTTGTGAGCTTCAGGCAGGCTCCTTCTGTCAGTTTTTTCTTTCTTTCTTTTTTTTTTTAAATTTATTTTTATTTTATACCTGTGTGTTTTGGCTGCATGGCTGTCTCTGCACCACATGTATACCTGATTCCCATGGAGATCAGAAGAGAGCATTAGATCTCCTGGAACTGAAGTTAGCTGCTGCGTGGGTGCTGGGAATTGAAAATGGGTTTTCTGAAAGTGATCTTAACTATCAAGCCATGATTCCTTTCTTCTTTTCTTCCTTCCTTCCTTGCTCTCCTTCCCCTCCCTCCCTTCTTTCCTTCCTTCTTTTTTTTGAGGGGGGCATACATAGGTGTTTGTGCATACGTGCATGTGTGTGTGCATTTGGATGTGGAGGCCAAAAGTCAATGTAAGATGTCTTCGTCAATCACTCTTCAGTTTGTTTTATGAGACAGGGTCTCTCGCTGAATGTGGAGCTCACCACTGGCTACTGGCTGGCCAGCAAGCCCAGAAACTCCTGTTTCTGTCTGTCTAGTGCAGGGATTATAGTGTGTGCTGCTGTGCCTGATGTTTCTATGTGGCTTCTTGAGGATCAAAATCAGGTCCTCATCCCTTACAGCAAGCACTTCACACTGATCAAAGTATCTCACTACCCTCACTTCTGTCATTTCTAAGGTGAAATTATTTTTACCACATTCAATGGCTTTATAAGCTATTTCCTCAATTTTTCTATGAATCAAGAAATTACATTTATTTTATTAATCTCAAAAACTTGAACTGTATATAGTCATAGGTTATTATAGTATCTCAGTTCAACAGGTGAAGTTCCAAGTTTACTACGATGAGGTAATGCAGCCAAATCACAGACGTAGTACAACTGGCAATATCTGAATATTGAGCATATATATAGTCTATCTCTAGAATCTGTGCTTTTAACCTACTACCTTATCCTGCTACTCAAATTATTCCAAGGCTATTTTATTATACAATTCTTCCCTTAACCATTGCTGTGATGTCTCTTGTAGGTTCTAAACTTAATTTCTTAAGAATTTCCTTTTCTACTATTTAGCGTACAGGCTTTGCCTTAAAATAATATGTGGCTTTAAATATATTTTAGTATTTGAAAATTTTAGGCTATTTAATTCTAAAAACAATGTTAAGCAGAAGTGTTGCACAAATCCTAATTGGCCTTATCATAAAAACCCTGCGCCAGATATTGAGGTTAATGGTGAAAGATCAGAGAGAAAAAAGCCACAGCTACTTCTCACCTCACCAACTCCTCAGCAGAAAGGGATAGACCCTGCCCCCATGAATCCTCAGACTGAATGCTCTCAGCTGAAATGGGAGGGGCTCGAACTCCTGTCTCTCCCACCTCACATCCCTTTCTGGCCTAGCCATATATCTCTTCTAGTCTCAGCTTTCCTAGTGCTGGGATTAAAGGTGTGTGCCACCACTGCCTGACCTGTATGGCTGACTCTGTGCTGCTTCTGCCCTCTGATCTTCTTGCAAGCTTTATATGTTAGATTACAAACAATATATCACCACACAGGAGAAGAAAAAAAATGCAGTATTTCTTTTCAGTGCTGGAGATCAAACTTAGGTCTGTCTGTGTGCATCTTAGGCCAGTGCTCTAGCAATAAGATAAACTCTCAGTCCTGAAAAATGCAGTTTTAAAATGTCCTTACCATATACAGGTGTCTTCCCTGGCAGGATGACAATAATGAGCTGCAGTCCTGAGTAGGTGTTCTTGAGATGTCGGAACATGGGCTCCACACTGTCTGCTCCTTGTGCATATTTGCAGAAGCATGGCTGGCCTTGGATAGGCATCCCTGCATCCTTGGAAATCTTTCGAAGCTGGTCCGTGAAACCTCTAAAGAAGGTGAAACCACAAAATAAAAAACCTTTGTCTAGTTATGAAACTGTACAAAACACTTAAATATGTATATGTAATATTAAGTTTTGAACTCATGGTCTGTGTGTATTTACTCTGCACTGAGCTATATCTCTAGCTCTAAACATACCGCATAGTCATGAAAAGTTTAAGAAAGAAATGGAAGCTGGGCATGGTGGTACACACATTTAACTTCAGCACTTGGAAGGCAGAGGCAATGAGTTTGAAGCCAGTCTGCTCTGCAAAGAGAATCCAGAGTAGCCAGGACTACACAGAAAAACTCTGTCTCAAAAAACCAAGAAGGAAAGAAAGGAAGAAAGAAAAGGAAGGAAATAAGGAGGGAAAGAGAAAGAGAAAGAAAGGGAGAAAGAACGAAGCGTAGATTGCTCTGTGTGCTTGCTCCAGATACAAAGGTTACCAGATTACTAATGTTAAAAGCAACAGAGAGACCTGCCACCTACAATAATCTCTCTAACTCTTTGGGGATCAAAATCAGGTCCTTATCACTTAAAGCAAGCACAAAGAGCTCCTAGTGGTTCTGGGAGACAAAGGCAGGAGACTCCTTGCGGCTTGCTGGCCAGGCAGTTTAACTGAATCAATGAATTCCAGATTCAGAAAGGTACGGAAGGCAATTAAGGAAATCCTGAAATCAACTTCTGGCCTCAATGTTTGTACATATCTGCGCATGAACACATACATACATGTATACACATATGCACACACATACAGAACCCCCACTGAATGCCTGAAACTGAGGATGTCATGACTCTATAATCTAATGCCTTAACCAATGCCATAATTTTTGAAGTCTCGGGTATAGCAAATAAACTCACACAAATTTCTTTCTTTATAATGTCTTTCTTTTAGTTTAGTTTAGTTTTTGAGACAGGGTTTCTCAGTAGCCCTGGCTGTCCTGGAACTCACTCTGTAGACCAGGCTAGCCTTAAATTCAGAGATCCATCTGCCTCTGCCTCCTGAGTGCTGGGATTAAAGGTGTACATCACAACACCAGGCTTTATAATTTCAAGAATAAAATACTCATTCTTGTGTATATCTTTGAAACTTCAGAATGACATTTTTTCTTTCCTTATCAAGTTGACAACTTTTGCCTTTTCACTTAAATAATACAATGAGTTCTAGGTCATGAGAGGCCCTGGTCAAAAAGGAAGTGGATAATGCCTGATGATGTTATCTCAGGCTAATCCCTGGCCTCCACATGCACAAACAGTGCACACTCGCACATGCACTCACACATATGTGGGTGTACATGTACGCACACACAACTTATTTTTGAGACCAAGGACTTGCTAACTTATGATTTTCCTGCCTCAACCTCCCATGTAGCTGGAATGATGGGTGATCCCAGCTGGATGGAAGAAATAGCTTTAAAGGTTCATTGATTAAATATATACAGGTAACATTTGTCAGAACATGAGATGAATAATTTAAAATTGGAATTCAGAGTTAGGGGTATAGTTCAGTGATACAGCCTATTGGATATACGAGGTCCTGAGTTCACCCCTAGTGCCACCAAAAAATAAAAATATTTAAATTTCAGACACAAAAGGTCCCCAAACCAAACCAATGCACAGCTTACTTCAGTATTTCTTCTCTGCATTGCCTCTGTGTGGCAAAACAAGCTATGGCCCACATTTTGATTTCAACTCCCGTGTGGAACTGTTTTCCTCGCATGTCCCACACACCGTGGCTTGGTGTTGCCACTGTCCGGTTCTGTAAGAGAAATAACAGGAGGAGAAAACAAAAACTTTACCAGACAATGCAGTTTTGGTCAGCTCAAGTAAGCATTTCAAGTAGCTGAACTGATACATCCTTAATACTCTGTGTGAAGTTGATTATTCTAAATCGATATTATTTATGCTGTTAAAACCTAAGAGGCCAGCAAGATGGTTCAGCAAGAAAGGGCAGCTGATGACCCGAGTTTGACACCCACCAAACATAGGAACTACTATGGTAGAAGGACAGGACACAATTTCCTCAAGCTACCTTCTGACTTCCACATGTGCACCCTCCACAATAAATAAATGTAAAAAAAATTACAATAAACTTGAGCAAAGAAATTTACCCTGAAACAAATAAAAAATCTAACATAGCATTAGAACAATAAGATAGTAAGTTCAAGTCTCTTCATACTTAGCAATTACACTAAAACATTGCTGAGCAGCTTTACCCGTCCTCCATACTGAAGCATAGGTGCTGGGAGTACACGTCCAGTTACGTGGGCCATTTCATCTCGCACTTTAAACTGGAACTCCTGAACAAATGGATCTGTTTCATAATTTGCACTTCTTACCTAACAAAAGAAAAGATTTGTTATTATTCTCGAACTTCCTCAATCTCTTCGCTTTACTTGCTAGAACCTCCTCTTTTTTCCCCCACTATGTCAATCATATATTTTGTAATAAATCAATAGTGTCCAATAATAAGGCAGAGAATATTATCCTGCAGATTGTGAGTCTATGAACACCTTGGTAATTTATTCAAAATTTAAATGTAGATATTAGGTTGAACAAAACTCTTAAACTATTTGTTAACCATGAAAATAATAATTTTAAATAATTAAGCAATTTCAGGAAAGAGAAGCACCTATATAAAATGGGATAAGAACCTTTGATTGGCCAGGTAGTGGTGGTACATACCTTTTAATCCTAGCACTTGGGAGGCAGAGGCAGGCAGATCTCTGTGAATTTGAGGCCAGTTTGGTCAGCAAAGTCAGGGCTACACAGAGAAACCATGTCTCAAAAAAAAAAAAAAAAAAAAAAAAAAAAAAAAAAAAAAAAAACCCAAAAACAAAAACCAAAAATCAAAAACCAAAACCAAACCAAAAGACCCCTCTGACTGGATTGGCATAGCATAGTCAAAATCAAAACAAAAAACCCCCTCAGATTATAAAGAATCTAGGAAGACAATACTAAAATTTATTTTATGTAAAGTTTGACATTAAATATTAAAAACTTAACTTTTTCCTAACTACCTGCTTTATAGTTTATATAACTATATATTTTACTTCTGTATTTGCAGATACATTATATTATGTGGGGATATTTTAAAACATAATAAAAACAGTCGGAGACATCAGAGGGATCTACCTACAGTCAGTCTAGGAGCATCAGACAGTGGTAACTCCTTTAATCCCAGCGCAGGGAATATCCCTGGAGTGGTAGCCTATGACCTTAACCCAATCTGAGTTCAAGGTCATTTTAGTTTACAGAAGGAGTTCCAGGCTCCCAGGCAGGCAGTGGTGGTGCTACACCTTAACTGAACAAGAAAGCTTTTAAGGCATAGAAAGACAGAGGGGTCAGAAGAAGCCAGGAGGAGTTAGGCTGAGGAAGCTGAAAGACAACTGGGTGAGATCTGACTGTGGTGTTTACTCTTTCTAATATCTCCACCTTTCCCAGAGATCTGGCCCTGAGTTTCTTTTATTCATGCAACAACATTATATATAAATTTATTTAATGAGAAATAGTAAAAACAGATAAAAAGCCACCATCAGCTATAGGTTATAATTTTTTTAAGAGATTACAAATTTTACATAACATATTCATACACATAGTCAAAGAGAGAATACATGGTTGTTCAGTGTTATATATTACTCTAAGGTATAGTATTAGCTATTTTTCAAAACATATTTACTTTGTCCTCAAGGTGACAATTTATAAAAAGAAGGTAGTGTCAAGTTTGAGTAAAAAAGTCTATTTTAAACCTAATCTAAATACTTAAACACAATCTTCTGACAATAATTAGGAAAAGCCACTTTCTAAATTAGGCAGTGATGAATCTTCTTCAAACCTGCCAATCATTTTTGGTGTCTGCTAGTGTTTCTCTATAAGGTTATGAAGAAAAACAAATAGCATTTATGAAGAATTGCTACATGACATGCTTGGTGACAAGTGCCTAATCATATTTCTCACAACTGCCTCATGATATACATATAGTTTTCTCTCGTTCTTTCTTTCTCTCTCTTTCTTTTTCTTTTTCTTTTTCTTTTTTTAACATACCCACCACTGTTTCCCTGTGGTGATATATTATATATTTAATAAAACCAGTCTGGAATATCAGAGAACAGATCCACCTACAGTCAAGCCAGGAGGGTCAGAGAGTGGTAACTCACACCTTTAATCCCATAACTCCAGAGACAGAGATCTTTCTGTATTTCTGTGAGTTCAATGCCTAACTACCAAATAGCCTAACTACCAAATAGTAGTAGCTCACACCTTTAATCTTAACTCTGGAATATGATGCAGAGTTGAACCCAGAAGTGAAACAACTGGGCGAAGAAGGTATTTAAGGCGGGTGTAGGAAGAGGAGATTGATTCTGTAGAAGCAATGAGGAGTCAGGCTGAGGAAGCTGGAAGATAGCTTTAACCCTGAGAAGTTGGCTGGGTGAGATTTGACTGTGGTCTGTTTCCTCTCTCTGATATTCCAGCTTGTCCCCAATATTTGGCTCTGAGTTTTCATTTAATAACAACTGGAATTCATGATACAGTTCACCCTCCTCCCTTCTTTCCAGTCATCCCCCCACTCATTCCTCAGAACTCCTAGGATGAGTCAATGCAGTCTGGCATATCCAGCTGAGGTAGGACCAAGCCCCTCCCTCCAGTTTTGAGGGTGAACAAGCTGTTCCTCTGTAGGGAATGGGTTCCAAGAAGCCAGTTCATACACTAGGAATAAATTCTGGTCCCTCTGCCAGAGATCACAACAAACCTCCCATGAAGTCCTGGAGGACTAAGAGACCATGGATGCCAGCCCAGACTACTATACCCAGCAAAACTTTTTTTTTTTGCGATTTTTTTCAAGATAGGGTTTCTCTGTGTAGCCTTGGCTGCCTTAAATTGACTATGTAGACCACGCTGGCTTTGTGCTCAGAAATCTATCCACCTCTGCCTCCCAACTGCTGGGATCAAAGACATGTGCCACCACCACCCAGCCACATAGATCTTTTAATCTTTTATTATTATTACATTTATACTTTTATGTATGAGTGCTCTGCATGTCAGGAGAGAATATCAGATCCTGTTACAGATGGCTGTGAGCCATCATGTGGTTGTTAGGAATTGAACTCAGGACCTCTCTCTGGAAGAGCAGCCAGTGCTTTTAACCACTGAAACACCTCTCTAGTCCACATATCTTTTATAATCTGCATTTTACAGAAACACAAATAATGCCAGTAAAGTTAAATGACAAGGTGCTATAAATGATACCCAATAGCAGCGAGAGGAAAGTAAGATTTCAAACTCAAAGCCTATTCTTTTAACCATTTTATAATACTGCTTTCCTGAACAGCTAAGCTGTAATAAGTGAGTTAGAATTATTACTTATAGAGGTTTTACAGATGAAGGTGTCACTGTAGTCAGAGGTTTCTGGATCCTGCCTAGCCCCAAGGTCCCAACCCGCAGTCCCACAGCTGCTTATAAAATAACTGGCTTAGACCCTTAATATTATAGTAACTGCTGGGACAGTACTTCATGTATATTACTGACTGGCTCTTATGCTTAAATCAACCCATAAGTCTTATCCATGTTTAGCCACGTGGCTTGGTACTTTTTCCTCAGTGCAGCATTCTCATCCTGCTTCCTCTGCATCTGACTGGCCTCTCCTCCTCTGCCTTTCCTCTTCCCAGAATTCTCCTAGACTAGCTGCCCTGCCTCTACTGGCCAATCAGAATTTTATTAAACCAAGACAAGCAACAAACTTTTACACTGTACAAGAGCATTATCCTACATATCACTGACCCTTACATGTTTTAGAAGATTTTTAATACTATATTATAACAGTTAGACAAAAATCTAGGGTGAGAATCAACTTTTATTTTCCTAATTAGATAGGATGTAATAACTACCATTATAGGTAGAATTATAAGGCAAAGGTGTCATTTTTATTTGCTTACAAAATGGAGACTTTTTTGTGTATGTGTGAATGTTTGTGTGTATATACGAGCATTCTGTGCATGCTTGGTGTCTGCAGAAGCCAGAAGAGTGTTGGATCCCTGGAACTGAAGTTACAGGCAATTATGAGCTGCCATGTGGGTACTGGGAACCAAACCTGGGTTTTCTGCAACATTAGTAAGTGCTTTACTACTGGGCTATCTCTCCATCCCTGAGAGAATTCCTGATTTTTGTTTTGTTTTGTTTTTAGAGAATGGACAGATTTATTTGGGACATTTGCTACAGCATCTGCAGTCACTTTTCCTCTTCTTATGTAATCATTATGGCTAAGACCACATGCTGTTAGGCAGAGTGTTGAATGGAGTCTTGGAGAGGCTTCCATGCTCCTGCTGCCACTACCTCTGACCTGGCTGCTAGTCAGTTCTGTAGGTAATCACAGCCCTACCACACTAGTCAGTTCTGTAGGTAATCACAGCCCTACTACACTAGTCAGTTCTGCAGGTAATCACAGCCCTACCACACTAGTCAGTTCTGTAGGTAATCACAGCCCTACTACACTTGTTTTGGAAAAATATAGCTCACAATTTCAGACTTGGGCTTCTAGAATAAGAAGTGTGAAATAGCCCAGAACCTGGACCCCCAAACAGTAGGTGTGTAGGTGCTTCAGCAGGTTTTTGATCAGGTAACAGTGGGCACACCTGTGAGGCCCAGGACCTAGAGCTGTATCTGCCATCTGTCCAGGCCAACCTTGGTGGACTGAACTGGGGTGGCTGGGCATTCTGCCCAAGGCTCACATGATAGGCAACTTTAGTCATTCATCTTCCTGAAACCTCCTCTATGCACAAGTCTTCTCTCTACTCCACAGTGAGTATATGTAAGGATATTAGGACCAAGGTGAGTTGATAGCGCGGCAGAATGTCAGGCTGCTAGTCCCTCAAATGTCCAGAGTTCAGAACACTAAGCAAAGACATGGCCTCTCTCCTCCCTGCCATCTACTCAAGATAGAACATCTATCTGTAAGATCTCTAGGGACAGTGTGTGTCGGATAGGTTTCTGCCAACTTGACACAAGCTAGAGCTATCTGAAAGGAGAAAGCCTCAATTATTTCTGTAAAATTGGGCTGTAGGGCGTTTTCTTAATTAGTGATCAATAAAGGAACACCCAGGCCATTGTGGGTGGAGCCATCCCTGGGCTGGAGTTGGGAAGTGGTAAGTCCCAGAAGAAGTCAGTAGGGTTAGTCAACTGGAATTGTGCTGTCTGTTGGCTTCAGGACCCTTCCCGGTTCTGATAACAGGCTCTGTCTCTTTCCCCAGAGCTCCTGCGTGCCTGAGAAATGAAGAGGCGACTGTACTCCCAGCCTTGGTTTTGGCAGATTCCTCAGGATCGCTGGGATTGGACAAGCTTCTGTTTGCTATGAAGGCATGAAGTGTTTCTGAGCTCCCAGAGGGTATGCTGTACTCAGATCCTCAGGGAATATCTCTTCCATTTTCCCCATGCTCAGTATCCTGGGAGAACTCTGACAAAAAGGTCAGGATAGTGAGTGGGACATCTTCTCCCTATTTCTTTTTCCTTCTTTCCTTCTTTTTGGAGTGTGGTGGTTTGAATGAAAATGTCCCTCATAGGCAGTGGCACTATTAGGAAGTATAGCCTGTTTGAGGAGGTGTGTACTGTAGAGACGGGCTTTGAAGTCTTATATGTGCTCAAGCCACACCAGCAAGACAGATTACTTCCTATTGCCTGCCTATCAAGATGTAGGAATTTTAGCTCCAGTACCTTGTCTGCCTCATGCCACCATGCCATACCATGCTGATAATGTAAGCTACCCAGTTAAATGGTTTTCTTTATAAGAGTTGCTGTAGTCATGGTGTCTCCTTACAGCAAAAGAAAAGCTAAGACATAGAGACAAGGTATGTAGTCCTAGCTGCCCTAGAGCTTGCTATATAGACCAGGTTGGCCATGAACTCACAGATCTGATCTCTGCCTGCCTCTACCTCCCAAGTGCTGGGATTAAAGGCCTGTGCCATTACACCTGGCTCCATGATCTCTTTTAATTCTGACAGTTCATGAAATGTAATATGACATCACTAGGAAGGACATGGTGTTTGAGTAACTCACTCTAATACACTTTCAGTCCCTGTTTCTAGAGTTATGTACTAACCAATCTGCTAATTTCCTCTTGTCTGTCTGGTGCAGATCTTGCTGTTGCCTTAATCATAGTAGAAGTCTGATTGTCAGTTAGTTTCTTGATACACCGTTGCCCAGCCACAATATTACAGACCTAGGAATAAAATAATTTACACGTTTATATTTTGTTAGCATTTACTCATTTAATGCCAATCACATGTTAAATATGATTTTTAAATATACTTTATTTAACTAATTCTTTTTACTATCATGTTAAGTAAAAAAGCAGAGAACAAACTACACATGGCCACATGATTATAATTAAGTAAAAGGTAAATACGATAAAGACCGAAAGAAGCATAGCAAAAATGCTAACAATGTCAGAACTATGGATGAACTTTTTCATACTGTACTGGTTGGTTTTATGTCAACTTTACATAAGCTAGAGTCATCTCAGGGGAGGGAATCCCAATTAAAAATGCCTTAGTGATTGATGAGGGAGGGCCAGTCCATTGTGGGTGGTGCCATCCCTGGGCTGGTGGTCCTGGGTTCTATAAGATACTGGCTGAGAAAGCCACGGCAAGCAAGCCAGTAAGCAGCATCATCCATGGCCTCTGCATGCCTCCTGCTTCCAAATTCCTGCCCTGCTTGTGCTTCTGCCTTGTCTTCCTTTAATGATGATCAGTGTTAAAGTGTAAGCCAAATAAACCCTTTCCTCCCCATGTTGCTGCTAGTCATGTTTTATCACAGCAACAGGCATTCTCACTAAGACACATATTATTTTATTTAATGCAATTTTAGAAAAATTTAGAATTTAAAAATTGTTCAAATTCCAAAATAAATGTGCAACTCAGATAAACCACAGGTTATAAAAGATCCTAAAAGAATGATGAACAGGGCCAGGGAGATGACTTTGTGGGAAAGGTGCTTGCTGCATAAAGAGTTCAGATCCAGCACTAATGTAAAAAGCATAGCACGGTGGTGTATGCCTCTATCCTTAGTGCTGGTGGTGGGGGGAGGGGAACAGGACATGGAGAAACAGATCCTGGAGGGCCACTGGTCAGCTAGTCCAACTAAGCAGTAAGTTCCAGATTCAATGACATAGCAACATAGGAAGACTCTTGATGTCCTCCTCTGGCCTACACAAACATGCACATCACACACACAGAAGCCAGTCATAAGCAGTGTGAAGACATTACTTCTAGCGGCAGGTACGTGTGCTTCTGCTCCTGCCCCACTTGCAGACAGGGAAGGTGAGGGTACTTCAGTTGCAGAGCGTACTTTTCTCTGAAATACTGAGCTACAGTTCTTTCGACAGTTTGGCCATTTTCTAACTGCAAAGGGAAGCTGGAACAGAGAAGAGCTGAGATGAGCAACTCTTAGGCGATCAGGAGTCAGCAAACTACCAACCCCAGACTTAGAGTTATAGCTGCCTTCTATCACTGCCACGGGGCAACACCAGCTTTTCTTACGTTTGATGGCTGGCAGGCCTTCTTGTTACATTACAAACACGGTATTTCCGTCTCATTGTTCCACAATGAGTCACTTCAACCTTCAGACCTGTTCCCAACAAGAAAAATGGAAGTTACAGAAATTTCATGAAAGGTACTTACCCAGTCTATTCACTACTATAAAAACAATTCTGAGCAGCCAGAAAATCTGTGACACAAGCAATGTGATATTAGGTTCTTTTATAGAAACACTGCTAATAATTGTTATAAAAATGACAGACCTTTTAATACCAAGTATTTTCCTGTCAAACTCTATAAGTTAAAAAAAGAAAATTTTACAATTTGCTAAGCCCAAAGATCAAGTTTCTAGCTCCACTAGTAAAAAAAAAAAATCATTTACAATAAACTCAAGAATGAGGGCACAAGCATTTGAATAGTCTCCCAAAGATCTAGAACCCCAAAACCCCTCCTTGTCTTTGCCTCACAAGGGCTGGGATTAAAGTTGTGTGCCACCACCATGGGGCTCCTCCAAATAATTGTTTTCTTAAAAAAATTATTTAATTTTATGTGCATTGGTGTGAAGATGCCAGATCCCCTAGAACTAGAGTTATAGACAGTTATGAGCTGCCATGTAAGTGCCAGAAATTGAACCTGAATCATTAGGAAGAGCAGCCAGTGTTCTTAACCACTGAGCCATCTCTCCAGCCCCACAATGATTCTTAAAGCAGGTGATGTCTACCTTCTTATGGAGTCACTGACCCCTTTGAGAATCTGTTGAAAGCAATAATACTCTCAGGAAAATGCACAATATAATTTAGCAAATAATTTTTTAAAAATTTATTTATTTTATATACATTGGTGTTTTGCCTTTGTGTATGTCTGTGTGAGGGTGTGGGATCCTTGGAAACTGGAGTTACAAACAGTTGTCAGCTGTAATGTGGGTGCTGGGAATTGAACCCATGTCCTCTGAAAGAGCAGCTATTACTCTTAACTACTGAGCCATCTCTCCAGTCTGTTTTAAATATTTCTAGGCCTCTGTAGTTCATTTATGGACTTTAGTGATTTAAGAATTCCAGGACAATTCTAGAAAGTAAAGAAATGAGCTTTAAATCTTCAGCTGAAAAAACAAACATTTTTTTTTTTGAGGCACACAGGGCCTTGTTCATGCCAGGCATGTGTCCTATCACTGAACTATATCCTCCACCACTTTTATTTTGTTTTAAGACAGAGTCTTGCTGAGTTTCCCATACTGGCCTTGAATTTATCTTTCTTCCTCAGCCTCCTGAGTTCATGGGAGTTGTTCACGGAGTGTGCCTCCATACCTGGCATATCAACTGATAGTCTTCTGGAAGTTTCTTGTCTTTATTTTTATATTTTGGGGAGGTAGGTGGGAACAGCAGTCTCTAATGTAGACTAGGCTGCTTCTGCCTTGCTAGTGCTGTCATTAAAGGCATGCACTCCCATTCCCAGCAGGGATTTTCTTAAGTATTGCTGAGAAACGGAATGTCCTGAGATGATATTTTATGTTTGTGCTAATATGGCAATCATTAGGAACTTGTTACTGACCTATAGGAAATGCAGCTAATGTGCCTGATAAAATGAAAGCTTAATTTTAATTAGGTTAGTTACACAAACTCCTACCTGCCATACTGGCCAGTGCAGTAACTTGGGAGTTAACAAATAGACATGTAATAGCTACTCATCACAGAAAAACATGTCCATTTCTTAAAGTTTGGCCTAGCACTGAAGAGTGAGTCTAGAAGAGTAAAAATGGAGTTTTGGTTTCTAAACAGAAATTATGGTTACTACACTTAAAGCAATTTTACCTTTATATCTGTAATCCCTTTGTAGTAACTCTCACCTGAATGTGATTTTGCTTACTTCTGACCCTGGGACATTGGGTAATGCCTGGAGAAATTATGTGTGTGTATTGAAGTGGGCAAACCTAGGGCTTTGGCACAGACTAGGCAAGTGCTTCATCATGAAGCTACACTCCCAGGCCTAGGAAGACCTCTATGACTCTTACAACTAGGTGATTATCACTGGCAGTTGGTGAGTAGAGGCTAGACACTTCTAAATACTCTAGAAAGTGCAGAATTGTACTTCCCAACTCAGCAAAGAATTATCCAGTATGAAATGTCAAGAGAAACCCCAACACAGTATAATTGTTTCCTTACCTAATTATTACTATAGTACCAAACATAAAGTACACTCATAGTAAAAGATATTTTATTTTGATATATCAGCACAAATTAGGATAGTGAATGGTTTTTCTTTACAAGTATTCTTAATAAAAATTAAATCACTGAGAAGTAATTTTTTATTAAAACATTTCTAAAATTAAATTTCAATTATTTATTATGTTATTATAAAGGAGGCCAGAAAATACAAAGGAAGGCCTTATGGAAACAGCAATAATATGAAGTAAGAAACACAAAAATACTGTGTTTAGGGGAAAAACAATAAAATAAGTTTTTGTTATTTGAGCCAGTTTACTATTTATTTTCATAAAAAATAGTTTTATATAAAACATTTTTAATATAAGTAAGGTTTACATGCTTGTAAAACAAGTTTTTAATAAAAGTAAATTAGTGTTTTTATACACATAAAATTATCATATACTTCCCCCAATGTTCCTGCTGTGTAAGTGTCAAGAATTATTGACAAAAAAAAGGCCACTCCAAAGTTATTAATAACTAGATGGAAGTAAGTTTGGCTAGCATACAATCAATATGCTAAAATTTATGTTAATTATGACATATTTATGGTAGTATTTAGAAGCTATCATCAAATTCCTTATGTAAGTTAAAACTTAAACCCAAACATCACTGAACACAAAGCTCTTTTTTCTTTTTTGAGTTCCTGTGATAAGAATACATGACGTACTTTAAAGACTCTTCTTTTTAAAAACAGTCTTCCTGACTTTGAATGGAGGAAAAAATACTGTCTTATTAATTAACCCAGATTTTCTGACCCAAATTTAAGATCATAGCTATCTAACAATTAGACCAAATTCAGGGGCTAGCAAAAAGTCAAAATTATAAAGAATGGAATAGATAATTCTTGCCCAGGTCCCTCCCCAAACCCTCCATCCAACCAAAAAGTTTGGCTTTAATAAATATTTAACCTATAAACTTGGCTTTACCTTCACTATAACATCAACTTTATAATGCTTTCTAGTCAATTTTTCAGTCATTTCTTTGGGCCCCTGAGCAGTTGAAGTCTAAGATCGAGTCCATGCTCTTCGGGCAGCAGCTGAATCCTTGTTCTGTACATCTTGTATTTTCTGTGATAGAGTGGTGATATGAGTTGATTGCATAGTTACCGGGAAATAATGTAAGTGACTGCATGATATCAGAGGTGGTAACTAAGCAGCAACTCCACTAGAAACCATGGCATTTAGATGATCACATATATAATGGTAGGTAATGCACTAACCTCCTGACAATGCTAACTGCAGTTAAAACAGACTATGAAAGGACAATGACATGGTTGCAAACAGTCATTTTAAAAGTTTCTTACTTTGGCACTTATATAACTTGAGATAGATGGATGCTTATTAACAAAACAGGAAGGGCTTTCCTTTTAATGCTTTATTACATGACAGTCTCTTTTTGTTGTTACTGAATGGCAAAGAATGAATGATAACTGGAATAACAGGATGTATTCACCTACTCTAATTGATTTGGGGGACTGAGAGATGTTCAGTGAACAAGCTTGAATGCTTCATTCAAACCACAAGCTGAAAATTATCTGCAACAAATACGTAAAATCTTAAAATAAAAGCAACATAATTACTTCTATCTATTTAAGATGTAACATTTAATATAAACAAAGTTTGTTACTCCTTACTTGATATTATCTCGGTTTCCTTCATGACTACATACTACCTTAAATACAGTGGAGTTACATCTTTTGTGAGGATTAGATACTAAAGTCATAAATAAGGAAAGAATTGTACACAATCAAATTGTTTTTTAAAAAAATCCCTGAAGTTGCTGATAAAGCACAGTGTATGTGAGCTTAAACACAACACTGTAAGTGTACTTAAAAATTTAGAGAAGGAGCAAATATGCATTGAATATAAAAACACTATTGGAGTAATTTTAATTTGAGGGACCATATATATAATTTTTTGTTAAATGAGCATATGATGCAACACCACTGTAAAAATTTTAGCTAAGTAAGATAGGTATTTCTACAAAGTGCATTACATATCTAAGGTACAAATCTAAAATAAAACATGAAACTGGTGAATTCTATACTCAAATTCCAAAGAAATATGATTTTAAAAAACTGAAATTATAGAAAAATGAGATCGTTCATCAGAATATGTTCACAGAGTGAGTCAAATTCTAAAGTAACAATATTTTAAAGCTAAGATTCTTACTTTAAAAAGATAGAATTTAGAGGAACATTTTCCCATGAGACACACTCATCTCTTCAGCTAGTATGAGACACTATTCCCAAAAACAAATATATAGCTGGATTACTTAACAAATTCATTTAACCACTACCTAAGAAGCTACAGTAACGGATCTATAATCTATTGGGCATATCACCAGATTGATCCTAATTATAAAAACACTTTAATAGAAAGTTGTCTTATCCATACATTTTATAGTCAAGCTGTTTTAAATGCTAATTAGTAACAAACTATAGAGATGATGTTTGAAGTTAGAGTTTTTTAAATGCTAGTTTACTCACCCTTTATCTCCTTAGTGAATTTTACCCGATGAGAATCAGTCAGAGGTCTGGGTTGCTCATCAATGTTATGAATGTCAAGAACTTCACACATAAACTGAATTACAGGTTGTGCTTTGTAGAAGGCAGTGGCAGAAACTAAGAAAAAACATAAATACTATAAATTAATATTTAAAAACCAGAAACTTCATTGTAAATTCCCATAAATAACTATGTACAGTTAAAATAATCCCCTATGTGAATATAAATAATACATATTATAACCCACAGCACAAACGCGTATGTTTTCCAAAACAAAGCAATTTGATTTCTGAGGTATAAGAAAAGTCAAACACTATTGCTTTTACTATCTATCTCTTTCACTATGAGTAACCTTTTCATAGTGAAGTATTCGATGAGACAAAAACTTATGAAGCCAAAGAATGCCTGAGTCCTTTAGCAGAGAGTGGATTATTTCTTAAACAAAGCTTCCTGTATTACCATACTACAGTTTCTTCTAGATAGAGCATTCATTATCTTGTAAGGACTTAAGACAGTATTAAACCCAAGCCATAAGTCATACCTGGGGTATCTGCCAAATGTTCCTGAGCAACAGGTGGGGGTTTAACCACCTGTGTACCAGCAGGATTATTTTTAAAATGGTTTCTTATCTCTGGGTTTTGGAACTACAGGATGGTTAGTAGATCACACATCTCCTTTTCTTCATTTTTATTTTTGAGACAGGGTCTCACTGTGTAGCACTTGCTGGTCTGGAACTCAAAATGTAGCTCAGGTTGGCCTCAAACTTAAAGGGATACCTCCCTTTGCCTCCTAAATGCTGGATTAAAGATGTATACCATGACATTTAATCTTAAAGTAACCTCAGGAGAAGAAGAGAATTTGAACTCCCTGTAGCTGGAGTCACAGATGGTTATGAGCTACCCACTGTGAGTCCTGAAGATAGAACTCAGGCCAGAAGACTGTGCTCTTAACCACTGAACCATCTCTTCCCCACATTACATGCTTTTACTGGAAAATTGTGGGAATATTTTTGTTTATAAGCAAATGCCAGCAAAGATGAAGGTGGTGACTAGTGCCTTTAATTTTAGAACTCATGAGGCAGAGGCAGACAGATCTCTATAGTTCTACATGACTAGCCAAGGCTACCAGTAATACTCATCTACAAACAAACAAACAAACAAACAACCCCACCAACCTCTTAAAACCAAACCAAAACAATAACAACAAAACTCCAAAACCAAAAAACATGCCAGTAAGACATGTATCTACTGTACACTTATTTTTCATAATGTTTAATTAGCTCAGCACATGTTGTCCTGGGTTACTTTTTAAAAAGAAAATAGATAAAAAAAAATGTGTCATGAATCACATTCTTTTACCTTTCCTTTAATACTAAAGGCAGATTATCTTCACTGGATACTATCAGTCACACAAACATACCACACGTATTTCTTCTACTGTATTTTTCCATCACATCTCTAATCACTTTGTTGTTTACCATCTTCTAAACTACACAGTAACAAGGACATTAGAGATGAAAGTTAAACTTTGTGATACAAAGCTTTAAAAAGGATGGGCTGAGAGGGTAGGTCTCCCATGGAGGAGAGGAGGAATGGGAAACTGAGGCTGGTGGAAATCAGTTTTAAGTAAGAGTAACTTTAACTTTTAACAGTAAAAGATCACTGGGGCCCTTTGTGGACCTTCAAAACTTCCTTCCTTCTTTCCCTTTCACAAATATGCTTATTACTCTTGAAAAAGTTAAGACTTAGCATCTAAAAGTTCTATTAAACAAATATACTATAAACATAATGGTATCTATTAGCCAGAGGTTCTATGTTAACATAAACCTTCCTTGAAGAGGAAAACCATGTAATAATTTTTACAGATAATGGCACACAAAAAGCACTTGGTAGAACCTTGCACTGTGGCAATTAATATTCTTATTGTCTGATCAGTTATTTAACAAAACTCCATCCTAAGTCCAACTTTGCTTAATACAAGTTACTAATTAGAGTAATAAAGTAAATTTAGAGAAATAAAAAGTAAAAATGGAAGGAAATGGAAAACAAATATTATGTCAGTGTAACTACATAGAAAAATACTCTGTAGATAAATTCCTAGGAATGTTGTCAGGCTTAAGGTTACAAAAATAAATTATAGTCAATATACTAGTAATCAACTCAGAATTTAATTAAAATATATTTCTTGCAATCAATAAATTAATTTTTAAAAAATTGTTTACTTATTGCATGTGTGCATGTATGATGTGCATGGAGTGTATATGCATGCCATAATGCACATGTGGCAGTCAGAGGACCATTAGCAAGAGTTGGCTCTTTTCTTCCACCGTGTGGGTTCTGGGGATCAAACTCAGGTCAGGAGGTTTGGCAACAAGGGCCTTTACCCAATGAATCCTCTTGCTGGCTCACCACAAAAATTTGAAAGTACTTGGGATGAAGTCTAAACAAAAGATGTGTAAGATTATAGAAGTAACAGGTATTTTCAATATAGAAAGATTGTAGAGACACTCTAAATAGCAGTGTAAAATACCCCCGTCCATGAACATCTTTTCTCAGATTTATCTGCCTATTCAAAATAATTTCTACCAATGTGACTAAATATGTGTCAAATAGGATGTAACTGCTAAACCTGAAATTAAGAAACAAATACATTAACATAAAAGAATAAACCAATGAAAGACAAAAGGATGAAGCAAGAGTAGTCAAGACCATCCTTAGGAATAAAGTGTGGAGCTAGAGACACTCAGTGGCTAAGAGCACTGTCACTCTGCTCTGGCACAGCACCCAGGTTCAATTTCCAGCATCTACCAGGCAGCTCACAACCACCTGAAACTCCAGTCCTAGGGGATCAGATGCCCTCTTCATTTCCATGGGTACCAGGCACACACATGACACACATACATATATGCAGGCAACAGTCATATACAGAAAATGAAATAAGTAAATCTATTTGTTTGGTTGGTTTTAGATTTGGAGACAGGGTTTCTCTGTGTAACTCTGGTGGTCCTGGAACTTGCTCTGTACACCAGGCTTGACCTTCAAAACTTCAGAGATCTGCCTGCCTCTGTCTTCTGAATGCTGGATTATAGGCATGCACCACCATCACCCAACTGGATCCAATTAGTTTTTAAAAATGCTTATAACTGTTTAAATAGAACTTATTATTTTACTTCTTTCCAATTAACCTGAAATGCCACCTTAGACATTACAAAATTTCCACAAATACACGGCTGTTTTGTTTCTAGAGTCTCTCTCAGAGAAACTCATGAGAATTTTTAATGTAGCACGATTTGTGGGAATAGACAAGGCCAGCAAGATAGCTCAGTGGGTAAAGGTGCCTGCTACCAAGCCTGAGGATCTAAATCCCACCCCCAAGGTGGAAGGAGAGAACCAACTTTTCTAAGTTGTCCTCTGACCACTGCATATGTGATCCTCTCATAAGTAAAAATATTGTTAAAAAGATAATGGGATCCACTTAACCACTAACCAACAGAATGACATAAATTATAAAATAAACACATGTCAGATTAAAGGTAGAGACAGGTGGATCTCTGTGTTCAAGGCCAGCCTGGTCTTCACCATGAAGTTCCAGGACAGCCAGGGATACACAGTGAGACCCTGTCCTAAAAAAACAAAACAAAGAAACAAACAAATAAAAACATCTATATAGTACAAATTAATATAAATGAGAAGGCAGCAGAATTCAGTTAAACTGAGAAAAAAATTTAAGAAGGTTTGGGAAGATTGTATCAAATTAGGCAACGAGATTATGAGTGAATTCAATTGTGAACATAACACATAATGGTGTTTATTAAGGTTAATTTTATTAAACATTTATAAAATATTCTAAAATCCCTGTATCTTTTACTAGATTTACTCATTGATAGCTGCTTTGTTTCTTCTAGTGCTGTGAACTGAGGTTACACAATAGGTTAATGCTCTCTCATGGCTACATTCCCAACTCAATTTTTTTTGCTTCTACTGGAAACATCCTTTACTTTTCTCACTTATTTCACGTTTGTTTAATTAATTAATCAACTGTTCGTAATAGGGGTGAACTCAGCCTACACATACTAAACAGGTGCTTTACCAGGCAACAATTTTTAAAAAGCCATTTTAAAAAAATCATTCTGACATTGAAAAAATCAAACAGAATGAAAAACAGAAGACTTACTGCAGTTTTATTCTAACCCAATACTGACTCATTTTCTAAGTTGTATTTCTATATTTATTATGGTACTTAGAACTGAACCTTTGGCCTCATGCATGCTAAGCAAGTGCTATACTACTACTGATCCTCATTTCCAGTTCTTTGAACTTCTAATTACTCATCTGTTAAAACAAAACAAAACAAAACAAAAAAGACAAACAAAAAATTTCTAGAGCTGGAGAGACGGCTCAGTAGTTAAAGAGTGCTTATAATTATTTCAGAGAACTTGAGTTGGGTACCCAGAACTCATATCCAGATATAACATCAGGTCCAAGAGATTTGACAACCTTTTCTGGTATCTGTGACACACACATCATAGTTATGTACACATTGTATATATTCAGAGTCACAAACATATACTCAGAAATGAAAACAAAGGTACCCACTTGTGCCTGAAATGGGGCAGTGACTCTGAGCATCTTTTTTTCACTTCTGAATACTTTTCTGCTCACGTCATTTGCTCATTCATCTATTGCTTGTGGGCAGTTACACTATCAATGTGCAATAATTATCCGGTCAATAATTCTTTGAAAAGACTGTATGATGTCTCATGAAAATGAGATTAGGATTTTCACTGTGCCCAAACTGAAACTCTAGAAGAGGACACAAGGAGGCTGGGGGTATAGCTCAGTGGTTAAAGGACTTGCCTAGAATGTACAAGTCCCTGCATTTGATCCCTAGCACTGCAAAATAAAATATAAATAAATAAATGAGATAAATCATCATACACAACAGAAAATTAGAAAATCAAATAAAAAAGAATTAAGTATTCACAACATTTACTACCAACAAAGTCTGGATCAAAATTAATAGTAAAAAATGTGGCAATATATGATGGAGTATGGCAAAAAATTATCACAACAACTATAACTTAATGCTAAGCAGATATTGCTGGGAGGTTACAGCTACGCCTATTACTTGCTCCAGTTGCGTCACTTAAAAATTAACCATTAGGGGTTGGAGAATGACTCAGCAGCAATGAAAAGCATTGACTGCTGTTAATGGGAAATCCACGAGAGTGTATGAGGGGTATCAAGGATTTATTAAGATATGCAATGGGGGAAAAGATACAGACTCAAGCAAACAGTTGCCGTTGTCCTCCATTCTGCCCAGGAGAGAATGGGAGCAGCCATCTGGTCTCCATCACCCCAAGAGAGCAACTGTGCACTCCATTCTGATTTTAAGCAGTCAAGTATCCAACCAAGAAGCCATGCCCCTAAGGCTGGTTCTCCAAAGTTAACTGGCAGAACAAATTCCCACTACAGATTGCTTTACCACAGACTAGTATTTCATTTCTAGCACTCACCTCATGGCTCATAACTAACTGTAACTCCAGTCCCAGGATCCAACATCCTCTGGCCCTAGAAGCCTTCTTTTCCAAAACCTTCCCTAAACCTATCAGTGCTCTAAGTGAACCATAGTTCTTACTTCTGGATTAGCACCTTTTTTCTTTATGGAACTACAGTATGAGTACATAATCACTAAATCTACTTAGATGTCCCATTTTTTAAATTTTATATAACTAGAAACAAACCATGTGATATTTTTTCCATATTTTAGTTAAAACTTGTTTCCAGCTCAATAATATTAATATAATTATTTTTTTCATTTTCATTGATATGTGATTTTTTTGGGGGGGAGTACAAAGATATTCTAACTGTGGTTAATAAAAGTCTGGATACTTTTCCTAGGACCCTAAAAATGCTTGTCCTGTAACTTACTCTGTAGTCTACACTGGCCTCAAACTCACAGAGATCCACCTACCTTACTTTCTATGTAACCCTGGCTGGGAACAAGCCCTATAGTCAAGGCTGGATTCTTGCCTCTCCTCTGCTTGTTAGGATAATGGGGATGGGCTACCATGCCTGGCTTTTTTGTTATTGTTTTAAATCTTTTTCACTCTTTTGGAATAGGATGTCACACAGAAACTGATCTCAAAATTAGTTCTCCCACCTCAGCCTTCCAAGTGGTGGACCACTGTGCACTGTTGGGTATATTATCTCTCTCTTTCTCTCTCACACACACATCTTGCATACATCTAGAACAGATTATCTGTAAGTTAAATTGATGGGTTATTTCTTAGATATTTTTTTAATAACTTAGATCACTTAGGATAACTTTTTCCTAATGATTTCAATTTTTGACCTCTCACAAGTAGTATATGAGTTACTATGGTAGGTCCAGTGAGATGGTTTTGCAGGTGAAGTCACTTGCTGCCAAGCCTGACCACACATGTTCCATCCTAGGGACCTACATGGTGGAAGGAGAATGACTTCTCCAAATTGTCTTCTGACTTCCACACATGCTCCATGGAACACATCCCCAAGACACAATAAATAAATGTAATTTTTAAAAAATGCAAAAACGAAGTCCCATTGGTCACAATTCACAACTGTTAATACTGTTAGATGTAACCTTAACCACTCTGATGGGTACATAGGCAGTGACTTAAAAAAAAAAAAAATCTAAAGGGCTAGCCTGTACAAAAATATAAGGAGAGAAGCAGTCTGAGAGGCAGGCAGACTCCGAGGCCCCATCTGGGCCCACTTTGGTGAATAACTGTCCTGTGTCCTTGCAGAGGTTTGGAGGCTCATTCTCTGAAAAAGGTAAATCAAGAAAAGCTTCCTGGAAGGAACGTACCACAAACAAGGGATTAAATTACTGAAAACATGAAAAGCAGGCACGAAAATTCCTCTGGTTGGACTTCCAAAGCGGCTTTCGAAACAGGTATATTTGGCTAACACGACCTGCTTAGAAGAGACCAAAGAATTACAACATCCCAACCTCAACCACTGAATTCGTCCCAGTGATGAAGATCCAGATTGATTTGATCCAAGCTTAATTTGTGCATGCAGGGCTTCCTTCTATCCAGGGTTTTAGAGTCCCACTGAGCCACAAGTAGATAAAAAGGGCATGTTCAGATAACAAAATTAAAAAAAAAAAAGAAAACAGAAATTTAAGGGAAACCTAAGTAATACAGGAAGAAAGCCAAAATAAATCATTACACTCAGAGGCTATTGCACTTGTAAAACAATAATAGAATGCTATTTAAAAAATTAGTAACCAGGAAACTAGAAATTGTTAAAAGAATTGTTAAAAATAGAAATTAAAAAGTGAACAAAAGTCTAGAAGAGAGGAAAATTTCAGAAAGTAACTAAAAACTGAGATTAAAAAGACAAGTGGGTGGACTTTATGGTATATAAACTGTAGAAACAAGTTCTTAAGATAGGGTCTTGCTGTGTTGCCTGGTCTTCACTGGGCTCAAGAGTTCCTACAGCTTCATCCCCTGTATAAGCATTTGGCTAACTTTGTTAAGCCTAAGAGACACATTTCAGTATGTAAGTAAGGGGTTTAAAGATTGCCTCTCATATGCTTTTTTCTCTTAAGTGCCTTAAAAAGTAAAAGAGGACCAAAGCTGCCATCATAGCAAACTTCAGTGCTCCATGAGTATAGCTGGGATCGGTGGTGGCAGCTAAGGCATTGAGAAACAGACCCCTGTCCCAGCTGGGAGGCTCAAACTGAGACTTGGTTCTTTGGTAAAAACAGGAGACTAACGCTCAGCCACACCCTGGAGCACCCTACTCTATGAGGCTCAGTCTTCTGTAAAACAGGACAGGTATGCTTTACTGTCACCATCGAAGGCAAAGACAAGAGAGTCAGGCGCCACTCCACTGACCTCTCAGATAATGGTTTCTGAATCTATGGGGATGTGTCCTGCCTCCCTATTTGTAGGTTCATGGTTGAAGTTTTTGCTTTTTTTCTGAAGAGGGTTCGTGCACACCAGACTGGCTTTAAACTCAGTGTAGTGGAGGATGAACAACTTCTAATCCCCCTGCCACCACCATGTCCATTTTGTTTTATTTTATATTTTGTTGTTTCTGGCCTTGGATTTGTTCCCCCACCATCCCCTTTGGTATTACCTTTTTTCATTTAATATTTGCTTTAGTTTACAATGCCTTTAGGTTTTTGTGTTTGGAGTAATGTGCCTGCCACCACTCCACCTTTGAGGCAGTTTCGTTCACTACTCTGCCCTGATGTTAGATTGCGGTTGTTGATGTTGTCTATTAATGCTTTTGAATTGACAAAAGAATGCCCAAGACAACACTTAGGTGTGATCTCAAAATGACCACAGCAAGCCAAACAGGAAGGGCACACTCAAGCCAGCACTTTATTGCCAGCACTTGGGAGTCAGAGGCAGGCAGAGCTCTCTGAGTTCTAGGCCAGCCTGGCATACAGAGCGGGTTCCATGCCACCAAGGCTACACAAAGGCTCAAACAAACGAACGGGAAGGGCACACTCAACTAGAGTCAAACAGAAAACCAGTCAAGAAGCGGATCTGAAGGCTTCACTGATGGTCTAGACTGCCTGGGTAAGCTTGGCTTTGACCACAGCAAACAGTCAATCATGACTGTCAAAAGTCTGACAATAAAAGGCTTTAAGCTCAATGACTGAAAACTGAATATCAAACATGTAATGAATCTGAGTTGTTCCCTGAAGTACTTGCCGGTGCTGAGCCTTGGTTCTTAACCATATATACTATACAATTCTAACAAATGCTCCTCAAATACCTTGGCTCAGATCAGGAACTGCTATATGCTATGGAAAACTGTAATAATTTTACTGTTCACTCCATTTTTTTGGTTTTTATTTAAAACACCTTAGCATAGTTATAAAAATATTTCTGTCATTACTTGGCATAAACCTAAGCTCCATTATATAAAACTGATGGTTGAGTAGCATTTGATGTCCTTTGCCTTAATACCAACACACTGGAAGCAGAGGTAGGTAGATTTTTATGAGTTCTCCACATAGTGAGTTTCCACATAGCCAAAGGCTAACGAGAGAACTTGTCTCAATAAACAAACAATCAATGCTGTCCAAGAATTTTCAATAATTTCTGCAATACTCCTAAAAATACTTCTGTTATTTTATGCAATATGTTTTTTATACCAAGCCAATCCTCAGCTTTGGTGACTATAAAATTAAAGTATTGATCAACTCTGAAAAATGCTGACTATATTTTATGTCCTGCAACATCAAATACTCAGGTCAAGCTATTTTTTTTTTTCTCCCTGAGACAGGGTGTCCCCCAGCCCAGGTTGGTCTGGAACCTATTATATAGATGAAGATTACCTTGAACTCCTTCTTTCCAAGTACCAGGATTATAGACATGCATCACCATGCCCAGGTAAGATTTAAATCCTTATGTAAAATTCAACACACCTATTAGTGTACAATATCTTTTCATGTTTAACCAAAGGGAAAATAATAGTATACCAAAGAATTATTTTAAAATAAATTTAAGATTATCAATAAATGTTTAGTTTGTATTCATTTATTATTTTATTTTATATATTCTGAAATGATAAAGCAACAAGCATGTGCTACAATGCCTGGCTTGATAAAGAATTTTTATAGAAAGTTGCTTTTTATTTAAAAATTTTAATACAGTTTTTGTTTTGATTGAACCCAGGAATTTATACCTTAGTCAAGTACCCTACCACTGAATTACTCTGTCTATAAACTAATCTACTTAAAGCTAAGATGTCTAAGGTCTAAGACTTGCCTTCAAGAATCTGGTTTCTTAAAAGATGCAGTATAAAGCTGCATCATACTCATAAACATAAACTGTGGAATCAGAATTATTGATTTCTACCATTTAAATAATGATCATGTGAGCTTAAGAAAATGGTTTTTTGTCTTTATACTACTCAGTTTGGGGTATATGCTAACTCATAACTGTGTGTGGGGGGGTGTAATTTGAAATGGAGTCAGTTCCTTTATGTTATCTACTCATTTTGAACTTGTACGCTCAAATGATCCTCCCACTTCAGCCTCCCACATAGACATAAGTGTGTACCATTGCACTCAGTTCTGTGATGGGAATTTATGTGAGAAAATAATAACATAAAATGCTATTTTATGTTAGAAAAGAGTTTGGGATGTAGCTCAGTGGTAGTGTGTGCTTAGCGTGCATTAGACCCTAGATTATTCCCCAGTACTCCTGAGCCCAAAACTTGACAAACCAAATTCTCCCTAAGGGACTGGACAATTCTTACACATATAAATTACAACAATAAAATCCAACTAACTAATGGTGTAGCCTCAAAATGGGCTAATTACGCTGTATTTTTCATTGAACTCTAAGGCACCATTGATGGCAATATGTCAAATACCAATAAGAATAAATCAAACTGTGATAAATCATTAATTCTAAGACAGCTCCTAAACACAGAGAAGTTGACACGTTGGGGGAAAATGAGTCTTAGATTAGTACAATATAGTAAGTTTAATTGCATAACTGAGAGTTAGGGCACTAAATCCACTAAACAAATTCTCGCAAGGTATCTTTGGTCACAGGTTTAAAAATTAATTGTTTAGAGTACAAACACTAGAGTACTTTTTTCCATGTTCATCTCCAGTGCCATCTTTTTCTTCCCACCACCTGCCATTTCCTAAGAAAGTGTTTCTCAAACACTAAGACCTCAGTAGAGTCCTCTGCATGTTCCATTGCACTCCCCAGTAGCACTTTCTGAACTCTAATTTATTTGATGTGCCTATGCACCACCAAGCTTGGTAGCAGACTTTACTCACTAAACCAGCTCAGTAGTATTTCCTTAAAAAAATTAGCTGCCTGTCTATTTGTCTGTGGTCAAGCCTGGAAGCACGGAGCCATCTGAAGCCCATTCCCTGTGGTATTTACATTGCTCAATAGCAGCCTACTCTAGTTAATTTCGTGTTTAGTAAATGTTTTGTTTAGTGTAATAAACAAGTACAAGAGTTGTAAAATCAAAACCACATAGCAACGAAGAAAGGACATTTAACAAGTAAGGTGACCAGAACAGTATTTCTCAGTTCTTGTTATTTTTCACAGTAATATTAATTTTACATTACTAATAAATTTTACTGGCAATTAATAAACAAGTCCTTGGGGCTGGAGAGATGGTTCAGTGGTTAAGAGTACTAGCTATTCTTTCAAAGGTCCTGAGTTCAAAACCATCTGTAATGAGAATATGATGCCCTTTTCTGGCATGCAGGCAGAACACTGTATACATAATAAATTAATAAATATTTACTAAATAAATAGTTATTGGTATAGGTATTATGGAAAATGTATGAAGTTCCTTAAGTATTAAAAAACAATGTTGGGCATGCAGTTCAGTGGTAGAACATCTTCTTAACATGTGCAAGGCCATGGTTCTATATGTACCATTAAAATTATTTAACTTAACTACTTATGATCCAGCAATCTTATTTCTGACCTTATGTTGAAAGCAAATAAAAATTGCTATATCAAAGAGACACCTGCATTTCCATGTTCATTGCAGCACTATTCAGAATGGCTAAGACACACTAAGAACCTGTATCTACTGACACATCACCAATGGATTTTAAAAATGAGGTGTGTGTGTGCATGTACATGTGTGTATATAAGAGTTTACTATTCCTTAAAAAAGGAAGTCCTGCTATTTTTGACAACACTGATAAATCTAGAGGCAATGTATATTCAGTGAAATAAACCAGACACAGAAAGACAATTACTGTATGGTCTTACTTACAACTGAAATTTTAGAATTCAAACTCAGAAACAGTAGAATAGTAGTTACTACTCTACTGGGAAGGATGTGGGGGAAGAAATGAGGGCATACTGTTTAAAGAGCACAGATGGACAGGTATTAGTTAAGTTCTGAAGAAGTAATGTATAGCATGGTGAACTAGTACATCATATATATATATACACATACACACGCTAGTATATATATATATATATAATAGTAATAATGTGTGTGTATATATATATATATATGCATGTTCACTGAGTATAACTCTCAAATATTAACTTTCAGAAGCAAATGCAAATATGACTGATGAGGTGGTGGGGTGCTATATATGGTAATGATTCCACATGGAATATGTATTATCAAGCATATTATATGCCTTAAACATACACAATAATATTATCACATCTTAATAAAGTTTGGAAGGAAGAAACATTTAAAATTTCAGGCACTATGTTTATTTTATTAAGATGCCATAATCCTTTTTGCTGTTGTTGTTATTGCTGTTTTAAGACAGCATTTCTCTGTGCAGTTGGCTATTCCAAAACTCACTCTGTAGACCAGACTAAGCTAAACTAGACACCATCTCTAAATTTAAACAACTAACCAAAACCCAAACCAAATAAACAAAAAGTCCCTCAACCAACCAACCCAACAAAAACGATTCTTTAAACAGTTATACTGAAGCACATTTCTATAACATATGAGTTTTTCACTGATATTTTCTAACTCTGTCTATTTGTTTGTTTGTTTTTGAGGCTGCGTCTTACTTACTGCACAAGACCCTCGACCTTAAGATCTCTCTGACCCAAGTGGTTGGATTAGATAGGCATGTGATGCTTTTATAAGACTTAAAAATTATATAAATCTGATGGGTTTGAATTGGTGCTTTTACTGATTATATTTGTAACTTCTTAATTATTAGATCTGAGACTCTCTCTATGTATTAGTCATTGGCTCTCCTTTGAGAACTACCCATTTTCTTTTCTATGAACTGTAATCATTCTATTATTTTAACTTTGTGGATTTATACAAACTCCAACTTTTAACATAGTTTATTTTTTGTTTTTGTTTGTTTGGTTTTTTTTGTTTAGGTATGTGTGTGTGTGTGCCTGCGTCCATGTGGTCCATGTGTGTGTGTGAGGTGTGTGTGTGTGTGTGTGTGTGCCTGCATCCATGCATGCGTGTGAGGTGTGTAGGACAGAAGTCAATGTTAGGTGTCTTCCTCAATTGTTCTTCACTTTTTTCGACAGGGTCTCTCAGGAATTTGGTATCTACTGATGCAGCAGAATGTCCCGCCCGCAAGCTTCAGAGATCTCCCCTTTCTGGCACCCCAACAATGGGATTACAAATGCTGTCCTGGAACTCACTCTGTAGACCAGGCTGGCCTCAAACTCAGAGATCTGCCTGCCTCTGCCTCCTGAGTGCGAGGATTAAAGGCGTGTATCACCACCACTGCTGCTGCCACCACTACCATCAGCAGCAGCTAAATCCAATTATTTTTTCAAAATGTTTCTAACTGTTTAAATATAACTTGTTATTTTACTTCTCCCCATTAACCTGAAATGCCACTTCAGACATTTACAAAATGTCCACAAATACACAGCTGCTTTGTTTCTAGGCTCTCTCTGTCATTAATCTGCCTGTCCCTACACTTACAGCATTGTAACTTACTGCTTCATAATAAGTAGGGCAATTTCTTTTTCTTTAAAATTGTATTGGTTTCTTGTGAGGCTATGTTTCAAATTTAATAAAAACCAGTCTGGAATATCAGAGGGCAGAGCTATCTCCTCCAGTCTTTGGTTTTGGGGTTTTTTTTTTGTTGTTGTTTCAAAAGAGTTTTCTGTGTAACAGTCCTGGCTGTTCTGGAACTTGCTTTGAAGATCAGGCTGGCTTTAAACTCAGATTCTCCTGCCTCTGCTTCCCAAGTGCTGGGACTAACAGTGTGTGCCACCACTGCCTGTCTGGGAGTCTGGAACTCCCTCTGTAAACTAAACTGACCTTAAACTCAGATTTTCTGGGATTAAGAGTGTAGGTCATCATAGGTCACCTAGGTCACCACTCTTAGACATTTCCTATGCTGGGATTAAAGGTCTGACCCTCCTAGAATGATTGTGGGTAGATCCCTCTGATATTTCAGACTGGTTTTAATTAAATTTGAAACGTATCCCCACAGTTTCTCATGATCATTTATCTTTCCATACAAACATAGACTTATATCAAGCTTGGTGTGATGGTGCAAGCCTTTAGTCCCAATACATCGGAGGCAGAGGCCACTCTGGTCTATGCTAGAGTCCAGGACAGCCTGGGCCACATAGTAAAACCCAGTTTCAAAAACAAAAGACAAAACCAAACAGATTTATGATGTATCCTAACATATCCCATTTGGATTTTAATTAGTACTGTACTTACAGGTTGATTTTCGGTTAAATGCCATCTTAGGATTTCTAAATAAATATAACATTTTTTTCTTTTCTTTTTTGTTTTGAAGCTTTGTTTTATGTCTTTCAGTAAAATTTTGTATTTTACAGACTTCAGAAAATTTGATCCTGGGTAACTAACTGCCTTTCAACCTAAACTACTAATCTTTTCCCTATATTGTTTATTAAGCTTGAATATCATTTAGTCCTGGAAATACTTGTTTTTCAAGCTCTTTTGGATGTTTCTTTTCCATGCTCTTGGATGAATTCATTCTTTGCTTAATGTGAGTTATAGGCATGGAGAGTACACTGGCGAATAACAACAGTCTCTATGCCCAGAACATAGAGACACAGAACAATAGACAGTTATATCTCAGGGTAGAACATGCTATTACAGGGGAGTACACTGTGCTGTGGGAATATATAAGAGAAATACCTAACTCAGACTTGGGGGACTGGCCTGGGGGAGAAGGGTGTCAAACACTGCTTCTTAAAGAAGTAACATGTAGATTGAAACCTGTAAGAAGAACAGAAGTTAGAAAACACAACAGTGACTAAAATCATAGTACTGACAATCTTTCTTGCTCTTGACTTTACTGCAAAGGGTCTTGTTTAATTGAAATTATCCAACGAAATATTCTTCTGTTAGCGTCAACTTTTGACTAGTTTTTCCTTATTTTTTTCTCATTGTTCCCATACTGCTTGTAACAATCACTCTTGGCTCCTTTGTTTTTCTTCCTTAAATGCTATAATTCCTCAAGATTTTATCTTTCCCTTTCTGTTTTATCTACATTATTATTCCTAAAGACTTATATCTCCAGTTGGCCTGGGAGTCATTACATAGCCTAGCTGGCCTTGAGTTCTCCCTTCCTGCCTGGGCTTTCCAAGGGCTGGAATTACGGGCAAGCAACAACATACTAGCCTTTGTTTGCCTTAAAAGACAACCTCTTATTATTTAGCCCAGGCTGACCTCAAACTCTCCATGTAGCTAGCTCACGGTGACCTTAGCCTACAGATCTGTTTACTCTTGAGTCCTGGGATTACAGGTGAGTCACCATGCTTGGTTTAGCTTTCTAAGTTTTAGCACCCGCCACTATGGACTTTTAAAACAAAACAGAAAGCAAAACAGTTTTGAATATACCTGCTACTGCAACTAAACATGCTTCAATAATTAAAAAAATACAGAAAAAATTAAGTCAACTCTTGATAGGTGCTTAAAAATAAACAACAACAACAAAAATAAATACACAAATAGGCAGAGTTTTACTTACTCTGTAGCCCGAACTGCCCTCAGATTCATAAGTAGCCGGGTTGGACTTAAACCTACAAGAATATGCACATTTTGCCTCAGCCTCTTGCGTACTAGGCTTACAAGTTTATGTGCACCACACTCAGCTCATGCTTCTTTCTTAGTGTGTCAGCTTGGCTATTCACTTTTATTTATTCAGTCAATGTTGAGATTTTATAGATGTAATAAATGTTCATAATTAGGTGACTGAACATAAGGGACATTATCTAGGATAATGTGATGAGCCTGATTCAATTAGGTAAAAGCTCT
Organism: Phyllotis vaccarum; assembly: GCA_033318265.1. Classification (NCBI taxonomy): domain Eukaryota; kingdom Metazoa; phylum Chordata; class Mammalia; order Rodentia; family Cricetidae; genus Phyllotis; species Phyllotis vaccarum. Next base: position 41,485,644 of record JARWLC010000003.1, read on the forward strand.
AAAAATCAAGGCTGAGGCTTCCCCAAGAGAGAAGGAAAGAAGACAGTCCATCCTCAGACAACAGTTTAGGTTATGTCCAATATTTCTACGCTTGTCACATTCTGTGAGAATCTCAGATTAGCTGCACTACACCTCTTCTAGTTCTTCTTTGGTTGAACTCCTCATTTATCTGATATACCAGGCTTATAGTTTATTTGCAAGTACAATTTCCTTAAAAACCTAGCAGTTTCTGGTCTATTTATTTCTAGCCAGTTCCACATGCCAGTAACTATACCCAAAGTTCTGCTTGTTTGGACATGGTTCTCAAGACTTTTTTTTTTTTTTCAGCTGAGTCCTTGGAATATGTCCCTTCCTCTCCATCCCGCATTAGAACACCACCGTCTCTTACCTGAACTAGTGACTGAAAAGCCCCTACTGGCTTCCTTCTCAGATTAGCTTTTCCTCCTCTATCTATTTTCCAAACTGCTGCCAGAGGTCTCTTTCTGGAAAACAAATACGATCATGTCACTACTTTTCTTAAGAACCCATTAAGTCTCCCTACCAACAGGGTTACATTTTCTTTTTATTTCATTAATTCCTGTGTTTAGTTCTTATTTCCTTCTATTCTCTTTGCCTTTAATTTTCTAACATTTTAAGATAAACCCTCCAGTTACTGATGTTTTTCTTTTGTTCTAACAGGTCAGTAAGATTTTAAATTCTCTTTGAGAATTGCTTAAATCAATCATACCAGTTTTGATATATATTATTATCATTCTGTTCAAAATTCAAATTTCCTTTGTGATTTCTTGACCAAGAGGTTATTTAGAAACTCCTTCTTAATAGTTCTGGTGGAAACATAACATCAATTTAGCCCCAATTTTCTTATATTTTTCCTAGAAACTGCACAGACCAACAAAAATATGTTAATAAAATAAAGTACATTTTGATAAAACCAGGTGATAAAAAAACCCAGAAAATGCTACGTTGTAAGTAAATATAGCTCCAAGTATGCAGGATTAGCAAAATCCATATAAGAAGTTGTATCTAAACATTGCAGAATGACAAGAAGTATAAGAAAATCTTTGGGGAAACAGTATATACTCACTCCCAGAGAAAGAGTACTATCATAAAAATCATGTCTGGAACTGAGATGGAAAGGAGACCCTTAGATGGAAAAAGAGAAAAGAGGTATAAAAACATGTCATCAGAGTGTGGAGAAAGTAGTTTAAAATTGGTAGTGTCAGTCTAGCAGTAGTGGCACATGCTGAAGAGTTTATAATTTTGTTTGTAATTTCTTATTTTGAAATAATTTTAATTGTGTAGGAAAGTTATACATTAGTAGCAACTCATGAGAACTTATAGCTAGTAGTTTGCAATACTGAGATTGCTGAAGTTACTAGAAAGTGTGGGAGATGAAGATGTACTTTAAAGAATGAATCCACCCCTCCTTTTGGATGGAGTCTTCAGAGAAACTTATCTTGATCCTAAAGTGCAACTAACATTCTTCCTACCATCTTCTACCAGTGGTTGAGTGAATGCATCTCCTCTCATTCAGATATGAGCTACAAAAAGAAAGTAAGCACCCATAAAAAGATAGTACATAAAAACTGTAAATAAAGCCAGATGCAGTGGCATCTATAATCTCAGCACTTGAAAGGCTGAGGCAGGAGGACAGAGAGTTTGAGAACAACTTGGTCTCTACTATACAGTGAGACTCTGCTCCCAGACAATAATACAAAGAGGAAGTGATTATATCTGACAAACGAAATGGACAGTATGACAAAAGATGAAAATTAAAACCTTACTTTAAAACATAAATATAAAAAGTCTTAAGAGTGAAATTATATTAAATTTCTTTTTCTTTTCTTTCTTGTTTTGAGATAGGGTCTCACCATGCAGTCTTTGCTGGCCTGGAACTCACTATGTAGACCTGAGTGGCCTTGAACTCATAGAGATCTGCCTGCCCCTGCCTCCCTAGTGCTAGGACTAAAGGTGTGCACCACAACCCACTAAAAATGTCTTAATGAAATCATGGAAAGATCTAAGAGCAGATATGTTAGAACTCAAGGAAGAAGGCTCATGAGATGGCTCTGCAGATAAAGGTGCTTCCCACCAAGCCTGATGGCCTGAGTTCTATTCCCAGGACCCAAATGGTGGAAGGAGCAACTCCCACACATTCTCCTCTGATCATCACATGTGTTGTGGCGTGGACTTGTTTAGACATATCCATATACACACAAAACAAGTAAATGTAAAGAAAAAAAGCCCCAGAAAAACAAAAAACCTAAGGCAGATATAACTAATCAACATAGTAAACACATAACACAAAAGGTACATTAAGAAACACACCGAAAGCACATTAAATCTTTCTCATTAAGTTTCTTAAGACAAGGGTTCATGAGGCAGTAGCAAATGGTCTATCTAGAAGGCACTCTAACTCAGGCTGCTCTAGAATTCTCGGCAATCTTTCAGCCCCAGCGTCCTTTAGGAATAAACACAATAATTCACAAACTCAACTTTCACTCAGCTGAGTGCTTCCGGAAGAAACAACTTGAGGATGAACTGAAATCAACAAGTAACAGGGCTGGTAGTAAGTACTAACATGTGACAGCAGACATAAGATGAAACCAAACGTACACACGGGGGACAGAACCAAACACAACGATTAGATGCTCTCAGGCTGTAAGACTACCATATATAAATAAATAAGTGAGAGAAAGAGAAAATATAAGAAACAGATAAACTCAACAACTGTACCACATAATTGTACCACATATGTAATAGGGGTGACTCAAAATTAAAAGCTAAGTTAAAAAGTTAGGCAAAATTCGGGCTGGCAAAAGGGTCAGCAGGTGAAAGCACTTGTTGCCAGACCAGAGCATACCATTAGTGCCAGCCCTCGGGAGGCAGCAGAAGGTAGATCTTTGTGAGTTCAAGTCTAACCTGGTCTACATAGACAGTTCCAGGCCAGCCTGGGGTAAATATTGATATCATAACAAAACAAAAACAAACAACAAGGACAAGAACGGAAGAACGGAGGAGGAGGAAAAGGTCTTTCTAGTACTGCAAGTACCATTACACACAGCTGGGCACTTTGGCCTGTAATTCTAGCACCCGAGGACTGGACACATGAGAATCAAGAGTTCAAGGCTAACCTCAGTTACAGGAAACCCTATGTCAAAAAAAGAAAAGAACAGCACCCCTCCACCACCACAGAACACATATTCTTTAAAGATTCAAAAGGGGCGGGGGGGGGGGGGGGAATGACATAGTTAAATCAAGAATTTTCTATTAATTTGCCTCAGTCTATCTACTAAACAGGAAAAACCCATAACAAAACAAGCACTACTAACCTACATATAGTTTTACAAAATAAAACTATTCTATAATATAGCAGGATGTATTTATGGGGCTGGAGAGATGGCTCACCATTCAGGAACACTGACTGTTCTTGCAGAGGACAGTGATTGATTTCCAGCATCCACATAGCAGCTCATAATTATCTGTAACTCCAGTCCCATGGGATCTGATACCCTCTTCTGGCCTCCTTGGGTGCTAGTCACCATGAACATAATGCATGGGCATTCATGGAGGCAAAAATACTGATACACATTTAATATATTTACATCTATGTATATATGTATACACACACACAACACACACACACACACCTGTAATTGCTTGTCTGGATTGCAATCCTTCAGTAAAAGGTCAAACTTGCCCAAAAGATAAAGAAGAAAACCACATGAATCAATATAGTCACAGCATTCAGAAAGCAGAAATTATTAGACATAAAAAGATAAACACAGCTGGTGGTGATGGTCCACACCTTTAATCCCAGCACTCTGAAGGAAGAGGCACTGGATTCTGAGTTCAAGGCCAGCCTGGTTTACATAGTAAGTTCCAGAACAGCCAAGACTGTTACACAATGAAACCCTGTTTTGAAAAAAACAGAAAACTCAGAAAATTGAAAATTTTATTTCTCCTAGTCAGAGAGATCAAAGGTAAGTAGGCAAGTAAATAAATGACAATGTAATCAAAATGAGAGCTCTGATGGACATTTAGTTTTACCCTAATAAGTAAATATACTTTATTTTAAGTAACTATTAAAGTACTGGAAACACTGACCACTTATTAGGCTACACAAATTACTTAACAAATTCCAAACAGAGAACTGCAAGGCAGGTATGATGGTACGCATCTGTCCCCAGCTGTGGTAGAGAGGAGGCTCACGTGAGCTGAGGAGATCAACACTGGCCTGGTGACAGCAATATCCCATCTTAGTCCCCAACTAGGAGGGTGGTTCCCTGAGCCAGTAATCCAAGCTGTTACAAAGGCTAAGGATTAGGAATTCAAGTCACCCTGGACAAATGATCAAGACTTAGCCTCACAAAGTTTCTGGAAGAGGAGGAGAAGGAGGACGAGGAGGACGAGGAGGAAGGTAAGATTGCTGAGTTCAATCTCTAGGACTTACATTTTAGAAAAAAAGAACAGGCTGGGCAAAGCAGCACCCGCCTTTGATCCCAGCACTGGGGAGGCAGATGCAGTGAGTGCTGTGAATCAATAGCAGCCTGGTCTGCAGATGGAGTTCTAGGACAGCCAGGGCCAGGGACACACAGTGAGACCCTGTCTTGTGAAAATAAAAAGAGAGCAGACTCACCTTCACATGTGTGCTCTCACTCATGTACACATTCATGTGCACACACACAACAGAAAAATAAATGTTTAAATTTATTTAAATAATTGAGCATTGAGTCTTCCCACATTCTCCGATTAACACGTTGAAACTAGACATTTATAGCAAAACAAAAAAAGCAGTTAGATCTTAACTTAAAATTTAAGAAGTCTCATGAAGGAATAAAAACATTAATAAAAATTTAAAGTCTCTCAAACAATATGATTACAGGATAATATAAACTGAGATTGCAGGCCTGGCAATGGTGGCCTTTCGTCTCACACTTGGGAGGCAGAGGCAGACAGATTTCTGAGTTCCAGGCCAGCCTGATCTACAAAGTGAGTTCCAGGACAGCCAGGGCTACACAAAGAAACTTTGTCTTAAAAAAGAAAAGAAAATTAATTAAAAAAATAAAACAAAAGTTGCAGTTTCTAGAACATTATGTAGTAGAAACCCTACAATTTAGTGGCTATGCAGAAAAGCTCAGTGATCATAAGAAAAATTCTTTGTTTTTGAATATTTTTACTGATGAGAAAAAAATGGAAGTCACTAATTAGTTCTAAAAGGAAGGAAAACATCTTTAATTTAGTTTTATAAGATAAAAGAGAAATTATAGAAAACAAAACTAGAAGAATTAAAATAATTAAACAAAAATTAGGTCTTCTGATGGAAGGTGGGGGGATCTGGAGAGATGGCTCAGTGACTCAGTGACTGACTGCTCTTGTAGGGGTCCTGCATTTAATTCCCAACACCCACAGAGAGTCTCACACCAATCAGTAACTCCAGACCCAGGGGATCTGATATGCTCTTCTGACCTCCAGGGGCATCAGACATGCAAGTAGAGCACAGTCAAACATACAGGCAAGCAACAACAATGAAACACCCATACATTTGAAGTAAAAAAATAAGTAATTTTCAAAAATCAGTTAACTAAACTGCTAGCCATTAATCAAGGAAAAAATGACAAAGTGTAAATATACAAAAATAAAAAATGGGGAAATGACAGAAAAAATTTTGAAATGGTAAAAAACAAACTGCTTTATAAAATTCTATATATTAAATAAAATATGGGTAAAATAAAATTTTCTAGTAAAAAAATGTGACTTATAAAAGTAATCAGTCTGGATACTGATATTTTTAGTTAATTAGTTAATCAAAAATAATTTACTTTCATTTTTATGTTTATTGGTATTTTGCCTGCATGCCTTTCTGTGTGAAGGTGCCAGATCTCATGGAACTGATGTTAGAAACAGTTGTGAGCTGCCACGTGTGTGCTGGGAATTGAACCTGGGTCCTCTGGAAGAAAAGGCAGTGTTCTTAACAGCTGAGCCACCTCTCCAGTCCTTAGCATATATTCTTGATTAAAATACTTATGAAAATGGGAAAATAATGCTCCTTAACAACAACAGAAAAATGTTCCTAGCATCATCTTCATCATCATAATAAAAGTATATGTGCACAATACTTAATAAACACTGAAAATATTTCTCCTAAAACAAAGAATAAAAATATGAAAATCACTGATGTTTGCTACTATCCTATCTAAATCAGTCAACATAATCTAACAAAAAAACAAGCAAATCTGTTACTATGTGCAGACACACTACTATAAAATAGAAACATCAAGAAAATCATCTGTAAAAATACTGTAAGTATGGAATTCAATAAGGTAGAAAGACTAAAAATTTACATATAGAAGTTAAAAGCCTTCATGTTTATATGCACCAGTTATATTAAACATTTAAAAAGTACATTAGTAAATAACCAGGAATACCAAGAGTAAGTAGACTGTATGTGAGGAAAGCCTTACAACTTTTCTGAAGCAACAAAACAGAAGTATATAGTATGTTTTTGGATTCAAGGCTAGAGTCAACACTTCATAGAAGCCAATCTGTTTTAATTTAATCGATGAAATAATCAAATCTTAGTTAAAAAAAAAAAATAAGGACAGAGTATTTCTGAAGGCTATATTATAAAACAAGTTAGAATGGTTTTGAAAATATGAGAGCAGCCTTATCACACATTACAAGTTATGAATCAGTAATGTGTGTGTGTGTGTGCCAACAAGTAAATGTCTGTGTATCAAAACAGGAATCAACAACAACAAAAACTTCCTACCATTCCAAAGATCAAAAGACAAATATCAATTTAATTGTAAACTTTGGTCAAAAAAGCTTCTCCTGGCAGGCAGTAGGGCAGCAGTTAATGTAAAGACTCTTAAGTGTGGAGAATAAGTGACTGAGTGTTTAGCCCTAAAGGAGATATCTATTCAATTCTCCCTCAACCCAAAGTTCAAGGACTATCACAGAAGAAGGGACAGAAAGAACTGTAAGCGCTGCAATGAAGGAGTACTGTGAAATGCTGACTTCTGGATTTGGCATGGCCATTACACTCACACCAACTGTGGTTACTTATACAAGATCAAGTCAGTCAAAATGGATAGGAGAGAGGCTCACAAAACTCATGAAGCCTCACCCCTAACTGAGGAGCTACAGGCAGTTGAAAGCTGCTGGAAGGGAAAGAGTAATTTTTGATTGGGGCCATGCATGGCTCCAGAGAATAGCCCCATGTCCTTGAACAGTGGCAGTATTAACTGGAAACAGTAGGTTATTAAAAAACAAAAGGGGGGGATGCATGAAGATGGGATGGAGTGTCAGAGGAATGGGAAGTAGGAAATAAGGATATAGTCAAATACATTTTGGGTTTTTAAAAATTATTTATTTTTATTTATTTATTATATATATTGAAGATTTGCTTTATTTATTATATGTATAATAAATAAAGAACACTATATATATATAGTTCTGACTGTATGTTTGTCTGTAATGCCAGAAGAGAGTATCAGATCTCACTAGAGATGGCTGTGAGCCACCATGTGGTTGCTAGGAGTTGAAGTCAGGACCTCTGAAGGGCAGTTAATACTCTTAATCTCTGAGCCATCTTTCAAGCTCCAAAATACATTTTATATACATGTGAAATTCTCAAATAAAATAGATAAAAAAGAAAAATACATAGACCAACAGTTTGCTAAAGTATATGGCTAGCAAAATCAAGGCCCTAGGCTCCATCCTCAGAACCTAAAAATAACAATAAATGTAAAAGTAAGAAAGAATGAATGACAAGTGTTCCTCACACTAGTGTCAGACTTTTGCTTTGTTTTAAATCAGGGGCAGTGAGTAGTTCCTGCCTATAATCCTACAGCTAGGAGGCTGAGACTGGTGTACAGGGCAGATTTGATCACATAGTGAGGTTTAGGTCAGGCTGAGATACACATAAAAACCCGTTTCCAAAAATGCAAAACAAAACCAAACAAAAAACCCATGTAAAATGGTAAATCTAAGGGTTTAATGGCACATATATAAAGACACAAGTATTCTGACCCATAGATGAAAAACACTTATAACCTTGATAGAGGGGAATCCAGAAATATTGATCAAAACTATAAATAACATTTACCCTTGACTTAACCAGTCTCATCTCCAGAAATTTATCTTATACTGACACTAAATATATGTAAAATAATATTTGGAGATAGCAAGAAATTAAAAATACCCCTAATACACATATAAAGGGAACTAGTTATATATTGTCTCTCATTATTTTTAAGATGGCAAAAAAATGCTAGGAAAAATGAGTAAACTGTTGATCTTTAAAGATCCAGGGATCCATGGAGGGATGGCTAATTCGAGATACTAAGGAAGAAATATGATGAATGTGGGACACACTGCTGTTCCAGGAAGCAAGAGAGGTGAGTTATCAATTGATGTTGTGCCTTAGAGTTCCAATGAATACAAAAAGAACAGAATGACAACAGTCACCAGTTGTAATCCCTAGTCAAACGAATGATCAAGGAACACAGCATCAGAAACTGTCAGTGTGGCTGGGGTTTATAAAGGGGAGACTTCAGTACCCACTCTTTGTTCTATGGATTCATCTATGCACCACAAATAGGATCCCCTAGAACTGTGACTCCAAACACACACACACACACACACACACACACACACACACACTATATACATATCATATTTATATATAATATATATATTTATTAATATATATATAATTTTACTTTCTACCCAAAATTAATTAAACTTCTAGGGATAACATTTTCAGAAAATACAAGAGATAGAGAAACAAGTCATAAGAAAACAAAAGACAAACACTGATTTGAGGATATTCTACAATACAGTTTCAGTAAGATGTAAATGAAATTCTAAAAAGAAGAGAGAAGGAATGTGATGTGTAATTCTTGTTTACATTCTGATTTGAATCAATTAAGCAGAAAAATACATTTTTAGGTCATCAAGAAATTATGATCTTCGGCTGGAAATTGGGGGATACAAATTTCCTTTTCTTTTGAATTTTTTAATAAATAACATTGGTAATGAATAAGAAAACAACCCAGTTTTCAGTAGTGTATATAGTAGGGACAAAATAAAATGCTGTCTTAGAATGTGATTTAAAATATTTGCAGAGAGATGGAAACATAGATAAGCAAAGGTAAAAGAAAAACCCTGACAAAATGAATAACTACATGCATATGGCACCTCAACATGGTCCTCTTTCTACTTATACATTAGTATGAGAATATTTATAGGAAAGGACCTAAGAAAGAGGTACAATTAGTAACATTTCAAGAAGAACAGGAGTACCTGGCTGTGGTCACTGTGGCTAACACACCTCTTAGCATATGAATTTTGCTGACTTAAGAGTGAAGAGAATACATGTAAACTATTGGTAAGATGAAACTCAAATGATCACACCAGGGCTTTTACACACTCTCATGTGCCTGCTTCAAGTTTAGTAGCATTCTCAGACAGGTTCTGCATAAAGGATTTACAAATAAAATATCCTAAAAAGTATTAAGGTTTTATTAGGTTGTTATAACATACACCCAAATATTACTTTAAGACACCAGTATACAAAACTGTACAAATAAAACCATGCATACATGACACATAGAAATCGACTACCCAATTCAGAATATGGTTTTAGTTCTCTTACCATCAATATTTAGCATCATTTTCCACATGGCAGGCCGAACAGATTGATGGAATCCAAACCATACTTCCCTGCCCCCTCCTAGAGGGTGGTCATATCCTTCTGGAGCTGAGAAGAAGGAACGCCCCACAGGTGTGTATCTACAAAAATTACAATGGCACGCTCAGTCCTTTCCTTCTAATACTAATGCTTAAATCTGCACAACAGGGGATATGAAAGCAAAGACAATCAACTAGTTACAACGGTACTTATAATTATAAATCTACATGAAAGCAAAGGGCCATTCTAAATGAAGAAATTCATCAGCATCCTTCTCTGAAACTGTCTATTTCAGAATCTCTTAGTTTACAAAGGAATATATTTTATTTACTTTATCATTATTATTATTATTTAAGACAGTGTCTCACTGTACAGCTCTGGGCAGCCTAGAGCTCACAGAGCCTGCCTGCCTATGCCTCCCAAGTGCTGGGATTATAGGTATGTTGCTACCTCACTTGTCCCTTAAAATACTTTCTCAAAAATATAAGCACTATAACTTTAAAATGTTAAAGAGTAAGTTATTTCTACAAATATATCTTAAGATAGCTATACTAATTGTTTCAAACACATTTGACATATATGAGCCCCAAAATATAAAATGGTAGTGTGATTTTAAAAAACAAAAAACCCAACCCCCCCAAAAAAAACAGTACCTCTCTCCCCCTTTTCCCATGCAGGAGTTTGAATACAGGACTTTAAGTAGGCTGGGCAAATACTCCAGCCTTAACTCTATCTCCAGTCCAAGAGTAGCAATCATCAAAATCTGATACTATTGTACAAAATATGAAATTAGTTTTAAAACAAGCTGATTTAAGTTCATAATATATGAAAACATACCAGCTAGTCAAGACTTATAGGCACTAAGAAAAAGGGTTAAAATTTCTCTGTAAAATAATTTACTAGATTAGCTAAACTAAAAACTAGTATTTTACATGCTATTGTTGTATAAATGAAATAATAAAAATCATACAACACACAAAGGTTAACTGAAGGCCTACATTACTCACTCACAGGAAGAAACCCTTCTTATTTAAAAATCTAAAGAGGAAAGCCCAGCAAAACCTACTTCATGGAGGGTAGATGTCGCAGCACCACATCAACAGCATGGACTGGGTTAGTGCTGATCGGCTTGTCTAACTCCAGGGGCTCAGGCAGAGTCCGTCCTGTCAGAACTTCATGTAGCAGGTGCCAACTCACCCGGGATACAAACTTGACTGACACCTTGAACGGTCGATCTTTTCCACCTTCCCCAGGCAATGTGACATCTAAATCTACCTGTTGATGGGACAAGACCCAAGTATAAAATGTTGAAAAAGACAATGTAAAATTTAATTTATAAAAGTCAACAAACATATATAAAGAAATTTCAATGTCAAAATAATAGAATAAAATTCAAATACATATTTTTATTAATGGCAGTATTATTCATCATTCTAAACCACTGGAAACCACTTAAATACATTAACCTTTAGATAGCTATAAAAAAAAGAAAGAGGATCTTTTGGAGCTGTTATATAACCATTTTCCCAGCCATATTATTAAATGAACAACACAAATATAAAAGACTGTAAAAAGGGAAAAATATATGAGAAGGGAAAATGAGAAAACACTCAAGTATTTTCTTCCTTTTGCAAAAAAGAAACACAAGAAGGAAGCATAAACCAGAAACAAACTAGTCAATTTCTTTGGAAAGAAGTAAAGGGAGAAGCAAAGCTGAGTATATTTGGGGGTGGAGAATAGTCCTGATGTTAGGAAGCATTCTAAAATTCTAAATAGTCAGGGATGTCATTTCACCTACATGAGAGTCTGAGGCTGAACCACTTGACTCATAAGTTCAAGAATAACAAAGATGGCGACATTTTTTAGTTTACAAATTCAAAATCAACAACAATAAGCCATGTGGTGATTCATGTTTGTAATCCCAGCACTAAGAAAGCAGAAGTATGAATCAAAGCAAGTTTAAGGCCAGTCTACTACACATGGCAAGTACTAGGAACAAAAAATCAAAACTAAAAAACAAACCAAAAACCTCAAACCAAAAAAACTTCAACAGTGATATAAGAGTCTGAATATAACTGGTCCCCATAAGCTCATAGGGAATGGCACTATTAGGAGGTGTGGCTTTGTTGGAGGAAGTGTGTCACTGTGAAAATGGGCTTTGAGGTTCTCATATATGCTCAAGCCATGTGCCTCAGTTTACTTCCTGTTGCCTGTGGATCAAAGATATAAAATTCTCAGCTCCTTCTCCAATACCATGTCTGCCTGCATGCCACCATGTCCCCACCATGATGATAATGAACTGAGCCTCTGAAACTGTAAGCCACCCAATTAAATGTTATTCTTTATAAAAATTGCTATGGTCATGGTGTCTCTTCACAGCAATAGAAATCCTAACTGACCTTAACTTTGGGTTAGGAAAGTACTGGTTAGTGGGCTGTATTAGTAGGCACATAGAAAACAGTGGTGCAGAGAATGATTTGAACTGTGTGTGTGTGGCAGGGCTGGGGTGGGGGCTGCTGTAAGAGGTTTCAGAGGAAAATAATTTTAGTATGTTGCTTAGAGATCACTCTTGTGACATTTTGGTGAAGAAAGGGCTGCTTTTTGCTCTTGACCAAATGATCTATCTGAGGCTAACGTGAAGAGATTTGGATTAATTCCTTTGGCAGAGGAAATCTCAAAACAGCCTACAATAGACTCTGTTATGTGGTTACTAGTAATTATCCTTATAAAGATTTATAATGAAAAAAAGCAAGCAGAGCAAGGATAAATACAAAATGTACAATTTGAGAAGAAAGGGACCATCAAGAAGTAAATGGAGGTAAGCCCTGTGTTCAAGGAGATAAGCAGATTAAGAAATAGAATAAAGGAAGTGGTGACCTCAGGACAAGATCATGCCACTTGAGTTTCCAATTTGTGAAAAGGAATTAAAGAAGAGTCTAGAGCCGGGTGTGGTGGCACACATCTTTAATCCCAGCACCCAGAAGGCAGAGGCTGGTGGATCTCTAAGTTCAAGGCCATCCTGGTCTAACAGATGGAGTTTCAGGACAGCCAAGCTTAGGTAGTGAAGGAAATCAGTCAAAGAAGAAAGCTGGTGATGATGGAATTGAGCAAGGGGACTATATCCAGCCATGTAAGCAGCAGAACTTGGCAGCTTTGGCTACATGGTTCTGGTTTTAAGAATAGAAAGAAGTGGTTATGGGATATTCTTCCACGACTAAGGAAAGCAGCTGAGGCCAAGCATGTGTCAGGGGTGTCCTTGAATGGAGGCCTAGAGAGGTCATTTGGTGAAACTGTGAAAGTGAAGTTTGGACTGCCTTGGAGAACCTAAGATGTTGTAGATGGCAGAACAGTGAGAAGCCTGCCACAGAGAGCTGCTAACAGGGAGTGGAACCAGCCTAAGAGAGAGAAGTGTGTTGCAGTCAACAAAGCTGAAAGTTCTGAAGAACATTTTGACATCAGACACAGAGATGCAGAATTTGGAGCTTGTCCAGCTGTTTTTGGTCTTGCTTTGTTCTAGTATTTCCTCATTGAAATGTTCCCTTCCCTACATTTTGGAATGGTAATTCATATTCTGTGCCATTATATGTTGGAAATATGTAATCTATTTTTGATTTTGATTTCATAGGGGATTAAAGTTAAGAGATTGCATGAATCTCAGAAGAGACTTTGAACTTCTGAACATTATTGAGACTGTGATAGAATATGGGATTCTTTGAAGTTGGACTAAATGACTTTTGCATTATGGGATTGTTATAAGTTTACAGAGGGCCAGGGAGTGGAATGTGGTAGTCTGACTGTTATTGGCCCTCATAAGCTCATAGGAAATGGTATTATTAGGAGGTGTGGCTTTGATGGAGTGGGTATGGCCTTGTTCAAGAAAGTATGTTACTGTGGAGGTGGACTTTAAGGACTCGTATATGCTCAATCATGTCCAGTGTCTCAGTTCACTTCCTGCTGCCTGTGGATCAAAGACATAAAATTCTCAGCTCCTTCTCCAGCACCATGTCTGTTTACATGCTGCCATGCCTCACCATGATGATAATGGACTATAAACCACCCAATTAAATGTTTTCCTTTATAAGAGATTGCCATGGTCATGATGTCTCTTCACAGCAATAGAAACCCTAACTAAGATAAGACAAAAATGAAACTGAGCACAAACAGAATCAAATATATTTCAAATGAGTAAAAATCCCAAGAAGAATCTGATGCCATATAACTCTTAAACACAGCAAACATACTGACTATACCCTCAGTTTGAGGACTGAAGGCAGAGGAAGAGTTGGTTTGGGAGAATAGCTGCATACAAGATAAAATCTTAAACTCTTATCAGTATGTTTGTTTTCTGTAAGTGCAGACTTGTGGAAACTGTTTTATATGTACTGTAGGATTAAGGGAAACAAGGTAATTAGTGGAGGGTAGGGAGCAGGGGTCTAACAGCAACAACAAAAAATATCTAGTGATAAAGCTCAGCAAGTAAGGGTGATTGCCAGCAAGCCTGACAACCTGAGTTAGAGCTCCAGGATCCATGTAATAGAAGGAGAGAACTGACTTTGACTCTCTCTCTCTCTCTCTCTCTCTCTCTCTCTCTCTCTCTCTCTCTCTCTCTCTCTCTCTCTCTCTCACACACACACACACACACACACAATCTTTATCTCATATACAGTTTTTCTTTTTCTCTCATACACACTCTGAATAAATAAATAAATGAATAAATAAATAAGGAAGGGAGAAAGGAAAGAAGGAAGGAAGGAAGGAAGGAAGGAAGGAAGGAAGGAAGGAAGGAAGGAAGGAAGGAAGGAAGGAAGGAAGGAAGGACTGGAGAGATGGCTCAAGTTAAGAGCAGATTGCTGCTCTTGTAGAAGCCCAGTTTCCCACACCCACAGTAGGCAGCTTACAACTTCTTTAAACATCAGTTCCATGGATCAATGCTCTCTTCTGGGCTACACAGACAACCAAGCACACACACAAATAAATAAAATAAATAAAATAAATATTAAAAAAATCAAGTGCTGACATTTTAATATTGTTTTATTTATATGTATAAGTGCATATATACCTATATCCTGCCCCTGTCCACTAATAAAAGGCTTAAGAAGCACTCAGTATCACTGAGCATATAAGGTACTCAGATTTTGGCTTTAAAATTGTACTCCAGAACAGGAAACTAGAGCTCTCCTGAGAAATGGTTGCTTGCAGCGCTGCACTGGTAAAAATGTAAGTTTAGAATATCCTGTACCAGAAGGTAATGAAATGTTAAAAAAAAAAAAAAAAAGTTTGCCAGATGTAGTGGTTTATGCATGAAATTCCAGCATTGGGGAGGCCAAGGCAGGGGAATCACCACAAGTTTGAGGTCAGCCTGGTTATACAGTGAGTTCCAGGACAACCTGGGTTAGAATGAAACATGATCTCAAATTAAGAGAATCTAAAAAGAAATAAAGTGTGTCAGATCAAAAGAACACAAGAATCATCTTAAAGGTGTGTCTACTGACTATATCTGACACAAACCATGTCAGATAGATAAACAAGATAAAAAGAAATGTTATTTTATTATGTAGACAATAATCCTCTCAAGAAAGAAATACTAATTGCTAAAAAAATGTAAATATAAAGATCCTTAAAAGTTATTTCTTGCATCTGTCTATCAGAGGGCACAACTGATGGACAAAGGCAGACTATGGAATGCCAGAAAATATCTTCATAAAATACATATGGGAAAAGAGGTCAGCATCTAGAACATTCAAGCAAACAAACAAAAAACACCCAAAAGCTTTTGTAACACATAGCTGCGAAACCAAAACCCAATTTAAAAACTAGATAAATGCTTGATGAATATCAAAAATGGCCAAGAAATGCATAAAAATAAGTTCAATATCACCAACTTGGAAGAAATCCAAACCACAATGAAACTGGGTCTGGTAGTACAGATCTATAATCCCAGCTCCTCAGAAAGCAAAGGTAGGGGGATTTTGAGTTAAGACACCAGCCTTGCACTACACAGAGTCAAAGGTCAACCCTGGGCTATATAGTGAGATCTAAATGGTGCCTATCAACAGAAAATTTGATAAATAAAATGTGTTGAGTACATGTAATAAATGTATTACTTAGCCTTGAAAAACAAAGAAATTCTAACATCTTACACTATGGATATAATTTGAGGACATAATGCTAAGTGAAATTGGCAATCCACAAAAGGATAAATGTTTCATGATTTCACTTACTTGAAGTACCTGGCTGGCGGTATCAAATTCAAAAACACAGAAAGGAGAGTAGTGGTTAGCAATGGTTGATGGGAGGGGGGGAGGGTAACAAAGTACAGAGGAAGTAGGGGAGGAAATGGGGGGAGAGGAGAGAGGGGAAACTACAGTCAGAAGTAAAATAAATAAATAAATCTATTAAAATAAAAAAGTGGGTACAGAGTTTCAACTTAACATGATAAAGACAGCTCTGGATGGTGGTGATGACTATAACTTTGTCAAGGTGCTTGACAATACTGAACTGTACTTTAAAAATGATTAAGATGTTATTTGTATTTTATAAGTAAAACAAAATGCAAAACAACACTTCCCCTTAAGATCTAAGTACACAGAGAAAAGAATATCTTGGTAGGAAAAACAGGCATAAATCAACTTAACCAAGTGGTCAAAGTTACCATCACCATTGATGAACATATCTATATTATGTTCCTCTGGGCACCACATGACAGAAAAAGAGAACTTCTGAAATATTCTGGATAAATCATAATAAATTCAATGTAACCAGGAGAGATTATGACAAACACAACTCAGGAGCAGTCTAAAAATAACTTGCCTATGGGTCTTCAATCATGTTTACATCAAAAAAGAAAAAGGCTAGATAATTGTTCCATAAGAAAGACAAAGACATATGGTGCCTACTAGCATGATCCTGGATCAGATTCTTTATCAGAGGAAGATAAGATGCCAAAGAACATAATTAAAATATTGGGCAAAACCAGAATATGAATTATTGATTAGGCAAGAGTATTATAGCAATATTAAGTTTAATTAAGTTGGTAAATATACCACAGTTTTTAATCTTTATCTTTAGAAAATAACATATTGAAGTATTATTAATGAGGCTTAATGTATGCAACCCAACTATGAATGGGTTAGGAAAAAGTAATTATTTATGTGTGTTTCATGAAAGAGCAAAAAAGAATAAGAAAAAATGTAAAATCAGCACAGCAAATGTTTTAAGGCTATTGGTGAATGTGAGCAAAGTGTATAAAAGCTTCCTGCATTATTCCTGTGACTTTTCTGTAAACCTGAAGTTATTTCATCAGAAGTTGAAAACTGATCACATTCATATGGATTACAATTTAAAATGGTAGGTAGTAAGATCATCTAAAGGGAGACATAGAGGTTATAGAGATGGTCCAGTGGTTAAGAGCGCTTGTTTTTGCAGAGGACCCAGGTCTGGTTCCCAGCACCCACATGGTTGCACAGGACTAGGTATAACTCCAATTACAGGGGATCTGGCACCCTTTCCTGCCCTCCTTAGGCACTGCGCTAACACGATGCACAGAGATACATGCAGGCACAGTGCTCATCACACAAAATAAAAAAAATAAATCTAAAAAAATGATAAAATAAAAGGAGATATAGCGCAAGTATAGCTTTACAATAAAGAAACACATCTTACCCCAGCA
This sequence comes from Phyllotis vaccarum, assembly GCA_033318265.1. NCBI lineage: Eukaryota > Metazoa > Chordata > Mammalia > Rodentia > Cricetidae > Phyllotis > Phyllotis vaccarum. Next base: position 41,503,010 of record JARWLC010000003.1, read on the forward strand.
GTTGCCACAGGAAGTGGATTGGCTGTGTAAAGGCTTCTTTTCCCATCATAAACTGGTCTACGGTCTCCAAATATAGTCACTTTAAAATGCTGAACCATTGAGTCAACTACTTCTCTAAGGAAGAGGAAAAAAAAATTCACATAATCCTCTGCAAAATGAGATCCAAAACTATTAACTGAAACAGTTGGGGGAGCTGTGTAAAGACCTCAGAACCATAGCTTAAGATAGCAGAAAGACTGACTGCTGGCAAAGGATGACTCATTTCCCTAACGAAAAGAAGAATGAATCCAGGAAATCAATCTCTTGGAATACTGTTGACCAGAAAAATATTATTAGAATTTGATTCAAAATCACTTTCATCTTCTCTAAGCTTCCCTGACTGTTTACCTTTATTTCCCAAACAGTATGATGTTCGTTGTACTGTGCTAAAATACATCTTGTCTGCATCTCTATTTCTAACAGTCTATCGTATCATAATTATATTCTTCATTCCTATAGTGAGTTTTCTGAGAGCAACAAACACATCTATATTTCTTATACTGCCCACCCTTAACAATATCACCTAATCAGGAGGTGCTGTGAAATGTCCAGCTGGGGATGTAGCACAGTGGTAGAACATATGCCTCACATGCACAAAGCCCTATGTTCTCTCTCCAGTACCACAAAAAGAAAACTATTTCACTCAGCAAACATTTTGATCCCAATATATAGTTACATGGAAAGACTATAAAAAGTTATATAAGATACCTACAAAGGTACTATTTTATTCACAAATTTCTTTTTCCTTTCTTTTTGCTTTGTTTTTGTCTTTTAAGATAGTTTTATGTGTGTCCCTGTCTGTCCTAGAATTCTGTAGACCAGGCTGACCTCAAACTCACAGAAATCTACCTGCTTCTTCCTCTTGAGTGAGGCCCCACAGTCTGACTTTATAAATTCTTTTTGAGACAGGGTTTCTCTTTGTAACAGACCTAGCTGTCCTGAAACTCCTTTGTAGACTAGGCTGGCCTCCAACTCACTGAGATCCATTTACCTCTGCCTCCCGAGTGCTGAGATTAAAGGTCATCCACCACTGCCTGGCTACTTAGAAATTCTTGAAGACAGTGAAAAGGTATTTTCAAGGATACATGCCAGTTTACGTCTAGAGAGGAACTGTTCACATAATCTCAATACATCACAATGAGAGAACATTTGAACAGTGCTGGTATAATTTAAATTAAAATAAAAAAATTAAAATCTAGACCAAGCAAGTGGGTAGGAAAGGGAGAGAAGGAAATCAGCATTTTCCAGATCAAAAAAAGAAACCAAGCTGATTTCCAGAAAAACTTCTTATATAGCACAAAAGTCTCTAGTTTTCACCCTGCTTTTCAAATTTTATATTTTACTGAAACTCTTTTTAAATCAATATCATGTCTTTCATAAGTAATGTGATACTAAAGATTTGATTCACTTATCTGCTTTGAGGTTCCACAAATTTCAAAGACTGCTATTTAAAATTTCCTTCCATTAGCTGGGCAGTGGTGGCCCATACCTTCAATTCCAGCACTGGGAGGCAAAGGCAGGAGGACCTCTTTGAGTTTGAGGCCAGCTTAATAGTCTTCAGAGATTTCTAGGACAGCCAAGGCTACATAGTAAAAGTTTCCTTTTGTGGCCATTATTATAAAGTCTGATTTTCATGTCACTACCAAATAATAAAGATCTCATTTGTTACCTACTTTTCTTTTTAAAAACTCAACTACTGCTTTTAAGCTTACCAACTCCTAGAAGTCCAAACCACTTTAAACATGAAAATGGCAGGGGAGATTGAAATGGTAGGACCAAAATATTTCAGAGATCAAAGCATCCTGCTTTGACATATTAGCACACAGTATTTCCTTAATAAATTGTTCTAGCAGTGTCCACTTGATCTGCTTCAGTGACCTTCCAAAACTGAATGGGAAACATCTAAAGCTAAATTTAACAGATTTACTCCAGAATTAAATCTGGCCTTATTTTTTTTATCACTTCTATTTAATTAATGGTGCCTCTGCCTTCCTCAATACCCAAATTTAAAACCTGGCTGACCTCTTCCCCTCAAGACTTGCTGACTCCACCTCTACAGCATTACTAACTACAGTCTTTACTTTCCATTCTGAATCACTACCACCTTAGATTAAGATTTTAGTCCTAGGACCTGGATTACTTAAGGTTTTTGTTTTTAATGTCTTTAGTTTTTTCTTCTCCAATCCAATTTACATATCTGTGGTGATATATTGTTTATCTAATAAAACTTGCCTGAAAATCAGAGGATAAAGACACCCACAGAATTGGCCACAGAGGTCAGGCAGTGGTGACCCACCCCTTTAATCCCAGCACTAGGAAGGTTGAAGCAGGAAGTGACAAGGCAGGAGGCGGCAGGGTTAAACCCTCTCCTGCCTTTCCCCTGAGAGGCATTCAGTCTGAGGACTCTTGAGGAGCTGACTAAGTGAGAAGTGGCTATCTCTCTGATCTTAGGTATCTTTATTAGATACACAATATATTACCACATTCACTGGTGTATATTCACTGTACACATACAATTACATAAGTCACACAAGTACATAACTTGCTTTGAACTGCTGTACCCATGTTGAGGGATCCCCCTCAAAGACCACCAGGGAGCTGAATTCCGATGCAAATACATGAGGGTCTGTTTATTCTTTTGGGTAGATTCGAAATGCTATGTTCCGACACAGCAGAGGGAATTGGGCCCTGAGCTCAGGGGTGAGAGGGTTTTTAAAGAAAAAAATACGTAAGTGAGGTGTTACACATTTTGGCATTTCAGGATTGGGTAAAGGGGTACGAGGTAGAGTAAGTATTGGTTAAACTTTTGGCACGAAACCAAGTTTGAATCTACTGGCTGTCGGGCGTGTTCCTGGGATTTTTCTTGGACCTGGGCCCTACCCTCAAGCACTAGATGTTCTATAAAACTGGTCTTTCCCTGAGATAAAGCTTTGTAAATATAAATCTATGCCTTCACATGTGCATGTTACCCTTTGTACTTCTTCCCTTTCTCCTGTTTTACTTCCCCACTTCTCTCCTCTGTTCCCCAACTGTCTCATGTCTGCTCTCATCTCATACATACACTTGGGATTTTACATAGCTATATAAAACCTAAGTGCTTTTTATTTATCATCATTTTATTTTATGTGTATAGGTGTTTCACCTGCTTGTATGCCTGTGTACCATGTGCATGATGGATGGGTGCTTGTGGAGTCCTGAAGAAAGCACTGGCTCCTCTAGAGCTGGAGTTACCATTGGGTGTTAGTCACCATGTGAGTGCAGGAAATAGAACCCAGGTCCTCTGGAAGGCATTCAGTCTAAGGATTTGTGAGGAGTAGCTAGGTGAAAAAGGGATGTAGCTTGTTTCTCTTTCTCTCTGATCCTTTAGCTTTTCTCCAATATCTGGCTCTAGGTTTTTAATTATAAGACCGAGTAGAATTTGTGTAATACACATCACTGCTAAATAAACTCCTATGCTATACTTTAATTCCTAAAGAACAAAAGCCTAAGTTAGGGTTGGACATGGTGGCTCACGTCCTTAATCCTAGCACTTAGGAGACAGAGGCAGGTGGATCTCCATGAGTTCCAGGCCAGCCTGATCTATAGGAAAGAAAAAAAAAAAAAAAGATGAATTAATCATCTTTGTCAGTTCTTGATACACAAAAGCCTTCTGATTTCCTTCCTGCCTTCTCCATATCCTATCCCCATACTCCTAAGTTATTCCTTCTGATGTGCTTGATAAAACATGCATTCTTGTATGTTCTTAACTTTACCTTCTACACTTGATTTTTAAAAATCTATTCATATTGCTGTGGCAGGACCAGTTTCTTTTTTAATAGTTATTTTTCCAAAATTATTTTAAAGGTTTCATCTGTGTGGAGGTGAGAAAGAAAATGCCCTTCAAAGGGAGTGGTGTGGCCTTGTTGGAGGAAGTGTGTCATTGTTGGAGTGGGCTTTAAGGTCTCTTTTTTGCTCAAGCTTCCTCAAAGTGACAGTTCAGTTCCTGTTGTCTGCAAACTGTAGGACTCTCAGCTCCAGCACCACATCTGCCTGCATGCCACCATGCTCCCACCATAATGATAATGGACTGAACCTCTGCAATAGTAAGCGAGCCCCCTCAATTAAATACTTTGCTTATGAGAGTTGCTGTGGTCACAGTGTCTTTTCACAGAAATAAAAACCCTGACTAAGACAGTCTGAAAAGCAGTTGTAAATAATTTAAAAGTCACTTAGTTAATTTCTGACTGATAGAACATATTCTGCTTTAGCCATTCTCCCATCAATTAGACTTTACTTATCTAATGCCAGCTATAAAATGAACCCAGCTGCAATGCATCGTTCCCATACATGTATCCTCATAAACTGGTGAGAATTAACCTCTGGTTATGCACCCAGAAAAAGGACTGAAGGCAAAGTGAATTTTTATCAATGAAACAATGAACTGCTAAAATTGCTCTCTCAAATGGTTATAATGATCCCTTTGATGTTCCAGTTTAAGAGTTTGCCTTCTAATCTTTTTCTCCTCTTCCTCCTCCTCTTCCTCCTCTTCTTTTGGTTTTTTTGAGACAGGGTTTTTCTATTTAACAGCCCTAGCTGTCCTGGAACTCCCTTTTGTAGACCAGGCTACCTCAAACTCACAGAGATCTTCCTGCCTCTGCCTCAAAAGTGCTAGAATCAAAGGCATGCACCAGCACTGTCCAGCAGTTTCTAGTATTTACTAGCCTGATGGGCATAACTTAGAACCTTTTAAATTTAGATCTCACTTATTACTAGGGAATTTGAACATCTGTTGGTGTGTGTTCACTCCTCTGCAAATTCCCTGTTAATTTCCTTTGCAAACACAGAGTTCCACAGTCTGATATGGGATAATGCTTTTGTACACTGTAAATATTTGTCACTTGTATTGGTTTAATAAAAATTCTGATGGGCCAGTAACCAGACTAGAAGAATTCTGGGAAGAGGAAAGGCAGAGAAGTGGTTGCCAGCCAGACGCAGAGGAAGCAAGATGAGAAGTCTGGACTGAGAAAAGGTACTAAGTCATGTGGCTAAACATAGGTAAGAATTATGGGTTAATATAAGTGTAAGAGCTAGACAGTAATAAGTTTGAACTATTGGCCTAACATTTACTATAATCTTAGGCCTCTGAGTTAACTATTTGGGAAGTAGCTGCTGGGTATTTGGGAACTGACAGGTGGGAGAGAAACCTTCCACTGCAATAGTCTTCTTGTTGAACTGAAGTTGTCCCATTTATATTCTAGACAGGAATTCACAATCAGGCTTAGTCACTATAAAAATCTTTGCCCACACTGTTTTAATGATTTATGTACCTTTTTAACTGAAACCTATAATTTTATATTGCCAAATTAATCAATTATTTTCACCCATGGCCTCATACTTTTGAGATGCTTTTTAAAAATTAGGTTTTTTTTTTTTTTTAAAAGATCTACTTATTATGTGTACAGTATTCTGTCTACAGGTATGCCTGTAGGCCAGAAGAAGGCACCAGATCTCATTAGATGGTTATGAGCTACCATGTGGTTGCTGGGAATTGAATTCAGGACCTCTGGAAGAGCAGCCAGTGTTCTTAACCTCTGAGCCATCTCTCCAACCCTTGAGATGCTTTTTAAAGAAACACTACTGATGTGAGATGCCTTCCTGTATGCTGTGAATTACCATTGGATAACAAAGGAATTGTTTTGGCCTATGGCTAAGCAGCTTAGAGGAGGTGGGAACTCCTAACATAGATAAAGAAGAAGGAGGGCAGAGTCAAGGGAGACTCTGCAAGTTGCCCTCAAGAGAGCAAGATGTAATGGAACACTTCAAAACATAGATTAATAAAAATGAGTTAAGTTGTAAAAGCTAACTGATAATGAGCCTAAGCCATAAGCCAAAGAGTTGGTAATTAACATAAGACTTTGTGTGATTATTTGAGACTGCTCATCCTGATCTCAGGGTTAGGCCAGGCTGGATGAGCCAGAAACTTCTAGCTACACACTACCTCAGTACAGGCTGAAATGCTTAAAGTTAGAAGCATTTAAAATTTTAAAAATCTCTCTCTCTCTCTCTGTCTCTCTCTCTCTCTCTCTCTCTCTCTCTCTGTGTGTGTGTGTGTGTGTGTGTGTGTGTGTATGTGTAGGCAACTTGATGGAACTAGTCATATGCTAAATGAATGAGCCAGACACAAATGTACAAATGTTACATGTTTTTCTTTCATTATTTGGAAGCTAGAATTTAAAAAAAATGTCCTGATAGCCATTATTAGGTTAGGTAATTGGACAATATAGAGGAAAGAAAGAAGTCAGAACAGAGCATAGTTGAGGGATGCTATGACTATGTGGAAGATACATATGGAGTTGAAGAGACAGCTCTGATTGAGAACCACTTGCTGTTCTTACAAAGCACTAGGGTTCAGTTTCCAGCACACACATGAAGCTCAAAACTGTCCGTAGGCCCACATAAACATTCATGTAAAGCACTCATACATAATGCCAAAAATGATATACATATGTGAAAATACCTCAGTGAAAAATCATTAATTATAGCCAGGCAGTGGTGACACATGCCTTTAATTCAAGCACTTGGGAGACAGAGGCAGGCAGATCTCTGTGAGTTCAAGGCCAGCCTGGTCTACAGAGTGAGCTCCAGGACAGCCAAGGCTACAGAGAACAATCCTTCCTTAGGAAAAGAGAGAGAGAGAGAGAGAGAGAGAGAGAGAGAGAGAGAGAGAGAGAGAGAGAGAGAGAGAGAGAGAGAGAGAGAGAGAACCCCACTAATTGTGATAGCTAGTTTTATGTCAACTTGACATAAACTAACGTCATCGGAGAGAATGGAACCACAGTTAAGAAAATGCCTCCACAAGGTTGGGCTATTGGCAAGCCTGTAGGGTATTTTCTTAATTAGTGATTGATGATGGAGGCCTAACCAACTGTGGGTGGTGCCATCTCTGGGCTGGTGATCCTGGGTGCTATAAGAAAGCAGCTGAGCAAGCCAGCAGTAGCATCCTCCATGGTCTCTTCATCAGTTCCCGCTTCCAGGTTCCTGCCCTGTTTTGAACTCCTGTCCTGACTTCCTTTGATGATAGACTACAATGTAGAAGTGTAAACCAAATAAACCCTCTCCTCCCCAACTTGCTTTTTGGTCATGGTGTTTCATCACAGCAATAGAAACCCTAACTAAGAGATATTAAAATATTGTTAATTAGAATTATTCAAAAGCAAAAAAAATAAATCATGTTCATCAGTTAGAATATATTTAAGTCATTTAAAGAAAGATTTTATGTGTATCTGTATATGTGCGGGGTGTGCAAGTGTGCATAGGTGTGGACGAATATATGTACACAAGTGTGTGCATGAGTGTGGACGAACGACCTAAGGGCTGAATTCAGATCAAGTATAACTCTGAAGTTTTCCAAATAATAAATGGATATACTACAAGGCATTACCTATAATAACTGCTTTTTTTTTTTTAAGTAAATAACAATAGGCTATCACTCTATAGCCCAAGGTGGTCTTAAATTCATACCAACCTCCCTACTTCAGGCTTCTCCTAACTGCTGGGATAACAGGTGTGAGCCAACACACCTAGCTTCCAAACGTTCTAATACCAAGAATGAATTCTAACAATTATCAGAAACTATTAACTGAGTTTCAGTATAGTATGGTTATTAAAATATGTCTTTTATTATAACAAAAGAAGTGGGAAACGTGGGAATATAGCTTTGATTTTTTTTGTCCAAATGTAGAATTTTTAGTAGAACATGTTAAAACAATTTCTTAGCTTTATAAGAATTGAAACTACATAAATAAAATAACATTTTAACTTAAAATTATTTCTTTTGTGTGTGTATTTGTATGTATATCTGTGTGTGGGCAGGTGTACATGCCATGGCATGCATGTGGAGGTCAGAGGACAACTTGAAGAAATCAGTTCTCCCCTGCTGCCACCTGAGTACCAGGGACCAAGTTCAGGATGTTACGTTTAGCAGGAGGTGCTCTTACCCATTAAGACATCTTGCCAGCATATTATGTTTTGAAAGATATGGTCCCACTGTGTAGCCCTGACTGTACTGGAACCCAAAGATGAAACTTCCTCTGCCTCTCTGAAAGGACTAAAGGTGTGCACCAGTATACCAGGCCAAAGACACTTGAACTTAAAAATATAGTTTAAGAAAATAATTTTGAAAAGAAATTTAAGTAAACAGAGCTAGTTTCACCAAAATTTAATGGCTTCCTTTCACTAATAAGCTTAGTCTGGGGAAGAGAGAATTCTTCCAGAAAATAATACTCTTTTTTTTCTTTCCAGAACTCGAAGCTACAGTTTAAAACTAAGACTTTATCTGGCAATTACTCTGAAAATGGAACTTACCCAAGTATGTTGAGTCTTATTAAGGGGCTACAGTCTATCTTCCCATTTTTACCTCAACTGTTACTTCCTACATTGCAATACCAATGAGGCCATCATGCTGCAGACTGCAAATTATAACTTAATAAACAAGCATTTCATTTCAACACTTAAATACCTTGAAGAAATTTTTAACCGCCTACTCAAGTTTATTTCCATGTGCAGTTAGCTGAATAAATCAAATGAGGCCATACTTCTAAAATATCTGGATTTTAGTTATTGTGACCATTCCCTAAAAAACATATGCCCTTTTAAATTTTCTTATTAAATCCACTTTCTTACCAAATGCCCATTTTCTTTAATATTTAAACATTTTTATTTCTGTGCATAAGTGTTTGCCTGCATGTATGTCTATGCACTATGTGTGTGCCTGGTGTCCACAGAGGCCAGAAGAGAGAGGGTCAGACCCCTTGGGACTGGAGCCCCCAGCGAGCAGCCAGTACTCTCCACTGCTGAGCCATTACTCCTGCTACAAAAGTCATTCTAATCAAAACAACAATAGAAGAGACAAGACCAACAACACACACCCAAAAGCAGAGAGTAAGTCTAGAGAGTGAGTCTGCAGAGAAGCCGACTCACAGGAGGACTTCCAAGCATTTCCTGGGGTTTCTCCAAGGAAACTCCTCTGACTACAGTAGAAACTTGTTTGGCTAGCATACCTAGTCTAGAATTATAATTAATACCTTAGCACTAAATATCTGTCTATGTAGTACAAAAACCACCTCATACACATAAAGTATTAGAAAACTCCACTCACTTAAAAGAGGATCACAGGCTGGAGAGATGGCTCAGCGATTAAGAGCACTGACTGCTCTTCCAGAGGACCTGGGTTCAATTCCCAGCAACCTACATAAGTGTCATAACTGTCTGTAACTCCAGTTCCAGGGAACCGGACACCCTCACACAGACATACATGCAGGCAAAACACCAATGCACATGAAATAAAAATAAATTAATAAAAAAGAGGATCACTTCGACATTATAGACGGTAGCAACACAATCTTTATTAATAAGAAACAATTTGATGTAACTTTATCATTTTGAAAAAGTTAGCCAGAACTAACTGCTGCATTTTGACCCTATTTTGGTAATGTTCAGAGGAAATGGAAAACGAGGCGTGGTGCCATGCCTGTAATCCTTGCACTTAGAAGACTTGAGGCAGGAGGATCACTGAAAGATTGAGAAAAGCCTAGAATACAGAGGAAGACACTGTCTCAAAATGGGTAGGAAGTTGCAAAAGGTCTATTTAGTTCCTATTATCCCTACCCTCACCTTTTAAAGCAGATCTCCTTATATAGTCCAGACTGGCCTGGAACTTGTTATATGTAAACTCATTACTTAAATGAGACTGGACTCTTAACTCATGCTTATCTATCCCCTTCAATCTCCTAAATTCTGGGACTACAGGCATACATCAGTCAACTAGGAACAACCACAGGTCCACCTTTTGTCAACACAATTCTGAAACATATTATTATTATTTTGGTTTTTCAAGGCGGGGTTTCTCTGTGTAACCTTGGCTGTTCTGGAACTCACTATGTAGACCAGGCTGACTTGAACTCACAGAGATCTGCCTGCCTCTGCCACCTGAGTGCCGGGATTAAAGTATGTGCCACCACCACCCCAGTATAACATAGTTAATCTAGAGGAGTAGTTCCCCCAAATCTGAACAGTTCTAACACTTTCAAAACACCCCAGTCTAAAGTGTCTTCTTAGACTCAAGACAGTCTCTTAATTGTGAACTGCTGCAAAATAAAAACCCAAGTCCTATATTCCCAACAAATAATACTACAAAGTAAACATTTACAAAAGAGAGGAGTAGGAGGAAAGTAAAGACCCGGCCAAAGACTACAACCCAGCAGGGAAAACACCATGTCTAGCATCTCTAGCTCACAGTTACATAAACTGAGCTCCAGTGGCCATGGGTAACCTCACCCCTCCTGCTCCACAGCCTGCAGCTCATGTAGCCTCCCTTGGGTTGGCTCTGTCCTATGCCTGTTCTTTTCCAGGTGTACTTCCCAAGGTCTCTAACATCAAAAGTCTCCACTACAATTAGACTTACACTTTCACAGCCTCATTCAGTGGCCTCTCAGGGCCTCCTCAGAGGGACTCTGGCATGCCATTGTCACTATACAATGTAGCCTCAGTGGCTTTCTGGAAATTTGGCACAAACCTTCAGAACCATGCAACCCTTGAATTTTTCTGCCAAGTTGTGCTACTCGATCAAGATGTAGTCTGGTATTCTTCTACCACAGACGTAGTGACTTCTTTGAAAACACTTTTGTTTTTTGTTTTTCCTTTAGTTTTCTTTTTATTTATTTATTCCCTATGTCTTTCACACTATGCATCTTGATCCCATTTACTTTCCTGTCCCTTCCCACTCACCCTGTGCTCCTGAAACTCCCCTTACCTCTGGAAAAGAAAACAAAATTTTAGAGGGACAAAGAAAAGAAAAAAATAAAAATTCTCTTTATGGAAGCTGCAGAGTGGCACAGTGAGTTACACAACAAACCCCTTTGTCCATATATCTTAACTTGCAAATGTTCATTGCAGAGTCACTGGTCAGGTTTGAGGCCCCTGGTTCTTACTACACTGGGGCTACTGGGCCCTCACTGGGACTCCTCTTAGATATCCAGTTGTTGCCCTGTGTTGTGGAGATCCTGCAGCTCTGGGTCTGCCCATCAGGTCCCTTTACATGCTCCAGAAGATCATAGATAGAGTAGATGTTGAGCAGGCCAAGTCATAACCCTGGGCCTGGGTAGCAGCAGGGCTGATCAGCCTGCCAGTTCTCCCCTGTCCTCACCGCCAGGGTGAGCTCTCCAGTACTGTCCAGGCTAATTCACTTGCAGCAATGAGCGAAGAGTGGGGCTTGTTCTCCTGCTTTCACATCTTCAGGGTAGGCTCTCTCACATCAGGCTAACTCTGCTGTATTGCCCAGGTGAGGTATAGGAGCCACTCTCCTAGATGCTGCAGTTGCTGAAGGGCAGAGACAGCCCTCCCATTCACATGACCCCAGGTGGTCCTCCACCTGTCCCAGGCATCTCTCCTCTATCTATGCTGAATGTCAGATTAGTAATGGGAACAGCCTACCCCTGCTCACAACATTGGGGTTGGGTCACCCACACCTTGAACAACAGAACCAGCTCTGCTGTGCTGCCTAGGCTAGGAGCAGGGCGAAGCACTTTCCTGAGTGCTGAAGCTGATAATGGGGAGGGCCAGCGCTCTCTGTTGAAGGTAAAGGGAGAGGAGTTAGGAGAATCTCTCCCCCACCCACACTGCCACAAGACAGACAAGCTAACGGGGCTGGGCTCTATTGTGCTGCCCAGGTGAAGTGCAGGGCCTGCTCTCCTGCTCTTGTGACCTCAGGGCCAGTTCTTCCACCTGCCCTGGGCATTGAAGGGTGGTGAGAAGTGGCCAGTTGTCTTCAAGCAGGGAATCCCTTCCACAGCATTCTCAGTGCATCCTGTTAAGGCTCCCTCCTTTCAAATGAACTTGTATTTTCACAAGCTAGACTCTTTGATGGGTGAATTTCTGAACTCCTGGCACCTTCCTCTTCTCCCAGTACAGGACAAGAGATTTATTTAGAGATAAGGTCTCATCATATGGCCCTGGCTGCCTTGGAACGTGCTCTGTAGACCAGACTGGCCCTCAAACTTGTGATCCTCTTGCCTCTGCCTCTGAAGCTGGGTTAAAGACGTGCAGTGCAATGGCCGTCTTGTCTGAGGCTTCTCCATCTCTTGTGTTTGAGTTTGGTTTTGTCTGTTTTGAGATAGGATCAATGTAGCCCCTGGCTACCCTGGAACTCACTTTGTACCAGGCTGCTCTCAAACTCTGAGATCTGCCTGCCTCTGCCTCTACCACCACCCAGCTCTGAGATTTCTCTTCCTTGGCATTATTTTAACAATGTCAGCTTATCTCAATACATCCTCCTTGTATATATCTTTAAATTTGTTCTTACTCTTTTCTTCACCAAGCTACACATTTCAAATATCGTTGTGCTTTCTCACCTTAGATGTGACTAAGAGCAGTGAGTGACAATTATGTCACAGCCTGAATATTATCTGTCTTGAAACAATATAGTCTATTACTTTTTAATTTATATTCGAATTTTTAGATTACAGGCAGAATGTAGCCAGACTTTTTTTTCCCAGAATATGACATAAATGAACCAGATATCTCATTTCTGAATTGAGTGTCTTCCAGAAACCTCCTAACTAGGTCTCTGCTATCTGCATTCTGGCCTTCAAAGTCCCTTCAGAATAGCCCATAAGTTCTGCTGATAGCATTCTGGAGCTTCTCTAGCTGAAACCTTCCAGTATACAATATACACTATACAACAAAGTGAACATTCACAGTCCAAAAGACCAGGAAGACAGCAAGGGAAGACTAGATGACAGCAGGACCAAAACTCAGTAGCGCCAAACAACAGATCCCATACTCCATGTTTAGCATCTGAGGTTTGGAGCATCATTCTTCCTATAAACCAATTCCAAAGGCCTATGAACCTCATACTTGGGCTTGTTTTTTAAATTTTAAATTATATTTTTATTTTATCAATTTTGTATGTGTGGGGAAGTATGCCATGGTGTACATGTGAAGGTCAGAGGAAAGCCTATTTGAGTCATGTTTTCCCCTGTCTGCCATCAAGCTTCGTGGCATCTTTAACCACTGAACCATCTCCCTCCCCTCCCCACAACTATGTTTATCACAGCAACAAACTTACTATTAGAACTAGTTTTCTGAATTAGTTTTCTTGTGGTTGTTACGAATATGTGACAAGGTAATTTAAGAAGGGCTTGTTTCAGTTCACAGATTGAGAGTTGCAGCCCCTCACATCACACAAGTCTTGGTGGCAGGACCATGAAACGGTTGATAACAGTATGTCCATAGTCAGGAAATCTAATAAATCAATGTTACTACTCAGCCAGCTTCCTCCTTTTTTCTCTTTCATTCAGTCTGGAACCATAGTCCCTGGGAAGGTACCACCCACATCCAGGGTGGGTCTTCACCCTCAGTTAACCTCTGAATATACTTGCATTGTGGACAAAGTGTCTCCTGAGTGATTCCAAACCCAGTCAGGATGACAGGGAGATTAGCCAACGTCCCTACAACACCTGCTCTTTTCTACTGACTATTGCACTTATTTATTTACTTTCATAGTGGATTTTGTTTTGTTTGAGGCACGGTCTTTCTACATAGCTCTGACTGTCCTGGAACTCACAGAAATCTGACTGCCTCTGTAGTCAGAAGTTTCTGGCCAGGCCTAGCCCTGAAGCCCTAAATAATCACACAAAGTCTTATATTAATTACAAGCTGGTTGGTCTATAGCTCAGGCTAATTACTTGCTAACTCTTACACTTTAAGTTAACCCATATTTCCATTTATGCTTAGCCACGTGGCTTGGTACCTTTTTGCTCCGTGCAGCCTTCTCATCCCACTCCCTCCGCCATTCACTCTCATCTGTCCCTCTCCTCTTCCACTTCCCAGAATTCTCCTGGTCTGATTGTCCCGCCTCTACTTCCTGTCTAGCTACTTGACCAATTAGCATTTTATTAAACCAATATTTACAGTACAAAAGCACGGTCCCAGGAAGCCTCTGCCTCCTAAGTGCTGGGATTAAAGGGGTGTGCCACCATGCCCAGCTATGGCATAAAACACGCACACACACACAATTTGGATAGATGGACAGATAGGGTCTAATTATTTTACAGCAGCTAATTTCCTTTTCTGCCAGGTAATGAATCTACAATTCTATTTTCAATTTTTCTGTTCAGGCTTGTTTCTAAGTCACTTTGCCTTCCTGTATTTCATCTGTATTGGATTAACTGACCTCTTAGATAACCTGAAGAGGTTATTTCTAACATTATATTCTGAAACCTTTCCTGCACTCCAAAGAACTCTGCATTACACCTTAATCACAACATTCCCATAGCTATTGCTTTAACAAGATATAATGACCCAGTGTTCATTCACTTTCAGTTACAACAGAAATATTAGTAACTAGAATGGTAAAGCTCCAAAATTGATCCAGCATTTATGTTTCTTACATGTCTTGTTACTACTATTAAGTTACAGATTTCTTTTACTCTTCATTTACCTATTATTTTTTAATTTAAAAATGTGAGGGAAGAGTACGCTACTATCACCATAAAGGGAACATTATGAAAATGGTAAGATGAGGTGGGGAAGAAAAAGAACACAAACACAAATTACTTAACAGCTATAGGGGATTATGTTGTTTCACTGTAAATAATTGTCCCCGTCTATGAGTTTAATAAAAAGCACTGATTGGCCCAAGGCAGACAGGAAGTGTGGGCGGGGCTACCAGACTAGGATAACTCTGGGAACAGGAAGAACAGAGCAGAATGTCAAAGACAAGCTGGAAGAAGCAGAGGACAACTATACTGCTCTGAGAAAAGGTACCAAGCCGCATGGCTGAACAGGATAAGAGTCATGGGTTAGATGAAGGGTAGAGGTAGCAAGTTGTATGTCTGGGCTTTAGGCTGATCAGCCTAAAACTATTCAAAGTGTCTGTATGTCTCTGTGGGTCTGTGGGTCTGTGGGCATAAACCTTGAGGTTAGGCCCAAAAGTCCAGGCCAGAAACCTTATACTACAAACAGCAATACAGGAAACATGCTCAGAATAATTGGCCAGATTTCAAACAACATATAAGCATAACTTGGTCCCTTTCTGTTAACACATGAATAGCATGTGCATATAATGAGATAATCTGAAGGAAGTTTGAAGATTGTTCTTATCATTTACCACCAAAGTACAAATTTCAAAACAATTACCATATATTCCTGGTCAAAGGGTTACATATTATCATTGTTAATCAAATATGTAAGAAAAACATATATAATTAACTAAAGCAAATTCAAACAGCAAATGGCATTTGGACTTCATGGTTCTTACCTGTTCACTCTTCTAGGACACTTGTCTGGTTTAATATCTACCTCATAGAGGTAGACATCAATCTTTGGGATTTCAACTTGAAAACAGTTAGCCAGCAGTTTAATGGGTTTGCCCATAGTGCCATATCCAGGTCTTCTGGGCACAATGAGTAGGGGCTGGGCCCCAATGGGTCCTGTAGAGAGGATAAAAAAATATCCCACAGTTAGAACCATACTTATACAATCTTGTCAAATAGAGTAGGGTAGAATTCTAGGTACAGCTGAAGTGACATTATTCTTAGCATTTCTGTTTCCTTTCATTTTCTTCTCTTAATTAGAAACCATGACTATGCTCTGGAAGACAGATCAGCAATCATGCAAACTCACGTAAGCAAGCACGTATCAGACACAGGGAGCATGAGACCAATAGTAAAATAAATGAAAAAAAATGAAGAACAACACTTAATATAAAAAAGTAAAATGAAGGCTAGGAAGATGGTTCATTGGATGAAGTATTTGGTATGTAAGCATGAAGACCTGATTTGGGATTTGGGAGGGGAAAAAACATGTAAAAGGTGGTGTGCTTATAGATACCACCCTGGAGGCAGAGACAGGGGGCTCCAGAGGACCTTTGCACCAGATAGTCTGGCTAAAACCTTGAGCTTCAGGTTCAGTGAAAAATTGTGACTAAGAACACTTTTTGATCTTGTAGCAAACCCAGGTTTGGTTCCCAGTACCCACACGGTGTTTCACAATCTGTAATTCCAATTCCTGGGGATCTGACACCCTTTTCTGGCCTCCTTGGGCACTAGCCACGCACGTGGTGTACATACATACATTCAGGCAACACACACACACACAAATAATCTTTTAAAATATATCCAGGTGTTGGTAGGCCTTGGTGTTGCAGGCCTTTAAGCCCAGCACTCAGAAGGGAGAGAATCAGGTAGATAGATAAAATTAATAAGGTAAAGAAGAGTCTGAGGTGGCTGGAGAGATGGCTCAGGGTTTAAGTGCACTGTCTGTCCTTCCAGAGGTGCTGAATCAGCAACCACATGGTGGCTCACAATCATGTATAATGAGATCTGGTGCCCTCTTCTGGCATGTGTGTATACAAAATAAAACAAATCTTTAAAAAAGGGAAAAAAAGAGGAGACTGAGGAAACACTTTCTAATAACTATTGGCCTCCACACACATAGGTGTGTTAACCTGTACAAATACAAATATACATAAGCATAACACACACACACACACACACACACACACACACACACTAAAATTTAGACTAGTTGGGGTGGTGTAAGGCTAAAATCCCAACACTTAGAAAGTAGAAACAGAAGGATCAGGAGTTCAAGGTCAGCAGCTTTGAATACACAGGGAGTTAAGCTAGCTTGGTTTTCATAAGAACTGGTCTCAAAACACAAAACAAAACAAAGTGACAGAAAAAGGAAGGAAGTCAATCTATAATTATAATCAGATAACAAAATGATAAAAATAAATCATTTAAAAAATCAACTGATGGTTTCCTTTTACACTTACTATATGTATTTCCTTAGCATATATTAACTATATAGTGTGTAAGAAAGAGTGAGGGCAAGTGTGTGGAGGTCTAAACAACTGTGCAGGAATCAGTCATCTTGTTCCACCATGGGGATCACAGGGGTCCCAGGGACTGAGCTGGAGTCTGGCTTGTCAGAAAGCACTTTTACTCACTAAATCATTTCACTGACTTAAAAAGAAGTTCCAAGCCACACTTATTTTATTTTAAATGAAGAAAAAGACAAGTAACCAATACCAGTTTGGTTTTTTTAGGGAATCACTAGAAGATATTACAACTATGACAATAAATTTGACAGAGTGATGAAACAGGGAAACATAACTTGCCGACACACAGTAGGATCTCAAATCCCAACAGTTCCCTGCTGGCAGAAATATAAAATGGCACAGTACAGTCGCTCTGGAAAACAATACAATAGTTCCTGAAATACTAGCAGAAAAGAACTGAAGACATGGCTTATTGGTCAGAGCACTGGCTGCTCTTCCAGGGGACCCAGGTTTGATTCCCCGCACTCAAATGGCAGCTCACTACCACTGTAACTCCTGCTCCAGGGGATCTGACACCCTCTCTGGGCCTCAACTGGCACTAGGCACACACATGGCACACCAACACAGAGGCAAAACAGCCAAACACATACAAACAAATAAGTGAATGGGCTGTAGAGATGGCTAAGCTGTTAAGAAAAACTGACGGCTCTTAGAAAGGATTTTAGTTCAGTTCCCAGCATACATGGTATGTTTCTCACAACTGCTTATAATTCCAGCTCCAGGGATCTGATGCCCTCTTCTGGCCTCTGTGGACATCTGTACTTACAGTACACTGTATACACATACATACCCCATTACTGAAAATAAATCTTTTATTAAAAAGATTAATTTATTATGTATACAGTGTTTTCCCTGCATGCCAGAAGGGGGCACACTAACTTATTATGGATGGTTGTGAGCCACATGTGGTTGCTGGGAATTGAACTCAGAACCTTTGAAAAAG
Source organism: Phyllotis vaccarum (assembly GCA_033318265.1). NCBI lineage: Eukaryota > Metazoa > Chordata > Mammalia > Rodentia > Cricetidae > Phyllotis > Phyllotis vaccarum. The sequence goes on from JARWLC010000003.1 coordinate 41,520,871, forward strand.
TAGCCAGTGCTCTTAAACCACTTAGCCATATCTCCAGCCCCAAAAATAAATCTTAAAAAGAACAGACATAGCATATGATATGTTTTAAATTTTTTGTTTTGTTGAGAATATTTTTCTACTATGAGTAGTATGTATATGGAAGAGCATACGCATACTAGCCATAGTGCATGTGTGGAGGTCAGAGGACAACTTTCAGGAGTCAGTCTCTCCTTCTACCACTTGGGTTCCAGGGATTAAACCCAGATCCTCAAGCTTGGAGTCAAGTGCATAAAATCTCGCATGCTCTGAGACAGGCACTTGCTACAATATATAACCCAAGTTGGTTTGACAAGATCTCTTTCCCCCATCAACCTTCTGAATGTTGGGATTATATGATCCAGTAACAGAGAGAGACAGAGACAGAGAGAGAGAGATATTTAAGAATTTAAAGGAAAAAACTTAAACAAGAGCGTTACTTACAACAACAAAAGATAAAAGGCGCTTAAGTGTCTATGGATGAATAGGTACGGCAGACACACCCAATGGCAAGGTATTCAACCTTAGAAGAAATTCTTGAAACATGCTACCATTTAGATTAACTTTAAGGACATAATGTTAAATGAAATAGCCAGTCACAAAAAGCCAAGTACTGTGTTACAAAACAGACAGAGGGCCAGAAATGCGGCTCAGTGGGTAAAGAATCTTGCCATTGAAAACAGGAAGAAATATAGTTGTTAGGGTCTATGGCAGGAACCAGTGGAAAGTTTGTTTTCAAAGACGAACAGAGTTCTAGAAACTACTTGCACAACACTGTGAATGCGCTCTAACATTAGTAAACTGTACATTTGGGTGTTCAGATGATAATTTAATGCTATGTATATTTTACTACAGTTAAAAAAAAAGTCACCAAGCGGTGGTGGTGGTGGTGGCTCATGCCTTTGATCCCAAGACCTGAGAGACATAGGCAGTTGGATCTCTGTGAGTTTGAAGCCAGCCTGGTCTACAGAGCTAATTCCGGGACAGCCAAAGCTATTTCAAAAAACCAACAATAATCAAAAAAAGAAAAAAGAAAAAAGAAAAAAAAAAAAGAAAAAAAGAAAAAAAAAAGTCTAGCTAAGGGTGGTAATACTGTAATGCTCCTTGAATACTGGCACTTGGGTGTCTAACATCATGTATAGTTTACTTTTTCTTTTTACATTTTGTGTTGTAATAGCATAAAATTTACTTTTTATATTTATTTCCTTATTTGTGTGCACACCATGGCACATGTCTGGAGGTCACAGGACAACCTGTGAGAGCCATTTCTCCCCTTCCACCACGTAGAGCGCTGGTGACTCAGGTCATCAGGCTTGGTGACAAGCACCTTTACTACTAAGCCATTTCACTAGCTTGCATATGTATTTTTTTATGATTTCATTGATAATTTTTAAATGCATATCTACAAAAGATATGAAAAAGGCAGGCCAATTCTTCCCATTTGAAAGATCAGGAAAGGTTTAGAAATGTAAATATTTGAAGGTCAAATTAGATAAATGGAGGAGTCAGAAATATGGCATAGTCTAGAGTTTTTATGGTATTATTAATTTGTAGATCACATTTTTTTCAAAGATAGAAAGATAATGTTCTCATAAGCATGTTTTTTAAAACTATGTGAAGAGAGAAGAAAGAACAGTGGAAATTATGTAAATACAGTACTCTTATTTGAAATTCTCAAAAACACTTTTAAGAAATGACAGTAAATTGAAAACAAATCAGGCAGTCTGTTAATGTAGTTTCATACACACTGAATAAAAATGTTTATCTTTTGACAGATGCAAATAAATAAATAAATGTAGTTTGTAAAAATACAGATGCAGAAAAATTAAAAGGGATATGATGAAACATAGGTCGAAGTTTATATAGGTTTGGGTGGTAAGAACATAGGAGTTTATAATACAGTTCTGCCTATTTATACTCATCTTAAATTCTCTTTGATAAAATGTATTAAAGAATAGGAAGAGAGAAAGGTCAATTATCCTTTTGCACAAATAAGGAAATTGAGGCTGAAGGAGATTAAACATAGAATCCAAAGTCAGAGTTAGCTCTTTTAGTAGACTTCATTTTTTTCAAGCAGTTTTAGGCTCATAATAAAACTGATGGAAGTTGAGAGATTCCCCATATAACATTTGTCAACATATTCTAAGTTTACCTTGGAATGTTAACACCTACACCTTTATTACAATTGACGCTACAGTGATAAGTCATTAATAGTAAGTCACAGTATACTAGCACACCAGCCCTAACTATGACTCCTTAATGATTTATCACCATAAGTCTACTATAAATCTATAGAATTCCAAATTTATAGATTTATAAATATTTTTACTATTTTTATTTTATGTGTATGGGTGTTTTGTCTGTGCACCATGTACATGCAGTGCTTGGGAAGGCCCAAAGTTGGAGTTGGATCCCTGGAATTGAAATTACAGACTGTTGTGAACCTCCACATGGGTGCTAGGCATCAAACCCAGGTCCTCTGGAAGACTAAGCCATCTTTACAGCCCTCAAATTGTGGGTTTTAACAGAAACGTTTTCCATTATATTCAGAGGATACCTGCTTTACCAATTATACTTGTAGGAATTTATACAAAAGGCAGCACTGAACGAGTATCCAAAGAATGATACTTATCAAAGTTTTATTCAAAATAAAGAAAAACTGTAAACAAAATTTAAATTACCATCTATACAACTGATTAAATAACATATAGAAAAAAATAAATGAATATATCCATAAAAGTTATCATTACTAACGCAGAGCTGTAACTAAGGACATGGTGGGATTATTCATGAAACATGATTCAGTAGGAAAGACAGGCTTAAAAACAATATGAAAGACAGGAAGACTTTTTTTTAAGGTTCTCTATACACTTGCCTTAAATTTGGAGATCCTCCTACTTTAGTGTCTTCTGTGTTAGGATTACAGGCATTCACCACCACACCAGAGTAATAATTTTATGTGGAGGTTAGGACAATTTTATTATAAAATATTATTTTCACATTCACTTATACTTTTGCTTTTTTAAAAAAAGCAATCAGCATGTACTTACTATTCTATAGAAGGAAAACCATGTCTTTGTTTCAGAAAAGTAAATGTATTAAGTTCATTTCTAAATTTAAGATAATGCAATGCCTGTAGTTTTATACCTATACCTTTGAGTTCATATGACTAACTAGTATACATTAGTATGAAACTTCTAGTAAGCTCCTATTTGCTAATTCCAAATTCCATTCATATATTCATAAACTCTTCCAAACAGACAGCAGCTATAGTCATAGAATTTTCTCCCTTGAAAATAAGAGCAAATATTAAGTAGCCCATTTTGCAATGTATTCATTAACTTTTTAAAATTCAGATAGAATATTATGTATAACTTACAGTTAGAAAATTTGGTAATCAACTAGAATATCAAAAATAGTATTAAACTAAAGTAAAATAAAAAATAGTACATATATTTATTGTGAAATTTTCTTTCAAATTGTCTTCTAAAAATGAAAAAGAAACCTAAAAATGTCTCATTTATTCATGTTTATATTCTATAAATATCTTCTGATTTCCCAAGACTTTAACAATTATGAAATGAATAAAATGTCTGATACAGAGTGACTATTTCCAAATTATTTTATTAAACTGATATTCCAAAGCTGTGAACCAAGCCACAAAATCAACATGAATATAAACTAATACATTATATATAAAATAAACAAATATGTCTACTTATTAAGCAACCTTTCCCCAAAGAATAAAAGGAAGCAGCACCTATTTATCTTTACATTCATTTTAACTATTTGTTAATCTAACTACAGAACTCCACATTTGTAATACAAGAGAAAGCATTAATTGTATGAATCTCAATAGTCTTTTCTTTTAAGCATTGGATAGCCAAAGAAAGTCATTAATATTAACATAGATAATGCAGAAAACCACAGAAACTCCAAATACAGAAAGGCTGTTCATGTATCCTAACAGCATAATCATTATGGTTGGAAAACACACAATATTCTTTCTCACATCTGTTTTGTTAATGAGCCAAGAATGAGGGTTTATGAGTCTCCCAGACAACTGAATTAGAAAGTAGAAATGTCTGCTAAATCTTGTTCATCCCAACGCTCTTAAACAGGTCTAGAAAAGGAGTCAGTTGCAAATAAATCTTTTTAGTTTTACTTTCCTGAAAACAGAACTATCACTTTGGCCTTTTTCTCCTATATATTAACTATTTAAAACAAATTACCTTTTAAGGTTAAGTGCTGTAAAACAATGTTTTGTTACATTAACAAAAACACTGACTTCAGTCTGTCTTTTAGGACAGTATTTTAAGAATTTAGAAACCAAATGAAACTAGATATCTATATCATAAAGTAAAATAATTTTCAAATAGAAACCAACAGCTAAGGACAATTTGGAAAGAATTTTCTCAGAGCTAGGGTTTTTCCATACACAAGAGAGAAGTCTTCCAGAAACTAACTATTCCCTTTACAGGGCCCCAGGCCTCTTTGCCTCTTTGCATATGGTCAGGCCAGGCCTACAGAACCAAACAAATGGAGTGTTCCCAATGAAAAACACAGCTAATACATATACACATATCAGTACCAACTTATTAGGCAACATTTGACCAAGAATAAAAGGACATAGCATCTATTTATCTTTACATTCATTTTAGCTGTTTTTCACAGCAGCTTTGTTATAGTTGATTAGTTTCTAACTTGATTTTTAAAAGTAAAAATTGGTTGTATTATAGTGAGAGGATCATGGTTGTTTTTAAATATTTTCATTGTGTTTTTAAGTCTTCTTTGAAGTCTTTAAAGTTTTTGAGACAGGGTCTCATTATGTAGTCCTGGCTGACCTGAAATACATTATGCAGAAGGGGCTGCCATAAACTCAAGAGGGCCTGTCTCCACTGTCTCCACCCTCCTTGTGCTGGGTTAAAGTGGTTTGACAACATACCACGTCCTAGATTCTTTCTTTCAGAGGAAGAAGGGGCGACTATAATCAAAGTTCATTATATGCATACATAAAAATGTTCAAATATAATCAGCTATTTTCCATACTATAAACTTATAGTTTTTTTTAAAAGAAAAGAAACGGATCTTTCTTACCTCCTTTTTAATATTCTTTAAATTTTTAAAATTAAACAAATTTAATATTTAATATTCAGGGTACCCTATCTTTGATGAAAAACTAAAACAATAATCAAAATAAGTTTGTATGTTCTTTGTAATTCAAGCTGCCAGCCTTAAATAGCAAACACTAAAATGTGATAGTAGCCATTTCAGGACGGCATGAACAAAATTTAAAGTGATAATACATCAGAAAAAAAAAAAAAAAACCTTAAAATCTCCTCTTTCTCTTTTTTTCCATTTTATTATTTTTTTAATAAAAAATGTCTTTTTAATTTATGTATTCCCCCTACTCTTCCTCCCAATCAGCCTTGAGCCTTGCCCCTACCCATCCCCTCCCCCAAAAGTCCCAAGGTGGGTCAGCTCAGCGTGGCACATCCACTCCAGGCAGGCCCGATTAAAAGTTCCTCTTTCAATCCTCCCTTTTATTATGGACAGGGTTTCACTACATAACCCAGGCTGGTTTCATAGTCACAAGTCCTTTCTCAGCCCTCCAGACTGCCGAGATTACAGGAGTTCACTGAGTTTCATTCTGGATTTGTTCTAGCTTCCTTTACATCCAGCTTTTGTTCTCTTAAAATTTACTCAAATGAGTTTTGTTTTCCCCATCCTTTGTTTGTTTACATATTTATTTATTGTTTTTGTGCACCTGCACCCCATGCCTGTATCTATGTGTCTCTATTGATGGGACAACTGTTAAGAGTCAGTTCTCTCTACCATGTGAGAACTGAACCAACCTTGGTGGCAAGGTTGATTATCTTTACCCATGGAGCCAGCCATCTTGCTGGCTTCCAACTGACTCAATTTATTTTTATTAATAAAGAAATACAGGGCCCTAGGACAACTATGCTCATAGAGGAATTAAAAGTTTAACTTAAGGAGGCTGGAAAAATGGCCAAGCAGTTAGAGAACTTCCTGCTTTTGCAGAGAACCCAGGTTCAGTTCGCAGCACCCACAAATGGCTGCTTCCTACTCTCAGTAACTCCAATTCCAGGGGATTCAGTTTCCTTTTCTGGCTTCTGTGAGCATCAGACACACACATGGTATACATAATATACACATGCAGTTAAACATTCACAAGGTAAAAGTTAATAGCTTTCTTTTAAAAGGTTTAAGATTTTCTCCCCTTGTGCAAGAAGTATCCTTAAGGAATCATAGACATGAATGCTAAATTATTGCTAAAAGAATAAGCTATTCCAATGTTGTTATCATTGTTGCTGTTAAACATCAACTTTCAGATGGTATTGTAGTTTGAATGAAAATGGTCCCAGAGGCTCTATTGGGAGGTGTGGCCTTGTTGAAGGAAGTGTATCACTGGGGGTGGGCTTTGAGATGCTCAAGCCAGACCTAGTGTCTCAGTTCTCATCCTGCTGCCTGCTGATCAAGATGTAGAATTCTCAGCTACCTTCCACGCCTTGCTGTGTGTCACCATGCTTCCCGTCATGACAATAATGGACTAAACCTCTGAAACTATAAATCAAACCCAACTAAATGTTTTTCTTTATGAGAGTTGCCATGGTCACTCTTCACAGCAATAGAAACCCTAACTAAGACAAGCGGTACTAAATTAGTAGGCTGTATTAAAAAAAATGTAAAAATTTCTTACAAAGGTAGGCACAGTGGCACACATTTTAAATCTACACAATAAGACCTAGTCTCAGAATAAAATAAAATAAAATCCTTGTAATATTTCATGTGAATCGAAAAGGAATGATAAATATTTTTAGTGAGGAATACTCCATCATGAAATTGTTACATATTTGTATTTAATGTCCTTTACTGCACTAAATAAATTTAATATTTCTATGTATCCATATATCAAACAATACGTGAGTCCTGAGAATTTCCATACAAAAGAAAAACAGAATTTGAAAGCCAAAAATTTACTAACCTAATAGGCTACTAAAAAAATCTATATCTAAACTTCTTATTGTTTTATGTGTATGAGTGTTTTGCCTGCATGTATGTATGTGCACCATATGCATGCTGATGCCTTCAGAGGTCAGGAGAGGGAATCAGATCCCCTGGGACTGGAGTTACAATTTTAAGCCACTGCATGGTGCTAAGAATCAAACCTGGGTCCTCTGCAAGAGCAGCAAGTGCTCTTAACTGCTGAGCCAATTCTCCAGCCCATATATTTAAAAAATTTTAAACCAAAATATGTACCTATCAAATTATGAATTTAAAACCCAGTTACCCATTTTCCTAAGTATGTCTTCAATTTCACATTCATTGTAACAATTACATAAAAGATGCAAAAAAACCCAATTTTCTTGGTTTTGTTTTTTGGAAACAAGGTCTCACAATGTAGCCCTGGCCGGCCTAGAACTCAGTATGTAGACCAGACTGGCCTCAAACTCACAGAGATTGACCTATCTCTGCCTCCTGAGTGCTGGGACCAAAGATATGTGCCATCATACCAAGCTAGTTGATAAATCTTAACTATATCTACCCTGATGAGAAGGCACATCAATTGCTCTATATTTTATCAAAAGAACACCCAGAAAGAAAAGGTAAGATTTATTTTCTGAGTCATGCTTCATTAATTTTATCAGCTGTCTAGGTGGCCTGATATGACAAGTACTTTCTAAGATGCTGTCGATAATTTCATGTGAAAAACTCAAAGGGGGAAATACTTAATGGGGGGGGGGGAGGAATCTTCAAGTTTTAGGTAGATAATTAACAAAATGTTTAATTTTTTATTTAGTTTTTCAGGCTTAACAATAAGGTAGCTATGTAAAAATCAGGTTGCTGGAAATAATCAGATATCTTATAAGTAAGAACAGAACAAATAAAATATAAAATTTAAGAACAAGGAAAAGGCAGTCTGGAAATACACAAATTGGCAATAAGAATCTAAAACTTCAACAATCTAGACAAATTTTGATTTTTGGAAAATAGAAAATTGGAACATAGAAGGAAAAATGGTAGAAACTGAGTGGAGAGAAATTCCATGTAATAAAGTAAATACCTATTTGTATCCATTTGACAATTATGTCACTAGTTTTTCTTATATTTGGGGACCTTTCAAATATAAGAATGGCAAGGGGGGATATGAAATTCAGGGACTTGTTATACCATAATAGCAAGACAGTTCCTCAAATATTATGGAAACTATAAGTTACTGGTCTTGTGTATGAAGAGAACTTTCAAACTTGGAGAACAAGGGTTATTACTTGGCAAGCAAACCGTTATGTAACACCTATTTCATGTTTCTCTATCAGTTACTTTAGAACCACTGACTTCGTTTCCTTTACAAAGACAAGTACTGTCCAGACCGGCTTCCTTTCTCAAGGCTGCCATTTTTCTCTTGAGAGACAAAACTGTTTTCCTAAATTCCGGCTTTCCAGGTATATGACAACTTCTGTTGTAGGGAACGGAAAACCAGGAGAAATAGTGTCAGCATTCTGAAGTGCTATCTTCTCGCATAAGCAGTGATCCAGACTGAGAAGACATCTCCAAGCTCCTCAGAAACTACTTATCACACTACCACACTGCGAATCTGAGGATGGAAGCAATGCCACCTTGCATCTGACGCCGCTGGACACCAATTTCAAACGTAATCCCTCCGGTTATCTCAGAGGATCATCAGACTACTTTAGAGGCCAAAAGGGGTGATGACTGACTACGTGGGACACACGACCCGGTTGGGGGATAAGCGCCTCCTGTCTATTTCCAACTGGAATCACAAAAGCAAGGGCAAATTTTTGTACATCCTCAGGGCAGAAGCATCCTTGGGGAATGACATCTCCTAGATAAAACCGAACGTAAACCTTCCGGGTAGTTTTGCGAACCAAGTGGCTCCAGCAGCCGAGGAGCTGCGGAGAAGCCACCAGCACTGGGCCCGACAACCAGCGATTCCCTGACGCACACCGACAGCACCTGGAGTGGAAGGAGCAAGGATGCTCAGGGGACGACCGTGGAGGAGCGACACCACCCGCCCCTTCCAGCAGCCCCGACTCACCTGCGGAGCCGATTTCCATTCATGGAGCTGCGGGGAGTGCTTCACGAGAGAACTGTGCCGCCACTGTCGGGAGGCGGCCGACAGCTATCAGCGGAGAGAGGCGTGAGGGAGGACGCAGAAGCCCGGTCCGGAACTCGCGTCGCACACAGCTGCTGACGAGCGCACCGCTCCCCGCCGCCGCCGCCGCCGCCGCAGCTCGCCCAAGTCGCCCCCGGAAGCCCGCTCTCGTCACTTCCGCTCCCCGGATCGTGCCGGTCTCACTTGGTCCGCAACTCGCCTCGAGCCAGAGCTGTGCGGGGACAACATCCACGCAGGCTCAGCCGGGGCGCGGAGGACTGTGGGGAGCTGTGGGCGGGCGAGCCGGGGCCCGGCCGGGGCGGAGTCCTGAAAGAGCGGCCGCCCGCCCTGCACCCGCTGTGCCTGACAGTGACAATCCCCAGGGTGAGCTAGAGGCCGGCCTCCCCTCCCCGAGACAGCCTCCCGCCGCCGCCTCGAGCGATGTCGCTGCCAGCCCTGAGGAGCTTACCTGAGGGACAAGCCTACCTGAGAGTGGCGGGGGACCATCCAAGGACACCCTGCTCCTAAGCCACGCCCGCTTGGAGCACATGCACTGGGCGGTAATCATCACAGAGATTTGCTAAGTACACAAAGTTGCTTTAACAAACTTTTTTTTGAGATGGTTAAAAAAAAGTTCAATATAGTTTTAAAATAGGTGGTTAAGAAACGGGACATTGCATGGATACTATGTTTATAAACACTCTCCCAATCCCCTTGAAGAACCTAAACTCTTTCTGGCATTAAAATACCCGGCTAAGGAGCCCGGGCCCTTTTCTCAGGACTCCCTAAGACTGCTTAAAACTTAACTGGTCCGGTGCTTTTCTCCCGAATGAGAGCCTTTGGGTTTCCTTTGTTAGGAATTCTTCCCTTTCTATCCTATGCCAAACCTTCACTTGTTACCTCTCGGGGCCTTTCCTAGACACCTGTGTATGGTGGGCAACGCTGTTAATCTTCCCTAGGTAACCTTTCTCCTGATCTGTAGGTTGTAGACTGCCTTATGACTTGCCTCCAGCCCATAGAGTGTAATCTAAACCGGAGACTAGATCCATCACATTATCGTGCAAGTAATACATCCTTAAATAAATACTTGTCTTAGTGAAACCAGATGCTATTTTATGCAGGTTTATCAATGATTCATTGTTTTCCCTGTGTCTGAATGAATCAGTAACATTTTGACTTAATATATATGAAAAATATTTTTAAAATAAATTTTATTTTCACTATCCTTTCCTTCCCCATTATATGGGCTTTTGGATTAGTTACTTTTATCTTTTTGGGCTCAAGTTTCCCCATCAGAAGAGTTGAAAGGTCAACATGTATGATGCACAGAAAGAACAGAAGAAACCATCCCAAATGGTAATAACAAAAATATTTACTTTGGTTACAATTTTTAAGCACTTAATGTATGTGTATACTATATAATAAATGCAGGGGACTCCAAGCCTAATTCTGCCCTGCTTTCTTTTTCATGTTGACTGAAATCACCCTTGCAAATTTTAAAATATCAAATCACCAGGTGAATCAGCACATCTTAAAAGTCAACTCATAACTTGATAGCATGATCTAAGCCCAAAGAGTGAATCCCAAACTTGTACAAGGGCCTGTCATATCCTCATCTCTTGGTTTTAGAACTAGTTCCTTAAATGAATGCAAACCTATCTTGCTTCTCTCAGAAAGTGGTGTGGTCACAAACTCTGCTTTTGTCAGTTTGTTTCATTTTTGAATGTGTATGGGTATTTGGTCTGCATATAACTATGCATTTGAGTGTTTGGTGCTCATGGAGGCTAGAGGAGGGTGTCAGATCTACTTTGGGACTGGAGCTAGACAGTTGTGAGTAGCCATGGAGGTACTAATATCACCTGGGTCTTTTGGACGAGCAGCCAGTGCTTTTACCACTGATCCATCTCTCTAGCCCCAAGGTACTGTCTTTTTGAACACCATAACAAGATTTGGGCCCTTAGGTTCAATAAAATCCAACGAACGTCTACAATGTGTTCCTTTCTACTTCTGCTCTTCAGAACCACACCTTTTTAGAGTAAGCCCATATAAAAGGCTTATGAATTAAAATTTAAAGCAGGGAGAAAAAAGATCTTGGAGATTCTTGCCAAGGCAAGTGTATATGAGACTCTCCCCTGACCAAGTACTGTTTTGAAGTAACATATTTCCAAAAGACACAAAGTTTTAAGTATCTTAACTGCCACAACTTCAGTGTGGTAGAACAATGCTTATCGCTGTCCTATAAGAACACATTTTTGTTTGTTTGTTTTTAAAGAAGAGCATAATAAATAGCCATTTGGATAGATGAAGGGGCAGATGGATGAATGGATGGACAGATGGATGGGCTTCAAGGACAGGGCTCAAAAAGCAGGCTAAAACAGAATTTATTCCTGATTAAACTGACTGTTTTCAGAAGGAAGAACTATAAAATCCAAAGTCTCAGATGCAGAGAAGTCAGTGCCCCCTGAGCACTGAGCACTTCAGCAGCCACAGAGAATGAAATTTTTCTTTAAATACTACTCAAAAATCATGAACTGGAAAAGATAAAAAGGCAATAAATTTAACTTTAAATTAATAAATTGAACATGGAAATAGAAAATTTTTTCCTATTCAAAATTAAAAGGTAAGCCATAGATTAGGAAATATTGATATATATATTTACACACACATACACACAAATGTATATATGATATATATACACACATATCTCCAACAAAAAACTTGAATTCATAAGCTTTTATAGCTAACTGAGATAATCCAAATTTAAAATATAAGAAGAACTTAACAAAGATATCAGGATAGCAAATAGGTACAGTGAAATACCAGATACTCAGTGCACTTACAGGAGAGTTGCCCAACTACGTACTTTAAGAAGTGAGACCTCGGGGCTCACAATTGAGACTCAAGGATAAGAGTGCTCACGTTCTTCACTATTATCCTACTACCTTTAGTACTTTTATACTCTGCTTCCTGTGTTAGATAAGACATCACCAGAAAACAATAGCTTCTACCAGTAGTTTCTGCAATAATGACTTAGCACTTGCAGCAAACACAATATACAACATGGGCTTTAGGAAGACTCTGAGGCAAGACTGAGTGAGGGCTCTCTGCTGCTTTCCTGTTAGACATAGCTAACCTTCCTAATCCTTATGACTTAAAGGGTAACTCTCATTTAAGTCATATAAGGGATCATTTTTCCTTTGCCAGTGGCATGGAAAAGGGAGCCACTGAGACAGGAAGTCTGAATTACTAGGGCATCTGAAATTGTTTTGTCATTTCCTTCCTGGGATTACAGTAGCCACCCTGAGACCATTCTATGAACCAACACTACAAAGGGCAGAGCAAAAAATAAGTAAATGAAAAGCAACCGTGTTCTTCGGTATTATGTAGCCACTTTACCAACCTAAATCAGAACTTCCTGTCATGTGAAGATACTGTCCTTATCTAAGTAATTCAGTCAGTTTTGTAATACACAACTAAAGGCAACTGATGAGCATGGTTACTATGAAGATGCAGATATTGAATACTGTATAAAACATTTGTCAAGTGCCCCAAAGTAGCCAAGCCTCTCCATTTGCAGTTCAATCACATTAAGAATCCAAAAAAAAAAAAAAAAAAAAAAAAAAAAAAAAAAAAAAAAAAAGACTTTTCGCCAGACTTCTCTTAAAAAAACAAAACAAATAAACAAAAATACCTAAAGATAATACTGCCAGGTCATAGTGAGGTTGAGGTTGCTGTCATTCAGAACAAGGTGATAGTATGTTCCTAAGGTAAAGCTACAAAGGTTAAAAAGCCTTGCTGTTATTTCCTACAGAAAGCAGCTACTGGTCAAAAACGTCCAAATTCATCCTATTCAGCAACTCCACTTTTCCAGTTTCTTCCTCCTTACATATCTACTTTCATATTCCCTGTATATCTTTCCAAAGTTATGAGGCTTCCTCAGGCTGCAGCCAAAAGAGTGCTTGGAAAATGAGGAACCATTTAATATTCTAATTCAACATTATTGAAATAAGAAGGGTGATAGTGGCACATGCCTTTAATACCAGCATGGTTTTTCACTGTAACTTAACCTTTAAATCCTAACTGTTATGAGATTCTAGGGTCTAAGGTCAGAGATATCCACAATGTCCATCCTTACTTTGCCACAGGGTGTATGCTACACCATATTTTTGCTAATAATGCACAATAAGCTCAACCAGTGCTTTTAAAAATGGTCATCTAGAGATACACACAAAACTTTCAATCAAAACTTGGGGCTCCAGGATCAGTCCACAAAAGCTTGAGAAGCAACAAACTGTCAAACTGTGAAGTCTTTCAAAATAGAAAAAATGAAAAACAAAACCCCGAAACACCCTGTGTCTTCCTCATAGTCATAAATGTATCCTATTTTAACCAGGAATATGTTGTTCAACCAACCTTTAAGCTTTGCCATAGATGTGGTCATAGTGTCTAGGTGGGTATATTCCACAGAAACCTCACAGGTGGTAACCACAGGCTTAGTATTATAATTTGCAAAGTCATAACACTTGGCCTCCAGAGGACTGTTAGACCTATTATATGGACACTGTCTGCCAGTGATTCCTCACTGGGCTCTCTGCCAGAACCCATCTCTGAATCTTTGCCAGAGTTCAGAAATCACAATGCTCTAGTAGTACCAGGGAAGATGCCAGACCTTACAAGCTTGACTACTATGCCACAGCCTAAGTTACAAAACATCTGCAGTTGGGTGTGTGTGTGTGAAAGTGTTTGCAAAGATACCAACACAAAGATACACTCCTACTCTGCCTTCCTGAAAATGCAGAAGCCTTACATTTCAGCTTACCTAAAGGTTCAGGATTGCTGACTACTGCACACACACACACACACACACACACACACACACATATTTAACTTAATATAATATGTATTATTTAACTTATTTTCATGGCAGGATCTTACTGTGTAACTCTGACATGTTTACCATGTGGCCTTGAATCTGCTTCCTGAATGTGGGGTTAAAGGTGTGAGCCACCACTCCTATGATGTGAGATCTTTCTGTACACTGTGAATTACTATTGGATAATAAAGGAAATTCTTTTGGCCTATGGCAAGGCATCTAGGAAGTAGGCAGGAAATCTGAGTATAGATAAAAAAAAAGAGGGTGGAGTGAGAGAGAAGCTGCAAGCTGACACTTAGAGAGCAAGATGTAAAAGTACAAGTAAGTCATTAGCCACATGGCAAGACAGATAAATAGAAGTGGGTCAAGATGCAAGAGATAGCTAACAAGAAGCCTGAGCCATAGGCTGAAGAGTTTGTGATTAATATAAGCTTCTGAGTCATTATTTGGGGCAAAGAGGCTGTAGGACTACAGGTCTGGCCCCTGGGTAGGGCAGGCCAGAAACCTCTGGTTGTACACCTATATCAGTATCATGACTCTATTCCCTCCCCCCCCCCCCCCATGATATCTGGCTCATTTCATTCATTCTCAAGTATAACTTTCCTGGTATCTGATATTATTCTGACATGACAGAATGGAATGTAGTTTCTGTTCCTAGGGGTTCACAGTCCCTAGAAAAGACAAGTTTTAACAGTAAGTCCAGCAAACTAGGTTCTGTCTGCTGTACCAGCACACAGCTACAAAACTGGCTAGGGACAAAATTAGAATTTATTCTTTTTTTTTCTCCCCAGAACAAGAGACATTTGAAAGTGATGGTGGTGATATCTGATGGACAACTTGGAAGTCCTAATCTCAGACTTTATTTTTTCTCTAATGCCCACTTTTGAGCACTGGAGAGTGACCACTTGTATTTTAAAACCCAAGCCAAGATGGTAGATAGCAAGAGAGGCAGTTCTATTTCTTTTTCCTTTGTTAAAACAGCCCAACTATTTATTTGCCTCCCCTCCTGGCTTGCACACAAACACACACGATTATTTTTCTTATCTCTTTTCCTAGCCCGTCTCCCTCAAGCTTGTGGCCCTAGCTACCTTTTACCCAATGTGACTCTAGTACCTTCTAACAATAGTTTTCCTATTGTACCTAAGCAATCTGAGGGCATGCTTATTGGAAAACTTAACTTTATTCCTATAACTGGAATCTCAAAACCCCAAGGCTGGCAAGGTGTTATGGGATTCAGATTCCAGTACATGGGAGATAGAGCTGGGAAAATCGTGAGTTTGAAAGATGCAAGGGATATGTACGAAGACCCTCAAAGAAAACTATACCAGGCTAATTTTCTTTCATTGGGAGATGTACCATATTCCTTCTATAGTCTCACCGATCCTATCTTGATAAGAATGTCTCAATATACTCATGTTCAAAGAGAAACATAAGCCCTAGAGTCTCCCATCAGTCATGATGTCCTATTAAGTTTACATCCTGCTCCTCTGCTGCAGCTTTGGGCCACTTGTAATCTTTTGTACCAGAAGACTTTGGGACCAATGATCTCCCCAAGAAACTTTAAAGACATCCTGTTTTTATCAGTTTCGAATTGTGCCTAACTTTCCCCACAATAGAGTTTTGCATGTTGGTGAAATGAAGAATACAGACACCCTGTGAAGAATGATTGCACAACAATCTATTATTCCATCCTAAAACCTATCGGAGATGTAATTCATCCCAACAGTTTATTTTGACGGTAGGAAAGAAAAAAAAAAAACAGAGACTGCACTTTAGAAATAAAAGCCACTGTTGTCTTTATAAAACACAGAATTGTGCTGCTGCTGTTGCTTGCTTGAGAAGGAACTGTACATTACAGCTGCTGGGATAATATCACAATGGACAGGACAAGGTACAGCTCAAAGCAGGACACAAACACAAGTCTCAGTGGGAAACAAATGCGAACAAGTACACAGCTGCGGGGCTCAAGGGACATTTCCCCATCCATGCTGGACTTGAGAGGAATAAAAAGTTTAGAAAATAAAGTGAAACCCAGAGTAGTCACACATGCCCACCACATGGCTGCTAAGTGCAACATCATACACCAATCAGGTTGGACTGTGTGCACAGGAAATCATTTCATTTTTCCTTATTGCTATGACACCAGAGGACTCAGTGCATTGAGACACATTGTCTTTACTTACACAATTCTTTAAGACTTTCTGATTTCCCTTTTTAAGGAAGGAAATCTGCCTTCCTTACATTATTCTGTTTGTTTTGAGCCCATTCTTTCCATTCCCTTTCCTGGGCTATCGTACAGCAGCCAGAGGTTCTAAGTCAGTAGGAGCAGAGTAAGGGGAGAGCACCAACCCAGCCTCTCCTGGCTCAGGGAGAAGGCAAGTCCTAGTAAGTGGGGAGAAAGAGAAAAGCAGAGAATCCCTCTTTCCCAGTCTGCTTAGAAGGCCAAGTAGCAAAGACTGCCTTGCATATCCCTGCCATGATCCCTGCCCAAGGAAGGCATCTTAACTACCATCCTGGGTTATCCAAAGCCCAGTAAATTAAAACCTTTCCTGCCATAAATTTCCAAAACTGCCTTTTGACTAGGTGAGAGGTGATTCTTCTAACCCTGAATGGAAAGAAACTCCATCCTCCTTTGTGATGCCTGATGCCAGGTCTACAACACTGAGCATCCTTATAGATAGCCCATGTGTGTCGCTGGCATCATTCACATAATTCTGGTTTAAAAACTGTTCTAAAACATTGCTGCTCAGCCAAAGAGGAGGCCATAAAGAAACGATGTTGCAGTTGAGAGCTAGATTTTAGAGTAGTCCATACTTGTAGGTTAGTTATGTTCAACTGTAGTCATATTCCTACATATTCCTAGTCACAGGCCTATCTCAGGTGGCTGGCAATAGCACCTTAACCAATGGTCACAGCAGACTGAATACAGCCCTCCTTTACCACCCCTATCCAAATCTCCATCTCTTAGTCTTCTCCACCCATCCTCAGCGGCTATTCTTTAATACCCAAGTAGTTCAACTCTTGGACATTCTCAGCAAACAAAGGCCCCAGGGAGTGAAGAAAAGAAACAGAGCTAGAAACGAGAAAGCAATTAGTTCCACATAATGGGGAGGTGTTGAAACTGCCAGGAAGCCCTACTGATTTTGTCAGTTAGACAGGCCTGCTGATCTGACCTAGTGTAAGCTTGAGGACAGTGTAACCCAGAATTAACACCCTGGGCATGAGACAGGTTTTTTGGTCTTCTGTAGTCAATGAGCTAAGCCTGACCTTGCCAACTAACAGTGGGATCATTGCGGCCATGCAGAGTTCATTATCGCACAGGCAGACAGGCAGGCCAGCCAGCAAGCTGAGTGGAGAGGAAAGGGAAGGAAGAAGTGAGAGGGAGAAGAGGGACAGGAAAGCCAAGCAGTGGGGTGAGGGAGGGAAAGGAGGAAGAGCTCTAACATGGAACTGCACTCTTCCCAAAGCTTCCCTGGGACTTGGCACAATGTACCACTTAAACCAAATCCAAACGACCATTCTTAATGTGCATGTACTTAACTTTAAATGAGGAGAACCACATGGTCAGTAATAGTTAACTATCAAGAATGTGTTGGTTTGTTGTTGTTTTTTAAATCACAGCAAGAAATCTTATTACCCAAGTTATTTTTCTCGCTTCTCCATTTAATTTTTTTTCTGAGACATGTTCTTGCTACATAGTACATTCTGGCCTGGAATTCACTGAGCAGCCCAGGCTGACCCTGAACTTGCAAATCTGTTTCATTCAGCCTTAGTGCTGAGATTATAGAATTACAGACATGGGCCACCATGCCCAGCATTCTCTTGGTTTGATTTCTTGAATGGCACATAAATACCAAAGGACTAAAACCGCTTTCCAATCCCTAGCTTGAAACCCAACTGGAGAGAGTGAGGCAAAGAAAAAAGAAGAGAGAGAACAAAACCTTGTTGCTGGAGTTGTGACAGCCTCCTGTTCCCTGTGGGCATCTGCAAATGCTGGTGAATGACTGGACCCTCCAGGAGTAGTGCCCTTAACCAAGGCCCAAATGTACCTAAGTTGACAGCACATGTCTGTGGAGAGCTTCCTCCCCAAAGGGTGACGGAACAAGTAGACTGTATATGAAGGCGATGGACAGGGCAGATGGAGTGTTGGCATCACTCTCTTTAGGCACTTGTGTAAGGAATGTAGGCTCTCCAGTGAGCTGCCTCTTCCCAGAGTCCTCTTTCTGTTCTTCGGCTGGACTTGTGCCCATGGGGCACTCCATACTGTAGCCAGCAGAAAAAAAAGTACAGGAAGAACTACTAAACAGTCCTGGGCTTTTTCTATAAGGAATGTTTGTGCTACCTTTTGGAAAGTGACTAAACAATGTAGCCAGCCACAACTGAACCTGGACTGTTTGCATAGCAAATCTGGGTCTGTACAAGGGCTACTGGGAAGAGGTTTTGACTCCATAGGCCAGGATTCAGACCTTCCTTTCTCCAGCTGGCCTCTAAGCCTGGGCTAGATCTAAAACATCATGGCTTCATCCCCAAAGGGCAAACCTAAGCTCAGGCTCCTTAGAAGGGGACTTCGTACACCAAGGTTCAAATTCCCCATCACAAGCAGTACTGCAGGAAGAAAAGAACAGTCAGGAAAGAGGGGACCTTGCTTCAGGGTCAGCAAAGGCAAAGCTAGAACCCACTTCTTTTCCAGTCCTGCAAGACAGCTGAACCCCAGTATCTTGATAGATTGGGGAGAAAAAGAAAAGCCCATGCCACCCACTCACGTGCCCTAGTGGGAAGCAGGAAAAATTCATTTGTGTAAACAGAAGCAATAGGGAGCAGCAAAATTCTCTAGCCTGTCCAGAGGACGTGCTAGGATCTCTGTTAGTCAAAAGATCAAAGGACAGTCCAGTCCAGAAAAAGGGAAGATTCACTTACAAGAAAGAGTGCAGGACAGGGCAGTGGAGGGAGGCTGTAGCAAGGAAAGGGTATTACTATCTGCAGAGAGGGAGGGCAGAGGCTGAGCCTCACCTTAAGGAGATAACCACCCCCTACTTAGCCAGGCCAGAATGCAAGTCAGGGCCACAGTTTCTTCTGATGGCTTCATGTTTCTGGGATGAAACTCATCCATTATGAGAGGGATTTCCAGGTTTTGGCAATAGACTCAAGTTATGGTATAAAAATAACATTTAGTTTTATGTTTTCTTATTTTAGTCCTAAAGATCTTCTGTTATAAGATGCCCCAGTTAAGAAATATTGACACAATAGAGACTTGACCATCGGGAAAAGAAGCCAAGAATAAGAAGTGCTGCCACAGTAACTACAGACCTGGCAGGGTAGGGGGTGTGGGCCAAGGAAAAGAGGAGGCTAAGGAAAAAGGCTGAGGGCCAGTCATCTCAGCAGCTCGGAGACTTGTCACGTCTGAAAGTGCAAATGTCAATGGATTTTAACCATCTTGAGGTTATGATCTTTTTGTAAAAGCTCAATGAATATGGAAGTAAATTCCTTAAAATGAAAAATAGCTGGCATTCTGGCTGGAGGCTTGCTGGCGTTGGGATATTTCTTCCCTCCCTACCTCCTCTCCCACCCACACCCCATCCCACAAAGAAAGGTACAAAAGGTTGCAGTTCTGCAGCATTACCGTTACAGGGAAGGCACTGTTACCCACCAGCAGGCGGAAGGAAGACAGGGTCGTGTCACTTCAGAGCTAAGTGCCATAGTGCCTTAAGTGTTACTAGGGGCTGATGTCTGTCAGGGAAGAGGCATATGGAGTAGAAATATGGGGGGTGGGGATGGGGCAGCTGGGGAGGGGCAACTCAAACCATTAGCATTAAAAATCTTCCTACAAACTGGATTCTGAACCCATGAAAACATCTAGTATCCTAAAATATTGATCTGAGTCTGTTTTCATTTTTCTTCTTAAACAAATCTAGACCTTTTCTGATTAAGGCTCCTAAAAATTCCTTCCCTCCTCCCACCCACTTTCTCAAACCCCTCACTTTCTCATCTAGAATTATCAAACCCGAACCCAAGCATTGACCACAGGACTATAGAGCCGACCCTAGCAAGCTGTCAAGCATGAGTCTTTAGCACTGTGAATCACATGAGACAACTGTGTGTATGGTGGGCACTAACTGCTGCCCCTTTTGGTCCAGTGGGGTCGGATGTGACAAGATGGGGAGAGAGGTTGGAGGACATGAGGTGGCTATCAGAGATTTCTGGCTGGTATTCTGTCTTGCTGGTCCTCTTCCCACCCTTACATCCCTCTGTAGATAGAAACAAGGCCTCCTATACTCCTCCAGACCCCATCTCCCTCTTCCTCGCTTCCTCCGGATTTGGGTGGTATAGCTCCCAGGGCTTGGAAAGCTTTCTTCTATCCAGTGAGGTAACAGCGTTCTGCCTTCAAGCGAAGTACATGGTGCGTAGAGTGTCCTGGTGAACCTGCACAGCTTTGGCCAGGGCCTGTGGGTCTCGCCCATTACTCTGCCCCGATATGTGGCTCCCCTCTCCACTGAAAAAGAAAAGTATGAAAAGTCCTTCCTGGTAAACTGAACTGCTGCTAATTCCCTCACCCATTCCTCAGAACCAATTTATATACCAAATTAAGAGAGAACACCAACCTAGGTTTAGGTGGGGCAACATCCACTACCATCAAAAGAGGGTTGGTATAAAGGCTGAAACAAGAAAACAGCTGGCCTTTACCTATCATGCTCTTTGTCCACCAGGTGGTACCGTGCCCGGAAAGCCACCAAGCGGGCATAGTAGGCAGGTGCTGGGATAGAGACAGAACGTGTGCATCGTACATAAGTGTGGCACAGCTGGTATGTCAAGATCTGGAGTTCATCTGCTGTGAAACGGTTGTCATCCCAAAGGACATAATAATGGGATGGTCGGCTGGTACCCTAGGGAAAAAAAAAGTGGTAAGTGGTCTCTGATTGGGTAGAGGGGATGTCTGCTGACAAAAGAGCAATACTAATTAAGGATATGGTTAGGTTAGATGACCATACCCCTGCCCCATGAAGCCACAGACACAAAATCACAAATATTATAAAAACCCCAGAACATGGCCCAGCTACCTGGATGCCTGCATGGCTGCACAGATAGAAGTCAAACTCAAACGGGTGGGTAATGTTGGTGTCCACAGTGGTCCCAGCGGGAATGTTACCACTCTTCCCAATCTGTAGAGACAAACACAACCAAGATCCCAAGACCTGCCTGGCCCTGACTAGGGCTTTTCTGGATTCTGCTCTTCCTCTCCCAGAATTCCAAAAACAAAGAAATTTCTATTCTCACAGGGAATGAGGCCTTGAAATAAGAGACCTTTAAAGCCAAGTGTTTGAATCCTGGTTTTGCTTTTTATTGGCTGTGGATCTGAGCAAGTCATCCAACCTTACTGAGGTTAAATGGAGATATTAATAGTACGCACCTCACAGAGCTGCTGTGAGGAAAACTCCTTGGACAGTATCTGGCACATAGGAGAAGTTCAATAAATGGTAGTTCCCTTTCCCTTCTCTAGGAGCTGGTCTATATATAGGGCCTAGGCCAAGGAGCTAGGAGGAGGAGAGGAAGTCTACAGGAAGGAGGGAAGAAGGAGGCACTAAGGGAAGGAAAGGTAAAGAGGATGGGCCACAAAGGATGGGAAAAGAGCCAGGGAGGACACGTAGGAAAAACAACTAAAATCCTAGATGTTATCTGAAGACTTCTCTGTCACGGTAAAGGAGACAGGATGAGGGACTTGGTGTCAATACTTCCTCACTTACTCTCTCGTTCTTGTCAGCACAAAAAAGGCGCGTGTGGTGGCGTTTCTGCACCACAATATAAGTGATCCCAGGTTGGTAGTCCTTTTCCAGTTTGATGCAGGCATCTCGAATGGCAAGCAGCTCATAGTGAAGGATCTAGGCGCAAGGTAAAGGAGAAAAAGAGACATAGCCCTTTGTGGATTCAAAGTCATCACTGAACGAAAAACATTACAACTTGTATATGGCTTTCCATACATAAGCTTCATAAGTTAATGCTGAACAGTTAGAAATGATAGGTTCCAATACTCAATAGTGATTTGATGTTTCTAGAAAACCTAGGAGTCTTGGCATCAGAAGACAGTACCTACTTCTCCATGCAAAAAAAGATCTTACAAAAGAACTACATTAGAACTGGAACTAGAAAGGTGTGGTGGTGCACACCTTTGATCCCCATGCTCAGCAGACACAGTCAAGCAATTCTCTGTGGGTTTGTGGCCAACCTGGTGTATGTGGTGAGTTCCAGGCCAGTGAGAGCTACACAGTGAGTATCTGTCTTGAAAGAAAGAAAGAAAATAAGGGGGAATAAAAAAGACACAGAACCAAAAACTAGAGAAGACACTAAAAATTACAATGTCCAAACTTAAGACGCTGGGCATGGTGGCACAAGCCTTTGATCCCAGCAGTCAGGAGGCAGAGGCAGGTGAATCTCTGATTTTAAGACTAACCTGGTCTACAGAGTGAATTTCAAGACAGCCAGGGCTGTTATATACAAAAACCCCGTGTCAAACAAACAAATAAATAATCCAAACTTATGATCAAGATTTCCAAGAGTAGACAGGGTTGAAATACCAGAGAGGAGCAGATGTACAATTCCTGCAATGGGTGCAGAAGGGGGTAAATATAATTTAAAAAATAAACAAACCATACTAGGATTGTAAGAAAAATACTAAAACAGGCAACAGGTACAGAAAGTCAAAACAGGCAAGGAATATAGCTTAAAGTAAAGCATGTGTCTTGTATACACACAGCTGCGGGTTCAATCTCTAGGAACATAACAGAAAAAAAAATTACAAAGCAGGCATAATGGTGCACACCTATAAGTCCGGCACCGAGGAGGTGCAAGAAGGAGAATCGCAAGTGTGTGGCCAACCTGAACTACAAGGAAAAAGAACTACTGTACGGTAGAAAATGATGAGCTTTGAAATTGGCTAAAACTAGACTTTAAAGTTTGCAACATCCCTAAGTCTCATTTTTATCACAGCTATTGATTTTACTAATAAGAATTATCTCAGACAGCCACTATGAGAACTGATAATAAAGTAAAAAACAAAGGTATAGAAGTCTCAGTGGCACTTAATAGCTTCTGAATGCTTAGTGAAAACAGTTGAGTTTTAACACCAGGATATTTGAAACTAGGCTTGAGATGTTCAGGGATATTAATGCTGGTCTGGCTGCACTGGTAGCACCCACTTTTAATCCCAGCATTCAGGATGAAGAGACAGGAAATCTCTGTAACTGAGGCCAGCCTAATCTACATAGTGAGTTTCAGGTCCAGCAGAGCTACATAGTGAGACTCTGTCTTGAAAGAGAAAGAACCACCGATCTAAATGATCTTCAACACTGACTACCAAAGGGCACTGAGAGATAGATATATGTTGAAACAAAGATCTATAGATACTCACTATCCTACCCCTCAGTTGTGATCCATGGCCTCTCTCAGCACCATTAGCTTTGAAAAAGTAGTCCTCTGGCTTCAACAAGAAAATGTACCAAGAACTAGGAATCATACCTGGGGGAGTTGGCCCTCAGGGACCCCATCTCGGTAGAAGATGATTCGGGTGGGCTTGAAGCGTGTGGACTTGTAGAACTGGATGAGCAGCTCACGCACCATATATGACAAGTCTTCAATGATCTCCTGCCGTGGGCGCTGCACACGCACAGTAGCACAGTATCGGCTGGGGTGTGCATCCATACTGCCTACCACCTGACAACAAAGAGAAAGAAAGCATCAGCCTCAGGAGTATCACCTTCCCTTGCTGTGAAATAATGGGTCTCAGGAAGGGCTTCTGAGTAAGAACTCACTGGATATGTTCCTAGACAGGAGTCCTGTATCTATCTGGTCTCCATGTGAAAAATTAAGTGTTAGGATCCAACAAACACTGGTTTCAATGTATTCTGCCACAAAAGCAGAATCTACTTAATATGCAACTAAAATGTTTCTTTCAGTGCCTTTACATGGTCTACACTCATAAGAGACATGAGCCCTAAGAATGACCTAGAACTCCTGATCCATATTCATACGGTTGCATTTTATATATTGTTTGTCTCTCTTCTTTGTTCCTGTCAAATTAAGTGACCTAAGGGCAAGACTCTCTAGTTCAGAGGTGAACTGTTTCTTAGCAGACCAAGGTCTGATACCCACTATTAAAGGGGAAGGGGAAAAATAGTGCTCCAGACACCAGAGGGAGCAGAGACAGCAAATGTACTTGATGGATCAATGGTCAAAGTGAAGTAAAAGTTAAAGAAAGTCCAATCCTGCAACCAAGTAATTTCCTTAAGAGAGATTTCAGAGAAGAGATTCGTAGCCGCTTCCTATCCTCCCCAAAAGTGGAGTGAAAAACATGATGTAGAGAAAGAGTGACTGAGAGACAAAGTTGCTGGCCACAGGCTACATTCTCAACTACTCCCAACTCCCAGATCCTCCTCCTGCAACCCCTTTCTCCAAAAGGTGCTCCTGAGAGGTAGTAACGGTGTGCACCGATAGCAAGGCAAGGGATGGAACTCACTAGCACTCTTAAGAACTCAGAGTTAAAAATAATCGCTCACCGCTGTGATAGAAGGCTTCTTCCCGTCTCCAGCTGGGGGGTGTGTAACATCTGCTCCCAGGAAAATCACTGGCTGTTGAAAAACTGCAGAGCTGAGCGAGGAGAGAAAACACATGGTAAGGAATTGAGTCTTCTCCGGCTGTACCACCTAGTCCTCATTCTAGTCAGATCCTTCTTCTGTTTCAGTCACCCTGTCTGGAGAGGGTTCATGTCTTTTTATCAATCCCTAACAAGTCACCTTGACAAAAGCAAGTGAATGAGAGAGAGTTCATACCGCTGGTGTGGGACTAGGATGTTGTTAATGCCACCAAGTTTGACATTTATCTTGAGGCAGAGGTTGGACAGAGTCTGCGGTGAAGTCTTGACCACATTCTTCACCTGCACACACTGTGTTGCCATTCCCAAGAGTGTATCTCCAACACGTTTCACTTCAGCTATGGGCAGAGAGAAAATTGATTAGTGCACCTGGCAAATTTACTGAGTGTCTACTAGATGTCACACAGTGTAAGAAGTTCTAGGGAACACAATGATTAGAAACACAAAGAGTTCTTGGTCCTTAGTCTTAATATCTAATACTGATCTTTAAAATCCATACAAAATGTGACAGTGGTAAACAGATCTACAAGAATGTATAGGAAGGTAATAAGGAGCATATACTGAGTGAACTGAAATCTGGAAAGGAGAGGCTTCAAAGAGGACAGTCCAAGCAGAGGGGAAACACAAAAAAACATACTGTGAACCAGATAGGACAGATGACACCTATATCCCCAGAAATTGGAGACTGAAGCAAGAACATGACTTTAATGGTAGCCTGAGTTACACAGTAAGAGTCTCAAAACAACAACAACAACAAAAAGGGCAACCAACAGCCTGTCTGAAGACAGTGAGGTATTTGTGACATGAGGCTGAGTGACAGAAGAGTAAGGGTAGCTTAGTTAGATAGGCAGCTGCGGGCTGGGGTCCCAGGAAACAGTTCAAGGTGTGTTTGACACAAATGAGTGCCGGGGTCAATCCCCAGCACATAAAAAGGCAGCTGAGTTGTCTAAAAGGAAACAAAATGGTTTCTAAGGACTCAGTCATAGACTCTATGCGTAAGGGAAATGAGTGTTTATAGATTATTAATATTTTTTTCAGTGTAGTACAAAATAATGGGTTTCATTATAGTATTGTCACAAAAATACCTTGTTTATGGATCACTTTCAAGTCTTTAGTTTTCCTAACAGAAACAGATCATAGTAATAAGGACATAACTAGGTAAATGAGCATAGTGGTTGAAAGTTCTTCCCCCTCTCACACACACCCCAAATGCAAACTGTGTAATACTGAAGGCATGCTCTAACATGCTCTAATACTGAAGGCATGGTCACTAACAAAGAGCTAGTTCAAAGACAAGATGGTTTTAGAAGCTCCTTGGGATGGGGAGCCAAAGAGTCAGCAGAAAAAAAAAGGGGGAGGTTAATAAAGGAAGTCAGATGCAGCTGAGAGGTCAGGTAAAATTAGCATTTAGTGATCCTGAAATAACAAAGAGGTTAGTATATAAAAACAAGAAATGTTTTTAGTGATACACGATACAAACAAGAGTATAATATAAGGAAGAGTTTGGTATCTTTTCAATGGGAGCACATTTAAAAGGCGAAAGAAATCCTCTAAGAGAGTGGGAAGCTCGTTGCAGATCTGCTCTTTAGAAATCAACTTTCAGAAAAGTCAGACAAAACATCTTTTTTGAAGACGGCAGAGAAATGCTAAGCACAACTCAAGAGACTGAAACTTCAGAGGGAGGAAACGTCACAGCCATGGACTAGCTGCATTCTATAGATGATGTTCCCTGTGTCGACTTGCTGACTCTTTGGTGAGCAGGAGGCTGAGACTCCAGGCTCTGCAACAGCAGTGGGCAACATTTGCTCTTTACAAATAGAGTATTTCCAAATGTGCATGTGAAAAAAAATATTATTGTCAAGCTGGACATGGTGATACATACCCAACACTTGGAAGGCCAAGGCAGGGGAACTGCAAGTGGTCTCAACAAAACCAAACAAAAAGAAAAGAGAAAGAAAGAGCAAGCCACAGAGCAAAGATGATGTGTGAGACACAAATGTATATTCAATACAGAAGTTATTAAAAAAACCTATAATCAATAAGTAAAATAAATCTAAGTAAATTATAAATGTCATTATAAGCACTTTACAAAACAGGCTAGCAAAGTATAAAACAAAAACATCTAGAACTTTCAAACACTGATGGTGGAAGTAAAGTCTGATACACTTACAACCCGTTCTAGACCTATTATCTACACAAATAGGTAAAATGCTCAAGGACACACATAGCATTATTAATAAGAGCTAGAAAGAATCCAAATATGCAAACAGCAGAATGAAATTAAGCATAAAGTATGTTACATTCACACAATTGGAAACACTTAAGAAGTTACAACTACATATAATACGGATGAATCTCATAAATGAAATGGTAAGTAAAAGAAACCAGACACATTTTTAACATATATACAAAATAACCATTTGCGAAAAGTCCCAAAATAGGCAAAATTAACCTGCATTGTTTGAGATGAGGACAGTGGTCACCCCTTTAAGGAGGAGGCTGCAGTGAGGGCCCTTAGGGGTAGCAATGTACCATTCAGCACACTTGTTACACTGTTGTGATACTTCATGAAAAAAATCACTAGGCTGAAAACTTAAGATCTATCCATAGGGTTGGAAAGTTATTCAGCAGGACCTGAATTTTATTCCCAGCACCGAAATGACAGCTCACAACCATCTGTAGCTTAGTTCTAGAAGATCTGACACCTTCTTCTGGCTTCCCTGGGCACCAGGCATGCACAGAAATACATGCAGGCAAAACACCCATGTATATTAAATGTAAAAAATTTAAAGATTAATTTTTTAAAAAGATCCACTTATACATTAAAATTAGTAAGTTTACAGTTTTTAAAACCCAATAGTATCCGTCTAATAGAGAAAAAAGGAGCTAAAAATATTAGAGACAGAATGTGCATAAGACCAAGTCAAAACTGAATAAATGTGACAGCAAACATTTCCCACCAAACCACAAGCCAACAAGAACTTGATGAGAACATTATAGGCAATAGTGTCATTTTTTTACCCAATCTCCCAAGAGGGAAAGTAAAGGTCTCTAGAAGAATCTGACTATTTCTCTTATTTGTTGAGTTTATTCTAGGCAAATAGTCATACCATCCACATGGTATAACCAGGGAATTATGTGTAAATTAAAGAGATCTAAGGTCCCTTAACCTAAGGTAAGCCAAAATAATTTTCCTTTTGGTCAAAGAACCAGAAACATGGGTACCTACTCAAGGCACTCTCCTAAAACCAAACCAAACCAACCAACCAAACAAACAAACAAAAAAACACACAAAAAACCCCATAGCCCTTTTTTTCTCTTTTCAAAACGTTTCTCTGTGTCAACCTGGCTGTCCTGTAACTTGCTGTGTAGACCTCTAACTCAGAGCTCCACCTGCCTCTGCCTCCTAAGTGCTGGGATCAAAGGGTTGCACCATCACCACTCCCCTAAAAACAAAACAAAACAAACAAAAAAACTGTTTGTCCACCTATCCAGGGAGAATGTGAGTTATAACCAACTTCCCTTTATAAAGAATTACCGAATTTTATCAGTGAAATGTTCTACTTTAGATGTGTATGTCAGAAAGCAGAGTTAGATCTACTTCATACTCAGTCAAGGCAACACCTGATCAGATTTCTAATAAATGAAAGGAATCCAAAACAGACAGAGTGGGGCTGGAGATGGACCAGTGATTACCAGTGCCTGCAGGAACAGAAGAGAATTCAAGGATTGTTTAAGACTATTAAGAGAACCTAAGTTTAATACCCACAACTGCCTGTAACTCCAACTCAATTGGAATCTGGCATGCTCTTCTATGTTCATAGGCTTATAAACATAGGCACAGCAGACACATACACATACTTTAAAATGCAAAAAATCTTAGAGGAAAAGAAAAGCCAAGCATGATAGCACATGCTTTTAATCCCAGCATTTGGAAGGCAGAGGCAGACAGATCTTTGAATGAAGGGCCATAGTAAACTGCAGCCCATTCAGAGCTACACGCTAAAACCTTGTTTCAAAAAACAAACACAACAACAACAAAAACATATATATATATTCTCTAGGTAAGATGATACTAGAAAATACATGTAATTTAAACTTAGAAAATATGTGTAATTTAAACTAGGTTTTGAAAGGTAGAGAAAATATTAAGGGTAAGACACACATTCCACACAAAGGGAAATGGGGAAAAGGTTGTGAGCAAAACATAACCATGGTGGGAAGCACACACAGAATGAGCATTTAAAGACGCTGCTAGATGCTGCTTTTTACATAACCAGCCGCAGAAGCTGAGAGGAGTTTGGCAATTTGCCTAATTAGTTGACTGGTGTAAGAAGGACTGAGATTGGGTTGTCATTTCAGAGGGAGTTATTTTGAAGCAGGTTTGTTTCATGAATAATGCAGAAAGAAAGTTGAAAGGTTAAACCACCAGGCCTTGAAAGTCCATGTTTTGGGGTTTTATTGTTGTTTTAAAGAAGTATGATCTGTTAACCTATTCGTGAAAAGTATAAGGGACTAGTGATGGCTCAGTATAGGTATGTGGGGGAAGGCCGCTTTTCACAAGGCCTGATACAATGACCTAAGTGCGATCCCTAAAACTCATTTTGTAAAAAGAGAGAGAGAGAGAAAGAGAGAACCAACTTCTCAAGTTATCTTCCAACCTCCATGCAGAGGTATAAACACACAGGGGGGGGGGGGGGGAGACAAATGGAAACTGAGCAGAATTCAAGGACTAGCTTTAAGATTATAATAGTACTAAACTGGGCAGTGGCTCACACACCTTTAATCTCAGCACTAGGGAGGCACAGGCAGGTGATCTCTTGAGTTTGAGGCCAGCCTAGCTATACAGAGAAACAAGACAGCCAAACAAAACAGACAACAAACTCTATGTATTTCTGTCTTACAGTAATGGGTAAGAAGACAGAACGTTTTAGAGTATCAGGCATTCCCGGTAAAGACAAAAGTAGAGACGGCATATGTATCTGGAAGTCAGAGGTGGGAGAGAACAAAGACAGGTCCTCAATCCCAGAGCTGCTTGAGAAGAGGGGACAAGAGAGAGGAAGCAGCTAAAACGTGGATACAGAGGAAGTGTGCATGTAGGATGTAAAAACAAGTCTTTCAAAAGAAGAAAAAGAATAAGAAAAAATTCTTAAAGACATTGCAAAGTGATGTTTAAAGGTTTGAGGTATGAAGTCCCCAATGTGCCAAAACTGGATGGGAACGAAAACAGAGGCATGAAGTTCAAAAGACAGCACAGGCTTTGAAGCAGGCAGAGATAAGGGAGGAGGAGTCAGAGACCCACAGCCATTTGTAAAATAAGAAAGAGGATGACAAGGAGGAAGGTTGCAGAAGTCAAGCCAGAGGAGTAGCAGAAGCTCCAGATTCTGCGTGAGCTATCTGCTCTGACCCATCTCGGTATCCCACTACCTCAGCCTTTCGGAGAGACCCTGTCACAGAGGAGCCTAGGAAACGGCACGGGGTGTAACCGGTGAGTAAAGCGAATGACACAATAGCTTACACAGAATATTTGTCAGATATGAAAATACAACAACCAAACAAAAAACTGACATTAATGAACATCTCTGGCTGACGTCAAAATTTTCCACTGACTCCTCCCTAGAAGCCTCTAGAGGGCTATGTGAGACAAATCCTATCACTTTTATCACTGTCCCAGGAGAACTGTACCATACACTGGCGTCTTCCCTGGCAGGATGACAATAATGAGCTGCAGTCCTGAGTAGGTATTCTTTAGATGCCGGAACATGGGCTCCACGCTGTCTGCTCCTTGCGCATATTTGCAGAAACAAGGCTGACCCTGGATAGGCATCCCTGCATCCTTGGAAATCTTCCGAAGCTGGTCTGTAAAGTTCCTGCAGCACAGACATGGTCATGGAAGGATGTGATAAATTCCACTGAATCTGATGGACCAAATGCCTCCATCTTGGGTGTTCTAACATGAATGATCCAATCACAGCTGATGTAAAAATTACATTTATAGTAGAGGAAAACAAAACAGAGTTTGCTCAGCTAAAGAGCATAAAGGAGCTGAAGAGAGCCCAGACAAGGGACTTGAGGGAATTCTCAGGACTCCTGTCTTTCTGAGTGAATATCTGTACTCCATTATATGTCCACAGGGGAATACAAACAAACAGATGCCTAAGTGTAAGGCTTCTGTGCCCCAAAGTAAATGAGGGTCCACCAGTAATGGAAGCACAGAAGGTGCTGAGGGGAAAGTGAGCACCCCCTCACTCGATCACCACAGCAAAGAGCCAATTATTAAGCAAGCTTCTTCCCTCTTGCTTTAGGTTTTAGCCCAAGAAAGGCAATAGAGTTGGAAAAGAGAATAGATGTAGTACATTAAAATAATCAAGCTACGTAAATATAAAAAAATGAGTGGCAAGCAACTTAATTTGTAAAAATTTTGTCATTTAAAGAAAGAGCAATCAGCAGTGAAGTACTTGTCTGGCATGTACAAGGTCTTAGAGTCATACTTAGCACTGAAAAATTTAATTAATAACAGCAGTAACCAACAAAGAGAACAGAAATGTTTCAAAAATACATACCAGATACACATATTCAGGATATATTTTTCCACATATTTAATAAAAATACATAAGGTAGATACAGATTATTTTACACCAGCAACTGCATCAGAACAGAATAAAACTAGAATGCAAGGTATCAAAGAATGTCAAATTTATTTATTGTTTTTAAAATGAAGTAAACATGATAAGACTATGAATGTTGACCATGTGGATGTGGACTATATTATTTCTACATTATTATTGTGCTGGCTAACTTTCCATAAACAAAAAGCTAGAGCCATCTGAGAGGAGGGACCTTAATTGAGAAAATGCCTCCGTAAGATTCATCTGTAAAAAAACCTTTCAAGAATTTTCAATTAGTGATTGATGTAGAAGGGCCCAGTACATGGTGGTAGAAGTCCTGGGTCCAGGATCCTCTGGTGCATAAGAAAGCAGGCTAAGCAAGCAGTAAGCAAAATAAACTCTTTCTCCCACATTGTTTATGGACATGGTGTTTTCCCTAATTAAGACAATTATTTTGGTTTTTTTTGAGATAGAGTTTCACATATAGGCCTGACTGGACTGGAATTCACTATATGTAGCCCCAGATAGCCTCAAACACGAAGCAATTTTCTGTCTGAGCATTTTGAGTGCTGGGATTATAGGCATGAGGTAATCATGCCCACTAGCTATATTATCTTTAAAACATTTTTAAACAAATAAAAATTAATAAATAATAACATAAAAAAAACTCCTACAATCTGCAGGTCAAGGCATACATGTACTCATAATACCGACATCTGAGAGACTGAACCAAAAGGACTACCATGAGTTCAAGGCCAACCTGAGAGATATAGAGTGACTGTGTCCTAAGAATACTGCCTCAACACCTCCACTCAATGAACAAATGAATGAATAAACAAACAACTCGCGAAAAGCTAACCATTATCTCTTGTAAATAAGAGATGGGGCGTTACTTGTCTGCTAACAGTACTTCTTCCTTCACTCTGCTTCATACACAGCTATAGTACACCTACCAAAACATTAATTTTTTTTTTAGCAGATTTCATTAATAATGGGTCTTTACTTCAACAATGGGTATTCCCTTTCTTCCCTCCAATAGCAGACTATGACTGGAATATTATGTCTATCTAACAATAGGAACCAAGAGTATTGAGATATCTAAAATGTGGAAGGCCATATCATATCCTGACAATAACACAGCTACAGTGATAAAGCCAGACAAAAATAATTAACAGGATTGAATATGTCCATCTATCACTGACAAATTCCTCAAAAGCACAGCAGCCTTTGTCTTCCCCACTTTCTTTGTGAAAAGGATGCTTTTCTCTATGCTCTGATCCTATGTCCTCCTCTATAATTAGGAGTCTTTGCTTCATTTACTTTCCAGATTTTCTAAATTCTATTTCCAACTTCTACTTCCTATGTATCTTCTCCCTAGAGAGTCCCCTCTACATGCCATAGTTTTCATGGCTGAAAACTTAGGAATCGTTAAGTGTTGGCCCAGAACCATACCTTAAATTGGGTACCATTGATCCAGACACACAAGTCACTTTTTTTATGACCTACATGTTGGGGGAGTGCCTGATGCACTGAACTCCTCTAAACCTGAGATCCTAGGATTATCAGGCCAAAGCTGTAGATTAATTAAAAGCATAAACAAACAAAACCCCTAGACAAGGGCAGGACAAAGGAGTAGGAAAAAGGTAGAGCGACCAATGAGATTACTATGGCATAAAGGCAAAGAGCTGGGCGCCCTTCCAGTACTGCTACAATGCCAGATTGTACACATGCAAGAGCAGCCTACCCTAAATCTAAAAAACCAGGATACTAAAAAAAACAAAGAAACAAAAAAATTCCAGTGAAGAAAATTACAATTACGATGGTAGTGGTGACGTGTCTGTGTGTGGGGGGGTGAGGACAAGGGCCCGGAAGGCCTGGATCCAGCAGGAGCTGACAGAAGTAGTTCTATCAAAGGTATAAAGGGCAGAAATCTCCATTACCTTTGCCCAATTACAATGGTCAGTTCCACTAACTTCCTCATTGCCAGAATACAGTCATCTAATCTCCTATCCACAGAGCCACCACGTAAAAAGACAGCAGAAATGGAATGTTTTTTTTAATGTATGTGTACTTTTTGGTGTTTTAAGATAACTCAATAAAATTTAAAAAAACAAAAGACTATAGGAAAAGTGTCAAGTGACTTTTCTACTTCTTTAGTTACTCACTCAGGCCGTTACTTCTCTAACCTGTTTCACTGAGCTATTTGACAATTATCTTTTTGTTCCTTGGTGCCTGCCACCTACTGCCAGCTTCTCAATCCACGTGGCACCTACTTCAGCTCACTGGGATCTGACTTAACTATGAACTGATTAGCACAGTTCTGATGACCAGCTGCTGGTCCTTGATAGAAAAAAAATGTTTTTAATTAGAAATATAAGTTTTGAAGCTCAGATCTGATTTGATCTTAATTCTGAACCTTTCCAGACTTACACACTTTGGACAAGTTATTTAAGCTCTTTCAGCCCCAGCTTCCTAAAATATTACCACATATATGGTGGTTTGAATGAGAATAGGCCCTCAGAGACTCCTATTTGAATGCCTGCTCCCCAATTGGTAAAACTGTTTAGGAAGGATTAGAAAGGGTGGCCTTGTTAGAGGAGATGTGTCATCGGAAGACGGACTGTGGGGACTCCAAAGCACACGCCATTCCAGTTCCTTCCCTTCCTTCCTCCTGCTTGATCAGACGTAAGATCTCAGCTATTGCTCCAATGAGCACCATATGCTGCCATATCCCTGCCACAATGGTCATGGACTCATCCTCTGGTACTGTAAGGCCCAATATAACTATTTTATAAATTGCCTTGGTTGTGGTGTTTTATTATAGCCATAAAAAACAACTAAGATACCACCTACTCACTATCAAGACGAAAGAACATAAATTAGTCACTTAAGTGTAATGTTAGCATAAACACTATAGTTATTACCACTACTACTTATTACCAATTATGATAATTAGAACAATACAATGACTCAGGCCTTCCTTGGGAGAGTCATAACCTAAAACTCATCTCTGATATAGATATGGCTCCTGAAGTCTTCTGACCACAGTTGCACAAAAATTAATAGACAAAAATGTGAGTCAGAAAAAAACAAAATAGACAGAGTTAAAAAGGGAAAGGACAGATGGCAGATTAATCTTAACCCCTAGAGGGTGTGGAATCAACAGCTCTGGGATCCTTCCCACCCACCCAGCCCCAATCCCAACTCTCTTCCATCCTTACTTGAGCACCTCTTCTCGACATTGCTTCTGGGGTGCGAAGCAGGCGATGGCCCAGACTTTGATCTCAATCCCATTGTAGAATTGTTTCCCACGCATGTCCCAGACACCTTGGTTGGGTGTAGCAATGGCCCGATTCTAGGGACAGGCAGAGGGGGCGCTCAGGTGAGCCTCAGTAGAGCCGTGTGAAGAGGGAGCAAAAGCCTCTAAGTTATATATCCCAGCTACCCCCATATGCCCCAGAGATGTTGTCTGGCCCTGACCCTGCTCACCCGGCCTCCATATTGCAAGATGGGCGCCGGCAGCACTCGCCCCGTCACCTCCGTCATGTCATCCTTCACTTTGATTCCAAATTCCTGGATGTAGGGATCTAAGTTGTAGCTGGCATTCTTCATCTGCAGGGCAAAAGAAGGGGCTCTCAGGAGACCAGCAGCTTGGCAATACTGCTCACATTCTGGGTCCCAAGAAGAGAGCCCCGAAGAAAAGCTGAGGCTGCCAAACTTAGCCCTAAAGGGGGGGGGGGGGGGAATAGAAAATGAAGAGAGTAGCAGTGCAAATGGGAGCTGAGTTGGAAAGGAGGTAAAAAGAGAAAGTAATGAAAGGCTCAAGAAGCAAGCGCAGCCTGCAAAGTCCCAGACAAATCAAGACAGGTCTTCCTGAAGGCAGGCCTGACTGGACCCACCATTAAAGCATCTATACTACCAAGGGCCCCAAAGCATGCACTGCTCAGCAGTCCCACTGACCAGGCGACTGATCTCCTCTTGTCTGTCTGGGGCCGACCTAGCTGTAGCCTTTATCATGGTTGAGGTCTGGTTGTCAGTCAACTTCTTAATGCACCGCTGCCCGGCCACAATGTTACAGACCTGAGGAAACAGGGGACGCGTAGTTATGGCCTGGGCACAGCCTATCCCTATACAGCACCTTAGCTATTAAAACTGGGGAAGAACTAGAGGCCTTTATACAAAAATTAATTGTGACCTAGAGCTTGGGATCCAGGTCTGTGATTGGGTCTCATGTATTAAATAAGAATAATTACAATCCCACAGGGTGTCTAGGGATTAAATAAAACATTTGAAGAGCTGAGCACAGTTCTGGAACACCACGCTCATAAATTATAGCATACATTATTATCTACACAAGGAATAAGTACATAGCTCTTTTGAATATTAAAAACCCAATATAAGATAAGCAAATCAGACTTATATGGCAGCTCTCCAATGGCAGCAGGAAGTATGTTGCTCCATTTGTAACCAACCAGGAGGAGCAGAGACCGCTAAAAATTTCTGAACCCCTGAGGTATAGAGAGCAGGGGAATCTTTATTTCCTTTTTTCTTGTGTGTGTGTGTGTGAGGGGTATGTTTAAAGACTGAACTCATGGCTGTATGCATCCTGAGCAAGCAAGCACTCTACCAACTGAGCTGTATCTCCAGTCACAGAAATCAGTATTCACTATTTCTATTGGCTGGCAGTGTTCTTTATTAGTATGAGGAACATCTTGCTACTTGATTCTTCTGTCCTGCATGGAAAATGGAGATAAAAAAAAAAAACAATGCCTAGGGGCTGGAGAGATGGCTCAGCAGTTAAGAGCACTGGCTGTTCTTCCAGAGGACCTTCATCCAATTCTCAGCACCCACATGGCAGCTCATAACTGCCTCTAACTCCAGTTCCAGGGGATCTGACACCCTCAATAAGAGTATATACAGACAAAACTAACAGTGCGCATCAAATAAATAAATAAATCTTAAAACAAAAACAAATAAAAGAAACAATGCCAAGTAACAAATAAGATTTTTGACTTCTAATAAGGACAGGAAAGCTTATAACTGAGTGGAAAGCCAAGTGGTCTCAGAAGACTTGTGTTTGAAGTGAAGTTCTGTACTTCTAAGTGATGTTACCTTGGGCTCATCTCTTAACTGTTCTGAGACTCAACTTCTTTCATCTCAGCTATGAATAAAAACAAATAAAAATCACTAGCTGTCCCAAGATGCCGTGAAGTCAAGAAAACGTGTAACTTGTTGTGTAAGGCCAATATTCTGTGTGCACTGGCTTCAGTCCTAACCCCAGAGAGTTCACTAACAATAGGAAAAAAGGCCATGATACGGGCACCTGCTTTTAAATTCCACGTTTCAAACAATACACACGAGTACCCAGAATTGATGAAATTTACTTTCCTAAAGATGCCTTCAAACAGTGGCATTCCACAGTCAGTGACAGCTTC
This sequence comes from Phyllotis vaccarum, assembly GCA_033318265.1. NCBI lineage: Eukaryota > Metazoa > Chordata > Mammalia > Rodentia > Cricetidae > Phyllotis > Phyllotis vaccarum. Next base: position 41,557,580 of record JARWLC010000003.1, read on the forward strand.
AGAAGCAACACTGCCGGAAAGCAAAAGAAGGACTTCTGTGAAACTGGGGCTCTATGCAGGGCTGGTGGGAAGCTGCTGTGGAAAATGGTATCGAGATTCCTCACAACACTGAATATATGATTACCATCAACTCCACTTCTGGGTACGTACTCAAAATAAGAGAAAGCAAAGTTGACAGGTGTTAGTACACCTTTGTCCATAACAGCATTATTCACTCAAGTGTTCATCAGCATTAGAAAATATAAACCAGATACAGCATACACCTTAAAAAGGAAGAGAATCCGAACACACCACAAGATGGAGAACCCTGAGGACATCATGCTAGGTGAAATAAGCCAGTCAAAAGGATGAATATATGCTTATACTTGCAAAAAGAACCTAGTCAGTTCCTACAAAGGGAAAGTAGACAGAGGCTGCTAAAGCTGGAAGTGGGGTTCGGTCCTTCATGGGTGCTGCCCCAGTTCCAGAGGAGGAAAGTTTTCTGAATACAGACACGATGAGAGTGACGAGGTACTTAATGTCGGAACTCTGCACCAATGGATAAAATGGCAACTTCTACATTCTACACAGCTGACTATAATTTGAAAAAGAAAAGATTAATTCAGGAATGAACTGACCTGATCATGAGCGTGATTTTGCTGAGTCTCAATGGACTGAATAACTACTTAAGGAACAAAAAGACCTAGGTTGGTGGCAAAGGTTATTTTTAGTTCCTAGCTGTGGAACTTCAAATAAGCCACATTTTCTTACCTAACCCTTCCATGGATTCCCAGCACAATGAAAATAAAACCCCTCCTGACTAGAAAGTGGAAGCTCATTCCCCACTGACAGGACTTCGAAATGGGAGCCAAGTCTGGCAGCATTTAGGAAGTTAAACAGTTATCTATAAGCTCACTTGTATGTATGTATTTGAGAGAAATCAAAATGTACTCAGAGAAATAAGCAAATGAATGCTTACAGCAGTATACTTTTTTCTATCGCCCAAAAAGTAGAAAGCAAATGCCCATCAATGATGAAGAAACAAAATGATGTATCCATCCACACCATGGAACAACACCCTCTGAGTAATGAGGGTGAGTCTGGGAACAATTAAGTGAACGAAACCATTCACTCCAGGCATAGTGGTGCAAGCCTTAAATCCCAGCACTCTGGAGGCAGAGACAATGGCATCTCTCTAAGTCTGAGGCCAGCCTGGTCTACAGAATGAGTCTCAGGGCAGCCAGTTTTACAGAGAGACCTGTCTCTGGAGGAAAAAAAAGGAAGAGAAGAAGCCATTCACAAAAGGACATAGACTGTATGATTCTGTGATATAATTTGTCCAAACAGGCAAATCCAGAGATAGAAAATAGCATTAGGAAAAAGAAGTATGGACTTTCTTCTGGGGGTGATAAAAACATCCTGAAATTAAATAGTTACGATATCTTCATAATTCTGTAAATTAAGAGCTACTGAATTATGCATTGTTATATTTTTATGTCAGTCTTGATAAAGGTATTAAAATGTTTTAAAATTCTCCACAACGTCCACTATAATCTAACCCTCCACCTTTTCCACCATTATCTCCTATTACTTACTTACCCCTCATGTACAGCCTGTCCCTCAGAAAGATGCAGACTGTCTTGCTGTAGAGTTTTAGTACCTGCTCCTCCTGCCAGGAAAGTTTGTCCCCTCTATTACTACAAGGATGGCAGTCATAATTTAGAACTCAGATCAAACGTCTCCTAAAAGAGGCCACGCTTGACAATAACTGAAATGGTTCCTTGACCCCTCCCATCTTTACGCCTAGGCCTTGACCTGTTTTATTAATTTTCCAGCACTCACTACAGTTCAAAACTGCCTACAAGTTTATCAGTTTGTTGTCTGTCCTTCTAGAAAAATACAAGTTCCATGAGAGGAGGGAACTTGATCTATCTATTTAATCTCTGCATTTCTAATATCTAAAACTACATATAACATATTATGAGCTTAATAAATATTTGTTAAATAAGCAACAATACAAATCAAGGCATATAATTATATAAATAGATAACACTGTTTAAGAACCTCAGCCTGTAGTACGTATCAGTTTAGCTGGAATGTCCCCAAAGAGCTCAGTTTATACCTCCGAGACACACGGCCTTCACCCCACTCTCTGTTCTTGTCTTGCTCTCCTCCCTCTTATTCTCACATTCTCGGATTAGGTTCTGGAGTCCTAGAAGTTCAAAAAAAAAAGCCACCCAATCCCCACTGCAGGAGTAAGTGGGGAGTCTATGAGTGCACCTCCAACGCTAAAGTAGATATGACTCGTTTAGTTCTCACTAAAAGACAAGTTCTTACTCTAGCTATGGATGGATTCTGCACTTTAAACATGCTCAGGTGATGCCTATCCTACTGGACACTGACAATGCTTCACGACCACACTCCTGACCAGAGAATAAGGCAATTGGAAATTCTTCACAAGATTTGACACTGGTATTCTATGACATATACAGTATTACTGTACTCTTGTTGACTGCTATATTTCAAAAGTCTGTGAAGTACAAAGGCATGAAAAATCTGGAGATTTAAAACTCTCAGAAGAGGGCTGGAGAGATGGCTCAACACCGGCTGCTCTTCCAAGGGTCCTGAGTTCAATTCCCAGCAACCACATGGTGGCTCACAAGCATCTGCAATGAGATCTGGCGCCCTCTTCTGGCCTGCAGGCATACATGCAGACAGAACCCTGTACACACAATAAATAAATGAATGAATGAATGAATGAATGAATGAATAAATAAATAAATAAATAAATAAATAAATAAATAAATCTTAAACAAACCAACAAAAAACCAAAAAGCTTTCCCCAAAGAGAGCACATTAACCACTGGGAAATAGGATTTACATTACAGGGAGTTTGTCTTCACTTTCTTAAAAATAAGATATAATTGTATTTCCAGGTAATAGAACTGTAGACAGCAGGGAAGAGAAATTAAGAGATAACATAAGTGTGAATATCTGAAATCTCTATCCTGACCAATTAGAAAACAATAAATATAAGGCTATATAAGAGTCATAGCTCAGTTGGCACAGTGCTTGCCTGGCATGCATAAAACCTTGGGTTCAACCTCTAACACTCTATAAATTGAGTGTGGTAGTGTATGTCTAGAATCCCAGCACCTGGGAGGTGAAGTCAGAAGGATCAGAAGTTCAAGGTCATCTCTGTCTAAATGTGAGTTCAAGGCCAGCCTGGAGATTTGCCTCAAACAAACAAACAAACAAATAAATAAATAAATATTCACTCACACACACACACACACACACACACACACACACACACACACACACACACACACACCCCTACTCTGGGCCAGAGATTCATTTCAAATTAATTAGCTAAAAAGATACCCTTGGTTGGAGTCTTGTCTCAAATAAACACACACACACAGACACACAGAGACACACACACACACACACACACACACACAGACACACACACACATACACCCTGGACTTGTCTTAAAGAAACAAACAAACAATAAATATACTACCCTGGGTGGGAGATTTGTCTTAAATAAATGGATGAATAAATAAGTAAATAAATACAGCTTGCCCTTCTGCCTAGCAGCCCTGAAAGAATATGAGAGCAAAAATGGGATAAGAAAAGAACTTAGCAAGTAGAAAGTCTATATTTTATGTGAAAACAACCTTAAACCTTCTTTGAAAACTCATCTTTCCAGACTTCAAAATGAGGAAGACTGTGACCAGCTTAAAAGACCCGATACTCAGTGTGAGCAGAGGCGTCCTCTGGCAGCCTTACCTCAAGGGGCAGATAGGTATGCTTCTGTTCTTGCCCAACTTGTAGGCAGGGCAGGTGGGGATACTTGAGCTGAAGGTTATATTTCTGCTTGAAATATTGTGCCACAGTGCATTCCACAGTCTGTCCGCTCTCCAGTTGCAGGGGAAACCTGTTTGGAGGAAGGGAAGGAAGTATCATAATTCAGCATCCAACCCACCTCTCTATAGCCCCAACCAAAGAAGGCTTCACTCCACTCATGGGAAAGCAAGTGCTACAAGGCTTCACTGGAAAAGCCAAAGATTTGATGGACAAGTTCCGAACAGTCAACCCTATCTGACTCACCTGTATTTCTAAAGCCTGAATAGAATAGATACTAAAGATAAGCGCCCAACACAGCCTGGCATTAGGAAAGGGGATGGAATCTGATGATTTTCCTACAACTAACCCAAGGATCCTGACCTTAGCTTTATTTTCAGGAGAAAGAATAAATTGAAATGTTCTATATTTACAGACCCAATAGTAATCGGGGGACCATGCATGTTTTATAGCAAAGGTCCAAGGAGGAAACCAAGAAGGTAAAACTCATGAGGATAATCAAATAATCTGGGAAGGTCGAGGAGAGGGTGCCAAATTCTCATCACTTATCTCCAAGTACAGGCCAGTACAAGTCTTATTCTGAAGGACAACATGAGAAGAGAATGGTTTACAGAGCTTAGCCCTCTGCTACCAAGTGCCCATACTCAGCAATGCTGCCAACTTACGTCTGATGACTAGCAGGGCGGCGGGTAACATTACACACGCGGTATTTCCTCTTCATCTGTCCGCAGTGGGTCACTTCCACCTTCAGGCCTGAGATATACACACACTACTTGTCAAGGTTGAAACAGGTTGCTCACAGTCCCTTGCTTGACCTCTCCCGGGGAGATTTCCTCTTAGGGTCAGAGAAAGCAATACTCTCCCTGACCCATTGAGTGGATCCTCACCTTTTATCTCCTTGGTAAAGCGAACACGCTGGGAATCCGTGAGGGGCTTTGGTTGTTCATCTATGTTCCTGATGTCCAGGACCTCACACATGAACTCAATCACCGGCTGTGCTTTGTAGAAAGCAGTGGCTGAGACTGTGGGGACAGGGGAGAGATAGCTTGGCTTAGATTCTTTCAGAAAAAAAGAAAAGTGAAGGTATTATAATTTATAGCCTCTTCTTCATGGGGTACCAGGATAGGGACTGGGGGTGTGGCAATTAGACGAGAAGTATGGCTGCAGAGCTGGGAGGGATGAGGCTGGGAGTGTGGTCACTGGATTTAGGGTGCCCCTGGCTCCATAGCTTTCCCAACTCACCATCAATGTTGAGCATCATCTTCCACATGGCAGGGCGCACAGACTGGTGAAAGCCGAACCAGACCTCGCGCCCACCCCCCAGCGGGTGGTAGTAGCCCTCAGGCGGTGAGAAGAAGGAGCGGCCCACAGGGGTGTACCTGGCAGGGACAGGCAGAGAACTGGTCCCTCGGGCACAGGCCCCCACCCTGTGAGGCATCCTGGGCACGGAGGAGCCCTGGCCTGGAAGGCAGGACACCAGGGCTTTAATGCCAGCTCTGTTCTTGGGCCAATAGTAAGACTGACCTTGTTCAAGTTTCTACCTTTTATCTGCTCTGCACGGATAGATGTAATGAGGCCAAAATAGAATCTAAGGATAGGGCCAGTGATCTAACCATCTAAATGTACATATATATATATATCTACATATATATATACACACATACACACACACTTGCCTGACACATGGTAGGGCTTCAGTTTCTTTTTCCCAGTGATACACCATGGGACCTTAAAACATACTCCCTCCCTCCTCCTCCAGCAGCAGTTTTGCCAAAACCTACAGCCTAGTAAATAACTATTCTCAGTACCTCATAGACGCCAGGTGCCTCATGGCCACATCCAGGGCTTGCACAGACTCCAAGGGCACAGGGATCTGGCCACTGACCAGGGCTTCATGCAGCATTCGCCAGCTCACAATGGCTAGCCACTTGATGGAGACCTTAAAAATTCTATCTTTCCCTTCCCCAGGGATTGTCACCTCAAAGTCAACCTTCAAAACAGAAGGAAGGAAAAGATACTGTCACATTCCCACAGACTAGTCCTCCTGTCCCACTCACTGTTCCACAAATCTGCTATCTCACAAAAACAAGCAAACAAAAACAACCACAGAGTAAAATATCCACACCCCTCTTCCCAAGGATGATGGATGCTTCAGTGCTCGGGTGCCCTCTCAACCTGGAAGAAAATCCTTTGAGTCTATTTTTAAAGCTCACTCTTAGTCTGTTTGGGGAGAAAGTGTCAACCTTGAGCCATGCCCCCAAAGCACTTTTCAGCACATTAAAAAAAAGAGAGAAGAAAAAGAAAGGAAAGAAAAAAAGAATAAAGGACCTCTGGACTAGCAGACTGTAGGTGGGCTCCCATGAGCTCTGTTCCACTGCAGACCCATCACAGCCTAGCCTCATCCCAGGTCTTACCCTCTCGTTGCCAATGGGCAGTGCTGTGACAGTATAAATGTTCTTCTTTCCATCATACACAGGCTTGCGATCACCAAAGATCTGAGGCTTGAAATGCTGGACCATATATTCCACCACTTCCCTGTGGAAGACAGACATGGCATATGGAAGTTGAGTATATCACTTCAGGCTTTTGGAAACCATTCAAGGTTCAGGCAATGTTCCATCCACTATGCTCACTCCTAATGTCTACTTTATGACAGTATGTCTCAAGCTTCAACATTTCTATGAATCGCCAGGTGGTTTCATTAAAATCAGCTTCTGATTGGCAGGTCTACAGTGTAGCTTGAAAACTCACATTCTGACATCCTAGTGACATGGCCTCTATTGACATTGTCTCAATTAAAACAGTCTTATACTAGCAATCCACTCCAAAGATTTCATCTTACAGATACACTCATACTCAGTGAAAATATCTATCTTTATATAGTATTTAACAGTTTCAATCTTGTAGCAAAAGTTTAGACTCCATCTAAATATCCCTCAATACATCAAGCAAGTTATATATATATATGATCATTCCATGGAATACCTAGGGTGCTACACAAAAGAATGGGGCAGATCTACACATACTAATACATACTATTTTCCAAAATATGTAGCTAAAAAGGAAAATGGACAAACAAAATAGAACAAAGTATACAAGATTGTACATTAATATATATGCATATATGCATGTGTTTACACATACACAAAAAATATCTGAAAACACTCAAGACTGTTTAAAAATGTTCTGGGGATAATAATTTTTCCCTGTTAATTCTTAAGGTTTTTAATTGTGAATATGCTTTTCAATAAAAGTTTAATCTGCTTATTCTAAGACTAATCCCTCCAACTATGCATCTCACAACATCCTCCTGTCTTAGCAAAGGGATCCTATTCCTGACATCTCTGACCTTGCCTTTTGGCTTCTCTATGAGCTCCTTTACTCAAGTCTCATTCTTATTACTCATCCATTTCAACAAATGCTGGGATGTGCTAGGTGCTATCCTTTGCTCTTACAGTGTTCCCTCTTTCCCTGTTTAGTAAGCTGGATTTGGTACCATCCGTGTGCATCACTTACCGGTTGACTCTGCGAGGACACTTATCTGGCTTGATGTCCACCTCGTAATGGTAAACGTCAATCTTAGGAATATCCACCTCAAAGTAATTGGCCAGAAGCTTGATTGGTTTGCCCACAGTGCCAATGCCAGGCCGGCGAGGTGCCTGGAACACCTGCTGCAGGGGAGGCAGGTAGGCACCTGCAGCTATTAAGACAAAGAGGCCAGTGAGGACAGAGTCTGGCAATCTTCTAACTACTGTGATCAGAAAGCACAAGGCCTCTCAGACCTACAGGACCTCAGAGTATGGGTCTCTTTCCAGTGTCTTAACCCAGTAGGGGGCTTCCTTCTACTGGCTCAGACATTCCCGGGCTCATTGGTTTTTCCAAGAGTTTGCGCCATTTTTATTTTTGTTGTAAACTTTTATTCAGTTAGGAAAATGTATATCTTAAACTTCATCAAGTGAATGTGTAATGAATTCCTATCACATGAAGGGGAAGAACCCTTCCTTCTTTCTATATAGACTGAGGCACCTCTCTCTACCAGGTATCTGGCAGATTAGAACGTTATTCTACTCTCTGCTATGAGAAGCTCACATCACTCATCACCATCCAGAACACAAATGGCATCAGGACTTTGTAACTGCACTCACTGCCTGTTAATGTGGATAGGAGAAGGATCCCAAGAAAGCCAGGCTGGGATGGCAGGACAGGGCTACTGTGGAGTACTTGGAGCTGGAAGGAGATAAAAACAAGAAAGGCTGGTGGTACAGATCACATCTGGAGACTAAGGAAATGAAGAGAGGCCAGCAGGGGTGGGAGAAAAGGCCAGATCTGGAGGTCACAAGAGAAAAGGTGTGAGGGCTGCAGGTAGGGTTAGATAGATGAAGGGTGACGAAAGAGCTAGATAGAGGCTCTGTGAAGGAGGAGGAACATGCTTCACAAATCTTTCCACACAGCAGGAGAAGATCAATTTCAAGACAGAGAGGACCCTTGGGAAAGAGCTAGGATAGGCAAGCATGACTGCTACTTCCAGTCTCTCTCTCTCTGAGTGTGTGTGTGTGTGTGTCTGTGTGTCTGACTAAGTGAGGCCTTTGTCCTCTGTTACTATTGTTCTTGCCAATAGAGGCCCAGCCCAGGTGGAGGGAGAGAAGGAGGGATAAACTAGCCCAGAACCTCCTCCTCAACAGACAGAAGAGACTCAGAGGTGGAAAGGGGAGCATGGAGGGCATCTTCAGCAAGGGTGTCAGGAAGAGGCCAGAACCAAGTGTGAGGGGTACACACTTCACAAAGCTGAAGGGCTTGGCCTCCCTCTAACTACCAGTCAAGTCAGCCCCAGCCCCTTTCTGCAGAGGGAAACCCTAGTCCAACCCAAATGCAAAAATGCCTTCAGAACCCAGCTACAAGGGAACTAACAACTCACACCTATCCCAGAAAGAACTGAACAGATATTGCAGATGATCCCACTGGCAAACATTCCTATCACCTACAACCTAGCCCTTTAAAGTTTACTGTTCTACATACACACACCGTTCACCATCCTCTACTCAAGTGTTTCAAAAGAAGGGACCATACCTGACTTGGTTACAGCTCAAGCAAATGCCAGGCATCAGCACAGGTATTCAGTATACTCATATGATATAAATGTACAAGTACACCCACAGGCATACACCAAGAGTACACAACCATACAAACATGGTTGCAACTGTCCCAAACAAACATAAACCCTATACAGGAGAAGCATTTGACCCCTTTGCTAGCATATCTTTCCCTTCCAAATTCTAGGACTCCATTCACCTTTTGTCTCCTAGACTGAGAGCAAATCCTGGGAGAAACACATCACCCCCCCCCAACTAGGAACTGAACAGAAATGATACTGAATGGGATAGATAATCCCTCTCAGAGCTTTCTCTTCCAGAAATACCAGTGCCTTAGGGCACACTCCTTCCCAGAATTCTGGGAAAATGGGGAACATATTTCCATTTCACCTTCAAACTAGGGAAGGAGGCAGGGGGAAGCAACTACCTCTTTACCATTCTATCCCCTGGAAAGATCCACAGCTGTACAGTGGCTCCACTCCCCAACCTCGCCCTGCCCCCAGCTTTTAGTCTGAGAAAGGAAGACACTTCCCCTCAGACCCAGACAGGGACAGACGGCCACTTTGTGATGCAGATGAGGGCCCCAGCACAGAGGACAAAGCTCCAGCCTAGGGGGAAAGGGGCGGGGCCCTTCCCTGCAGACAAAAGCAAGAAGGGAGGGGCCATGAAAACGACACTCCCCCTCCCCCAACCACCACAGAGAAGGAAAAGTAGCAGAGCTCAAGGCCCAGGCTAGGATTCCTCTCCAACAACTCAGAGGCTCACAAATCTCCTAAAGACCTGACTGCCTACTCAAAGGGCATGTACCCTTGGTAAGTTAGGTGGTAAGTAAGAAAAGACCAAGCGACCAATCTCTACAAAAATATTTGTCCACAAACATTAAACACCCACATGCATGGACAGAAATTACAGAATATGCACATGAGTTTAACTATATGTTCACACTTGAATGTGATCTGATTCAATTAATAAACATGCACTCTGTGTCAGGGCCTTCAAGAACTAGGGAACTGTTGCAGCCATAGACAAGTATCTCCCCACCCTCAATGCGCTTCCAGGCCAGTCCACATGCCTGAACACACCTACACATTGAAGGCACATCTGGACAGGAGCAACAATGCTTTAGTTTGGGGCCTTCTAGGAGCAATACTTCAACATCTTCCAAGAACTTCTCAGTCCCAGAAGGAAGAGTTATGGGGTCTCTATAAGTTCCCAGCCTGACTTTTGATTACATCTTTTGATGAGGTAAACCCTATGCCACTAACAATTTCCCAATAATACAACTGACTCTCATGTCCCAGCTCTTCACTAGAAGCTTCTTTCTCGTAACCAAAAAAAAAAATCCATTTCTTCATCATTCCAGAATCCACTAGACATTCATCAAAATATAGTTATTAGTCATCTAGGACAACAGCCTTCATCAGTGTGTCTGGGTGTGGGTGGCCTAACTTTCCTTCTCCGGTCCACACATTGTTGGTAGTAGTCTCCAACCTAGAAAACTTAATTTGCACTCTACCTTACAACGTATTTGTTTCTGGAGGAACAGTCACTACACATCACAGATCATTGAATCAGAGACTTGGGAGAGTTTTAAGATCAATACCATTGGCCTGAAAAAAACAGAGCTGCTTCCCCAAGTCTTTAAAAAAAAAAAAGTAATGTAAACAAAAATCCTGTTGCCATCCCCACACCAAATGGAAGAGGTCCAGAGTATCCTTTCTACTACAGGATAAGATACCTAGGACACAAAAGGTATCATAAGTCTATAGCTCATCCTGAGGACTCGAGTCTTCTCTGGGCAGCCCTGCCTCAGTTTCTCCTCTATTCTTATCTTCTTTTCTCCTGCCCATAAATAGGAAAGAATAACGTTAGGGCTGCTATCAGGGTCAATGCTATAATCATGCCCCACCTCCAACAACTTGTTTCTATCAGACAGACTACTCGGCAACCTTGGGTCTGATGATATGTCCCTGACATGGGAAAAGATTCTCTGGGAAGCAGGAGTCACAAAAAAAGAGATTACGCTGTAACATAAAGAGCCAGTTCAAGGAAAAAGACACTATCCTTGGATTAAAAGCTCCCATCTCTCCCCAGTAGTGGTCTAGAAACTTGAAAAGCATGTAGGCCTGGTCTCTCAGTGACTAACACTTTTCTAAGGCCTATCTTCAGGAAGAACCAGGTCCCAAAGCGTGGCTTCGGTCCCAGTCTTTCCTCGTGTGGCAGAAAAAGGCACTCTGGCAGTTTACCTCAACCCATTCTTTGGCAAACTGCTACTGCGGGGCTTAAGGACCAAGTGTCAGAGACCCCAAGACAGAGATGAAGGCAATTTCCATTTGTACTCTGCCAACAAAATCTAAGAGAGAATGCACACATCAGTGCGCTCCTTTTCCCAAGCCAAACAGGGCAGAGGAGGGGTAGGGGTATTCGAACAGCCACGCCCCCACCACATAGGGCAGCCCTTTAGGCTGGTACCTCCGCGCATGCTCCCGCGCCACCACTCAAGTCCCCAGCCTAAGGGGGAAATCCCTGGGCTAGATCCCCACCCACTGCCCCCTGACCCTCACCCCCGCTTCAGGCCCAGCTAGGGCGGAGCACAGAGACCAGCTCTGGCGCCTTCTCCCTGGAGACATTAGCCTAGCCCAGCCCAGCACGGCCGAGCCCCCGCCCCAGGCAGGCGGTAGTTCCAGGCCCATCTGTGTCACCCCCCTTTTCTCCTGGACACCTGGAGCCCGCCCCCCTGCCACCTGCCGGGCCTCCCCATAGGCCTCCCTAGACCTTACGGAAGGACTACGGTGCATTCAGGCCCTTCTCCGAGATTACTTCCCACCCTCAGGACTGCATACTGCTTCCTAGGACAAACAGCCCGGGTCTCAGATCTTCACAAGGCTCTCCCCCGGAACTGCACACAGCCCCCTTCAAAATGGGCCCCCGTCCCCTGAGAGCCCCTCTCCTCACTCTGGAATCATGCTCTTCCCGGGGGAGCACCCCCAGGGCTTTGGAGCACACACCGCTCCCGGCTCCAGAGGGCCCTTACCTGCTCCCGAGGGTCCCGCTTCCATCCCATATACCCGTGTGGAGGACAGGCGGCCGGGAGACTGAGGAGTCCAGCGTGAAGGGCCTAAGTGCCTCGCACTTGCACTGCTCGGGCTCCCGGGCCGGGCTCGGCTCCTCCCCGAAGCCCGGCCGCTCGCGCCGTCGCCCCCGCAGCCTCCGTTGCCGCCGCCGCCGCGGAGCCTGCAGCAGCTCCCCCTGCGAGCGCCCGAGTAGTTGCCAGTGCGCAGGCGCGACCGATGGGCCCAGGGGGCGGACGGGAACGAGTCAAGCGGGGCGCTCGACGGCAACAAAGGCCAATGGAGAGGGGCGGGGGCGAGGGGACCATGCAGCGGCCCCTGGCGGCCACCCGTAGCCGTGCAGCCTGGCGGGAGGGCTCCGGTGGCGGAACCGCGCAGTGGCGTAAATGGGGCGGGGCTGGGCGACACCCCTTCCTCGGCTGCAGCCTGGGGCCCTGTCTTTTTCCTAAATAGGTCCCTGGGAACCTACCCGCAACACCCGCCCTCGGCACAGAGCCTGGCAGGCTCCCACCTTACTCCCGGCCCTCTCCCCCCTCCAGCACCCCATCACCTAGGGGCCCTGCCTCCCACCTCTCCCAATCACCCTCATCCTTTAAGCCTTGGCTGCCTCTGCGAAGTCAGTGTTTCTGCGTCCCTAGTCGCTGATCTCACTGACGCCACCCTCTCTTCCAGGCCGATTGCCGGGCGCTGAGACCACAGACGTGTTTAGAGACCCTGCCTACTCTGGAAGATGTCACAGTTTCAACTCAAGTGTAGAAACAGAGCTCTCTATCTGCAGGATCCGGGGAAGCACCTGCCTCCACTTTCTCATCTACAGCTTTTGCTCTTACGAAAGCACTTAAGTGTTTTACCCAAAGGCTAATTTTCCATTATTTTTCTGCAGCATCTGACACTATGCATTTTCTTCTTACAAAACAAAACAAAAACTTTACTTGGCAGCTTCATTTTTCTTAAGTCTCCCGATTCCAGTCCTGTACAGCTTTCTTTAACAATTCCTGTTCTTTTGTTCACTGTAGTTCCAATCTGAGTTTTATATTCTACTCTCCCCTCTCACCTTCATGACTTGAACCACTCTTGAAGCCCAAGTATTTCTTTTATCTAACCACTTAGCCGCTTCATAGTTCCTACTGTCTGCTGGACAGCTCCAACTGGATCTAACTCTTTATGTCCAAACCTAACCCTTTCCTTTCTCCCACAAAATATATGTACATGTCCTGGCTTAATGAATGCATCTTCATACCATAAATGTCAGTTCCTGTCTCCTCTGCCCATTTGCCCTATTTAACTGTGTCTTGACATATTTGCCTCCTGAAGCATTTTCAAAATTATTCCCTGTCATTCTCATAGCTTCTTGTTTGGGTACTCTTCATAATAGAAACATCACACCTATTTCCTTGGTAATCTCACATATCACTGTGCATATCCTTCCCATTTGGTCTGCTGCACTGACAGGATAATTATAGTGAGACCCAGTTCAAACATTACACACACACACACACACACACACACACACACACACACACACACACACACACATTTGTATGTATTTTTGGAGACAGGGTCTCACAATATACCCTTGGCTGGCCTGAGACTTGTTCTGTAGCACAGGCTGGCCTCCAAATAACAGTATCCAGTTTCCTCTGCCTCCCAAGTGCTAGGATGAAAGCTGTATGTCACCAGACTCAGCTCCTATGAATTTTCAAAATCTGCTTTATACCAGATGCTATGCAAAGGCCTAGGACTTAGGAGATGGGCCATGCTCAGACCTTACTTGTAAGATGAACGTATGACACTCATTTTTAGCATGTCTAGCTTCTCTTCAGCAGAGTTTCTCAAACAGTAATCATAACAATTACCTGGAGGGCTTGTTAAAACACAGTGCTGTGCCCTGCCTGCAGAAAGTGAGTCATAAGTCCTATGTTAGATAAAAGAATGTTTGCTTCAACTACATGGGGTGGTACACCCCTTTAATCCCAGCACTGGAGAAATAGAGGCAGGTGGATCTCTGTGAGTTCAAAGCCAGCTTGGTCTAGATAGTGAATTTGGGAACAGTCAGAACTGTATAATGAGACCCTGTCTCTAAAAACATATGTATGTGTTTTTATAGCTTTCCAGATAAGACTTATGTGGCTGATCTGAGAATTACAGCTCTCCAGTGGTTAAGAAGAGAGCTCCAGGGCTGTCTTGGTTTCATTCCTTGCCTTGTCACTCACTAGCTGTGTAACATTAGACAAACCATTTCAATTCTGCATCTCAGTTTTCTCTTGTGTAAAATGGTGATAATACAGTACTAGCATCATTGTACTGTTGTGAGGATTAAAGAATAAGAGAGGCTTAGAACAGTGCTCAAAAGGATGCAAGCATAGTAACAGCTGCTATCACTGTCATTTATCTTCCTCCCACACAGTAAGTTCCTTAAAGATGGATCATATCAGATGCATTTCTGCCTCACTTGGCATCTAGCAAATATGTGCCTCTAATGATTAGTAATTTTAACTTTAGCTGAACCATATAGAGCATTAAAAACAGCAACTTTCAGACAATAGCAAGACCTTTGCCTGGGTTGAGTGAGTGGGAAGCATTACCTAAGCATTGTTAAGACTCAGCCTTGTGCTTAATTTTACGTACAAGGACTGGTCACCATTCTGACTAATCTGCAAAGTGTACAGTGGAGTTAAACTCCGGCACAGCTTTCAGAGTTTTTCTGCAGACTGCCTCCATCATTAGGAATTTCACTCTTAGATTTTAAAAAAAAAGTGATATAAGGAAATTCAGAGAGTACTTTTTTTTTTTTAGGTTGATAAACTACTTCCAGTGCCTCTTTTTTTTTCTAATTATTAAATTACATTTTTGGTTTTTGTATGTGCATGCCATAGCATATGTATGGAAGTCATAGGACAATATAGGTCATAGTTATAAGATCATTAGGCTTGGCAGCAAGTACCTTTACCACACTGAGCCATCTTGCTGACCATCCAGTAACTCGAAACACATTCCTGGAAATCTATTGGTTCATTCTCTCCAGTTCAATCCTTGTACTGTAGTCCATTGCTAACACACAGAAGAGGCTCTACATCTGTGTAGTCCATTGCTAAAACACAGAAGGGGCTCTACATCTGTGTAGTCCATTGCTAACACACAGAAGGGGCTCTACATCTGTGTAGTCCATTGCTAACACACAGAAGGGGCTCTACATCTGTGTAGTCCATTGCTAACACACAGAAGGGGCTCTACATCTGTATAGTCCATTGCTAACACACAGAAGGGGCTCTACATCTGTATAGTCCATTGCTAACACACAGAAGGGGCTCTACACCTGTATCTATCAGTCTAATCACCTTTCTTCTTAGAATTTTTTAGAATTGAAACAAGAATGACAAACTGTATACCCATCAGTGTTTTCCTCTTTTGAATATTAAATCGCTATAGAATACAGGCACAGTGTATATGCCCACACCCCCAGGACTCATGGGGCTGAGGGTAGAAAAATATATTAAATCCCAAGAATTTGCTACCAGCTTGGGCAACACAAAGAGACCCCTCAAGGAGAGAGGTTGGTGAGAGAGTAATTAAATGAAAAAGTTCAACTAAATAAGTAACAACATATAGCATTCATTGACTAGGAATAACTAATTAGGAACAATGATGATAAAATTCAGATTGGTCTATAAGTAAGCAGGGAGATGTTTGCGATTTGTATGAGGAAGTGTGTCTCATCTGCTAAGAAGCCATACCCCTCCCAAGAAAAAACTCAGGAAAGGAGAGAGACCATATACAAACATAAAGTAATAATGACTGAACACCTCCGAGTCAAGGTGACCATGCCTGCTCTCCACTATAATGACAGAAACACATGAATGTGTCATAAGAGCTATAAGGAGTTGAGTCTAATCTAGCCTAAGATAATCAAGCTCATTATCCTAGAAACATGGTAAAATGAGCAGAAATTAAACCAGGCAAAGGAGAGATAAAAGAAAGATGGATGAAGCCATGTTAGCAGAGGGTGCAAAGGTCAGAACCGACACACAGGATTGAAATTATGAAGATTATTGGTGTTCTAACATAAAGACAGAAGCAAAGCATAGAGAAAAGAGGCTAAACAGCCCCTCATCCAAATCTCCGCACTCTCTCCCTAGCCCAAGCCAGGGGAGGGGCTACAAAGGCATCAGGAGCTGTCCCTGGTTCTGACACCCAGGGTGGAGATAAAAGGACTGAAAACAAAGACCATGTCTTCCGCAGAGCATCTGCCCCAAACTCTCTTATCTATCTTAACCCCTCAGGAAATGTGAACTAACAACCTCCTTTTCTTTTGTGCTTTATTTTTCTCTCTTTTCTCTTTCTGTCCTGCCCCCCTCCTCTGCTTTTGGTGCTGGTGACTGCATCCAAAAGACTTCCCACCAGCAAGTGCTCTACCACTGAGCTATAGAAATTATCCTATAACCAGTCAGCTCTCGGCACAAAGTCTATGTGAGTGTTACGAGCTCTTGTTTAATGGTAAGGTCAAGTGCAAAATTAACTCCTGTTACTGTCCTTCACCTCCATTAATACATGAAAGAAGCAAAATGGGAAAATATTCATAGTAAATATTGCCTCAGTATACCAATGGCCAAGGAAAAGGATGGTCTGCGTAAGTGGGATCATATATTTACCAATGACACACAAAGTTAGTATGGAGCTGGGTGATGGTAGTGGCGTAGGCCTTTAATACCAGCACTCAGGAGACAGAAGCAGATGGATCTCTGTGAGTTTGAGACCTTCCTGGTCTACAGAGAGTTTCAGGAAAGCCAGAAATACACACTGAGAAATTCTGCCTTAAAGAAAACAAAAGAAAAAAGTCGGTGTGGAATTATTATAAATTCACTAATTACTTAAAAATAATGTTGTCATTGATATCAGTATAATAGTCTAGAAAGCAATTTGATAACATTCATCAATAGTCATAACAATTTTTCTACTTCTTGACTTAAAAGTCTACCTAGTATATCCTGAAACACAAATATAGGTGTTTATAAAGACAAATATAGGTAAAATCTCAGATCTAGCTCATACAGATATGTGACCCTGGGAAAACCATAATCTACCATAACCTTTAATTTGTATAGTGGCAAATATAAAAAAAAATACAATTAAAAAATAGAAATAAATTAGAGAAAATGGAAATATAGTAGAAAAATAGACATAAGAGTATACACACACAAAGCTGCAGGTGAGTCCTGCCAAATGTCAGAAAAATGAGAGATCACTGTCCATATATTCTGGTATAAACTGTATCAGAAAACAGTATAGTAGTCCCTAAGTCAGTACAGTCATCTTACCAAAACCAAAGGGGATTGCATAAGAGAGAAATATTACAGGCCAGTCTCACTCACCAACTAAGATGGGAAAATAGCAGGAGCCACGTCTGGTACTGTATTTTGATTTTGGTTTTAAATCAGGACTCACTAGGTAGCCCAGGTTGGCCTCAAACTTGGAATCTTCCTGCCACAGCTTCCCACATCAGGGATGACAGATATATACCACCACACCTGTAATAAAAACAGAACTCATAACCAAATGTAGTACCACATGCCTATAATGCAGCACTCATCAGGCAGAGGGTCACAGTAAGTTCAGTATAGTCTGGTCTATATAATAACTTCTACACCAGCCAGAGCCATAAAGCAAGACCTTGACAAAAAATTTTTTTTTAAATTGGGGGGCTTTTGAGACAGGGTTTTTCTGAGTAGCTCTAGCTGTCCTAGAACTCTTTCTGTAGACCAAAGATCTGCCTGTTTCTGCCTCCCAAGTGCTGGGATTAAAAATGTGCACTACCATGCCCAGCTTTCTCTCTCTCCTCTCCCTTCCCCTTTCTATACATATATATAAACATACATTTTTAAAAATTTAAATAAATAAAACTTTATTAAACTTGCTCTATCCCAAGAATATAAGGCTTATTTAGACAATCTATAAAAGTCAGGTTAAATGACAATTTGATCTACTCATATAAAAGGAGAATCAATAAAATTCAATACCTACTCACAAACAAAAACAAAAAAATTCTTAGCAAACTAGCAACGTGGGAGTTTCTTAAACTGGATATTTGTCAATGCCCTCTAGCAATACTGTAAATTAATAGCATAGATAATAAAAATGAAGCAAATACAAATGAAATAAAATTAATATTATATTGTGGAATTTGTCCAAGCATGTACAAAATTTGAGACTGGTATAACGAACTCTTAAATATTCACCACCTAGACAGAAAGTCAGTGTGTTGAGACAGGGCTGTTCTTGAACTCATTATAGTCCAGGATGGCCTTTAAGCAGCAATCCTCCTGTCTCAGTAACATGAATGCTGAGAACACAGCTGTGAGCCACTACGTCCAGTTTTAGACCTTTTGAAATTTAGTGTGTGTGTATGTGTGTGCATGCACGTATTTGTATGCGTGTGTGCACGTGTGTGTACACACACACTCATTTCACAGAATATGTATGGAGGCCAAAAAACAATCTTTGGAAATATTTTTTTTCCTTCTACCACATGGGTTCTTGGAAGCAAGATCTTACCCATAAGCCATTTTGTTGGCTCTAAACCTTTGTTCCTAATAATAAACATTAGAGCTGCGTAGTGGTGGCACACACCTTTAATCCCAGCATTTGGGAGGCAGAGGCAAGTGGATCTCTGTGAGTTCGAGGCCAGGCTGATCTAAAGAGTGAGGTCCAGGACTGTTGGGTCTACAGAGAGAGAGAGAGAGAGAGAGAGAGAGACAGAGAGAGAGAGAGAGAGAGAGAGAGAGAGAGAGAGAGAGAGAGAGAGAGAGAGAGACCGCAAGACTTACCTGGTTTAAAAAAAAAAAAACTAACCAGACATAACATGGTGCACGCCTTTAATCCCAACAGCACTAAGGAGATAGAGGCAGGGATAATCTCTCTAAATTTCTAGCCAGCCTTGGTTATATAATAAGACTCCTCTCCCCCCCTGAACAGCCACCAAGGTAACAGGAAATAAGTTAGTTGAGGGAGGGGCAAGTCACTTTTGGACATAGAGTGTATGAGGCTAACTTGGGAGTACAAGAAACCCTGCCTACAAAAATCCAAATGTAGACATGGTGGTGCATGCCTGTAATCTCAGAACTCAGGCGGCAGAGACAGAGGATTGATGCTAGTAAAGGGACAAGTTGGCTACCTATTGTCAAGTAAGATAGACCTACACAGTAAGGCCACAGATAAATAAATAAATTAAAATATACCTGAAGTTATTTCCTTTGGGAACAAATTTACTGAGATACAAATAACCATCTGCACAGGAATGAGAAAGGTTGAGTGTAGTATGAGGTTTCTGGCCCAGACTTTTGGGCATAGCCTCAAGGTTTAGACCCGCAGACCCCCAGATGCGCAGAGACACACAGATGTTTACAATAGTTTGAGGTGGATTGACTTAAGGCCCAGGTATATAACTTGCTAACTATTTACCCTTAAACTAACCCATGTCTCTTATCTTGTTCATCCATGTGGCTGGGTACCTTTTCTTAGAGCAGCATGGTTGTCCTCTGCTTCTTCCAGCTTCTCTCTGGCGTTCTGCCCTGTGCTTCCTGGTCTCAGAGTTTTCTTAGTCTGGTAGACCCACCCACACTTCCTGCCTGCCTTTGGCTAATCAGCGCTTTTTATTAAACCAATGGGTGGGACAATTATTTACCATGTAACAACATAATCTACCACAGTTGAGTGTGGCTAATAAATAACAGACATCCAAATTTTTCAAATGGTTCAGAGGGGTCTGATTTTCCTAAAGGTCCATTTCAGGATTATAGACAAGAGGATGGTGGCATGAAAAGATGGAATACAGACTTCTCCATCAGAGTCCCACAGGATGGTGACTTAGGCTCAAGTCCAGTCGATTCAAGAGTCAGAGCGATGTTTGAAGATGAATAAAATTCACCTAGAGGCACCCTAGCACCTAGTTCCAGAAAAGGCTAATCTACCTCAATGCTAGGGCCTGTGGTAGCCCTGCAGGGCGCAAACCCCGGTGCACAGGTGGGCTCAGTGCATCATCTCTGGTAGAGTTTTGTGATGACAGGGTTACACATGCTCTCCAGTTCTTTTCTCTTATGATCAAACTCATCTTTCTCAGCTAGTTGGCTGGCCTCCTGCCAGGAAAGGACCTCATTGCGTCTATCCAGTATTTTCTTTTTATCAGACTCGTTTATCTTGTCCTTCAGACCTTCGTCACTCATGGCGCTCTTCATATTAAAAGCACAGGATTCTGAGGCCTTTTTGACAGCGATTTTCTCCCTCTGGCCCTCGTCCTCGGCTTTGTACCTCTCGTCCTCCCGCACCACGCGCTCCATCTCCTCCTTGCTCAGCTCAGGCGGCCCTTGTCGTTGGTGGTGGTGATCTTGTTGGCCTTGCCCGTGCCCTTGTCCATGGCTGTGACATTCAGGATGCTGTTGGCGTCGATGTCGAAGGTCATCTCAATCTGTGGCACACCCCTAGGTGCAGGAGGTATTCCAGTCAGGTTCATGTGCCCCAGCAGATTGTTGTCGTGAGTCATGGCCCTCTCGCCCTCATTGGATCAGCACCCCCGGCCAGTTGTCTGAGTAGGTGGTGAAGACCTGGGTCGGCTTGGTGGGGATGGTGAAGTTGCTCTCGATCAGAACGGTCATCACACCCCCAGCTGTCTCCAATCCTAGAGACAGAGGAGCTACATCCAACAAAAGCAAATCTTGTACATTTACCAACTTGTCCCCCATCAGGACGGCTGCACCACCACCCCATAGGCCACTGCCTCATCTGGGTTGATGTTATTGTTGAGATCCTTGTCCATCTTGGCATCCAGAAGTCTTCTCCACGAGCTCTAGGGTGCCTCTAAATCGGTCTGCACACAACTCTTCAAACCGTGCCTGTGTGATGGATGCCCTCGAACAGAGATGCTATCTCCAGGTTGGCCTGGGTGCTGGAGGACAGGGTCCTCTTAGCCTGTTCACAGGCCGTGCACAGGCTCAGGCGCTGTACCGTGCGCTTGTTCTGACTGACGTCTTTCTTGTGCTTCCTCTTGAACTCCTCCATGATGTGGCTCACCAGCCGGTTATCACCTCAAAGATGCCCTCATCATCAATGTGCCTCCACCTAGATCAAAGATAAGCACATGCCGCTCTCCATGACTTCCTTTATCCAAGCCATAGGCAATGGCAACAGCTGTGGGCTCATTGATGGTTCTCAGCACACTGAGTCTTATGATAACACCTGCGTCTTTGGTGGCCTGGCATTGGGAGTCATTGAAATAGGCTGGCATAGTGATCACAGCATTGGTGATATGGCCTAAAAAAGCCTCTGCAGTCCCCTTCATCTTGGTCAGCACCATGGACGAGATCTCCTGGGGCAGAAGGCTTTCTTCTCCCCTCTGTAGGATACCAGCACCTTGGGCTTGCCACCTTCATTGATGACTTGAAATGGTCAAAGCTTCATGTCCGACTGCACCATGGCAATCAGACATCTGGCATCAAAAATGGTGTTCTGGGGGTTCATGGCCACCTGGTTGTTGGCTGCATCGCCAATGAGTCGCTCGGTGTAGGTGAAGGCAATGTAGCTGGGGGTCTTGTGGTTGCCCTGGTAGTTGGCGATGATCTCCACCTTGCTGTCCTGGAACACGTCCACACAGGAATAAGTGGTGCCCAGATGGATGCCTATGGCCATTCCTTTATTAGAAGCCATGGCTTTTCCAGGCCTGTGGAGAAATGAGAGTTTTATAATTAGGGGAGTGATTTTTTAAAAATAAAACTTAAGCTATTTATTGAAAAAAAAAAAAGGACACCCCCCCCAATCAAATAAATAAATGTTTAGGGATTAGGCTGTAGTTCAGCTGACAGAGTGCTCTCCCTAGAAGTCTCAAACCCTGAGTTTGATACCCAGCACACTGTACACTGAGCATGGTGACCCATATCTACAATCCCAGCACTCTGAAAGTGAAAATAGGAAGATCAGAAGTTCATGGTCATCCTCAAATACACACAGAATTACCCAGTCTCAAAACAAAAACCAAACAAACAAATGAATAAGCAATAACAATAATGATAATTTACAATGAGAATATAATTATGAAGGTATAAGGATATGCAGCAACTTATTTTTTAATGTCATAAGGGTAAGAGGTTTTATATATATATATATAGCTCATTGGGTATTACTGTTTGCCTCACAAGCATGAAACCCTACCATGAGACCCATCAATTCTTTAACCAGTAATCCCAGCACTCAGGACGCAGAGGCAAAAGGATCAGATCCAGCATGAGCTATGTGAACCCTGTCTCCCAAACTACAAAAAGACATGAGCCAGCTCCAGCAATTCACTCTATAATTCTAAGTACTTGAGAAACGGAGACAAGAGGATCGGAAGTTCAAGACTGGAGACATAGAAAGATTTCTAGTCTGGGCAATTTAGTAAATGCTTGTCTCAAAATTTTAAAAAATCTTGAGAAGGGAGGAACATTGGAAACGTGGGAGAGCACTTGAGAGAGAGCATAGGCTGCTGTTAAAAGCTATAGTGGCCTCATGGCTCTGATCTCAGCAACTCAAGAGACTTAAGAAGAATAGTTATGAGTTCAAGGACAGCATGAATAACTTCAGTGAGCTCCAGACCAGTTTGGGCTGCAGACGGTGAGACTGTCAGAAAACAAACCAATCCTGAAACAATGCATATAGATGAGCTGAAAACAGTAGATATGTAAGAATAAGGCAGAGCAACTGGTCCACTAGGTATTCAGTCTTATTACATAACTGTGGTATTAAGACAGTGGGTAGTAGCCTAAAGTTACATAAGATGACTAGTACAATAAAATGCATCGATTATTTCCTGTTCATATGAAATACGTTCTATTAATGAATAACTGAAACTGCTCATAGAATTAAACTCCATACATACTTTCTCATACACACACATTATGTAAATGTGTTCTTTCTTATCTGTCCATCATTATCCTATTATACTTTCCATATAAAGAAACACTTTATTGTAGTACGAGGTTTCTGGCCTGGGCTTTTGGGCCTAGACTCAAGGTTTAGGCCCACAGACCCCCAGACCCGCAGAGGCACACAGATACTTTCATTAATTTGAGGCTGATCGGCCTAAGGCCCAGGCATACAACTTGCTAGCTCTCTACCCTTAATCTATCCCATGATTCTTCCTGTTCAGCCATGTGGCTCGGTACCTTTTCTTAGAGCAGCATGTTTGTCCTCTGCTTCTTCTGGCTTCTCTCTGGCCTTCTGCTCTGTGCTTCCTGTTCTCAAGAGTTTTCTTAGTCTGGTAGCCCTACCCACACTTCCTGTCTGCCTTTGACCGATCAGCGCTTTTTATTAAACCAGTGGGTGGGACAATTATTTACAATGAAACAACACAACCTCCCACACTTTATGTCTAATAACAGAAGGCCACCAGGTGATTAGCCAGTAGGTAACATACACAATATACATGCATGGGCAAACAGGGCTAGACAAAGAGATGTCCACATCCCAGAGCAATTTCCACATGAATGGTATGTAATCTCTCTCTCCTCTCCTTTCCTTTTCCCTTCCTTCCTACCTTTCATTTTTTTGTTTTCTTTTGTTTTTGTTTTTTGAGACAGGGTCTCTCTGTGTAGCCTTGACTGTCCTGGAACACTCTCTGTAGATAAGGCTGGTTTCAAGCTCACAAAGATTTGCCTGCCTCCTGAGTGCTGGGATTAAAGGCATACGCCATCACTGCCCAACCAAATGGTGTGCAATTTAAAATCTATGAATTGTGTTTCTAGTTTGCATGCCTGGTTGGTTGGTTTTTGCAGCATTGGGGATAGAACCCAGGGGCTCAGGCATGCTGAGTAAGTGATCCACCACTGAGCTATATTGCCAACCCCCCTTTTATTTATCTATCTATTTATTTATTTTCTTTCTGATGTAGAGTTCCAGTAAACTTCCCAGGTTGGCCTAGCACTTAACTCTGTTTACTTGTAATTTTTTTTTTTTGCTTCGGTCTCCCCAATACCTGTGATTACAGGTCTTTCCTGATAGGCCCAGCTTGAAAACTTCAATTTAATATTTCATGCTATGGATAACAGAAGGTTAACCAACACCATGAAGATAAAATAGGGGATAAGGGAGAGTACAGTTGAAAGTTGAGAACAGACCTTATACAAGTCAAAACAGTACTGGTATCACTGAAGTGTCAATGTGGACGCCAGGCAAGGGACAAACTAACCAATAGCAGAGCCAGGTAGCTGTTTATTGATTTGATTGTTATTTGATTGTTTAATTTATTTACAGAAATAAATTAGAGTTCCACCTCACTCCACACACAAATCCCAACTCCTGTAAATATAAGCATCTTAAAAAAATATATGAATAAAAACATGTAAGGCACTTGAGATGAGAAAGAACTCCTAAGCAAAAAGAGATAGTAATCATTCAAAAAGGCCTTTGAGAGTCTGGGAAGATGGCTCAGGGGTTAAGAGCACACACTGTTCCCTCAGAGGACCTGAGTTCGGTTAATGGCACTCCTATCTAGTGGCTCATAACTGCCTACAACTCCAGCTCTAGGGATATCTAATGCCTCTGTGGTGACATTTTGTTTTTGCTCTAACAAATAAAGCTTGCCTGGAGATGAGAGGGCAGAGCCAGCTGCTAGTTAACCATAGAGGCCATGCAGTGGTGGCACACACCTTTAATCCCTGCACCAGAGGTGGAGACAGGAATATAAAGTGAGTGAGGTCAGGATCTCAGCTCCATTTAGTAATGCATTCCTAGAAGCAAAGTTTTTGTTCTTGTTTGTTTTCCTGTTTTCCTAGAGATAATCCAAAAAGAAGGTCCTAGCCTTCTGGAATATACAGGAGTTGTGGCAAAGGCCAGCGTTGGACCAATGAATACAGATCAGCAAGGGATAGGCAACCTAACCCTTTGCCATTGGGAAACATCTTAAGGGGCCTCTCATGAGCCCCAGTGCAATCATTCTCTGTCAGCACTGGAGAAACTCATACACAGAGTAATTAAAAGACTGGAAACATGTTGTTAAAAGCCACACTGCTCTGGATGACAGAATAGCTTCAATAGATAAAATAAAATTTTCAGGAGAGATCATAAAACGAGTATTTTGGTAAGTGATCAAAGACCAAAGCTAAATATACAAACAAATGGCATTATAATGGAAGCTCTACTAGATGCAGGCATAGATGTAACAATAATTTCACCAGTGTGTTGGCATCCAGACTGGCTTCTTCAGGAGATAAATATTCAGTTTCTAGAGATTGAAACTTTATCTCAGATAAAACAAAGTACAATTTGGGTTGAATATATGGGGCCAGAAGGACAAGTAGGAAAATTAAAGTCATATGTGACTAATGT
Source organism: Phyllotis vaccarum (assembly GCA_033318265.1). Lineage (NCBI taxonomy): Eukaryota > Metazoa > Chordata > Mammalia > Rodentia > Cricetidae > Phyllotis > Phyllotis vaccarum. Next base: position 41,582,938 of record JARWLC010000003.1, read on the forward strand.
ATCAATAAATTTATGAGGACATAATTTATTACAACAATGGAAAATCCAGATTAACATTCCTCCAGTCTCAAAAACAAACCATAATATAATGCTTCTGGGAGAAATGTTAAAAGGTATTAGCAAGAGCAATCAATGACCGTTCAGGTTGTATATAAGTAGGGAACAACAGCTGCTAATCTTTCAAAAGTACCAATAGCCCTACCCTTAGCTGACAAATCTGTCCGGATAGAACAATGTCCGTTGACTTAAGAAAAATTACAGGCATTAAAACAGCTGATACAAGAGCAGCTAAATGCTCAATATATTGAAGTATTGACCAGTTCTTGGAATTCTCCTTGTCATTTAAAAGAAACCTGAAAAATGAAGAGCGGTAACATATCTGCGAGCTATTAAGAAAGTGATTTAGCCAATGGGCTCTTTATAACCTTGAATTCTTTTGCCTTCTTTATTACCGAAAGAATGGTCTATTAATAGTGATTGATTTAAAAGACTGCTTTTTAAGACTATACCTCTAAAAGAACAGGATAAAGAAAAATTTGCCTTCACAGTTGCCTACTTATAATTTTCAGTCTGTTAAAAGGTATCAGTGGAATGTTCTTCCACAAAGGATGTTAAACATATCCACCTTGTGTCAATACATTTTACAACAGCCAATGGAAATAATTTGTAAATATTTTCCTCAATCTATAATTTACCATTATAGGGTAATATCTTACTAGCTGATTAAGATGCAGATACCTTAGGAAAAAAATGTCTGATAAAGTAAGGAAAATTTGGCATTGTTGGGGATTACAAATTGCTCCTGAAGAAATACAAAGAGGAGACTATATTAACTACCTAAGATATAAAATAGGGTTACAAAAAAATTCAACCACAGAAAGTACAAATAAGGAGAAATTAATTAAAATTCTTAATGATTCTCAAAAATTTCTGGGAGACATTGACTATGGCCCACAATTACATTGACAACACAAGAACTATATTTCAAATCTTACAAGGCAATAAGAACTCAAGTGGTCCAAGAAAATTATCAGCTGAGGCTGAGAGATAATTGGCTCTGGTAGAAGAGCCAATACAAGATGCACATGTGGATCACTTGGATTCAGAGCTCGACTGTATCTTGGTAATACTATCTTCTGTACTATTCCTATAGGAATTCTTATGCAGAGAGAAGATGACATCTTAAAATAGATATTTTTACCACACAAATGGAGTAAAAAAGTAAAGACCCATGCAGAAAAGGTTTCTGAACCTACTCTGAAAGGAATTAACAGAAATAGACCCAACAGAAATTGTGGTACCTTTCACTAATGCTGAATTGCCTTATAATGGGTAGAAAATAAACTCTGGCAAAGAGTTTGCAGTAATTTCTTGTGAGAGATTAGCAACAAAAATCCCAAAAGCAAGAAATTTCAGTTGAACTAATTGGATCCTTGTTCATGTTGTACAAGGAGCACCAATCTCCGGACCCCCTACACTCTATATTGATGCAAATGAATCAAAAAAGGCAAGTTATAAGACAGCAAATATAAGTAAATTGGCTCAAAACCCTTATGATTCTGTCCAAAAGTCAGCATTATATGCTATTCTCATGGTATTATTAGATGTTTCAGAATATCTTAAATATAGTCATTGACTCTCAATATGCAGAAAGAATTTCACATATTGAAACCATTGAACTTATTTAAGATGATTCATAATTAAATTTATTTATTCAATTACAAGAAATAATAACAGACAGCATCCCTTATATTTATAACACATATCATATTCCATATGGGTCTATCAGGACCTCTTGCACAAGTTAATGATGAAATCAATCAGATATTGGTAGGAAATGTGCTAGAAGCCTCTGAATTTCATAAGAAACACCATGTTAATAGCAAAGGTTTAAAAAAAGATTTTTCTATCACTTGCCAACAAAGCAAGGAAATTACGAGGAAATGTCCTACTTGTTCTTTGTAACCGAACTCCATGACCAGCAGGAAGTAACCCAAAAGGTACTCAAAGAAATAGCATTTGAGAAATGAATGTGCTTTGTTTTGTGGAGTTTGGAAAATTAAAATACCTGCACCATACCATAAATACATATTTAGAATTTCAATGGGAAACTGCTTTGAATTCTGAAAAGAGTGATTCTGTAATTATTAGAATTATTTTTATTAGAAGAAATGATCATTATAGGAACAACTGTGCAAATTAAGACTGACAATGCTCCAGCATATGTCTCTAATAAAATGAAACTGTTTTTTTTACATATCACAACATAAAGCATGTTACAGGTATACACACAATTCTAAATCTAACTGCACTTTAAAAAAATATGTTTAATAAACGAAAGGGGTAATAAAGGCCCCTGGAGATAGATTATACATGCTTATTAACTTAAAATTTTTAAATGCTAATGAGAAAGGAATAACAGCTGCAGAGAGACATTGGATAGTAGGAAAAACCTGTTGAATTAAATCAGCCTGTATACTTTAAGGATATATTGAACTCAGAATGGAAACCAGGATATGTGTTACATTGGAAAAGAGGTAAGAAGATTCACAGGCCTTTTTGGATAGAGGAAGGAAATAGAGAAGTCATTGATTGTCCCGCGCCCACTTCTCGCCCGCAAGAAAAGGCACAGCACACGTAGGATCCTTCTGCAGTACAGCTTTAATGCATCTTGAGGGAGAGCATTCAGCTTACGGAAAATGGAGGGGAGGGCAGAGAGAGAGCCACGAGGTAGGAAGCCCAACCTTTATACCGACCAAAGGCCTCTGCCTTGGACGTGTCACCTTTCTATAGGCTGCAGCTCATTATCCCACATGACGCCACGGGAGAGGCGGAGAGATCAATCTTGCGAGAGTATCAAACGCATGCGCTCTTTACTGACTCAGGCGGGTTGGCCAGCACCGGATATTGGCGCCACCTTGAGGAGCTGGGGCCAGCGGCTCCCAACAATTGATCACTTCTCCACTGCTTCACAAATCAGATTTTTACTCCTATATCTGACTCCCAAGTTTTATTAAACAATAGAACAATGTAAGTAATTGTTTCAGAGATGGCTTAAAGTCTCAGAGTTTAGTCCATTATCACTATGGTGTAGCATGGTGGCATGCAAGCAGACATGGTGTTGGAGCTGAAATTCCTATACCTTGGTAGGCATGCAACAAGAAGTGGTCTGTCTCACTGGCATAGCTTGAGCATATGTAAAACTTCAAAGCCTACCTCTGCAGTAATGACACACTTCCTCCAACAAGGCTATACCCACTCCAATGAAGCCACACCTCCTAATACAGTCACTCCCTTTGGGAGAGGTCATTTTTTTCAAGCCACCTCAGATACCAAAAATAAAGTAAGAACAAGGTAAAAATGAGGAACACTTGCAATACATTAAATGAGCAAATAATATATCTGATATATGTTAAAAATTACAAGTTAGTAGAATAACATTATATTTTTTTAAGGAAGTGAAGTATTGGGAATAGCTATTTCATGGAGAAAGAATTATGGAAAGTAAACATAAAAAGAAGTTCAAGAGTTTGGGGAGTGGGCTCCATGGGTATTTGGATACCCAGACCCACAACTGCTGCTGGACATGGATGCAACCTGTAATTTTGGCACTTAGAAAGCAACATCAGAAACTCCCCAGAGCAAACTGGCTAGCTAGACTAACCACACCAGCAAGTTCCGGGTTCAACTGAGAGGTGTTTCCTCTATGAAAAGGCAGAGGAGGGAGACTGAGGATTCACAACATCAGCTTCTGACTTCACACACATGCACATGAATCTGCACACACATGTGCCCACATCACAACATCAGCTTCTGACTTCACACACATGCACATGAATCTGCACACACATGTGCCCACACACTTCCACACCACACACACATGTGCCCACACACTTCCACACCTCACACACATGTGCCCACACACTTTCACACCTCACACACATGTGCCCACACACTTTCACACCTCACAGATTGGGGGGAAATGGCCTTATTAGGAAGATACAAAGAACTACAATGAGCCATTAACCTCACACTCATAAACTGGGAACAAATTAAGGACTAGGAGTAATAGATGCTGCTGGTGAGTAAGTAAAATAATTTCACACATTCATCTGTCTTTTTTTTAAAGTGGAAGATATGAATACCCCATGGCCCAGCAGCTGCACTACAGAGAAACGAGCTCTTTTATCAAGAGATAATATACAAGAATATTCTAAATAGTGTGATTTGCAAAATATTGAGAACAGTAAATCCATCCATAAGAAAACAGATATATTCTACATAAATCCCAGAAATATGGTATCAACTGTCCAAACCCAAGTTAAAAACATATTATTTGTGGGTCTGGAGAGAAGGCTCCATAGTTAAGAGCACTGGCTATTTTTCAGAGGACCTGAGCTTGAGTCTCAGCAACCACATGGAGACATCAGCTCCCACGTGGTGACTTACAGTTGGCTGTGACTACAGACCCAGGAGAGCCACCCTCTTCTGCCCTCTTGAGGCAGTGAATACACATGGTACACAGACATACATTTAGGCAAACACTAATACACATAAAACAGTAAACTTAAAAATATTATTTAAAAGATAAAAAAGTGGGTCTAGGGATATAGCCCCCTGAGAGAGTACCTGAAGTATGCATGAAGGAAGCCCTGTGTTCACTCCTTAGCACCACTTAAGCCAGGCAATGCTGTTCCCCACCTATAATTTTAACCTGTGAGAAGTAGAAGCAGGAAGGGCAGATGTCCAAGGTTATTCTTAGGTACATAGGGAGTTGGAGGCCAGCCTGGGCTACACCAGACCCTGTTACTACAGCAACAAAAGCTTATGGCTCAGCAGGTAAAAACACTGCTGTCAAGACTGAAAACCTTGACCCTATGGAGGGAAAGAACAGAAGTGTCTCCAGAGAGTTGTCCTTTGACCTCTAAATATTCACTGTTATACATGCAATTCTCTGAACACACATATACGGTATATATACACATGTACATATGCATTGCATATGTATCTACCTATGTAATCATCCTAGTCTACAGAGTGAGTTCCACTATAGCCAGGACTATACAGAGAAACTCTGTCTTGAAAAACCAAAAATGAAAAAAAAACCTAAAACAAAAACCTGAACACTGATGTTTCTCTGTACTAGATGTTGTTAAAAATTCAAATAAAAAAGCTTATCACTACACAAAACTCAATTATATGAAACTAAATTATATCCAAAAAGCAATGCACATATTAGTTTTGTTTTTGTGTTTTGCGACAGTCTCTCTACACAGGAACTCACTATGAACAGCAGGTTGTCCTCATACTCACAGAGATCTGCCTCCCAAGTGCTAGGATTAAAGGTGTGCAATACCACATCTGGCTACATATTATTTTAAAAGTATTTATTATTTATGTGTATGAAATGTTTTGCTTATATGCAGAGCAGATACAGAGAAAGATAATATTCAGGTCCACTAGAAGGGAAATTAAAGGACCATTGTAAGCCAGAACATGGCTACTGGGAACCTAAGCCATGCCTTCTGCAGGAATCAGTGCTCTTAACTCCTGGGCCATTTCTCCAGTCCCAAAGATTCAATAAGTTTAAGGATACAAATGTATACATTAAATATGAGAGAAAAGCCAAGAGGGAGCTGGAAAGCTGGCTCAGCTGTTTTTCATTTGTTTGTTTGCTTGTTAGACCCTGCCTGTCCTAGAATTCACCAGACTGGCCTTGAATTCACATAGAACTGCCTACTTCTGCCTCCCAGGTGCCAGGATTAAAGGCGTGAGCCACCATTGCTTGGCTAAGTCAGCTCAGCTGTTAAGAGCACTTGTTGATCTTGTAGAGGACCTAGGTGTAGTTCCTAGTACCCACACAGTGAGTCACAATTATATATAACTCCCCTTTTAGGGGTCTGATGCCGTCTCTGATGCAGGCAACACACACACACACACACCTACCTGCAGTTAAATCACTCAATACACATAAAACAAAATATATTAATCCAAGAAGAAAAGTGAAGAGACCAGAAACACAGCTCAGCAGTTAAGAGTGCTCACTGCTCCTGCAGAAGATCCCAGCACCCATATCATTAGGCAGGTCACAGCTGCCTGTAACTCCAGCTCTAGGGCATCCAGACAAAAATAAATGAATAAAAACAAATAAAAAATATTGAAAAGCAATGAATTGGCAAACCTAAATTCAAGATCATTACGATGGAAAAGGACAGAACCAGACTATGTACAAACACACACCACACATAAAACACAACAACAAAAGTAATGTTCTTTCCTTTTTTGTCCACCGAGTAAGCAGAAACATGGCTGTGCTGGTTATTACATTATTTTGTTTTATAATATACATAAATATTCTTTTGCTTGACTTTAGGTGACTATTTGATCTCCTTAAGCCTTAATTTTCTCATCTTTAAAAAAAGGAGACAATAGTTCCTATCTTTAAATAGTTGATGAAAAATTCTGCATTTTTTAAACAGAAGACTCTAGCAATGAAAAAAAGTATAAAGAAAACAGTAAACAAGATTTGTAGAGAGGCGTCCACTAGACTCCATCTGACCAATAGAAGATTCACTTCAGGAGAGAAGGGGGGGGGGAAGGAGAAGAAATGATCAACAAAGAAAGTAATCTTTCTCAGATGTTTCTAATGAAGAAACATTCTGTGTTTTGTACACTGGGAAGAAAACCCCCATCAGCAATGCTAAGGCATGTCATGAATAAGCAAACTTACTGTTTGTTTGGGGGGGGGGGAGATAGGAACAACCTCCAATGGACATGGTGCCTGAAAAAGAGTGGCGTACTCTGGTGATTTACTGTTTGTAATCTAATAGAGATTGCCTGAAGTTCAGAGGGCAGAACCAGCCACCGAGTAAGCCATAGAGGTGAGGCAGTGGTGGCACACACCTTTAATCCCAGCACTAGGGAGACTGAGATGGGAAGTGATATGGCTGGGCAGAGAGAGGGATATGAGGTGGGAGGAGACAGAGTCCTGCACTAGGCATCCCCTGGGCCTTCCCTTCCTTTTCCACTGAGGACTCATTCAGTTTGAGGATTCATGGAGACAGGATCTTCCTCTTTCACCCTGAGGCTTATGTGTAGTGAGGAGTTTCTCTAATGGCTTGTTCATCTGCTTCTCTGATCTTTAAACATTTACTCCAAAATCTGGCTCTGAGTTTTTAATAAGACCAATTAGGACTCATGCAACAGAACTCTGTTGAAACAGTCTTAAATTAAAAAAAATTCAAAGTCTGTCTTTATCGTCAGAAGTCTCCTTTACTTATGGCTCAAAGGAAAGACTTTAGAATTTTATGTGTGTGTACATATGTATGCATACACATATGCAGACAAAAATAACCAAATTATATGTATATGTACACATATATACAAATATATATCCTAAGTGCTGGCCAGATGGCTTAGTTCAAACACTTGTGGCCAAGTGAAGTAGTGAACTGAGTTTGATCCCAGGTCCCTCATGGTGAAAGGTAAATACTGATTTCCACAAATATAGTATTACACAAACACTTTCACAGGCACAATAATAAATGTAAAATTAAAAGCAACAAAAACACTTGAATGTCTGGTTTTTATATGCCGTGTGACCTGAGATTGGCCAATCCCTGACCCAAAAAAGCCTGACAGAGTAGAGGTACATGGGGATGCTCTGGTGACAACAGAAGTGTCCTTTCACTGCAGAGGTTAGGACCTGGAGTTCACAATGGAAGAACCCACCAGGCATGCGACTGGTGAGGTGGGGAAACTGAACATGCACTACCCTTCCTCCCTAACCACGTCACTGATGCTGTGTGAAAGTCAGTGTTCCTAACAGTGAATTCTCTTTACATTTAATCACCACCGGCATCTTGTATAGTTATATTAAGATGTGTTAACCAATCTGTTTTAATTGGTTAGTTTAAATTAAAACAAAAACAAAAAATAAGGGCTTAGAAAAAGGTTCAGTGTTTTCTAAATAAACATTTGGACCCAAATTTGATCCCCAGTACCCACAAAGATGTTGGATCTCTTCTTAATCACAGCTGATTCCCTGCCTTGGCAAAACATCAATTGTCCAGATAAATGGAAGATGTCACTTCAGTGGAGCTGAACCCTTGCTAATCACAGCTGATTCTGATTCTTCAGCCCAAGCTGATTAGAAACCAGGGATTTTTAATATAAAACACCATATAAGCAACTGAGAGAGTGTTTGCTTCCCTCTGACACTTCACAAGCCAGGCCTCTCTCACCTGCATTTCTTCCAGGATTCTTAGCTTCCAAGCTCCCTTAGAATATTCTATTAAGCTCTGAGCACACAACAGCATTTCCAGCCTAAATATCAAAGTCCTTCCAAAAGCCTCCAGAAAACCATGTCTGTCACAGCAATATTCCCTGAGCCTGATACCAGTTTCCATCTTAGCTTGCTTTCCAATACTGTGATAAAGATCTTGACAAAAAAACAAATTGGGAAGGGACCTTGGCCATGAGAAAGGGCAAGGCCAAGAAGTTAAGAGTGCAGGGCAGGAATCTGGAAGCAGGAACTGAAGCAGAGACCATGGAGGAACACTGCTTGCTTGGTTTGCTTTCATGAACCCAGGACCACCTGCGCAGAGGTGGTGCTGGCTGCAGTGGGCCCTCCCCCATCAATCATTAATCAAGAAACGGCCCACAAGCATGGCCACAGGTCAATGTGATGGAGGCAATTTCTCAATTGAGGTTCTCTCTTCCCAGATGACTCTAGCTTGTATCTAATCATCACAGCAGCAATACTTACAATAACTATAAAATATAAATAAGTTACTAAAATCTTGTTAGCACACTTTCATATATAGTATACTGTAATAAAAATGAGCACATTTCATTATGTGCAACAACAAAGGGACACCTCATAAATATAACATTGAGAGGATGAACCAAAACCAATAGGCTCCATTTATATACACTTCAAAACAAGCCAAATTCCTGAATGCTTCCAAGTCAAGATAGCTTGACTATTGGGGGCTGGAGAGATGATCCAACAGTTAAGAGTGCTTACTGATCTTACTAAGAACCAGTTCCAATCACCCAAATATGGATCAGAACCACCTGTAACTCTAGTCCCAAGGAGGATCTGATGGCTTCTTTTGATTGTCAATAGCCACTTGCACGCACATGACACACGTAAGCTCAGGTAGGTACACACAAATACAAATTCATTGATTCATTCATTATTTTTTTTAAAGATAGTGGCTATTTTGTTTACAGCTTTAAACTCTGTATGTGCATATATGTGTGTGTATTCACATATAAATGAATGTATATAGTAATTTTTTTGAGATCTAGGAGAGTGTGGATCAGTAATAGAGCACTTGCCTATCATGTGTAAAGCCAGCCATGGGTTCAAACCCCAGTACCACGAAAAACACAAATTCTAAAAAATGTCCATTGGAATTTGCAGCAAGGTGTTAGGAATAATTGTGATGAAAGCAATACCTGTGGCTGGAGGGAGCAGATCATGTCTGAAGAGACCTGAGGAGTCTCCAGGACAGGTCTAGCTAGAGCATCAGATACAAAGGGAAATAATTCTGGTATTGGATGAAGTTGGAAGTAGTTTGTATGTGCAGAATGGAAAAGGTTTGAGCATGTATAATTAGAGAAGAACAACTGAAAACACTAGATAGAAAAGTGTATGACAGAAGGAGAGTGTGAAAGAAATGGAGGTCAAGAACTGGTTTTCTCCTTCCACTGTTTGGGTTCTTGGGCTGGAGCTCACTACCTAGACCATATTGGCTATAAATGTGTGGTGATATTCCTGCCGCTGCCTCCTGAGGCCTGGGGGCTAGCTGCCAAGGAGTCCTCTTTTCTTTAAGTTTCTAGAACAACTGGGTCTATCTCTTGGTCTCTCCTTTACCCTTCCTTTGTCTGCCTTCAATGATCTGTGTTCCTCAGGACTCCATGCTTTTCCCATCTGGGTGACCTCCTTGTTACCACCTTCTTAGGAATTGGTTGTGTGCAGGACTTTCTCTTCTGATTAACTAGATTCCAGAAGAATAAAGTTCAAATTGGGCAAATCTCTACAATATTGTTAGAATTCTAGCAAAAGGGTTTATTGTTGAGTTTTAGAAGTCATGAGCTGGGCACGGTACCCTATGCCAGTAATCTTGAAGTTCTGATGAATGAAACAGGGGTAATAGTTCAAGACCAGCCTGGCCTACACAGGGAGACCTTGCCCCCAAACCAAAGAAGACAAGAGACTGGAAACTCCATTTTGTGTGAATTTGGGGAGCTTCTCTAGAGAACTTAGCCATAAAAATAAGCACCTGGTCACACTGTCTGCTTGGGGCTTTTGTTTTGTTTTTATTGTTTGCTTGTCTTTGAGACACTGTGTAGTTGTTTGACTGAGAAATGGTCCCCATAGGTTCAGGCATTTGGATGTTTGGCTCTCAGCTGGTGGTGCCGTTTAGGGAAGCTATGCAGAGGTACAGCCTTGCTGGAGAAAGTCCATCACTGGGAGCAGACTTTGAGAGTTTACAGCCTTGCCTCATTTCCAGATCACTTGCTGCTTCACGTTTGTGGTTGAAGACGTGATTTCTCAGCTTCTTGCTGAGGCTGCCTGCTGCCATGCTTTCTATACCACTGTGGACTCTCCCTCTAGGACCATAAGCAAAGGAAAATCCAATTCTCCCATTAGGCTGTTTTTGGTCATGTTTTATCCAATCAAGAGAAAATTAGCTAATACCCTATGTCCCACTCTAAAGCAGGATGGACTCAGAATCGTAATCAACTTCAATTTCCAGGATACTGCAGTGAGCCACTGCATGTCACCAGTTTCCTTAAGATATCACCTAATCAGAGCTTCCCACAAGAGCAGAACCTAGAACAGAGATGAATCTTGTTGAAGTTTCCATTTGTGAAGCAGTACTGGAAGTCCTTTGAAAATCTCCAAATGACAGTTCCTAAATATGAGGAGACCCATTTCTCAGATAGATGAAACTTTTTAAAGTAGCCATTACCATATATTCCATATTTACTACACAACTGACAAGAAAAACAACTGTTAGCACAAGAATGTCAATTATCCCCCCACCCTCATCTTTTTGGACACATGAATACAAAATATCCCTGCAGACCAAAAAAATAAAAATAAAAATAAAACAACTATCACCTTATCTCACACAGGGATACAAATCCTTAATAGCTTAGAAAGTACCTTGTATTGCTAGAAACAGACATCCAGTCCAAATTAATAAAATACATTTTAAAACATTATAAGTCTAACCACAGAGAAACAAAACTATACCATTAGTTAGATGATCAAACACATTTTCAGCCAGTAGAAAGAATATGAATATGTCATCAGCAAGGGAAAAAATGGTTGGCCAATAAAGATCTTTCCTTTAATAAAAAAAATTCTTGGGAATTGAAGCAATAGTAATACGATGCCCTTAACCTCTGCTTTCTTAAAATGAAAACTGAGCTGCCACCTTACTAATGAGCAAGAGACTCTTAGAGTATATCCAGAGGGTGACGAGGGTAGAGAGAGCGAGCCTTGTTGTAACAGTGGATTATCATTTCCCATGGGAAGGAATAGACAGCTGAGCCATGTGAGTAAGCTCCAGTACAGGATATAGGTTGGGCACCAGATCCTAAAATACAGACCATATAGGACATGCCTGCTTGTAAATCATCACCTTTGGAAGCAGCATATAGAATTTACAGTAAGAATGAATGCGGTTCGCCTGCTCAGAAAGCTGGCTGCATCAAGCTAGCTGGTTCACTTTATAAACAGCTTGGGATTCAACAACAACAACAAAACATAATAGGTTCAGCATTTGGGTCTTCCCCACTTTTAGTGCCCTGTGCTCCCAAGCCCCAAACCATTGTTCTCTAGTGTTGCTAAACTGCAATCTTTCACACTACATGACAGTGCCTAAATAGGCTGTATTTAAGAAAACCAAACAGCCTAACACTACTTCTAGAGAATGCACACTTCCCATTGATTGACACATGCACAACAATTCAGTTTTGAGTGGGGTAGCTATTTGAATTGTCAACCCTAGTTAAATTAAAACTGTGCATTCAGATTTGCTTGTGATGGTATTACTGCAGTTCTAATTCTGCAGGGATCACCTCTTAAGTATTCACCCTTTAGCAAGTTTTTCCCTAGTAATCCTTTTTCCATTTGTCCAAAACAGCATCACACCCTTAACTGTACTGTTTTCCTACAAAAACCGCCCTCCTGGCTTTTCTTGTATCACCACATTGATTGGCCCCAGTGTACTAGGACAGACTGAGGTGTTTCAGGCATTTTGTTCAAGGTTAACTGTACAGCCCCACTGCAGGCAAGTGGATCAGGACTTCTGGGCTTGCTCCCTGTTCCATCACACAGGAAGATGGCAAGAGTTTCTTGTGTGCATTGTTAACCAGCAAGCCTGAGGCACTCAAATGCAGGTATGGTGCCCAATGGCTAGCCAGCCAGCCACCAAGACTTCTTCACATCATAGGCTCCAGGTGTGTCCTCTTTCTCCTAAAAGGTTCCCATTTGTCCCTCCGCTTGGGTCCAGAATGGCTGTTCTGTGCTCTCCCTGAACAAGTGTGAAGAAAAGTGGCAGCCAGCCATTCATCAACATGTCCTGATTTGTAGTATCCAAGTGAGGTATTTGCAACAACAAAAAGGGGAAAATCTAGGGAATGAGTATCTTCCCTCTCTCCACTTCTGCCTAAGTTATGCTTCAGCCACAGCACTTTTCTCCACTGTCTGCAGAAATTAAGGATGTCTGCACTCATCCTCGTGTGCTATAGGACTTAATGGACATTATAAAATGTTCCTGGAGACCAGCTCAGCCAACACTGGTGGCACTGCTGAGCAACAGCACATGGAAATGTAAACATTAATGTATTTACAAGCTTGTTTAAAAGACTGACAGAAAACAGTGCTTTATATTGCTGGGATTTTGAGAAGGCTAGTTTAACAGATTTGGACCTTAGACCAACTAATGAGTTCAAGCAAACACCCTTCACCATCTGATCCAGTGTTTCCCACCAACGGTTTCTAGATAGAGACAGCAAAACTGTTTTTAGTATACTGTACCTGTCTCTTCCCCAGCACCTTCCTCAGCCATGAGGAATGAGGCTCTCCATACAGCCTCTTCCTTCTGACTCCTTGCCCTTCTGGGATAGAGTAAAAAGTGGGCTGGGAAACCCTGGGTGGAACTACCTAGACTATGTAACGCTTGTCCTTTACAAAGTACTATCTACACTACATACAGAACACATTTCTCCTATATCTAACCAATGCTTGCTTTACATCAACTCCCTTTGTTGAACAAGAAAAGGAGTCCTGATCTCCTCCTGTAAGAGAATCCAGAATCTACAGAAAAAGGAAAAAAAAATCAACTTCTACACAGTTTTAGTTGAAAAAGAGGATGGCAAAGCCACCAAACACATTTTAGGCTGAAAGAAGAGCAAACAAACCTGTACTATAAGCAGCTGTGTGTATAGCCTTGATTCTCAGGGAAATGAGGTTTTACATGCTTGTACATTTTCTTCTTCAAGTGCAGCATCATTCAATGTGCCTTATATACTGGCAAAGCCTGGACAAACAGGAAGCATCTTGGTTCCAGCTTATTAAAAAAAAGTGACAGGACACAGACTATGACTATATATGTTTGGGTTTTTAAAAAACCCAAACAATTATTTTAAAGGTCATGGAAATATATGTCTTTATCAACTGGTTTCAGAATATCCAGGTTATGATATAGTAAGAAATAGTTGATAAAATCATACTAAAATTTCATCTAGAAAACTACCTCATGGGGGAGGTAGAGGAGGGCCTTAAAAAATGCTTATTGCCAAAGTTAACTTTCTATGAGAGAAGTTTAAAAATCGTTCAGATCTAACAAACCACATAGCAGCATAAAATGGGCACTTTTAAAAACTTGGAAAATACTAAAAGCTATTTTTTTCCAAATAGGGAGAACCTTTGACTTTTTACCACGGCAGTGTTATTTGTCCCTGTGACACATACCACACCTGCTTATGTCACACATTCACAAAAGCCAGCCAAGAAATAGAACTGCCTGTTTGAATCTGCAGTCAAATATAGTGCAATTGCCGGGCAGCCTGTACTCCACAGCACAAGCTGGAAGAGATCAGTAAGATAAAACAGTGAAAACAATAAAATTCTGCAAAACTTTCAAAAATTAATGCTCCTTAATGGCATTTACAGTGGCGAAGTCAGAAACCTCCATTAAAAAAGTCTATGGACCCACTCAATTAAAAAGTTGCATGGAAATGAAACAGGTAGGTCATTTGGTTTTTCTCTCCCACTCAGTGAACACAGGAAAAAGGAAATACCCCTCTTATAAGACTAGATGCGGTGAATACCACAGCTAGCAAAATATCCCATAGAAACCCTCCTTGGAAAGTAAGTCCTTTAGAAAGTAAAGGCTGATTAGCCTTTGCATGTTGAGGTAAAAATTTCGTCCAGTGCATCAGAAAACATAATCTATGAGTTTCTATTTCTTCTTCTTTTTTTAAAAAATGGCTCAATTTTGTTGATGCATCAGACAGGGCTGCAAAGTACAGATTCAGTGCAACTAACTATTCCGAGCTGCTGGTAGGAGACCACTGAAATCAACGTGGCACTATCTAGAGGCAGTAGGCATCTGAAACATTTGAGGATGAACGGGATGCCAAATTGGTTGAGTTCTTTTCCAAGACTCTCAGGCAAAATACATAGTGTGCTGGGTATCGTGGTGGATCTGCACAGCCTTAGCCAAGGCCTGAGGGTCCCGGCCGTTGCTCTGTCCTGATACATGACTGCCTTCTGCACTATAATGAGAACAAAATAAAAAACCAGGTGTTAAGAGAAGATTATGTCCAACTTCAGTGTTTCAGATAACACAAATAGTACTGGATTCAAGAACATCTTGGGCTCAAGCTGGGATACTCAAATAATTTATGTTTCCTTAGACATGCTTGTTCAACTAAAAATAGAGCATAACTTATTTAGTGGATGGTTGCAATAATTAAATAATGTTCACAAAAAGCAAGTGTTCGACAGCACCTACATAAAGACTTCTACTGTCCCTTCTGTCTGGTTAGTTCCTACTCATCCTTCAGGCTTCAACTCCAAGTCATTTCCCCCTTAGGAATCTTCCCTGACTCCCAAGTTCAGGTCAGGGTCTTCTAGAATGTTTTTATAGACAGTCATTCTTTCCTTTTATAGTACTAGACATACAATCAGAATCAAATTGTTAGCTGGGACATTACTAGGTACTAGTATATTTTTTTTCCTCTACTGGAATGAAATCTTTGAGAAAAGAACATCCTTCTCCTCTTCCCCTCTTCTTCCTTCTTTTTCTTCTTCTGATACATGGATCTTACTATGAAGCTTCACTGGCCTCAAACTCAGAGATTCACCTGCTTCTGAGATGTGCACCTCCATGCCTGGCTTAACTTTGTTTTTACTTGATAACTAGTTTCCTAAGTCTACAGACTTACAACTTTAAACATTCATCTTTGGGGTATCTGTAACAGGAGTCTGGCAAAATCTCTCTCTCTTTTTTTTAGTGCTGAGGATTTAATCTAGGGCTTCAAGTATGCTAAGCACAACACTCAAGCACTGAGTCACACCTTGGCCTCTGACCTCTTTAAATGCTGATTATCATCCTAATCACCTTTGACTTCATCTTTTCCTCCCCCACTTACACTATTCTATCTCAGGAACAGCTTTTTACATTTAGCAAGGACAATCTTGTTCTAACAGTGTTCCGCCCCCTGCCTGCTGTTCGTTTTTAATATGCTCCAGCCAAAGAAAACTTGCTATTGTCCAAAAATGCCACTTACTCTATCTCTCTTTTATGTCCACTGTCCTCTCTGCCTGGAAAAATTCTCTTTCCTTTGTAAAGCTAAGCTCTGCTCACCCAGCTATAAAATCCCTACCAGCCTTTCCTCTGATACCCCACTGTAGTTATCTATACTGTGTTAGACTAGATGCCAGTTTTATATTTGCCTGTATTATCTCCATACTGAAATATAAAATCCCTAGCAGCCAGAAACATGGCTTACTAGCTGTGTTACTGGGCACACGGTACCAAATAAGTATATTAAGTGAATGAATGTATATTAGGGAATGCAAAGTACAAAGCCACAGCTGGGCATTTAATAGCGTATTTTTCAATGCCTTACAGAAATAGACTTGCAGTGGAATGTCTACTATTTAGCAACTTCATCGAGACTTGGGGAAGAGCCCAGAAACTATTACACTTCACAGATTGCCATTTGGGAAAGAAAATTAATGCAGAGAGCTCATTTAGTCGTTTATTGGTAGCTCGGTAACAGGTCAAAATGTCGGAGTCCCTTGAGATCCATTCCTATCTCATGAGGATAGTCACCCTTTCTGTTTCCCCATAAACTCTGGCTCACTTTGGCCCATTTCTCAACTGTACTGGAAGCAAAACAAACTAGGCAGGACTCTCATGCATGAACTGGAATCCATAGGTTGTGACTACTCTGATGGGAGCCAGGATTCTGTGCTGGCCACCTTTGGAGGCTGCCTGGGACCTCAGCAGAACTGTAATGCAGTTAGCTCTATGTAAAAACCACAGGCAACTCCAAACCAGACTGTTAGAGACACAAGATAAGATGAAACAAACCGGAGCTCTCCTAGGACCAAAAGTCACATTAAAAGCTCTCAAAGCCCTGTGCACTTTTGATTGTTCCTTGCAGGTTAAATCTTAAATTCTTTAAGAGTTTCCTGTATAGCTTGTTTCTTAAAACATGCTTCCACAACAGAAAGAGATTTTTATTGAGGAACTTGCCTGTCATGATCTTTATCCACCAAATGATACCTTGCCCGAAATGCTACCAGCCGGGCATAATATGCAGGGGCAGGAATGGAGACTGAGCGCGTGCACCTCACATAGGTGTGACAGAGCTGGTAAGTCAGCAGCTGAAGTTCATCTGCAGTGAAACAGTTGTCATCCCACAAGACCTGGTAATGCGAAGGGCGGCTGGTTCCCTGAAGGGAGAGTTTTAGGATGAATGGATTTCTAGCAGGACTTGGCTAGTCAGGAGAGGACTGAAATCTAACTATTAAGCTCAGCAGCATCTCTGTCTCATACATCTACAAGTACATCTCTGAAGCAGAGCAGTTAACAAAACTAAGCATAGTGTTTAACGACAAATCTCCTCAAGCTCCTGAACAGGCAAATTATCTATCCCTATTAGGTCAAAGATCTGGACCAGCTTCCAAATTACCTGAATTCCTGCATGGCTGCAGAGGTAAAAGTCAAACTCAGATGGATGTGTGATGGTGCTGTCCACCGTCGTGCCTGCTGGGACATTGCCGCTTTTCCCCACCTGGTAAAAAACAATTACAATTAATCATCTGAGTAACAAGCTGCTTTAAGACCATTCTTTCCTTTGATGCATTAATTGGTAATAAGCTAGCAAATTGCTCTTATGTGAAGTCTTAAAACTAGATTAATTCAAGATGTTAAGCCAAACATGATTCATACCTGTAATCTCAGCATTTGGGAGGTTGAGGCAGAAGGGTTGTTGTAAGTTCAAGGTTAGCAAGGTCAGCTTGGGCTACACTGTGAGAACTTGCCTTAAAAAAAAACAAAAAAACAAAAAAAACCCCCAAAAAACCAAGTTGCATCTCATTGTAATTTTTCCTTAGCCCAGCCTTCCATTCTAAAGCATTTTCTCAAGCACGTCTCCAGAGCCTCTTTTGGGGAATCCAAATAATGACTTTATCTCTAGTTTTATACAGCAATATTGCCACATTATTTATAGCTGACAGTCTGAATGCAGAGAAGGGGAAAACAGCATTTAAGGAATGGGAATGTAGCTCAGTTGTAGAGTACTTGCTTAGCATGGACATGAGTAAGACCCTGGATTCCATCCCCAGTATTGCAACAAAGAAAAAACCAAAGAGAGGTAAACTTTCTCATAAGAAATGACTTTCATTCCTCATTTGAGAGAAAAATAAACACACCTGCTGCACACAGCTTTCAGTAAAAGCTGAGATGCAGGTCTCTGAACTGGTTCACCAGGTTCAGCAAACCTCATACTTTCATGGGGTCAGTTCACACAGGTTCCCAGCAGAGGACTCCCAGAGTCCTCACACAGATGGAGACTGAGAAGACAGCTCAGCTCCAGGCCAGTCATCATAGCCACACACCTTGAACAGAACCTTTGTGTCTCAATCTAATCATCTATAATATCTGGTGATGACTTTTGTTTTTCTAAAATTCTAAGGTTCTCCCACAACCAAAACACTAAAATCAAACTTCTATAAAGGCACAGAGGGGTACTCCAGAAATGCACTGAATAGCAACAGAATTAAATCTGGTTATTTATTCAGTCTGTGTCTTCTGTTGTTCGGCAGAATTTAATGTGAAAGATTTAATGAGCAAAGAGGCACACATTCCCACAGGGTTTATTTGACTCCTTTCTAACAACTATTCCTTCAGCTATGTCACATAACAATGTATATAAAAACTCAAAGTATGGAGGATTCTTCCTTCAAGTTCACATTAAACTTAGGTATCGAGCCAAGCCAGAGAAAGTACCGGAGTCACAGTAGCCCCTGCTTATCTCAATCTCTGGCTTTGGTTATTTGTGGTCAACCAAATTCCAATATTACCACAGTGTAATGGGTAATAGAGATATTTTGAGATCAACAATGTTCACATAACTTTTGTTATGTCTGTGTTTGTTTTTTGAGACAGGGTCTGTTATATAGGTTAGGATAGCCTGCAACTAAGTTTGTAGGCCACCAGGCTAGTCTCTAGCTCGGTCCTGCCATCTCAGCCTCCTAAGTGCGAGATTACAGCTTTGAGACACCACATCTGGTTCACATAACTTTTATTATAGTTTATTACTCTCTTTAATATTTATTTGTTATTAATCTCTTATTATTCCTAATATATAGTTTGAACAATCATAGGCATATATGACTAGGAAAAAGACTCTGTGTGTGTGTGTTTTCCAGGCATCCAACAGGATGTCTTAGGTTCCTCAAGAATAAAAGAGATAAGTACATAATGGTCCAGTACTTTTCCCGAAAGTGTGTTATTTGTTAGCTTTTAAGGTATGCTTAAGTGTTTTCTGTTAAAGTTGAGGAATACTGCATTAAACCAGTTTATAAGGCTTTTTTAGAGGGAGAAGAATAGGTCAATGGTATAGCACTTACCTGCTATGTGTGAGACCACAGGTTCAAAGACTAGCAACACACACATACACACACTCTTTTTTAAAAATCTGTAATTTCTCAAAACCACTATTTAATCACGTATAATCTTTAAGAAGACAACAGAATGGATGACATTTCCAATCTTATTTAACCACAGAACCTCTTTTTAAAAAATCTCTAAGGATGCCAGGAAGTGAGTGGTGCACGCCTTTAATACCAGCACTTGGGAGTCAGAGGTAGGAAGATCTCTTTGAGTTTGAGGCCAGCCTGGTCTACAGAGTGAGTTCCAGGACAGTCAGGGCTACACAGAGACACCTGTTTTAAAAACCAAACTAAACATAAAAAAAACCCCAAAAAACAAACTTTATGGTTCTGCAGATGAAAGCTTAAAACTATGTATGTTGCCTGGGGGAAATGGAAACCAGTCACACAGGACTCAACAATTACTGCTTGAGCACCCAAGCTAGGCTTTGCAGCAAATACTGAGTGGAAGAGCCAAAGGCAGAAAGAATGAATGAACTGCCTTCCACAAAAGTATCTTAGTGCAACATGATGTAGGTAGATGGAAGGCACTAGAAAGGCTGGCAGAGATGGAGTAATTACACACTATGTCTTATATGTTAAGTAGGAGCTGAAAAGGAAGGTGAAGCCTGGTATGATGGCACACACCTGTACTCTCTGCACTCGGGATGCTCAGGCAGGAAGGGAGCAAGTTTGAGGTTATCTTAAGTACACAACAAAACTTTATCTCTAAATAAATAAATAAAATGGGATAGAGACTGAAAACACTATTAGTACCCCAGACCCAGGAACATATAAGTAAACTGTTGCTCATCCATATTATCACATCTGAACTCAGAAACAAGAAAGAAATATTATTAATACACATAATGACAAAGGTAATGCTTTAATACATTATACTAAATAAGAGAAGCCAAAATCAAAAGCTACTATTTTTATTAATACTTATATGACACTCTGGAAAATGCAAAACTATAAGCTGTATATTTCTATTATTGCTGCCAAAAGTTAGAATATAAAAGACTTTTCTGGTGATACAGACTTGTAAACCTGGCTACTCAGAAGACAGAAGCATGAGGATCTCCAACTTAAGGCTTGCCCAGGCAGGCTACAGAATGACTTTAAGATCAACCTAGACAATTTGGTAAGACCCTATCTCAAAATAAAAGGTAAAAGGGTCCAGGGGATGTGGCTGTGTGTCAGAGCACTTGCTTATATGTGAAGCCCTATGTTCAATGTTCAACACCATTTAAAAAAAAAAGAGTTGGCATAAACAGAATTACATGCATCTGTCTCAACCATCAAGTACAACACTAATGTAAAAAGGGTGAGTTTTACTGTACCTGCAGAATACCTTAACACAGTAAAAAGGAGTGGGGTGGATGTGCTCATTCCAGCGAGGAGAATGCAATGGGAAAGGGGAGACATAATGAGGTTACAGTGGAACATTTCCTGAAGGAGCAATGGAAGGTGTTTTGTAATAAACAGAGAGCACTTGAAAACTTCTGAGCAGTGGGGTGTGTTTTAGAAGCCAACTCCATAGCAGGATGGAGAAGCAATGGCAATGAAGAGGCGGCTAGGGAGTCCTGGCACCAGACAGGTTCTGCCTAGGGCAGTGGAAACACGTGAACTTGAGGTGAGAAAGATTTGGGGGCAGGACACAGAGGACCATTTGACAAATTGGATATGGCAGGGACAATAAAGCAGGAGAAGAATTTAAAAATGACTCTGAAGTTTCCAGGTTGGCTAGCATAAAAGACAGGGATGCCAAGCAACAGAACCAAGGAGAATTAAGGGAGGCTTTGGATGGGGATTAAACAATAAGTGGGAAGTTTGGACCTGTTTTGCTTGACACACCTATGGTAGACTATCACTGGTGCCAAATATTTCTGTGCCCTTCCCTGGGGGTTAGATTATACAGTTCCACCTAGCTGTCACAGGAGTGGCCACATGAACTGCTTTGATGATAAAATGCGGCACTTCTGGGCTTTAAGGGCCAGCATACAATACAGCTTGTCTTCTATCTTTTTTCCCTCCTGTCACAGTGACTGGCGAGGTTCCAGATGGACTCTGTCAGCCTAGGTTCCAAAGGGAGGACAGCAGGGTCACAGCTACAGCAGGTATCACAGTGACTGTGTAATATGAGCAAGAAATGAATCTTTGTCAGCCACAAGGATAGGTTCTTGTTATCACCACCACACAGTCTGGCCTGTGGAGGCTGAGGCAATGTGCACAGATTGAACATGTCCGGTAGATAATTCAAAGTACAAATCAGGAGTCTGGCAGAGCAATCTAGGGTAGAAATATGGATTCGGAGTTGGTAAGCAAGCAAGCCTAGAAAAGTGGGTGAGACTGAAGACAGCGTTATTGAGAACAGGAAGAAGGGTCAACAAGGGGCTGGAGAGTCGGCTCAGTAGTTAAGAGCACTCGTTGCTCTTTCAGAGGACCTGGGTTGGTTCCCAGCACCCACACTCCTGGCACCCATCTGTAACTCCAGTCCCCAGGAAACTGCCCCCTCTTCTGACCTCTGTGAGCACCAGGTACAAATGTGGCAAACATACATATATGGTGTATATACACGAAGCAAAACACCGATACACATAAAATAAGATAAATACATATAATTTTCTTAAGTAAAAATAATCTGACTGCAGAGGTGAGTAGGAATCCTGGGAAGTTGTATTATTAAGGC
Source organism: Phyllotis vaccarum (assembly GCA_033318265.1). NCBI lineage: Eukaryota > Metazoa > Chordata > Mammalia > Rodentia > Cricetidae > Phyllotis > Phyllotis vaccarum. The sequence goes on from JARWLC010000003.1 coordinate 41,604,828, forward strand.
CAGAGAAGGCTGTGTATATAAGGTTAAGTATGGTCTTAATCATAACTCTTAAGGTCAATGTGGGAATCTGACCTGACTGGAGATGAAGCCACAGAGGCAAAAAAATTTCAGTTCGCCTTTAACTTCTTATTTCCTGAAAATCAAGGTATTTAGTTTGATGTGAGGGTACAATTGACAAGAAGTCAAGAAATTATTCTTCTAAAAGGAAATTTATAAAAGAAAAAAAGATAAAGTGGCATGTGAGAGGAAGAAGCAAGAGTTAACAGATGTTACGGGGGGAGGGAGGAAGAATTGAACAACCTTTTAACATGAGAAGGTTAAAGACAGAAAAGGGAAGGTGAGGGAGAGGACGACTGGCAACCATCTCTGGAAGGTAGATATAAGTTTTCCTCTGATCTACACACACATACACACTAAATTAATTAATTAAACACAAATTTTAAAAAGAATAAGGAAGACTATAATTGGGGGGAAAAAAGCCATTATGAAGTGAGGTTCTAAAGAAGGCAGAAAGAGCTAGAGTCAAAAGCACAGATGGAAAGATGGAAAGCACAGCCTGAAATTTGAGGAAGGAGATAAAAAAGCACAAAATCACTTTGAAAGGAGAGCGTATGTAACTGAGAAAATCCATCCCTTCCAAGTTCCATCTTCCCAGAACACAGAAGGTAGGATTCGGAAGGCAGCTGTGCTCACCACTGTACTGTCAGTGCCAAAAATTGTTAGCATTAAGACATCAAGGATGGAACCTAAGAAAAAAAAAAAAGGGACAAACACGGGGTAAGCAATGAAAAAAATCACAGCATGGAAGGTTTAAGGTTTGCTCTCATGTGTTCATAACACGGTTCACAACTAAAGAAGCGACTTTGTTCAGCCAGCATCTCCCATCAGCCTGAGAGTGAAGCAAAGCAAATGAGCAAATAGATACATTGCAGAGTTGCAGGCAGGAAAGGAGTATGTTCAGAAAATTGGAGATACTAGTCAGGGTATAAAGGTAGACTAAAGAATTAAAACTGTCAGTCCTGAATGATAGTAAAGAAGAGAGCTATAGGAGAGAAAGATAATTTAGGGTCTGGAGACAGCTCACTGGTAAACTGCCTCCTACCATATCTGAGTCCTCGAGTTCCATTCCCAACCTGGAGAAGATAATCCAGGTCCTAGATTTTCTCTCCACTCCACAGTAAACTACATAGAGAGCAAGTTTACAGTGGATCAGAGAGGAAACCATGGCAATAATTTCTGCTTCAATTTCAGGCAAGCATTCAGATAATCTGTTTAATCAAAATCTAAGAATTATTACTGAGTCAGAGTTAGAACAATCAGAGGACAATGACTTAATATAAACTGACTAGAAGATCTGGGGACTGTGGAGAAAAGATTACTCAGGTCTCCTGTGATTCACAAAACAAAAACAAATATCTCATTCTTTGAAAAGAGAGCTTTTATCCTAGAAAATTAACTAGAGAAGCCAGCAAGCTTACAAGATTAAGCAACAGAAAAGATCTGGTCTTTCCTAGACTTAGCCAAGATAAAATAGTATCATAAAAAAATCATCTAAAAAGCAGCCATCTAATATAATATTCTTGTGACTTACCCACTTTAAACATAAATATCACATCATAAATAAAATAAATAAATTTTTTTTTACCAAGTCTGGGAAATTATACCCCAAATTAATTTAATTTAATTTACTTAATTACATTTAATAATTTACTCTTTACCACACTTGATGAAATAGATTATATTGTTATTTGTTGTGTTTTGTTCTTTAGATAATATCTCATGTGGCATCCATCTCTAGCACTTGCTCCTTCTTTTGAAACAGGATAACTCAAGCTAGCCTGTAATTCATGGTCTTCCTGCCTCACCCTCCCAAACGTTGTAACTATGACTATGTAACCACAATGCCTAGATGTTGCTCACTGTCACATTTTACAGGTAAAAATGCAAGTGTTCTTCAGTTTATAAGAGATTATACCCAATAAGATCATTATACATTAAAATTTTCATAAATGAAAAATTGACCTAATCCATATAACCTTTTGAATATCACAGTTTAGCAATATAGCACACTATTGACTATCAACTGCTTACTCATGTAATGGTGGCTACATTATGAGAGAATATGTACTGCAGAAAATCACTTTGAAAGGAGAAAGTATATAACAGAAAATCCATGCCTTCCAGGTCTCATCTTCACCAATCACCAGTCTAGGACATGACCAAATTCAAAATTTAAAGCTCAGTTACTACAAAATGCAGACTGTTTTTACAGTAACATAAAACTAGCAATTCTAAAATATGGAGTTAAAGAAATGGCTCAGAGATTAAGAGAACATGCTTTACAATCATGAGGACTATAGTTTGGATATCAATGCTTACTCATGTCACAAACAGAATGTCCCAGTAAATGCCCATAACACCAGGTCTGAAGGGTGCCAGAGACAGGAAGAACACTAGGGCTCACTGGGCTCACTGGCTTCTAGCCAAGAAAATTCAAGCCCCAGGTTCAGAGAAAGACTCGGCCTGCTTCAGAGGAATAAGCACAGACTAGTACAGGGGGACATCCGACGCTCTCTTCTGGTCTCTGCATGCACTTACACACATTCACATGCTCATACACTTACACAGACACACAAATAAATATCTACATACATACATAAATGAAAAATCCTAAGTCAAATTATTATAACTTTTCATTGTGGCTTAGAGAAGTGAAGTCTCTTGCCTGTGGTTAATAAGTAAGGCATCATAATCAGTTCATATAGATACCCCAGTGATATAAAATCACTGAAGTCATTCTGCTTTACACCCTAGAATTATCATTCATGTATTAGCAGTAAAAAGCAGCAAAAAACACACGTGAAGCCCTGGGTTTGATGTACAGGAAGACATACACATACACACACCACCCCACTTTGAAGTGTCACAGTATACTGTACATGACATGTTTCTAACCTGCATCCCTCAACACTACACAGCTTGTGATGGTCAGTGCTGATTGCCAACTTGACAAGTTCTAGAATCACTTAGGAGACAAGTCTCTAGGCATGAATGTGAGAGGTCTCTAAATTAGGTTAAATTTTAGTTTTGTTTTTTGAGACAGGGTCTCTTTGTATAGCTCTGGCTGCCCTGGAACTCCTCCATAGACCAAGCTGGCCCCAAACTCAGATACTTGCTTGTATCATCCAAGTCCTGTTATTAAAGGCATGCACCATCATGCTTAACTTCCAGAATAGGCTAACTGTTGTGGGAAGAACACCATTCCACAGGCTGGGGTCCCAAATAGACTGAAACAAAGAAAGTGAGCTGAGCACTTACTAATGATTGACTACAGATGTCATGTGACAACTGCTCCACCTCCTGCTACTGTGACTTCTTGTCATGATGAACTACATTCTCAAAGTGTGAGCCAGAGGAAGGTTTTTATTAGGTGTTTTCTTACTGTAGTAAGAAAAATAACTAGCTGGGTGATGGTGGCACACACTTTTAATCCCAGTACTCGGGAGGCACAGGCAGGCAATCTCTGGTTTTGAGGCCAGCCTGGTAGAGGGAGTTTCAGGACTGCCAGGGCTTCACAGAGAAACCTTGTCTCAAAAAAACAAAACAAAAACAAAAAAGAACAGTAACATGCAATTTCCTAAGTCCCCTCTCCAAAATCCTAGAAACAGCATTTTTGTCACAAAAGAGAAACATTTATTTTTTGAGACAGGGTTTCTCTGTAGCCCTGGCTGTCCTGGAACTCACTCTGTAGACCAGGCTGGCCTTGAACTCAGAGATCTGCCTGCCTCTCCTTCCAAGTGCTGGAATAAAAGGATTGCACCACCACCTGGCAAGAAACACTCATTCTTAAAACCCATGTTTATCCAGAAGTTGTCATATAAGTTCAACGCAGTTAACATAGTTATTAAACTACCATTAGACACAGCTTTTAGAGGAGTACTGTATATCTGTATATACATGAGGAACATAGTTATTAAACTACCATTAGACACAGACAGCTTTTAGAGGAGTACTTTATCTGTACATACATGAGGAACTTTACAGCATGACTTCTTACCCTTTCTGTTTTATCTGCACAGAAGAGTCGAGTGTGGTGTCTCTTTTGCACCACAATGTAGGTTATTCCAGGCCGATAGTCTTCCTCCAAGCTTATACATGCCTTCCGAATTGCTATTAGCTCTGGCCAAGCTACCTAGGAGACAGAAGGGAATTTTGTTTCATGCAGGTCTCAGCTCTCAGGTGGGATGGAGGCCCTCTGTCAGGGTGCTGGGAGGATGGCACTGAGCTGATAGGAGCACCTGTTTCATCTGTCCCTCGGACACCCCTCCACGGTAGTAGATGATGCGCGTGGGTTTGAAGCGTGTGGACTTGTAGAACTGAATCAGTAGCTCCCGAGCCATGCTTGTTAGGTCCTGCACAACCTCCTGACTGTAAAGAAGCTCCTGGGCAATCTCCTGCCGAGACGTCTGCACCCGTACTGTGGCACAGTACCGGCTGGGGTGGCCATCCATGCTGCCCACCACAGCTGCAATAGAAGGCTTCTTCCCATCCCCAGCAGGTGGGTGAGTGATATCTGCTCCCAGGAATATGACAGGCTGCTGGAACACTGAGGGTCTGCCAGATTTAAGAAGATAGTGCCAATCAAAACATACAGTTACAAATCTCTGAGTCTAGAAAAATATATCACCAAGATAACTGTAATCTTAGAAAAGAAGACCTAAGCCCACTAGAAAAGAATATTTTTTCCAAATCCCAAATCTCCTTCAAGTTTTAAAATTTAAGGAAAGAGAGAATAAGTCAATTTTTCTGTTTTATTTTTATGCATAATATATATCACTTATATATCTTATTTTTATTTGCAAACAAAGACCTATACAAATATGATTCCTACATGAGTAGGAATTTTGTTACATATTAGTCATTACTAGTACCTAGAACACAGACCATTCCTCAGCTCATACTTGGCACTTGGCACATATTTGTTGAAAATACAAATTTATTTTGTGTCACTAATTCCTCTATATAAGGAATCAAGGAAAAAATATGAATGCTTTTCTGGCAAAAGCTTAGTCAAAAAAAATCCAGGTATGGTGGTGTCTATAACACTCATTTCAGGAGGTAGAAGCAGGAGGGTAAAAAGTGTTGAAGATCATCACTGGCTCTGTAAAGACTTCAGTTAGTTCAAGACCAGCTAAGGATACATAATCTGGACATGATGGTACATACTTAGGCAGGCAGATTCTAGTCCAGTCTGGTCTACATAAAAAGACCTTGTATATTCTTTATTCTCCTATGTCTTTTTTAAAAAAATTATTATTTGTTGAGACAAGGTCTTTTTATGTAGACCTTCAGTTTTTAGCATCCACACTGGGCAGCTCACAGCACCTTTAACTCCAGCTCCAAGGGGATCTGACATCTCTAGCCTCTGTGAACACCTGTACTGGTGCATTCATGTGCACATGATAACACCCCCTGTATACATGTACACATAATTTAAAAATAAAAAAGTATTCCACACCAAAGACTTGTCTGGGACCATTGAGTTTTATTCCAAATACTTGAGATAATATGATGACTTTAGGTTAATTTTACCTGTGAACTACATGCCTTATTACCAATGCTTCAGGGAGAATTTAGTTACCTAGAACTTACACTCAAAGACAAAGATAAGAACCGCATAGAAGGCATTCCACTTCACCTTCCACCCAAGACATCAATGGCCAGCGCTACAGACTACAGCCCTTAGTGTAACTTTTCAAATCACTTAAACAATAAGATTTTATATTTAAAAAAAAAAAGGTATTTTAGAGCTGAAAGGCAGATGTTATTATCTTCACAGAAAAGGAACTGAAGACCTTATATCTTAAAAATTGACATGGATAGCATTACCCAAGTCTTTCAATTCTCATCAGTGCTCTGCTGACAACAGCACCATCTTGCCTTGGAGTTTGGTTACTCCAGAGCCAATCTAACAAGCTCCATTTTAAACAAAAGCCTATTAGTTGAAGCAGAGAGAACTCAGTCTCATCAGGAATTTCTGAGGCCTGGAGATGTGGCACAGTGATAGAGGACTGATGTAGCTCATTTGATAACCCACGGCAGCAACACAACAAAATGTTCCTCAAAAGTGTCTTATTTAGAGCTGGACATGGTAATACACACCCACAATTCCAGCACTCCAGAAACAGAGTCAAGAGGATTACTACAAATGTGAGGCTAGTCTGAGTCAGTGTAGTGAGTTCCAGACCAGCTGGGACTACATAGTGAGATCCTGTCTCAAAAAAACCAAAAAAATTAAACAATAACAAAGCCATTATTTATCAGAGTAAAGAGACAAAACACAGAACAGAAAACATAGCTACAATACCTATATGCTATCAAGGATTTATAACCAGAAGCCACATGAAACTGTGACTACAAATCAATGAAACTTACTTGCAACCCAATATAAAAATAGGCAAAGGTGCCATGCAGAGTGGCATCTGTAGTTCCCGCTGCTCAGGAGGTTAAAAACATAAGGACTGCTTAATCAGGGGAAAGCAAACTGAAATAATAATAAGATACTACTTCTTCTAATAAAAATGGCTAAAATTAAAAATATTGCCAGTATTGATAAAGATAGACCTCTCAGTGGAAATGAAAGTTGGTATAGAAAGGTTTGAAAATATCTGACTGTATCTATTAAAGCTACACTATGTATTTTCTAAACTCTATTTTCTATAATCCAGAAATTCCAGAGTCCCACCCACACAAGAGAAACAATGCTTACATCCATCAATACTGTAGAACTGTACAATAAATATATTGTCAATCAAAGAGCAGACAGAATTATGTGATTTTATCTACATAAAATAATCCATAGCAATAAAACTAACTAAATGCAACATTGTAACTGAGGAGTTGCATTGATACAAAGTTAGGAAAAGAAAGATAAACCAACTGTAGTGGTACACTCCTTTAATCCAAGACTCAGGAGGTAAAGGCAGGCAGATCTCTGTGAATTTGAGGCCATCCTGGTCTACACAGTGAGTTATAGGACAGCTGGAGTAAGACTCTGGTTTTTTGTTTGTTTGTTAGTTTTTAAAACAAAAACAACCAGGGGCTGGATAGGTAGCTCAGCAGTTAAGAGCACTGGCTGCTCTTCCAGAGGACCCAGGTTCAATTCCCAGCATCCACATGGCAGCTTAAAACTGTCTCTAACTCCAGTTCCAGGGGATCTGATACCTTCAAACCAATGCATATAAAATGAAGTTAAATAAATTAGTAAAAAAGAAAGAAAGGAAAGAAGGAAGGAGAGAAAGAAACAAAAGGAGAGAGAGAAAGAAGGAAGGAACGAAGGAAGGAAGGAAGGAAGGAAGGAAGGGAGGGAGGGAGGGAGGGAGGGAGGGGGGAGGGAGGGAGGGAGGGAGGGAGGGAGGAAGGGAGGGAGGAAGGAAGGAAGGAAGGAAGGAAGGAAGGAAGGAAGGAAGGAAGGAAGGAAGGAAGGAAGGAAGGAAGAATTTCTAGGAAGGCCAACAGGAAAAACCAACCTGCATTGTCCTGTCAGAAGAGTAGTTTCTCTGGGGCTATCTGCTGTAGATAAGCTACAGCTCTGGCCCTGGGAGTTAACTATTTGGATTGGGGAGAGAAAGCCTGATAGAGTCTAGAAATACTCTAAATCTTACTGGTAGTAACTACATAGGTTTATTAAATTCATACATTAATAAGAAACAGTCACTGAGATGCATACTTGAGATGTTTGGCTTATTGATTTGCACTGATGGGAATAGAAACCCAAGACCTTGCGGCCTTGCATACATTAGGCAAGTGCTTGCCAGCCACATCTCAGACCTTGGTTTTGTTTTGGTTTTGAGACAGGTATAATTCTGGAGCTCACTATGTAGATTAGGCTGGCCTGGAACTCATAGTTTCAGATTCCTGAGTGCTGGGATTAAAGTATACACTACCACACCCAGCTAAATCCTTGTTTTGTCTTGTCTTTATTTCTCTTTCTTTCCTCCTTCCTTTCTTCCTTTCTTTTTTGAGACAAGGCCTTGCTATGTAGCCTAAAATAGCATGGAATCCACAATCCTCCTGCCTTATTTTTCCCAAGTAATGGTGTGTACCACCATACCTGGCTGGAATGTGTGTCCTTTATCATAAATCACGTAATTTACATTTAAAATAAAAGTAGGAAAAACAAGTCATGACCTTACCTTTGATGAGGTACAAGTACGTTGTTAATTCCGCCAAGCTTTGCGTTTATCTTCAGGCAAAGGTTGGAAAGGGTTTGTGGTGAGGTCTTCACAACATTTTTTACCTGGACACACTGTGTGGCCATACCCAAAAGGGTATCTCCAACTCGTTTCACCTCCGCTATAAGATAAGTAGATAGATTAGTTCCCTTCCAAATGCTTGGTCACCTCACATGAGTAAAGGAAAAAGTCCTAAACATGAATGCTCACAGACCACACAGTGCTAGATGCAGGTCTCATGTGCCAATACTCTGATCTGCTAAGTCTCCCCTGTCCTGCCCTGTGGCAGCTCTGGCAGCAGAGGAAGCCAGACCACTTCCTCTATTGTACAGGTGCTGCCTGCCACCACTTGCTTGGTCCCTAGAGATTTCTTCTCCCTCAGACAGAATTAATGTCCTAGCTCCTCCCGCCAGTGAGCATATGCCAGGCCTTTGAGTTTCCCTTTTCTCTCTTTCTAAACATTAGATAAACAGGAAAGTGACAACAGGAGCAAACAGAGGATCGGGATGTGTGACAATAGCTCAGTGTATTCAGAGGAAAAGCCCGAGGAGCCACACTCTACCTGCAGACCCTCTTCCGGAAGCAGCAGTCCTCACAACCCTGCTCCACATTCTCCTACTCCGATATTCTTAAGTGCTCTTCACCAGAATATTCCACGGCTTCCACTTCCCTGCACAGTCTACACAGCAGTTTCTGCCCCTATATCTAGCCACCTGCTTGCAGCAGACTGGGTAAGGCCTTATGGCCGGTTGTATCCAGATGTAGAGAAAAAAAACAGGGTGGCAGCGACCTTGCAAACAGTGTCTGCTCTACCAAGTTGGTCTTGGAGTGCAGATGATGTGGTTATGTGGAGCAGAGAGGCCACTGTCTACCATGAATAGACTAGACAAAAGAAGAACAGGTAATAAGTCCTGGCCTGGATGTGGCTCAGCTGAGTATTTCCCTACCATGTATGAGGCCCTCAGCACCACATAAACCAGGTGTAGAGGTTCATTCCTAGAATCTGAGCACTGGGAGGCCAAGATGAATCCTATCTAGTTTAAGGTCATTCTCAAACACAGAATGAATTCAAGGCCAGCCTGACTCACATAAGATCTTCTCTCAACAGGAAAGAGAGAGAGAAAGGGTGGAGGAAAGAAATGAAGAAACTGTCACCCTGTTGTGTCCCACCAAACAAAGCACTCTAGCACCAAGCTGTCCCCCCAACACGCATGTGTGCATGTGTGGGGATGTCTATGTGCTTTATAGACTACTGAGAATGGAGAGTTGGGACTGTGGCATCACCTAGCTTATCCTGTCAAATCTAGGACCTGAAATCATCCCTCATTCAACGTTAAAAAGGGTCATACCATATACTGGTGTCTTCCCAGGCAAGATAACCACTATTAGCTGCAGGCCCACGTATGTCATTTTTAGATGTTTAAACATGGGCTCCACACTGTCTGCACCTTGTGCATACTTGCAGAAACATGGCTGACCCTGGATGGGCATTCCTGCATCCTTGGAGATTTTTCGAAGTTGGTCAGTGAAACTCCTGTCAAGATAGAACCAGTGGCACAGTGCTTTCATTTTTACATGTAAACAAGCAAACAAACAAACAAAAAACTTTCAGCAGTTACCAAAAATAGATTGGCAGTAGTACCACTGCAATTAGAACAGAACAATCTGATTAGTAAGCTACCAAATCACTAGTCTGAATTTTTAGTACTATTTTTTTAGGGTACCAGAAATTAAACCTGAGCCTTAAATATGCTAAGCAAGCATTCTACCACTGAGCTATACCTTCAAACCCTATTTTGAATTTCTAAAAAGTTATGGTTCTGCTGAGACTTAGGGACTAGAATATCACTTATATTCAAAAGATTTTTTAAATCAAATAAGTAATTCAAAACTGAAAAAAACAGGACCATAGTTTTAGGTAACACATATTTTAGTAAGGCTGGTAAAGGAAGAGGAGGTTAGCTCCTGTTCAACTAAGAACGCATTAACATGCTATCCTTAAGTCCTTAAGTTTATAATTAGAACCAGGTTTGGTTCAAGAAATCAACATTCATCTTTTCATTTTGAAGTTTTAAATTTTACATTTAAGAAATTACTTCAATCTATGCATTAATCAGGGTCTTGAGATTTAGCCCTGGCTGGCCTAGAATTTGCTTATATAGACCAAGTTGGCCTTAAACTCACAGAGATCCACCTGCCTCTGCCTCCCCAGGACTGGGATTAAAGGTGTGTGCCATCCCATCTAGCCTCAACGTAATTTATTATGTACATTTGCTAACATCTTGTAGGATCCACCCCCCCCCCTTTTTTTACCCCAGTTCTGCCTTGATTTTCTTGCTCTCCTCACGGACTTTTCCTTACATAGAAGGTCTATCTGTAAAAGGTGACTCTCAGTTTTCCTGCAGCAAAACAAGCTCACTACTAAGTTATAATTGCCAAAAATAAACTAGTTTTTATTTTTACCTGAAAAGATGCAATACCAATGGAAATTCCTAAGAACTGAAGGATTTTTTAAATAGCATTGCTTCAGCCTTGTTACTCAAAAATTTCTACTCTAAATATTTGGAAGCTGAGTTAGATTCTCAAAGAATTCTTGAGTTTATAATACAGCACAGGTCTCTTCTCTAGAGCCAGGTGACATCACTATGGGCATCAGGGGGTCGGTGCCAGTGTACCCAGCACATTCACATAAAGATGGTATTTCGTAACTAGAAGAGGTATTACTGAGCTGAAAATGGGATACTCACTTCAGTAAATCTTCCCTACATTGTTTCTGAGGCGCAAAACAAGCCACTGCCCAAACTTTAATTTCAATGCCAGCATAAAACTGCTTTCCTCGCATGTCCCAGACACCCTGGTTGGGTGTGGCTACTGTTTTATTCTTTAAAAAAAACAAAAACAAAAAAGAAACAAAAGAAAAGAGAAAAAATATTACAATCTAAGACCATTTTTATGTTGAAGAGGAAGCAAACAAAACTTTATTTAGTACAATCAGAAGACAGAAGGTTATAATGAGCACAACTGTGGGCAAATTCAAAGGTGTCTTTGTTTCTAATGTCTTAGAAGCAGCTTACCCGGCCTCCGTACTGCAGCATGGGAGCTGGGAGCACCCTGCCTGTGAGCTCTGTCATCTCATTGTGGACAACAATCCCAAATTCCTTCAGGTATGGGTCAGGTCCACCCACCAGGCTATTGCTCTTCACCTAAGGAACGGGAAAGCCTGCATATAAAACCAAACAGGAACCATGGCCCCTCACGATGGTCTATTCTTTGCTTTTCATCTCACAATGGGTCTTACTGACCAGTCTACTGATTTCCTCCTGTCTGTCAGGAGCAGACCTCGCTGTGGCTTTGATCATTGTAGATGTCTGATTGTCTGTGAGCTTCTTTATACATCTCTGTCCTGCCACTATATTACACACCTGCAAAGAGACAAGAGAAGCTAAGTTTTGTAGAAATGCACCTCTATATATGAAGTTTCTGTCCATTTCAAGGGAAAAAACAATTACAAAGTTCTATGCAAAAACTACTGTAAAAAGACTAAATTCTACCACTAGTTTAGAACAATTTTTGTTTGTTTGCTTCAAGACAGGGTTTCTCCATATAGCCTGGCTGACCTGAAACTTGCTCTGTAGACCAGGTGGCCTTGAACTCACAGAGATCCACCTGCTTCTCCCTCTCAGTGCTGGGATTAAAGGCATGAACACTTCTTTTTAAAAGAAAAATTAATTCAAGAGATTGGCAGAAGAAACTTCATTTGGCTTACCTCAAGTGGCAAATAGGTATGCTTTTGTTCTTGCCCCACTTGCAGACAGGGAAGGTGGGGGTACTTCAGCTGCAGACTATACTTTTGCTTAAAATACTGAGCTACTGTACATTCCATAGCTTGACCATTCTCTAGCTGCAAAGGAAAACTAGAGGAAAGAAAGTTTATTTAAGACTTTTACTTTTTTTAAACAAGTAAACACAACTACTAACATTCTCTATGTCCATTAGTCAGTTGTAAACACAACTACTAACATTCTCTATGTCCATTAGTCAGTTGTAAACACAACTACTAACATTCTCTATGTCCATTAGTCAGTTGTAAACACAACTACTAACATTCTCTATATCCATTAGTTAGTTAAGAAACAAAAATCAAGGGCTGAGGATGTGGTTCAGTGGGTAGAAGGCTTGTTTAACATGTACAAAGCCTGTGTTTGATGCCCAGCATTACATAAACCACATAAATTAGCATATTAGTGCACACCTGTAATTCCAGCACTTAGGAGAAAGGAGAATCATAGTAAGTTTGAGGCCAGCCTGGACTACATAAGACTCTCAAAAAAGGATTGGGAGAGGCAGGATAACCTGGTTCAGTCCCTGGGACTGACATGATGACATGATGGAACAGAGCCAACTCTAGTAAGCTCTTCTTTAACTTCCACATGGTGATGGGGGGAGAACGCACACTGACTAGGGGTATAGCACAGTGGTAAAGCCTTTCATTCAGTTTCCAGCAGTACCACCAAACACACACACACACTCTCATTACTTTCAGCTAAGTCATTTTAGTATTGTACAGAACAATTCTGTGGAAATTTCAATGTTTGTTGAAGCTGAGCAAAAAAAAATTAATACAATTTTTTTTTCACAAAAGAAGACCTAGGTGTGGTGGCGCACACTTAAAACCCTAGTACTCAAGAGGCTGAGATAGGAGAACTACTTCAAGTTTGAGGCCACTGGATGTATTATGTCCACCTTGCGCATGCCTGGTGCCTCAGAGGTCAGGAGGAACTGAAGTTATGGACAGCTGTGAGCTGTATCGAGATCTTCTACAAGAATAACAAGTTCTAACCACTGGGCCCTCTCTACAGCCCATCTTGCTGGCTACTGAGATAAGTAAATTCAAATAAGTACTTGGGGTCATGCGCATACTTCTATTTGCCTAAGACAACTTTTTCTAAATGAACAGAATATAGTTATTGGGGCCACATTTTTAGATCTCCCAGTTTTTAGATTCCTAAGCCAGGGCAAATTATGTAGTTTGGAGGTAACAAGACTAAATACACAGACTGGGAGATGGATTAGGAGGTTAAAAAACAAACAAACAAACAAACTCACTTTGCAAGCCAAATATCCTGAGTTCAACCCTGGGATCAAACAGTAGAGAGAACCAACTTCTAAAAGTTTTCCTCTAACCTACACTATATACACAGCATACTGATGTGTATACACACAGAGGGGGGGGGGTAGAGGAAAGAGAGACACAGAGAGAACACCACAGATACAAAGTTATAACAAGAAAAGAACTCCTAAGTAGCCAAAATAATATAGATTTCTATATATTTAGCACTATTTACTTATGTGAGCCAAGGGCCAATATTTTTTTCCATGTCAGACACAAGTTGAGTGATCCTGATTACAAGAATGAATCTGCCATATACAGTAATTTTATAGGCACTTCCAAACACATTGTCCCTTACGCAGACTCAATAGACTACAAGTTGTGTGGTTAGAAAAGCAAGGTTGAGTAAGTAAAAAGAAGACAGGACACCCAAACCTGAATGAAGAAGGCTAGACCCTAGTGAGTAGTCACGTACTGAGAATTATAATAGTATACTTGATGCTAATAATGACAACTATATTCTTTTTAAAACTCTTAGTTTTGCTTGTATATACATATATGTAGCACATATGTAATTTGCATGCACGTGTACATGTGTGTACATGGATCTAGGGGTAACATCTTCTATCACTCTCAACTTACTTTTCTGAGACAGTTTCTCACTCAACCTACAGTGCATACTGACTAGGCTGGATGACTAGCAAGTTCTGGGATCTCCTATGTCTCTCCATGGCACTAGGATGATGGATGCTTACCACCATGCCTAGGTTTCATGTAGGCAAACTCAGGTGCTCATGCCTACACAGCAGGCACTGTATGGACCGACCATCTCCCCAGCTGATAATGATTACATTCTTAAATGCAAGTTGATTTATGTTTAGTATACTTGGTTCAGAAGGTAAACTTAACAACGTTCACCAATTATCTAAAATATTTGTAAGGCTTTTGTGGTAAATGAAGATTTTTATGCTCCAGAAACCACACTACTGCCTTTGCCAATAATGTTCCATAGCTTCCTCAGTATCAAATTGCTACCATTATTTTATTGTTAACTTGGGTTTCTTTTATTGTTTTTTTCTGTCATTTTGTGATTTTTCAATTTTTGAAACAGGGTTTCTAGGGGTAGCTCAGGTTAGCCTGGAAATCACAGTAAGTCTCCTGCTTCAGTCCTCCAAGTACTGAGATTACAAGTATAAACCAGACCCATTTCTCCCCTAAATCCAGGCCAGCATGGAAAAACCCTGCAGGCCAGAACTCCACACTAAAACCCCAGTCTGTTGGACACCCCCATCTACATTCCACCCCAACCCCTAATCTGTTCCCTCACCCGGCAATGTCAGCAGTACCTGAGACCTGCAGTTAGTCAGCACCTATTAGATCAAGAGTCCCTATTGGATCAGGAGCTCCTTATGGATCAAGAGCCCAGAATGGACCAAGAGAGGCTTCTTGTGACACAGACACAGACAAAAGAGATTGCACCAAAATCAGCTCCCTGAGATACAGACAAATCCTGCATTGATCCAAAGAAGCAATGGGCAGATGTCAGTGCAAGAATATATATAATATAAATAACAACATGGCACCACCAGAATCCAGTGGTTCTACAGCGAGAAGACCTTAATATGCCAATGTAGAAGCAGCAGAAGGAAACAACCTTAAAAACAAAACTTTATGAAGATAATAGAAGCCTTAAAAGAGGAAGTAAAAACTCCCTTAAAAAAATAGAAAGACAAAGAAAAAATTGGAAGAGACCAACAAATCCCTCAAAGAAAACAAAGCCAAGAAAACCAAGAATAAGCAATCAAACAGGTGAAGAAAACAATTGGAGATTAAACAACTGAAATAGAAGCAATAAAGAAGATACAAACTGAGGGAACGCTAATAATAGAACATCTGAAGAAAAGAAGTGAACTATAGATGCAGCATAAGCAATAGAATGCAAGAGATGGAAGAGAGAATCTCTGGTGTGGAAGATTCAATAGTGGAAGTAGATACATTAGTCAAAATAAACACTAAAGCCAAAAAGTCATAACATAAACATCCAGGAAATCTGGGACACTGTGAAAAGATCAAACCTAAGAATAATAGGAACAGAAGGAGAAGAACACCAGCTCAAAAGCACAGAAAATATATTCAGCAAACTCATAGAAGAAAACTTTCCCAATCTAAAGAAGAAAATCCCTATAAAGATACAAGAAGCCTGCAGAACACCAAATAGACTGGACCCTCCAAAAGTCTGCTTGCCACATAATAATCAAGCCAACAAAATCCAAGCCTGGGTTGAACTACTGGTCCAGCTGAAGAGAGGGAGGAGAGATTGCATGTGTGGAGGGATCAGGATCATGATGGGAAGACTCATGGAGGAGGAAGCCCCATGCTGTTGGGAGCTCACAGACTCTGAAATGACAGCTGACAAACCTTGGAACAGATCTGGACCCTCTGAATATAGATGACAGTCAAAAGGGGAGGGCTGTTTGTGGAGCCTTATGCACTCAGACTAGAGTCTATCCTGGTGCATGAACTGGCTACTTGGAGCCCATACCTTGCACAGTAACACCTATCTCAGCCTTGATACTTGGGGGAGGGAATTGGTCCCACCTCAACTGCTAGACCAAACTGACTCACCTTGGGATTCCTCGCCGGATGGGAGTGGGGAGGGAGGGGAGAGGCTTGGGGAGGACTGTTAGAAGGGGCAGGAGGGAAAGCAGTGGTGGGTATGGTAAAAAGAAATTAAATAGATAAACGAACACCAACAAAACCAAGTATAAACCGTCACACATGGCTACCGTGTTATTTTAGATGTGATCAACATACGTCTGATGACCGGCTGGTCGTCTTGTCACATTACAAACTCGGTACTTTCGTTTCATCTGTCCACAGTGAGTCACCTCAACTTTGAGACCTAAAGAATTAAAAAAAAAAAAAAAAGTTAGATTATCATTTTTAGTTAAAACCATAATGACAAACCCAAATTCAAATGTTGTCTGCAAAAAGTCAAAGTGTGGCCAGGAATGGTGGGACACATTTTTAATCTCAATACTCAGAAGGCAGAGGCAGGTGGATTCTGTGAGCTCAAGACCAGCCTGGTCTATATAGTGAGCTCCAGGCCAGCCAGAGCTATAAAGTGAGACTCTGTTTCAAACAAAAAGTCAAGAAGCATATTACTTGGGAAAGAATTCTCATGTTCTCCTTAACCTACTGCAGATAACAAAGATTTCTCCACATACACATAAAAAGTGTATAATTTAATACAGGATAAAAGTTGCAAGAATATGGGGATAATTTCATCATATGAAAGTAAAAAGATTCATGACACTCAACCAGCTTTTGTTTTTGAAACAGTCTCTCTAAATAGTTCAGATTAGCCTTGAAATTATGATCTTCCTTCCATAGTCTCCTGACTACTGAGATTATAGGCATACAACTTTATTAGTTCATTCAATAAATTTTTTTTCCTAAACAGGGTTTCTCTGTGTAGCTTTGGAACCTGTGCTTGAAGTCACTCTGTAGACCAGACTGGCCTCAGAGATCCTCCTACCTCTGCCTCCTAGATGCTAGGATTGAAGGCATGGACCACCACCCAGCTCAATGAGTTTTTATAACATCGATATGTTCTGCTGTCTTTTTTCAAGTCTAAGGTAAAGGAACTTATCCAACATCCCACTGTTAGGTTATCTAGGCTAGGGAGGGGACCCAGGTCTGTCTGACTCAAGCTCGGTTCACCTGCACTGTGTTACACTCACTCCAAGAACATTAACATAGATGCCTACCTCTAATTTCTTTGGTAAACTTGACACGCTGGGAGTCTGTTAGAGGTTTTGTCTGTTCATTGATATTCTGAATGTCTAAAACCTCACACATGAACTCAATGATAGGCTGGGCCCGGTAGAAAGCAGTTGCAGACACTAACAATCAGAGAAAGAATATTTAGCATCAAGGAAAAAAAAAGGGGGGGGGTTCAAACCAATCAAATGGAAACCAGAGTTAACAGACAGAGTTCCAACCCACCATCAATATTGAGCATCATATTCCACATGGCAGGTCTCACAGACTGGTGAAAGCCGAACCAGACCTCCCTGCCGCCTCCCAGTGGGTGGTAATAACCTTCAGGAGGTGAGAAAAAAGAACGGCCCACCGGAGTGTACCTGAGAGACAAGAATTTTAATAACTTCATGCAGAACATTGAGGTTAGCTTATTCTTAAATCAAGTTTGAACTGTGAGTTATGTTGGAACCTTTGCATGGCTAAGTACAATCATTCAAAAAGCCTGATATTTGTGGGGAGGGGTGCAAAGAAAGGTACAAACCTCATAGAGGGGAGATGCCTTGTAATAACATCAAGTGCTTGTACTGAGTCATCTGGGACTTCATTCAGGTGCCCAGCTAAAGCTTCTAAAAGCAACTGAAGGCTCACAACTGACACCCACTGCACAGACACTTTGAAAGTTTGGTCTTTACCCTCACCCGGGAGGGTCACCTCCATGTCAACCTAGGGAAAAATACATACATACAAACAGATTTATAAAGGTTGTGGGAAAGACCTCAGGAATATTCAATATGGCATATGCATAATGGATATTTATCTTAACTTCTTATAATTGTAGATCATTTGAAACTATCCATAAATAAAGAAATAATTTAATAGAAATATCACACAATCATTAAAAATAAGGGGGCAGAAGGGAATAGTAGGTAATGCTGTTGTCACCTAGCATGACGACCTTAGTTTGATTCTGGGGTCCCCTGTGGTGGAAGTAGAGAACCAACCCCCACAAGTTGTTCACATGCACACCACAGCAGGCATGGACTCACCATACACACATGGATACATACACAAATAAATAAGTGAAAATTTAAAAATAAATACATAAGGAAGATAGAATGTGAACGAACCTTGCAAAAATTATGCTAAGTGAAATAAGCCTGACATGGAAGAGCAAACACTGTTGATTCTACTTAAATGAGGGAGTCAGAATAGTCAAATTCATAGAAACAAAAGGAAGAATAAAGATTTCCAGAGCAAGTGGCAGTGGGGTATATGGAGCTTAGTGGAGAGTTTCTGTTTTAATAACAGAAAGATTCTAGAATAGATGGTGGTGGCAGATGCACAGCAATGTGAATGCTCTTAAAAATGGGGCCATTATTCACACCTATAATCCCAGCACTCAGGAAGCGGATACAAGAGGACTGTGACTTCAGTGCCAGACTGAGCCATCTCAAAAAATCTGTCTTAAATTAGAAAAATTTGAAAGGTGTATATAATTTTATATAAATGGAAACAATACCTACACATACTGTTTAATGAAAAAAAAAATCACAGAACAATATGCAAAAAACAATCATTTATATACATATGAAAAGATAACACACATAAAATATCTAAAGTGACATATAACGATGTGGAACCTTAACAAGGAAAATGGAATTGAAAAGTACAAATATACAGAAAGCCACAGTTTTTGTGGACTGTCTTAACAAGTTGAAAAAGTACACGTATTATATTACTTATAAATTTAATTTAAATCAATTAAATTTTTTGTGGTTCTAAGAGTTAAGTTCAGAGCCTTGTAGATGCTAGGCAAGTATTATACTACTGAGTTACCTTTTAGAATTTTATTTTATGTGTACAGGTTCTTTGGTTGTGTATATGTATGCATAGCACATGCATGCCTGGTGCCCAAGGAAGTAGACAGAAGGTACTGGACTTCCTGGAAGTCAAATTACAAATGATTATGAGCCATCATATAAGTGCTTGGAATTGAACCTGGATTTTCTGAAAGAGCAATGTGTGTTCTTAACCACTGAGCCACCTCTCCTTTTTAAATTTAAAAATACTTTTAAAAGCCAATTTTAAAAATGTTTACTTCCTGTCTATTTATGTGTATAAGTGCAGGTTCCCATGGAAGCCAAAAGAGAAACATGGACTTCCTAAAGTGCTGCAAGATGGCCTTTTTGTACATTGTGAATATGTTTTGCTACCATTGGTTAATAAAGAAGCTGTGCTGGCCTATGGCAAGACAGGAGACAGCCTGGCAGGGAATCCAAAAGAGATAAAGGATGGCAGGGTCAGGGCAGCATGGTCCATCCATCCAAGAAGCAAGATGTGAAAGTATCAACTACATGGTAATACATAGATTCATAAAAATGGTTTGACTTAAGATGCCGGCCTGAGCCATAAATCAGTTTCTAACTAATATAAGCCTACGGGTAATCATTTTATAAGTGGCTGTGGGGCAGAGTGTGGAAGAGATTCATCCAGACCTTGTGGGCTAGGTGGGACTGAGAAGCTTCTGTCTACACTGGAGCTCAATTACAGGAAGCTGTGCTGACTGGTGTTGATCCTGGGAATCAAGCCCCATCTTTGGAAATAGCAGCAAGTACTTGTAACTGCTGGACCATCTCTTCAGTACCTGCTGTGAATGTTTTATTACATCTATTTCCTCATACATTTATGTTTATATGTGTACATGTTTGTAGGTTAGTATGTGGTATGATACATGTATGAAGATGTAATTGGATGTCTCTGTCCTGCCTGATGGCCCTCAGTCACTTATGAAACTATTGACTCAGATGCCTAATATTATGGTAACTGCTGGGCCAGAGTTCAGGCTTATTACGAGCTAGCTCTTGCACTTAAATTAACTCACAATTCATATGTGTGTAGCCACGTGACTTGGTACCTTTGCTCAGTGCAGCATTCTCATCTTTCCTCTGAGCCTGGCTGGTGTCTGCTGCTCTGCTCTTCCTATTCCCAGAATCCTCCTAGTCTGGTCACTCCACCTGTACTTCCTGCCTGTCTACTGGCCAATAAGTGTTTTATTAAACCAGTACAAGTAACAACCTTTACGGTGTACAAAAGCATTACCCCACGTGGAAGTCAGAGGACCGCCTATGGAAGTCAGTTCTTTCCTTCTACCCTAAGGCTCCCAGGGATTAAATCCAGGTGGTCTGTCTTAGATTATACGCACAAAGTCATTTTAGCATCCCTAATTTTAAAACACTAGGGGCTTACAATACCCAATAACTCTAGCCCCAGAAAATCTGATGCTCTCTTCTCATGTGGGCATCACATGTCCATGTGCACAAACACACAATCATGTGTTGTGTGATATTTTGACTGTGTTCTGACAAATAAGGCTTGCTTGGAGTCAGAGAACAGAGCTAGCTACTGATGGACCAAAATTAACCTAGAGGTTTGGAACACTGTAGACAGATAGGAAACAGAAAGTTGTTAAGGTGTGGCTGAGAGAGGATCTCAGCCCTTTTGAGGAATGAAGGAGGTAGGAGGTGACTGGTAGCTGCTCCCTGCTTCTGTGGTCTTTCAGGTTCTAACAATCTGACTCTCGATTTTTAATTGATAAAGAATAACTAGATAAGTGCTTCAGTTATGCACATAAATGTAATAAAAAAGTTTACATATATATATGGGGTTTTGGAGATAGAGTTTCTCTGTGTATCATCCTGGCTGTCCTGGAACTCATTTTGTAGACTAGGATGGCCTCAAATTCACAAAGATATGCCTGCGTCTGCCTCCCAAATGCTGAGATTAAAGGTGTACATCACTACTGCCTAGCAAAACATATAATTTTTAAAAATACTTTTTTTTACTCTTTGTTTTGGGTTTGTTTTTTAATGAAGGGTCTCATTATGTAACCTTGACTGGCCTGGAACTTGCTAGGTAGACCACACTGGCTTGAAACTGACAGAGATACACCTGCTTTTGTCTCCTGAGTGCTGATATTAAAGATGTGTACCACCATAACTGGCACTTTTTTTAACTATTAAAATAAATGTTTAAGAAAGTACTGTGGGGCTGGAGAGATGGCTCAGTAATTAAGAGCACTGGCTGCTCTTCCAGAAGACCCAGGTTCAATTCCCAGCACCCACATGGTGGCTCACAACTGTGTGTAACTTCAGTTCCAGGGGATCCACTCTCACATAAACATATATGTAGGCCAAACACCAATGCACATAAACAAGAAAGAAAGAAGGGAGAGAGGGAGGGAGGGAGAAATTCAGATAGACAGACCATGGCATTATTTTCATAAATGAAGTTATAAAAATCCCACTGTTATATTTAGGCAGCACTTTTGTTAAATTACATAGTTAATGTGAAAATGTGGAATATCTGTAACAATGACAAAATTAGTATAACCCTAGGGTCCCTCTCATTCTTCAATTATCAGCTAAGAGGCAATAATTGTGGATCTATCATCACAATGGAAAACTACTCTAAGAATTCAAGTGAAGGAGGCATTAAGTGTAGTTCACAGAGCTACTACCCAGCAGGTGTGCAGCCCTAAGCTCAAGCCCCATAGCCAAAAGAGGAAGAGAAGGAGGAGGAGGAAGCTGGCAGATGGCTCCCTGAGTAAAGGTGTTTGCCAACAAGCCTGACAACTGGAATTCAATCTCCTGAAAACCACTTGGGGGAAGGAGAGAACCAACTCACATGCACTGCAGCATGCACATGCCTCCCCACAGTTATAACTAAATAAATAAAACGGAGGAGTGACCAGAAAGGAGAGCATTCGGTTATATATAGTTACTACTAAATAATCTAGAGCTCCTGGCTGTTGACACTTACCCTGTCCCGTCCAATCGGCAGTGGATGTGCTGTGTACATGTTTCTTTTACCATCGTAGCCAGGCTGTCGATCTCCAAATATCTGCATCTTGAAGTGTCGCACCATAGTATCTACTACCTCCCTTAACGGTAAGGGAAACAGCGGCAGTTAGCTTTGAGAAGTGATCAACAGAAAGCAGTGTCACAATGCCTTCAGCTAAACTCTGTGTGGGGCCACTAGAAAAAAACTGAAGTCACAAAGCTGAATCAAGTAATTAAAAAAAATAACCTAGGAAAAGTAACAAGTGAGCACACAAAATAAACCTGTAATCCCAATACTGGCAAGATGGATGCACGAGATTCAGGAGTTCAAAATCATTTTGGCTAAATAGTGTGTTTGAGACCAGCTTGGACTACATGAGACCCAGTCTCAAAAAAAAAAAAAAAAAAAAAAAAAAAGCTGACCAATCTGGCTCAGCAGATAAAGGTGTTTGCTGCCAATCCTAGAACCTACATGGTAGAAATGGTCAAAGAAAACCATATAGACACAATAAATTAAATAACTATAGCTCTATAAGAATAATCTATTTCAGGCACCTAAGCTTTGCATGGTTGTTTAACCATTAAATGATGTTTCTTATAAAATTAGAATTCTTACCAAGAACATTGGTTTTAGAAAAAAGAATAGAACACTTGTGCATCAATATATCTAAGATGCATGGTACTCAAATAGGCTTCTTGCACAAATCCTAATTGATCTTATAATAAAAATCCAGAGCCAGATAGTGGGGTAAAGCTCAAAGATCAGAGAAGCTGAAGAACAAGCCATTAGAAAAACTTCTCACCACTACAGAATCCTCAGGCTGAAAGAAGATCCAGTCTCTACAAATCTTCAGACTGAATGCCTCAGAGTCCCCAGCAGAAGGGGAAGGAGAAGAGGAAAGAAGAGAAGGGAAGAAGGGAAAGGGCACGTCTTCCCTCTGTCCTTTTGTGTTCATCATTCTGCTGTGTTACTGAAAGATTGTAATTCTAGATGAACGGCAAGAATTCTCTGATACAGACCCTCACAGAATAATACCTGTGAGTGTTCAGTCCAGTTTGTGTTGAGCCAGGTATAATGACCTACACTACAACTTCAGTCCTCAGGGCTGTTTGGAGTTTTATATTTACTTCCTACATGGATCTCACTCAGTATTTTACCAACAATACCAATAATGTTCATGACTCTCAAATGCCTGTCTCCAGCACCTATCTC
Organism: Phyllotis vaccarum; assembly: GCA_033318265.1. Classification (NCBI taxonomy): domain Eukaryota; kingdom Metazoa; phylum Chordata; class Mammalia; order Rodentia; family Cricetidae; genus Phyllotis; species Phyllotis vaccarum. The sequence goes on from JARWLC010000003.1 coordinate 41,627,988, forward strand.
CCCTAAATCCAATTTCATGTGTTTTGTACATCTAATAAACATCATGACTTTATTTAGCATATCCTGGGGCTGAAGAGATGAGTAAGCAGTTAAAAATAGTTAAGGTTTAATTCCTAGTACCCATGTTGGGAAGCTTACAACTGCTTTTACCTCCAGCTTCAAGGGATTCTATCTTTTGATTTTCATGGATAAACACACATACGCACACACACACACTCACTCACTCTTACAGCATATATCCTCACTTAGAAGGCCAATGCTAAAAGATCTGAATTCAAGGTTGCTGTAAACTAATGCTAATCTAGACTACAAATCAAGACCCTGTCTCAGAAGAACAAATACTGAGTATGGGGTACATGCCTGCAATTCCTGTACTTGAGAGGTAGACAAAAGGATCAGAAATTCAAACTAGACTGGGCTATCTCAAGATAAATAACTAAAATGAATGAAATAAACAAGTCAATACAGAATGCAGTGTTTTTTGAGCAGATTAAAAGTAGCTATTATTAGCATGTCTATTATGATTGATCTGAGTTATTCTCCAGCTGAATAATCATGGGCTTACACAACCCTGAACTGACCAGAAAGCCAAACTACTGTAGTATAATAATAATAATAATAATAATAATAATAATAATAATAATAATAAAGATATTGGCATCAGAAACAAAGCAAGAGTTAGCATAGGAGGCACTGGAGGATGACTACATGGAAGCAGAGACAGGGAAGTGAGTGTATAAGTGTTTTGTTACAGGGTGTCTTCATATTGTATTTGACCACAAAACACATCACCTTATCAGAACCCCACTCAGATAATGCTAGAAATATGCAGGGCTTCTCTTAGGCTTTTTTTTTTAGACTCTAAGACAATTCTTACATCATCACACTTTCATGTACTGAGTGATAAAATCTGAATCTCAGATAGTTCTACTTCCCATATACTAACACCTTTATCTATTATTATAAACTTCTGGTACCTTTGATTAACCAATGACATATTCACCTTATCAAATAATATGTATTCATTGATACAGCAATGACATATCCAGCAGAGTTGCCAAAACAGCCAAAGAGGATCCAATCATATACTTATTACTAGGGCAAAATAATGTCTAACTGCTCAGAGGCTTCAGAAAACAGTATGACACATGATAAATTATGTGAATTATATGTGCTTAGATATACAGACATCTACTCTTTCTAATCCTTACCTGTTGACTCTACGGGGCCGTTTTTCTGGTTTAATATCCACATCATAGTGATATACATCTATTTTAGGGATCTGAACCTGAAAATGATTGGCTAACAGTCGAATTGGTTTCCCAACAGTTCCAAGACCAGGACGCCGAGGTGGCTGGAAGAGGCTGGGTGGAGGTCCTAAAAAGATTGAATGAGGAGAATATTATCTTCATCATAATGACAGTTATAATTACTGAGGTCCTATAAAAATCTTGGATCTGGAGCTGGAGAGATGGCTCGCAGGTTAAGAGCACTGGTTGCTTCTCCAGAGGACTCGAGTTCAGTTCCCAGCATCTACATGGCTATTCACAATAGTTTGTAACTCCAGTTCTAGAAGATCCAATGCCCTCTTCAGGCCTTTGTGAACATCAGGCACACCTGTGGTACAAACTTGCAGGCAAAACACTCACACACATAATTTTTCTAACTGAGTTACTGAATATACTAAACTTATGTAGATTTATAGGTAGTTAGCCATATTGCTACTATTTTTAATATAAGAGACATCAAAGTTAGATAGTTATGATTAATTCTCACACAAAGGTTTACAAAATTATATACATTTAAAAATAACATGTAGCCAGGAATGGTCATGTAGCGGTACACATTTGTAATCCTAGCACCCAAGATGCTAAGGGAGGAAAATTAAGAGCTCAAAGGAAAATTTTGAGCTCAAAATTAAGAGTCTCAAAAAATAACAACAGGTATCATCGAGATGGCTCAGTAAATAGAGATTCTGCTGCCAAGCTTGACAACCTTGTTTGGGATACACAGGACCCATATGATCAAAGGAGGGAACTGATTCTTCTTACATGATGTACTCTACACATAGACACACACACAACAACAACACACACACACTCTGAATTAAAATTATTAGGGGATTGGAGAAATAACTTAGCCATTTAAAAGCACTGACTGCTCTTCTAGAGTACTTGGATTTGATTCCTAGAATCCACATAGCAGCTCACAACCATTTGTCATTCTAGTTCAAGGTGATCTGATGCCCTCTTCTGGCCTTTGTGAGCACCAGGCATGCACATGGTACACAGACATGGAGGCAAGACATTTATACAGATAAAATAAAATTAATAAAATAAAAAATAGTAATAACAATAAAAAACAAAACCAGTACCTGGGTGATATAGTACACACCTTTAATTCTGGCACTTAGGAGTCAGAAGCAGAAGGATCTCTGTGAGTTCCAGGATAGCCTAGTCTACATAGTGAATTCTAGGTCAGCCAGAGCTACACAGTGAGACTCTGTCTTAAAAAATTAATAAATAAAACAAAAATAGAAATGATGAAACCATTATGTATCTCAGTAGTAGAGTACTTATCTAGCTCTATATTTAAATAAAGTTAGTTTGTACAAGGCTCAGATTTAATCTCTGAACTCTAGGGGCCATCAAGGGCCCTTGTAGTTGGAGCAGCCATTAATTCCCTACAAATAGCCCTGCTCTGTTATATGCTGTCCATCAATCAGCAGGAGATTAAACAACAGCTACATTTATCAATTCACTTTTTAAAGTATCTAAACCAAAGCAACACCAGCTATGATATGTCTTCTAATCTATAATCTGATATTCTTGGAACTTTGACAACCTGGAATTCTAACACTCAAGAGACTGAGGCAGGACTGTCATAAATTCAAGACTGGCTTGAGCTACAGAGTGAGTACCAACCATTCCTGGGCTCCAGAGTAGTCTAATTTAATAAAAATTAAAGACCAGAGCAAGGGCTGGAGAGATGAATCAGCAGTTAAGAGCACTGGCTGCTCTTCCAGAGGACCCAGGTTCATTTCCCGATACCCACATGGCAGCTTACACTGTAACTCCAGGTCCAAGGAATCTGATATCCTTACACGGACATACATGCAGGCAAAACACAAATGCGCACAAAATAAGAATAAATAAAGCATTAAAATGTCAAAACAAACAAACAATAGCCTGATTGATAACCAGGTGGTGGTGGCATAGGCCTTTAATCCCAGCACTCAGGAGGCAGGCGCAGGAAGATCTCTGAGTTTCAAGGACAGCTAGGGCTACACAGAGAAACCCTGTCTCAAAAAAAATCAAAGGACCTGATTCATTTGTTATATACCTAATCTATATTATGTACTCAGTATCAGAGTCCCAGCCCTCAAGTCAGTAGTCTAAAGCAGTGGTTCTTGACCTGAACATTAGGCAGATATCTAGAGACACCGTCGTCTATCACAACTGGGAACGCTGCTAACATCCATGAGCAGGACACATCCAGTTCAAAATACCAATAGTGCCCTGATTCACAAGATTACATGCCTGTATTCCCAGTACTCAGGAGGAAGAAGCAGGGGGGTTGCAAATTTGAGGCCAGCCTATGCTACATAGAAGACCCAGTTTCTCTCTCTCTCTCTCTCTCTCTCTCTCTCTCTCTCTCTCTCTCTCTCTATGTATGTATGTACACACACATGTGCATGTGTTATATGTTATATCTCATGTGTATATAGAGGCCAGAGGTCAACATCAGTTATTCTTATCTATTCATCCCCACCTTACTTTTTCAAACACGTACTTAATTTATTTTTATGTGTATGAATATTTTGCCTGCGTGTATGTATGTATACCACATGCCTGCCTGGTATCCATGGACATCATAAAAGGGCACCAGAGTCCCTGGAACTGGAGTTACAGATGGTTGAGAGCCTCCATGTGGGTTGGGTCCTCTACAATACCAGCAAGAGCCACAGAGCCATGTTCCCGCTCCCTCCACCTTACTTTCTGAGACAAGATCTTCACTAAACCTAAAGCTCATTGGTTCAGCTAGACTGGGAAGCCATCAGGAGTTCCTAAATTCTGCCTGTTTCAGCTCTGTCCCTTGTATTTCTGTCAGGTGCTCTTGACATGGATACTGGAAATCCAAACTCAGAGCCTCATGGTTGTACTGCCCACTAAGCAATCTCCCCAGCCCCACAGCACATATTATCATACTTAATTCTCTAAAGTTGTGTAATGAATAAACAAAACAACTCATTTACTCAACGCATTTTACAACAGCTCTCTCTTCGCCTCCTTTCTCCCTCTTGACTCCTATTGCCCCTCTCAAAACAGATCATCTATTGACCTTCATTAACCTTCATTGGGAAAGTATTCTGTAGACACAGGCTACAGATACTTATCTAACCAATCTCCCTCTAATGAGAATATCAAGTGGACACTGGCCTAAAAAATAAGCATCTTTTCTATTATGAATAGGCACTGAGCAAAGTAGGTTGTGGTTACAATGGAAAGTTACAAGTTCTCTTACTAAAGTGACATTTCACTGAAAACAGAATTAACTAAAAAGGGAAAGCTTTAAATACTTGTCTGCTCTGTTCCAACATCCCTTAAGGACACCACAGCAAATATCTTCATGAAATTTGTATTGACAAATCACCATACACTAATATAATAGTTAAAGTTCTAAAAATATCTATACAATATTCAATTTATTGTTCATTTTCCTCCTAAATTCAAAACTTTAAAATGTAGATCAGATGCAACTTTCTGAGAAAGATCCATACCCTGTATACACAAGACTCCATGTGTAGGGTAGGATTTAGCTCAAGTATAAGAAATCACATGAGCAAGATGGCTCAGCAAGTAAAGGCACTTTGCTGCTGAACTTGAGTTTGATCCTTATGACCACATGGTGAAAGGGTGATGAGCGGATGCATGTACACACATCACACAAACATACACACACACCATACACACACACAAACACACACCACACACACCACACAAACACACACATACACACAAACACACACCACACACATATACACACACATACATACACATCACATACCACACACACATACACACACACAAACACACACCACACACACATACACACACACACATACACACACCATAATTTTTTAAAGGAGTAAGTTGCTAAACCATTCTGTCTTCTATAGTAGACTCATAGAAGAACTAGAATTCCAGTCCATCACCCAGAAAGTTGTATGAATTCAATAAACATGGAAGAGCATCATTAGTTTCAGGTAAAAACAAAACAGAAACCTCAACTCTATCCTAAGATGCCAAACCTTGACAATTATTTTTCAATAAAGCAAAAGCACATAACATATGAAAAACACAGATGAAACATACAATTGTGATGCACAGAGATCTATTCTGGGTGTGGTAAGGCAATTCCCCATCAACCCAATTAGACAAATCATCCTTGAAAAAAATACATGTAAACAATAATCATAACATAAAATTGCGAAGAATTTGTTTTTATGAGAGAAATTTGGAAATAGAAATTTCGATCAAATGAGTTGCCTATGAATCTGATTTTTAATAATAATTGGATCAAGGCCGCCTATTTCTTCCCCAGATTTCACAGGTTTTTAATTATCTATACTTTTCTATCATACTCAATGGCAAAGGGATAGGCAGAGGGACTGAAATACATTCAATAGATTGGGAGGATAGCTCATTGGTACGGGATGTCCATACAGGTCATTCAGGATGAGCCTCTAGCCTGATCTAAGGCATTAACAAAAATACAGTAAGATACTTTATGTCTCCTTTTCTTTTGTAAAAGAAAATTATTTTTATTTTATATTGGTATTTTATATTTGTATTGGTATTTTGCCAGCATGGGGCAACAGATCCCCTTGGAACCAGAGTTAGCATTAGAGACAATTGTTGGCTCTCATGTGGGTGCTGGGGATTGAACCCAGGTCCTCTGGAAGAGTGGTCAGTGCTCTTCACCACTGAGCCATCTCTCCAGCCCTGTGTCTTTTTTTTTTTTTTTTTTTTTTGACAAGAGAAAGGTTAGGTAAGTGATCACTTCTTTTAATAAGCTTAGATTTATTTTAAAAATTATACTCTAAAAATTTCATTCCAAAAGCCAATTTCTTGACTTGAGCAAACTATATATTCAGTAAAACAATAAAGCATAGTGGCTAAGTCTCAGGAACCAAAATACCCAGGTTCAGGTTTGCTCAGTCCTGGTCTTACCACTTCTTAACCACATGGCGTTGGACCTGTTTCTTAGCTTCTCTTTATCTCAACTTCCTCTTCTATAAAACATGGGTATGTGGCAATCATCTATCTAGAAATCCTGTAGTGAGGATTCCAGATGATGTCTATAAAAGGCTTAACATAGAGCTTTGTAACACTTATGCATCCAACAAGTGTTAGTTATATATGACAGCTGCATAAAGGTGCAGAGTTAATGCCCACAGATATTCTGGTTTTATATTGGTGGCATACCTATAATTGGGATACAATTAAAATGATATTTTCTGAAAACAAAGCATTTGTGATTTAACTCAGAATGGATGAGGTCACCCTTAAAAAAAGAGGGAGTTAGAGTATGAGTGATGCACCCTGCACTCTGGTCCTCATTTCACCATGGAGATTTGACTCTTGATGAAGCAATTTATACTCTTTGGACATCATTTTTTCATCTGTAAAATGAGGATAGATACCTACCTTGTCTACTTCCCAAAGGATCAAATGAGCTGAGCTCATAGATGATAGGCTTTGTTTGTTTGTTTGGATTTTGAGGGGTTTTGTTGTGGTTGTTTTTGTTTTAATAGGAGCTTACTCATTAGCCTAGGCTTTGGACCCCCTGCTTCAGCCTCCTAAATGTTGGGATTACAGTTATAAGCCACCTACCCAGTCTGGCTCAAATGAACTCATAATCATTATTTTTCTTTTTAATAATTATTTATTTTTATGTGTATGGGTGTTTTTCCTGTATGTACTTCTGTTTACCACATATATGCACTGACGACAGAGCCAGAAAATGGTGTCATAGTCCCTGGAACTGAAGTTACAAATAGTTCTGAGCCACTATATGGGTGCTGGGAATTGAATCCAGGTCCTCTGGAAGAACACCCAGTACTCTTAACCACTGAGTCATTTCCCCAACTCATCTAAAAGTATTTTACAAAGGGCTGGGGACTGCAGTTCAGTGGTAGGGAAGTTTCCTATCATTCACGGAGCCCTGAGCTCCATCCCAAGCACTGCAAAAACAAATAAATAAAAAAGCAAATACAAAATAAAGAACCATGCAAAAGTTAATGTTATAATCACTATAACCAAAAGGAATAATAAAGGTGATCTAAGTTTCTAAGTTACTGACAGAAGATGAGCCTGAGCAGTGATAGAAACGTAGGCAGAACTAAGAGGCTTCCAGGGATCATGCACTACAGAAGCTCCAGCACACAGCCAGGCAGTGGCAGCACACACCTTTAATCCCAACATTCAAGGGAACAGAGGCAGAAGGATCTCTGTGAATTTAAAGCCAGCCTGATCTACAGAGTGAGTTCCAGGATAGCCAGAGTGTTTCTACAGAGAAACCCTGTTTCAAAAAACAAGCAAACAAAGATCCAACACACTAGATCTAGACATAGTGTAATAGAAGTAAAAGTGCTTCTTAAGTTCTAAAACATCCTGGAAGCAACATCCCACAATACCCACTGGCTCCTTTGTTCCAATTCCATGTTCAACAAGCAATTGTTATTAATAGGTTTCCAAGGTGGTCAGATACCAAGAGTCTGCTATGCAGCAGACAGGAAAAATATTACTCAACAGAGAAGATCTATGTAAAATTTTGGCTTAATCATTGATGTCTTTTAAACAGGATTAATGAATATTGATTTTCTACAAATTAAGCAATTCTAAGAAAATTAAAATCAAACCAAAGAGGGTGGGCAGCTGGTTTCCTGGCCATTCTTTCCATCACCATGTTGATTCTTCCCAGGAAACTCAGTTTATACACATAGTTACATAGTCTCTATATCAGCTAATATCTGCAACAGTTGCTTCAATTATAAGTTACTCAGGGAGGGAAGAGAAGAAACATTTGTTGAACATCTGCACTAGACTTGACAAGACTTCTCACAAACATCTCATTTCATTCTCACACCGGTCTTAGAGAATATATTAGCCTAGTTTTATATAGGAGAGCATTGACACTCAATGCAATAAAGTTGTGGGGAAGTGGGGGTAGGGGCTAGGAGTAATACAAGTATGAAATTACGATATTAGGTTTGAATGGAATTTTGATGAACACGGTTTTATCTAGGGGGCCATGTCTGAAGTAACTTAGCATGTGAGGCTTATCAGATATATAAATATAACTAACCAATGTGGCTTTTTTTTTTTTTTTTTGACCAGAGTCTTTGTAGCCCAGGCTGCCTTCCAGCTCTTGGCTATTCTTTCTCTCGGCCTCCCAAATGCTGAAATAAGTATGCAATACCACAGCAGGCTCAAATCTGTTTGTTTACAGAGTTTCAAACTCACTTTGTAACCTCCTGATCTGCCTGCTTCTGCCTCCCAACTATTAAGATTATAAGCACATGCCACCATGCCCAGCTAAACCAACTTATTTTTAGAAGGCCTATGAAATTTGAATATGAGGGCCTTTAATTTTTTAAAACTTTAAGCAGCAAATGAAGATAGGGTTTGCTCAGTTATATAAACATGTTCCAAGTAAACCTGTAAAGTTTCCAAATTCAAATAATAAACCTTATTTTCTATGTACTTAAAAAGCATACAACTAAGTCCATTATGTAGACAAGGTCTGAATATGAAAATTAATTCCATCACTGCCCCTAAACCTTGCCCTACTTAGCCAAGTCATTAGCAACCTGTTGGGGCTTGAGACAGAAACACCAGGCTCCAATCGCAAGAGCATTCAGGAGAGTCTGGAATGCTTCCCTGGGTTGGAGCAGAAAGGGAAATAACCAGGGGCCACCCATACCCGCAACAAATCACAACCACTCAACGCAATTAAAAGAGAATGCAGGACACTGATGCCTGTGGTGGGGAGACCTCGTTGACAATTCCCCTGTCATTCAAAGTCTAGTCCACAGCACTCTGGGACGGGCAAACTGACAGATACCAAACTTCAGGGCCTTGGAAAAAGAACGGACATTTCCCCCCCTTTGGCTGAAGGGGTAGGAATGAGTCTCTTTTCCTCATCTGAGACCAGCTGCCAGTGCAAAAAAAAAGGGGGGGGGGGCCGACCCTACGCCAAGAACACCCTTCGTAGAAGGTGGGAAACCTTCCAGGTTTGGGCCAGGCCTCCACGTGCACCAGACCCACGGTCCCTTTTGAGGCCCCAGTACCCTCGCGGCGACCGAAGACAGAGATCTCCCGAGGTCCGGTCGGATCTGCCCTACCTCAGGGAACTCGTGTCACCTCCTGAGCCTCGACCCCTGAGACGTCGGGCAGGGTCTAGGAGAGACACCGTCTTCAGCTGGGGCGCAGTCCCCGCCCCCCTCCCGGAGGGGGGACGAGGGTATAGGACCCCTTCCTTCCCGAGGCCTGGCAACCCGCATCGGGGTCCGAGCGAGCGGCGGCGGGGCAGCGACAGTCCCTTCCGCCGGTCGGTCCGCCCTCCCGAGCTCCGGGTCCGGCCCCGGGGCCTGAGCGCGCTCCTCACCGGGTCCCAGCGCTTCCATGGCGGCGACGGGGGTTGCCTCGCTCCGGTCCCCGGCGCCTCCCGCTCCGGGTCCCGCCGCCGCCGCCGCCGCGTAACGCTTGCTCTCCGGAATATTGGCGCTGAAACCGCACCGCGAAGACGCGGGCGCCGGGCAGGGGGCGGGGGCGGCGGCGGCTCCCGGCCCGAGGACAGGGACCCGGCTCTCTCACGGCTCTTCCGGCCTCGGCGACAACAAAAACAATCCCCGCCGCCGCCGCCGCCGCCGCTGCCGCCGCCAGCTGGAACGGGAGCGGGAGGCGGCGCGCGCTCGCGGACAGGGGGCGCCAGGCGCGCGCACCTGAGGTCCCGGCCGGCGAAGGGGGGCGTGCGCGGCCTCGCCACGCGCGGGGTCCAGCGAGCCTGCCCGGGGGCAGGGGGCGGGGTGCGGCGGGGAGGGGCCTGCTCAGTCAGGGCCGAGCCGGGAGAACGCGTCGGGCGCGCGCTCGCCCGCCCGCGGGCTTGCCGCTCAGCTGATCCTCCCCAGGTAGCGATCTTCCTCAAATCCGTCCTGTAAAGAGCTGCATTCTAGTCCCTGCTGACACACAGGCAACAGTCCCTCGCTCACCTCAGGCTCCTCTCCTCACATCAGAGATGCCCTCTTCTCTCTCACTCCTGGATACCTCGGTCACTCCTTCACCCAACACCATGCACACATCGAGTGCAGGTTCTGTTCTGGTCCCAGGACTGGTCAGCGTGTCACCAAGTCTTCTCAGAAGCCCACTCCAAGGCAGCATGTATTGCAGCATGCACAGTGCCCTTACGGTTTCTAGTCAGGGCTTCTACCAGTTAAGACAGGACCATAGAGTGTCTAGTAAGTGAATGGGTCAGCTGCGGTCTACTAGTGTAAAAGGCCCAACACCCTCGTTCTAGTTTGCTAGGGCCGCCATTGGGTACCACAGGCTCTGTAGCTTAATACAGTGGAAATGCATTTTCTCTCAGTTTTGGAGATTGAAACTCTTAAGATCAAGGCGTGGGTAGCAGGGGTTTCCTCTGGGATTTTTCTCCTTCGCTTGTAGATATTTGTTTTCCTGTGTGATCACACGGCCTTCCCATTTTATCTTCTGGTTTTAGATTTATTTTTATTTTATGTGTGTAAGTGTTTTGCCTACATGTTTGTAATCTATGCCTTCGGAGGCCAGAAGACTGCATCGAATTCCCTGGAACTGGAGTTATAGATAGTGTAAGCTGTGCTAGAAATCGATCCTGGGCCCTCTACAAGAGTAGCAAGTGCCGACAAACACTAAGCTGTCTTCTCTACAGGCCCTAACCTCTTCTTATGAGGAAGATGGCTCAGAGCATAAAGGCACTGACACCCGAGTTCATTCTCCAAGGGCAACAGGGTAGAAGGAGACAACTGATTCTTGAAAGTTGTCCTCTGACCCCCACATGAGTGCCATGGATACACCCCATAAAAATAAAAAAAAATAAATGCTTTAAATTATTTTAAGAAACAAAACCATATCTTGAGTGGTGGAGCACCTGGGAGGTAGGAGGGTGAAGAGTTCAAGGACAGCCTCCTCTACCAAAGAATTCAAGGCCCGCCCGTGCTTGACAAGGCATTGTCTCCAAAAGTTAAACAGAAGAATAAGCCAGATATTAACTTAAATAACAACTGCAAATTGGAGGAGAACGCATGCACGAAATAAATGTGGGCTGGGGAAATGACACAGTCAGTTAAAGCACTTGCCTTCCAAGTATGACCTGAGTGCAATCCAAGTTAAAAAGGAGCAGCAGCATTAGGAAGCCAGGGATGGTGGGTCCATCCTGGAATCTCAACACTGAGAAGGCAAAGATAGGCAGATCACTGGAGCTCACAGGCCAGCCAGCCTCGCCAACTCGGAGAGAGACACTTTCTTAAACAGAATAACTCCTGAGAAAGATCCCTGAGCTGCTATACACACACACACACACACACACCCACACACACACACACACACACACACACACACACACACACACACACACATAAATAAGAAAGACTGGTATACAACTAAAAGGAAAAGAAAAAATAGCCAGAAGCTCAAGGTGTTTTGTTTGGTTTGAATTTTGTTGTTGCTGGGTCTCTGGTGTTCCAGGCTGACCTAGAACTTGCTATGTGATGGAGGATAACTTAAAACCACTGATTCTTTTGCCTCCAATTCTCAAATGTTAGCATTACAGGTTATTTTTCGCCATACCAGCATGAAGCTCAAGTTCTGTTGCTTTTTAAAAGATTTTTGTTTTGTTTTTAATTATAGAGATATGGATTTGCTTAAGTGTGGGTTTGTGTATGTGAATGTAGGATGCATGGAGACCAGAAGAGTGCCCTGGTCTGCTAGAGTGTTGCAGAATATTTGGTTAAAAATGCGAAGACGTGTTGCATTTGTTTGTGTCATGAAATATTTATTTAACTATGTAAAGATGTGTAGCTGTTTTACCTTGCCTGCCTAAGGCATCTGATTGATCTAATAAAAAGCTGAATGGCCAATATCGAGGGTGTTAACCTCTAAAGCCACGCCCTCCTCTGAGCTCTGTCATCAAGCCCCATTGAAAGCAGGATTCCAGCTTCTGAATTCCTCTCTCTCTCTCTCCTTTGTCCTCTCCTGGGAGCATTCCTATTCCCCTCTTTTCCTTCCTCCCTCCCTCTTTCTCCTTCCCCTTCTCTGATTATTATAACCATGTCTGCTACATAACTCTTGTTATCATAGCCTTTTGCTAATCATAACCATACTCATATGACAATAAAATCTTTCCACATAGAAACAGCGTTAAGTGTCTCCTGCTTTCTCTGCTGCATTCTGCCGCATTCCCACGTGCATCCATAGAAATCTGCCGCCAGATAACCGGGTAAATATGGACCATACCAAAATATGCCCAAATCCTAAGAGGGAAGAGGTACAGGCGTGACTTCCAGGAAGGGAGAGTAAATAGGAGAAGAAATTTAGGCTCCAAAAGAGAAAGAAAGAAAAAGAGATGCCAGGGAGACAACAGGGGCCAGCCGGACATGGAGGAAGACACAGGGGCCAGCCGGACATGGAGGAAGACACAGGGGCCAGCCGGACATGGAGGAAGACACAGGGGCCAGCCGGACATGGAGGAAGACACAGGGGCCAGCCGGACATGGAGGAAGCAGGAAAGTAGAACATAAAGAATGAAAAAAAGGTAAAAGGCTGCAAGCTAAAAAATGTAGATGAATAAAAACAGATTAAATTAAGTTTAAAAGAGCTGGTGGGACAAGCCTAAGCTAAGGCCAAACATTTGTAATTAGTAATAAATCCATTTCTTTATTTGAGAGCTGGTTGACAGCCCAAAGAAAATTCTAACTATACTTAGAGTTATGGGTAGTTATGAACTACTGAATACTGATGCTGAGAACTGAACCTTGGTCTCCAAAAGAGTAGTCTACACTTTTGGTTGTTTTTGTTTGTTTTTGGAGGCAGGCTTTCTCTGTGTAGTCCTGGCTGTTCTGGAGCTCAATCTGCAGACCAGGCTGGCCTCAAACTCAGATACCTGACACCTCTGCCTCCCCAGTGCTGGGACTAAAGGTGTATACACTCTTACAGCTTGAGCCATCTCTAGCACCAGGGTTCAAGTATTCAAACCTGGTAGCCAGCCTCCCTTCCCCACCTCACAGCATTTCTTCATACAATTTAAACAATGTTGATGGACCTGGGGTTGAAGTTTAGTTGGTAGAGACCTTGTCTAGCATGCCAGAAGAAGTCCTGAGTTCAACCCCCAGCACTGCATAAACTGTACATGGAGGCATATGCCTGAAATCCTAGCACTTAGGAGAGTTGAGACAGGAGAATTAGAAGTTCAAAGTCATCCTCACCTACATCGTGAGTAAAAGGCTAGCCTCAGCTACATGAGACCTTGTCTCAAAACAAAACTATTTTAAAATGCTGGTCTGATTTGAGGCCTACGAACAAAATTTCTCCTCATTTTTTAGGCACCCTGACTAAAGCTTGTTCTCTGCATTAAAAAATAGCTTAGAAATTAATCACTAGCATAGAAACTGGAGCATGAAGTGTGCAGTTCTAGTTAAGACTGCAATGTTGTACCCCTCAAATATCCCAACCCTGTCTTTGTGGGCTACTCAGTTATTGCCATTCTATCCTCAAACTCACTCCCTCTGAGGCACCCTTTACCTCTTCCTGGTAACTTTTCCTATTGCAGTTCCATAGTCAATAAATTGCTCTGTGTCTCAGTTCAGAAAGCCTACTGTTTGCTTCCTGCTGTGGCTGAGAGGACAGGCCTCAATACCACTTCCCCTTCAGATCTCTCTGCCAGAGGCTGCTCACCCCACTATAACTCACCCACCTCCAGGAAGGGGATGGGTAGAGAACTTGCCTCTATTGTCAGTACTTGAATTATTATGTTTTCCTATTAAGTCCTCTTGTCCCCTGGCCACTACTTTAGGGCCTCCTTTGATGATGCAATCAACTCATTTCCTTGCTTGTATCTCAATCCAGGCCTGGTTCCCCTCTGCTCTATAAATTCTTGAGGGCAGGTCTTAGGCTTTATTCAGGTATTCAGATTTGTGTCTCTGTTTCCTAAGAACCTTCCAGGTAGCAAATGCCTTTGGAGGTGGAGATTATGGAATGAATGAGTGAGTGAGTGAGTGAGTAAACAACTGAATGTGTGTAGTGAGTATTCCATCCATCTATGGCCTTGGGGCACTAGCCCTAAGGGTGTAGCCTCTTGGCTAGTTTAAAACCTGGGGAGCATATACGCTCACTCTTGGATGGTGAAGAGTCGTAAAGCATGATTGGATGGGTCCTCAGCCTTATCCTGTATCAGTGAGTTTGTCTCCCCTTAGAATCCATTAATAGTCTTTTCTCAGTCACTATAGATTTCTCACAGTAGTCAGCACAATTTACGTTTCTTGGAGAGTCCAGAAATGAAGAGGGTAGAGAAGCCTGGACTACAACTCCCATAGACCAGTAGGGACTACAGTCAGAGAGATCCTACCCTAGGGACAAAATGGATGTCCACACTGAGGCCCACGTCGGGATTGCAAGTAGAGCATTGTGAGCACCGTAAGAGCTGTTAGCAGCAGAGACCTACTCAGAGCTGCCACAGGTCTGTGCTGTGGTAAAATTCTTTGGACCCAGTGGCTTTAGAACAGAGTAAGACCAAGGTGTCATCCTAGGTCAAGATGAGCCAACTCTGAGCACCGTGCCACCTGATTCCCCACCCCTCACCCCCAGCCCCAGCAATGGAGCAAACCCTTCCAGCATCAACATCTGAATACAGCCCAGCTTGCTGATACAAATCAGAGTGATGTAAACCTGGCTGGCCTTGAATCCACAGAGATCTGCCTCCCCAGTGCCATCAACAACATATGTGTCAATGGTGAAAGCCAGAAATGGTATAGTGCTGGAGTCAGAGTCTAGATGAGACGCTCTGGGCAATGTGCCAGCTCCTCTGGGTGAAGATTTCATTTTTTAAGCATATGGGTTTGGGCTCCGATTCCCCTTCTCTAACTTACTAACTCTAAGTACTCTAGGCATGTTCTCTCACCTGTCCAAGGTTATCTCAGAAAGGAAGCTGAATCCCCTAAGCCCAGTGTGTGCTCCTGTGTGTCCAGAATCAAGTGAACATGGCCCAGTAATTGCTACTTCTTGTTCCTCATCCTTCCCCAGCTAAAACAGCATCTCTCTGTTGAGCTGCTGGGATTGTCTCCTAAGAGACAGTATGCTCAGGATCTCAGCTCAGTGTAAGAGAGGAGAACAGAACCCTCAGGGACTAAACATGTTTACATATTCTGTACCCCAGCCACTCAAAGAGAGGCTCACCCATCTGGAGGAGAGAGCTAGGTACATAGGCTGTGCTCAGTTAAGGTTGACACAAGAAGCTGAACTACTTGAACTTATCAATGCCACCCCAAAGGCAGGCTAAGCCAAAGGGACTCTCAGTAATAGATGCTGAGATCCCTCAAAGGTAGGACTCCAGCCACCGGGCTACTTGTGACTCTCCACCTTTGTGTCTGCCACTGATCTGTTGGTACTCTGACTCCACAACATCCCTTCCAGCCAGCATTTCTAAAAGCACATTGCTTACACATTGAGAAGAAACTTCTTTGCAGATGACCAACTGCAATAGGAAG
The DNA here is from genome assembly GCA_033318265.1 of Phyllotis vaccarum. NCBI lineage: Eukaryota > Metazoa > Chordata > Mammalia > Rodentia > Cricetidae > Phyllotis > Phyllotis vaccarum. The sequence continues at coordinate 41,643,787 of JARWLC010000003.1, forward strand.
GAATCTTGCTGTCCTTTAGCTGGAGAACCTCTCAACTCAAACAAATGTATTTAGCTTGTCTTTTGAGACCAGGTCTCTATTGCCCAGGCTGGCCTAGCCTCAGCTTCCAGAGTACTAGGGTTACAGACATGTACCACCATATCTAGCTTTCAAAAAAAATAATAAAAACTTAAGTAGAAATTAAAGTGGATCCATTTCAACCGACAGGAACAGGGACCCACATTGTGCTGGCTAGTTTTTGTCAACTGGATGCAAACTAGAGTCACCTGGGAAGAGTGAGCCTCAGTTAAAAAAAAAGAGAGAGACTGGCCTGTGGGTATGTCATGGGGCATTTTCTTAATTACTGATTGATGTGGCAGGGCCTAGCCACTGTGGGCAGGTGATCCTAGATTGTATGAGAAAGCCATGGAAACCAAGGCCGTAAACAGCTTTTCTCTGTGGTCCCTGCCTCTGTCCCTGCACTGACTTCCTCAGTGATCAGCCATGATCAGGATGTATGATCCAAATAAACCCTCCCACCCCCAACTAGCTCTTGGTCACCATGTTTATCACAGCAACAGGAAACCAACCTCGGACAAGTAACTAAACCAAGTCTCCAAGAGCCACCTAAACGGAATTTGTACCACCTGCTCCTATTCCACAACAACTTTGCTCTTTTCTAAATTCTTAAATTTGATATAATTTCTTTAACAATTTACATTTATTTACTTATATATAATTTTTTTATTTATGTGAGTATGCATGTGCCATGCTCAAGTGTGGAGGTCAGAGGACATCTTGGGGAAGTTATTTCTGTCCTTCCATTATATGGGTTTCAAAAATCCCTCTCAAGTCATAAGATTTGATGACGAGCTTTAGCAATCTCTCTGGCCCCGAGATACAAATTCTTGTACTATAAAATTTACCATCTTTTTTTATTTTTGTTTGTAGTTCACTATGTAGCTCTGGCTATCTTGGAACTCACTATGTAGACCAGGCTGGCCTGGAACTCACTAGAGATCTGCCCACCTCTGTCTCTGAGTGCTGGAATTAAAGGTGTGTACCACCATGCCTGGGTAAAATTCACCATCTTGAAAGTTGCAATTCAATGGCTTTTTTGTATACCCATGAGATATAATTCTCTCTACCGTAGAGCTCCAGAGATGTCCTCATCACCCCCAGAAGAAAGCTTCAGTTTCTTGCTATCCACTCCTCCACAGAGCCCCTGGAAACTGTAAATCTACCTTTGGCCCTGTGGATTTTCACATTCTGGACATTTCATATAAATGAAATCAAAGAATATGTGGCTTTTTATATCTGATGTCTCTCACTCATGTTTGTTTGGGTTTTTTGAGACAGGGTTTCTGGCTGTCCTGAGACTCACTCTGTAGACCAGGCTGTCCTCAAACTCAGAGATCTGTCTTCCTCTGCTTCCCAAGTGCTGGGTAGCATCATTACCTCTGCTGGTCACTTACATTTTCAAAGTTCATCTATGTTGTAGTATCAGTAAACCATTGCTTTTTATAGCTAATATCCTATTGTATGAGTATACCACATTTAAAAATCCTTACTAAAGCAGCTGGAGAGATGGTTCAGCAATTGAGAGCATGTGTTGCTCTTCCAGAGGACCAGAGTTCAGTTCCCAGCACCCATGGTGGCTGGCTCACAACCATCTATAACTCCAGCTCTAGGAAATAAAACACCCTCTTCTGGCCTTTCAGGCACCCACAGACATTTGGTATGCACTTATACAGACACAGGCACATAGACATAAATAAAAAAAGATGAGGGGGTTATTTAACCACATTTATTTATTCTGGGGTCATTTGGGTGTACATACATGCCATAGCACACATATGTAGGTCAAGGAACAATTTGAGGGAGTTGGTTATCTCCTTCTACCATATAGGTTCCAGAGATCTGGGGTGGCTTAACCCAATATTGCCAGCCTTATGTCACCAAATTTTATCAACTTGTTGGTTAACACTTGAGTTGTACATGTTTTGGCTGTACCATTGTGAACATCCACACACAACTTTTTGTGTGATCATAAATTTTTATTATGATTATTCTATGTTAAATTTGTTGACAAACTGTGTTCTCTGGTGGCCACCACATCCTGCTAGTAATTTATGAAGTCTTTAATTTCTTCACAGTCTTTCTTTTTTTTCTTAGGGTGTGTGTGTGTGTGTGTGTGTGTGTGTGTGTGTGTGTGTGTGTGTGTGTGTGTGAAGTCAGAGGTCAGAGGATAATCTCAGGGTCCTTCACTGGTTGAAAATTTACCAAGTAAGATAGATTGTCTGGCTGGAGAGTCCTAGGGAGGACCTGCCAGTGCCCTTCCAGGACTGGGGTTCTGAGTGTGTGCTACCGTGTGTGATTTACATAGATTCTGAGGATTGGACTTGTGTCTTCATGCTTAGCCCTTGACTGAGCTATCTCCAGCCCCTTCTTTTTGCTTTTGAGACAAGGTCTCATGCACCCTAAACTGGCTTCAGGCTCACTGTGTAGCCTATGACCACTGTATTCAGTGGAAAAGGGGAAAAACTGGTCTGGTCTGAGCTGATTTTAACCTCAAGTAAACTTATACCTATATGCCTTACGCCTGCATACGATTAAAATAAAATGCATTGTGGGAAGGGACCTGTGCAGGAGGAAAATTATTATATAACCTAATCTATTAATCAAAACAGAGAACCACCCTCACTATGCCCCTTAGTAACCAACTTCCTCCTCTTGAATCCTATAAAAGGAAGCTATGAATCAGGGCCTTTGAATATCTTTACTCATGTGACCCACTGCTCCCTTGACAGTGTTCTGATCATTTCTGTTGCTTTGTTCTCTCTCCCTCTTTCTCTGCCTTTCTCTTTCTCTCTCTCTCCCCCTCCCTCTCCCTCTCTCTGCCTGGCCTCTAACGCTCAGAGATCTGCCTGCCGTTGGCTCTTAAGTGCTAAGATTAAAGTCATGCATGTCAGTCCAGGTTGCTTTGCTTTAAATAAAATTTCCTTCTGCATGTTACAAATTTGTGTGAGTCTTAGTTTCAACTCCTGGAATAGGAGACCAAGAACCTGGAAACACCTGACTCCAACTATCGGTAACATAATGAGGTGAAGTTCATTTAACAGAAAAATTAATCATTTCAGTATCATTTAATACACTCAACAATCTTTAAAATACCTCTGTTTTCCCTTCATCAAGCACATCAGATAAATGATTTTTTTCTTTTATTTCATTCACATTGGCTACATCTTTCAGTAGCTACTACAGGGCTGGCAAGATGATTCAGGGAATAAAGAGCCTTACACCCTGAGTTCGATCCCCAGGACCCATGAGGTAGAAGCGAATGAGCCCCCTCAAGTAGTCCTTTGACTTTCTTGTGAGCACTGGGGTACACATAGGCATGCACGTGACCAGTGGGGACGTGTTTTGGAAAGTAAGGCAGAGTTCTTGAGCCCAAAGGAAATCCGAAGGAAAAGGATTGCTTTCTTATTTGTCATTGCAGATACTTGCCGAGTCCCTGGGAAACATCCCACAGGTGCCAGCATCCAGGCCGGGTGAGCAGTTCAAGATCTATCTGCTGGGACAAAACTCAAACACTTTTAAGTGAAAATCTGGGGAAAGAAAGCAAGAACTGTGTATATAGACACTACGTTACTGTAGACTAGAGGAGTAAGATTACACTGGGCAGGAGACAGCTTGGGACTGGAGTGCAGTTCATGAGAAGCAACTAAGGCTGGAGAGATGGCTCAGTGGTTAAGAGCACTGGCTATTCTTCCAAAGGTCCTGAGTTCAGTTCTCAGCACCCACATGGTGGATCATAAGCAACTGTTGTTTTTGATTGGCTGGGGGTTATGAGCAGCAATGTGATGGCACCAAGGGACATCATGATGGAATGTCAGCTCAGATTTTAACATATGTTCAAGAATTTGAAATCCTTCTTTAATATTTATTAAGATTTTCTTATTTTATGTTCATGGCTGTTCTGTCTACATGTGTGTGACCCACACACCTGCCTAGTGCCTACAGAGACTAGTAGGGGGCATCTGCTCCCCTGGAAGAAGAGTTCCAGATGGATGTGAGCTACCTTGTGGATACTGGGAACTCGACCCAGGACCTCTGAGAGAGTAGCCATGCTCTCAACCACTGAGGCATCTCTCTACCTCCTAAGATACTGATTTGTCCTCTACCTCAAGGCTATTAGTTTATGAACTTTCACCATCTTTCCTGGTCTTCATCTTCCAACCTTTGTAATTCAATACCCCAAGTCTTCGATGCTATTTTCACACTTGACCAATTGTTAATTGGATATTGAATTCTAGGTTAGCATAATTCTTCTTAAGAGCATTGGCAAGATCATTCCTTTTTGTCCTAGGTTATCTGTAGAGACAACGAAACCCATTCTGGTTCTGGATGCTTTGTATGTGACCTATTTTTCTTTCTAAAACTTTTTTATAGAATTTCTCTTTATAGCTAATATGCTGGAGTTTCAAAATAATATGCCTGTCTGTAAGTTTCCTTTTAGTCATTATGTATTTCAGAGAACTCTTTTATGCTAACAACCATCTTCCATGCTGATGCTTTTGTTTTTGCTCTTTTTAAAGTTCTTTTTGAGGCAGTGTTTCTCGTATAATACAGGCCGGTTTGGAACTCAGTGCGTAGCTGAGGATGATTTTGCAGTTGTCACCCTGTCTAGCCTCTACACATTGGTAGATTATAACTATGTGCTACTGCCCAGGTCATTCCATGCTGAAGGGCAAACCCAGAACTCCATGACAAGTACTCCCCCAACTACATGTCCAGCTCTTGGAGATTTTCTTCTGCAATTTCTTTGATAACTTCTTCTAATTTCTCTTTCCTGAACTTCCTAATTAATTGATTATTCATAAATTTATCTTCATTTTCTTATCTTTCATATTTACAATTTTTCTTCCAACTTCTCTGTGGTGGTCTGAATGAAAATGGTCCCCATTGTCTCATATATTTAAGTGCTTGGTCCCTAGTTGGTGGAACTGTTTGGGAAGGTCAGGAGATGTGGCCTTGTTGGAGGAGGTTCCTTTTCTTTCTTCCTTCCTTCCTTTCTTCCCTCCTTTCTTGAGACAGGATCTCTACTATATAGCTCTGGCTGTCCTGGAACTCACTACGTAGACAAGGCTGGCCTAGAACTCACAGAGATCCACCTGTCTCTGCCTCCCAAAGGCTAGGATTATTATTTTAATTTTTTAAGTCATTCTATGAGGTAACTTGTGTGTTGCATGTGTGTATGTGTGTGTGTCTGTGTGTGTGCATGTGTGCATGTGAATGTGTAAACCTGAATGTTGACCTTAGGAAGTTCAACTACTTTGAAACAGTCTCTTATTGACCTCAAGCTCTCTAGTTCACCTAGACTGGCTGGCCAGTGAACTCCAAGGATTCTTCATCTATACTTCCTCAACTCTGGAATTACAGAGTCATCACTATGCCCACCATTCTTCATGGGTTCTGGGGATTGATTCCAGGTTCATATGCATGCCAGAAACACAAGCTGCTGACTGAGCCATCTCCCCGTCCACATCAATCACTTTTATGTAGTCCTTTACAGTTTCATACACTTCTTTTATGGAATGTAATATTTTTCTTTCATTTACAAGGATCTTTACAATAGTTCGAAAGCTTTATTCATTCCCCATACTGATTGCTTAGATTCCTCTTAGGTGGTGATCTCTGGTTCATTTGAGTGTAAAGGGACTCTAGTCAGCCAAAGCTGTTAGATGTCATTCCTAAAGCTAGCCACCAAGGTCTATCCCCTTATTTGCCCACTTCCTCCTCCTGAGGCTGACTACCAAGGTTCAGCTATCAAAGTATTGAAGGTTGACAATCAAAAGTCCCCTTTAGCCACTCTAATTAACATGCACAATTAAAATTAAACACCTCATCCTAACAGAGGTTCCCTCTTTACCTTTATAAACCTCCATTTTCTCTTGGGCCAAGTCTGTCTCCTCTCTATCCAGAGGCATCCTTTGTCCTCCCTGGGGACACGTAGCCCCTCCCCCTTCTTCCTTTCTCCTTCTCCCTAGTCCTCTGTCTCCTATTTCTGTCTCTTATTCCCAGTCTTTTGTCTCTCTGAGGCAAGTAAGACTCCTTTGTGCTGAGAACTTAGTCTTGGGGTGTTTTGGGCCCCTACCAATCCTTCCTTGGTGCCTTACTGACACATGTGGCCGGCTAATGATTCAGGATGGGGCAATGATTATAATCATCTCCGTGGTTAAAGAAATAAAACTGAGTGCAAACCCAAAGGCAAAAGTTTTGATTGCCAAGTCAAGGGTTTGAAGAAAAGGAGTCAGCACTGATTTTGAGAAATCCAGACTGTCTGATGACAAAGGAAAAAGCAGGTGCTTACTGAGTTCTGCAGGAGCTCACTGGTTATGAGGATGCCATTAAGTTCTTTTTACACTTATTTACTGAGTGTGAGTGGGTGTCTGTGTGCGTGCGTGTCCATGTGTGTATGTGTGTACATGCATGTATGTGTGTGTGCGTGCACATCCACAAGTGAGCATCTACATTTGAGTGCCATGGTGCATGCATGGGAGTCAGAGAACAACTTGTGTGAGTTTGTCCTTTCTTCCATGATGTGTGTTCTCTGTATCAAACTCAGGTCGTCAGTCTCAGTAGCAAATGCTTCACCCTCTTAGCCATCTCACTAGCCTCAAGGATAGCATTTTTATTTTATTTTTAAAACATTTTATGTGTATAGATGTCTTCTGGAATATACTCTGTGCAACATGTGCATGCCTGGTGCCCAAGAAGGCCAAAGAAGGGTGTCAGATCCCCTGGAACTGATGTTACCATGGAGACACCATGTTTGGCTTCAGCACCTTAACTAACTGATGCCTGCCTTAAATGTGATCGTCCTGGCTCTTTTTAAGAACTGGAGTTACAGGTGTGTACCACCACATCTAGCAGAGAGTGACGCATTGACTAAAGCCAACTTGAATATTTGTACACAGAAGCATGGCTTATGTTCTAGTGGACTTATTAATGAGGTAGTCTCTCTTTTCATTAGAAGACTTCCAGCTGTGAGTTTCCCTTGGTTTACTTAATTTCCCTGCGGAAGCTCTTCAAATCTCCAAACTGGGAAATACGAGCTTGGCTGCTCACTGATGAGGAAAAAGCAAGAAACAAATAAGTTGACAGTATCCTCGCTTAATACAGATGCTTGATCTTTTGAGTATGGCTCCACCACAGGGTTGAACCATAAAGCTGTGGCCTGCATGATGTGATCGAGAGACAAAAATCAGAGAAGATGAGCAGGCTGACAATAAGGCTGTCATTTGGAAATGTGGATTTTTACTCTGAATCATTGGGGACATTTAAACAGATTTGAAAGGATCAAAAGAGGGACTGGGAATGTGGCTCAGTGTTTGTCTCCAAAATCTAGACTTGATCTCCAGCACTGCAAACACTGGTGTGCTGGGGTGCATGCCTTCAGTCCCAAGTGTCGGGAGGAAGAGGAAGGAAGGTCAGAAGTTCAAGGTCAGCTGGGCCTTGGTGGTGCAAGCCTCTAATTCTAGCGCTTGGAGGCAGAGGCTAGCAGATCTCATAGTTCAAGGCCAGCCTGATCTACAGAGCAAGTTACAGGACAGTCAGGGCTACAAAGAAAAATCTGTCTCAAAAAAGAACAAAGAGAAGACGAGGAGGAGGAAGAGGAGGAAGAGGAGGAAGAAGAGGAAGAAGAAGCTGTTGTTGTTCAAAGTCATCCTTAATTACATAGTTGAGGATTAGACTAAGCTACATGAGACCCTGTCTAAAAATTAAATTTAAAAAACAGCATGAAGGGTTGGAGAGATGGTTCCTCAGTTAGGAGAGTTTGTGGGACCTGTGTTTGAGCCCGAGCACACAAATCAGATGGCTCACAACTGCTTATAACTCCATCACCAGATCTGATGTTCTCTGACCTCCAAGGGGACTTTTATGCACATGATAGACATAAATTCATGCAGGCACATATATACATAAATAAATAAAATTTAAGAATAGATAATGAAATGGGCAGAAATGTAACGGGTTGACTAGTGTTCCTTACAGAGATTGGTTAAGATCCTAGCCCTTAATATAAACTCCTAGCCACAAATTTTTACTTGGAAATAGAGTCTTTGTAAATACAGCCAATTATTATGACATAGCATCTTTAGGATGGGTCCTAATCCAGTATGACTGACATCTTTATGAAAAGCAGTTTTTCCAGGTGTGGTGGCACACACTTTTAATCCCAGCACACTCCGGAGGCAGAAACAGGGATGATTTGATCTGATCTGATACGATATTGCCTTTTACCCAGGGTAGCTGTCGGGTAGCTGTTGGATGGAGACCCCATGCCCCTGCGGTGAGAGGCAGCAGTGGGCAGTGGCAGGAGACAACTAGACTGGTGCTACATAGAAAGACTTTATTATAAAGAGAGAAGAGAGACAGAGAGGGGGGGAGAGAGGAAGAAAGAGGGGGAGAGGTTGAGAGAGTGCTCCCTCTGGCAGATGAAGGAAAGGAAGGAATAAAGTGGTGGAAATCCTTCCTAAAGGGAGCCTGACATCAGAATGGGGCGGGGCTTCAGGGCCTAGAGCAGAATCTAGCAAGAGAGATCTCTGTGCGTTTGAGGACAGCTTTGTCTATATAGTGAATTCTGGGCCAGCTAGAGCTACATAGTGAAATCCTGTCTCAAAAAAAAAAAAAAGTAAAAAGAAGAAGGAGGAGGAAGAGGAGGAAGAGGAGGAAGAGGAGGAAGAGGAGGAAGAGGAAAGCAAAGAGGAAGGAGAAGGTTTGGAAACATACCACACATGCAAACACACAGACTATGCAGAGATCTAGGGAGGCTGGGTTGAAGGATAAAGCGGTGTATGCCTTTGATGCCATCATTGGGGAAGCAGAGGCAGGCAGATCTCTGTATTGGAGGCTAGCTTGGTCTACTTGTGGAGCTCCGGAGTAGTTAATGCTACATAGTGAGACCCTATGTTTAACCAGGTGTTGGGAGAGATGCATCTACCTGCCAAAGAAATTCAAATATTTCTGGCAAAGCACAGGAAGCTAAGACAAGACCAGGAAAGCAAAAGGAAATGTGGCCGGGCCAATACCTTGACCTCAGATCTCTAGTCTGCAGCACTGTGAAGTAGTAACACTTCTGCTGCTTGGACCATCCAGCTTGTTATGGAAGTTCTAGGAAACCAATGTGGAAAGTAGAGGCAAGAACAGGAAGATGAAGAAGCAGGTCACAGAGTGGTCCAGGAGAACGAGCAAATCACAGTAGCCTAGGTGAAGGGGCGAGCTAAGCCTCCCAGCTGTGTTTTCAATACAGAGCTAATACAATTTGTTGATGACCTGAATTTGGCATGTGCAAAAAGGAGAAGCATTAAGAATGATTTCAAAATTTCGGTGCTGTCAGTGCCCCAGGCATCTGCTTCTCCTCACCTGAGGGCATTCCCAGGATAAAGAAAAGTCACCCTAATAGTTCCAATCTTAGACCTGCAGTGCAAGAGATTAAACTGTATTTAGAAAGCTCTCTGGAATCAGGGTATAAATAGCCCAGCTCCTCCTCCCTCATGTAAGACAGTGATGTGTGAGAGTCCAGGACTGCCTCAAACTCCCGAGCGCTGCATTTCAGGTGTGCTGGCACAGCCAAGCCTATCACTCCAGCTCCAGGGGATCTGATGCCATCTTCTGGCCTCTTTGGGCATTGCATGCATGTGCACAAACCCACACCCAGACTCATGCATATACATCATTAAAAATAAAAGTTGACGGCAAATTGGCCTGGTACCACAGGTCTGACACACCATCATTTTCAAGGATAAGACAGAAGGATGATGAGTTCAAGGCCAGATTGTAAAACACAGAAAGATACTATCTCAAAATGGAAACAAAAAGTTGATGGGAACTTTCCATCCATTTACGAATGTTGCCAACTGGTGGCCGCTCATAATAGAAGCGTCATGCCTCCAAGGACGTTCAGTTCTCCAGAGCATTCACTGTTTCTATGCCTCCTACAGAATAAGGAGTCTGTGAGGACTGAAATTTGAGTAAACAAAGAATTGGGTCATAAGTTTCCAATCCTCCCTTTTATTCATTGTTCTGCATAAACCTTGAGAGTCACAAAGGAAAGCCCCTGACCGGCACTTCCTACTAATGCCCTTGTCTTCAGCCCATTCTCCTCCCTGGGTCTTTCAGTATTTGAACTGAGTTGTAGTTCTGGGGCAGGGGTGCGATTGCCTCCTTGGCATCATGTCTACACTCTTGCTCCTCAGCTTCCTCAGTGCAGCATTTTTGTCCCACTTAGCTTTCCATCCTCCCCTCCATTCTTCTCCCACTCCTTACCCTCGTGCGTTTATTCTAGTGTTATTCGCTTGCTCCCACCATTGTGACACTCTGGGAAGAATAGAAGATAAGCATCTGTGTTCAAAGCCACCGTTTTCCTCACCGAGCATGTTTTGACATGGTTGCTGCTTAGCAAATTTATCAGCCCTGGGAATAGAATTTCAGGGGAGAGTCTTCTCTTGCAGACCCCTTGGGATCTTGGTGTGCCTGCAGTTCCCTTTTTCCAGGAGCTAAAGGGAGTCAGAAGTATTTTTTGCACAGCACCTGTTTTCCAGCTCTCTGACTACAGGGGCATCTCCTACTTTCCAAGGAGCCAAATCAAGCTGACACCTGTCAGGTCTTGTGTGTCATACAGAACTTGTCATTGAACAATATACACAGCTATATTAAGTCCTCAAAGAAACAGCAATGATTTTTTTAAAAGGCATCTTTAAGTGATATGAAGAAAATATTTACAAACTTTGGGCTGAGTGCATGCTTATGGCATGGATAGAGGTGAGTTAGGTCACAAATTTGTTTATATTAGTGTTCATATTATTCTATTATCTCTCTCTTTCTCTCTCTCACACACACAACCAATATTTTATTGAGAAGTGGAATAACAGTCTCTGTAGTGAAGAGGGGTTCCCAGAATGTGCTGCCCAATTATAAAGCCAATGCTAAGAATAATTGAAAACACTTTCATAACATCCATTATAAAACAGTACTATTCTAAATACTCAACATGCACGTGAGAGAGTGTGTGAGTATGTGTCTGAGTGTTTTTGTTCCTTGAATACACACATGCATGTGCTTATGGAGGCCAGAGGACAACCTTGGGTGTTGTTTCTCAGGAGTCCTCATTTATCTTGCTTTTAAAGACAGTCTTTCACTTGCCTGGATTTGCCTCTCTCCGTATCCTGTTCCCCAGCCCTGAAGCCCTGGAATCACAAATGCTACCCCCTCCCCTTTCCCATGTGGTTTCTGGAAATTGAATTCAGGTCCTCAGGTTTGCGTAAAGCAAGCATTTTACCACCCTGTCTCCCCGGCCTGTTTCCTCTTCTGTTTCATCAGTGCTGGGAGTTGAATCTGGATCATCTGTAACACGCATGTTCAATGGCTGAAGCACACTGTGCCTTTTCAAGTTTGTGTTTGCTTTTGTTTTTTTAGCTGTGCTGAGTTTTTGAATGTGGCATCTTGTGAATGCTAGGTGAGCACCCTACCAACTGTGCTACATTCCACTGGTTTTTTATTTTTTTCAGAGCAGGGTTTCACGTAGTCAAGGATGGCCTCAAACTCACTGTATAGCTGAGCATGACTTTGAATTCTCCATTCTTCTGCCATCATCTCCTGAATGCTCAGATTATGTATCACCACACACAGTTCTAAATACTTAACATTAACTTGTAAAATAAGTAATTGCTTATTAATTATATAATCTTCAACAGGGCTATGATGTAGTTACCACCATCATCTCCTGTTTGCTGTTAAGAAATCAAAGCGGTAAGGGATGATGACTGAGTTAGTAAAACACTTGCTTGACAGCATGAGGACATGAATTTGGATCTGTAGCACCCATGTAAAAAGACAGACACGTGGTGGTGCATGTGAGTGATCCTAGCATGCAGGGGCAGAGAGAGAAGGATCCCGAGGCTTGCTGGCCAGTCATCTAGCCAAATCAGTGAGCTCAAGGCTCAATAAGAGACCCTGTCTAAAGAAGTCAGGTGGAGAGTAATTGAGGAAAACACTGGATGTTGACCTCCATTCTACACACACACACACAGAAAGAGAGAGAGAGAGAGCGAGAGAGAGATTTTTATTTAGATAGAGAAACCAAAGCACAAAGGAGATAAACATAAGCCTAACATGCATTTCCCTAAAAGAAAGAAAAGATAAAATACACAGCTCCAAGAAGCTTAGAAAACCGTAAGCAAGACATATTATAAAATCATACCTGGACATATTATAGTCAAACTAGGAAAAATCAAAAGCAGAGATTGTTCAGGGGTTAAGAGCTCTTACTTCTCTTCTCTTCTAAGGGACTTGACTTTGAGTCTGAGCATTCACATCAGGTGGCTCACAACATAGCTCTCTCTGAAGGAGATTTGGCTGTGCTGATTGCTCTGAGGTTACCAATAGAGTCTGACCTTGGCTTGGAGAGCAGAGTCCGTATTCAGCTGATCAGAGTGGACCATAGAGTTTCCTGGCCAACTCGGGGAGATAGGGCACACAGAGGAGAAAAAGGAGGAGCCAAGAGATTACATGGTCTCTTTGATCTGGAAAGTGGGGAGAGGCAGGTGCTCGTGGTTTCGTTGCTTCATGGATCTCTCAGGTTTATTCTCTAATATTTACTCCCAAGTTTTGTTTTTTTAATAAGATGAAAAAGAAATCAAAATATCTGACACCCAACATGGGACATGAACCCCTGAGATTAAGAGTCTCATGCTCTACTGACTCAGGTCAGAGTCTATAGGTGATCTCTGAGCAATTAACACAAACGAATCTCCCCCAACAGGCTCCAACCGCTCTGACCTCTGTGAGCACGTGCACCCACATGCACATACCCACACACAGATATGCACCCTCCCAGTCAAAGTATTACAGGTAGCAGAAGGGAAGCGGGGTATGGTGGAGCACAGTTTTAATCCCAGCAGAGACAGAGGCAAGTGGATCTCTATGAGTCTGGGCTAGCCTAGCCTACATAGAGAGTTCCAGGACAGCCAAGGCTACATAGAAAGACCTCATTTCAAAAAACCAACCAACCAAGCAAACAATAACAAAAAAGTTAAAAGTAGTGTGAGAACGTTAATGAAGACATTATATAGAGAAGTACAAGGAAATAAAGGGGAATATTAAGAAATGGAAGTCAAAAGAAAATAGATGATACCTTTAAGTATTATGGAAAGAGCTGTATTTAAAAAAATAAGCAAATGGGGGCTGGAGAGATGGCTCATTGGTTAAGAGCACTAGCTGCTCTTCAGAGGACCTGGGTTCAATTGCCAGCATCCACATAGCAATTCACAACTGTCTATAACTCCATTTCCAGAGGATCCAACACTCTCACACAGACATACATGCAGACAAAACAACAATGCACATACAATAAACATTTTTTAAAAATAAACAAAAGGCCAGTGGTGGTGGTGGTCCATCCAGACCTTTAATCTCAACACTCAGAAGGCAGAGGCAGGCATATCTCTGTGAGTTCAAGGACAACCTGGTCTACAAAGTAAGTTCCAGAACAATTAGAGATGTTACATGAGAAATCCTCTCTTGAAAAACCAAAAATAATAAAATAAAATCATTCACAACTAGACAAAAACTTATTTCAGGCAGACCTGCATTGTAAGAGATAATAAAAGAAGTTCTAGAAACTGCTGAAAAATAATAGCAGATCAAAGTGTGGATTTACAGGAAGCAGAATATATAATAAAGAGAAAATACATGCTAAGTATCTGTAGAAATACAAAATGACTTTTAAAAACTTGTCTCTATGGCTGGGGTAATAGCACAGTGGTAGAATACCTAGCAGGAATGAGGCTCTGAATCTGACTCTAACATCCCACACATCCCACACAGACAATAAATATTATTACCTGCCCCCACATTGCCAGTTGATAATTGTCTCCTAAATACATAAGTAATTAACCATCAATGTGATTCTGAATAATTCATCTTTTTTTTTCATTTTCTGGATCTCAATTTAAGCTATAAAAATGAAGATAGTAAAAGTATTACCTTATAGATTTGCTATACTGGTTAAACAATCTATTTATGAACCTAGCCTAGTGCTTTACATATCAGTCATTTCTCAGAAATAATAGCTGAGGGACCTGGAGAGATGACTCCAGAGTTAAGGGCACTGGCTGCTCCTCCAGAGGATCCAGGTTCCTAGCACCCACACAGCAGCTCACAACTGTTTTTAATTCCAGTTCTAGGGATCTGATGCCCTCTTTTGGGCTCTGCTGGCAGTAGGCACAAAAGTGGTGCGCAGACATGTATGCAGTCAAAACACTCATATATATAAAATTAAAAACAGTAACAGTAATTGGATCTGGAGGTGGGGTGTATCTGAGAATACAGCTCAGGGGTAGCTTGGTTTGTCCAGCATGTATGAGGCTCTGGATTGCAAAAACAAAACAGCTGAATCTGATGCCACACTATTTGGAAAGCTTGCTTTAATTCAGAATGAATGATAAGCGCTAACACAAAACAGTAACACTAAGATCCTTTGAGAGCCGACATCTTATTTATCACCTCTGCACTTGCAGTATAACTAAGCACTCTTACAATGACTTTGCAGTGACAGAAGAGCAAGAGTTTTATCAAATTTCGGTCCAAGAATTCCTTGTAATATTCAATGGCAGAGAAATAGTCAAACTCTAGACTTATTGGTCTTTTAGCTTTCTCTCTACCATAGCATTTTATAATTGTGATGGCGGCCAAAGGAATTGCCATTTACTTTGTACTCACCACATACCAATCAGTGAGTTTGAGAACTTGATGCCCACCAATGTATTTTGATTATCACTGCACTGAAGCTATGGAAAAAAAAAAAATCAACTTCTCTTCAGCTACATGGCTGAGTGGCAGAGCCAGGGTCTGAACAGGGGTGTCTCTGGTGCTGCTGGTACCTACCTTGTTCCAATGCACCATCTGCCCTACTCAGCATCTGCCCTGGGCCACCGTGGCAATCTCCTCTCCCATGTTCCTGGGTCCAGGATTTTCCTTCCTGACTCATTGTCCAGAGTGAAGCAAATTCAGTTCAGAAAACACTGCATTGTTTAACTTGATTCAATTTGGCATCTCTCTGGTAAGATGGGTTTAATTTGGCTGGGCATTTAATGCCAGTGAGAACCAACCTGTTATGTGAGGGAAGCCACCTTCTGTTTCAAGCTGATCCAACTTTATCGTTTATTAGTAATTTTACATGAACATATTATCTTGTTGGGTTTTGCTGTTGCAGAATAGAGAGCAGACATCACTGCAACATTGAGAGGAAGGCCACCTGCTCCTCAATCTTACTACCAAGCTATGTGTTACAGTGATACCAAATCTCAAACTGGAATGTGACACAGGCTCAGGCTCAGATACTTTTTAGCAATCAAGTAGAAGCACTCATACAAGTTGTAAGCTCGGTGGCATCTCAGCTCTTGGTCCTCTTATGTGCTTAGTCAAGAACCTTTCACACAAGCCTTTCTTTAGGTAAATGAGACATTCTGACCCGATTTGTCTCTCCTACTCAGAAATGGGTAACCGGATAAAGGGACATAAAGGCCTGACCAGGACCTAGCCTCTACATCACTCTGAAGAACCTAGTTACTGGCAGCACTAGATTCTTCTGCCTGAATATACAAGGGCGGAGAAAGCTGTAAAAAGCAATGCTTCTAACCAAATCACATACCTTCTTTCTATCCATTTCACTCAGGAGAAAGCCACGGCCAAAGCTGAAATAAATTACCTTGCAGCATTGACTGGAGAAAATGACAGATGCTCTTACAGTAATTGCCACTGGAATGAAGGATTATTGCTTGGAGTTTCTCAGAGACTTCTAACCACTCCTAGAGTGTAAAAAGTATTCCTCCCAACTCTTTTGAGACTAGGTCTCATATAACCCAGGCTGGTCTCCAATTCACTGTGTATCTAAGTATGATCTATTTTGAATCCTCCAGGCTCCATTTTTCAAGTTCTGTGAGTACAGACATGCACCACCACACCTAGCTTTGTATGTTGCTGGGCTTTGTGAATGCAAGGCAAACACTCCGCCCACTGAGCTATATTCCTATCTCTGGAACATATATTTCTATGGCCTCTGGAGTTTACATTAAAGATAGTTGATACATGCAAATGTCAAACTTTAATGTACATTAAAACACTACGATTTGTGCATATTCAAAGCACATATAAACAGATGACGTTTTATGTTGTTTCTAATTTATTATACTACTTAAGCAAATTATAGAAAAGGTAGCACTTTCTCTGAAGTTCAGTGATGTGATGAGACAGAACAAGCTGATTTCTAAGATTTCTTCCAGAGGTTATTTCCTATGATTTTATAAGTAGATTTAAAAGCAGATGGAGAATCTGGATTAAAGATTTATACTATGTATTGCATGAATTCTATTTGGTGTTATAATAAAAACCTGCAACCAGATATTGAGAAAAAGCTAAAATATCAAAGAGATAAATCACAGCACAGCCACTTTTTACCCAGGCAACTCCTCAGCCTGTCTTCCTGAATCCTCAGACTCCCACCTCTCCATCCTCAGTGGAAAAGGGAAGTGGCAGGGGAAGCTGAACTTCTTGCTTCTCTTCCTTGGCTCAGCTGTCTCACTTCCTGGTTCAGCTTTCCTACAGCTAGGATTAAAGGTGTGTGCCACCAAATGTCTGGCCTTGAACTCAGAGATCCAGACAGATCTCTGCCTCCCAAGTGATGGGATGAAAGGCATGGGTCACCACGCCCTGACCTTCATGGCTTGGCTCTGTCCTCTGATATTCCAGACTATTTTTATTAAATATACAATATACCACCACAGCTATGGAACAATCTTTGTGCACTGTAAGTATATTGCTCTCATTGTTAATAAAAAGCTAATTGGCCAATGGCTAGGCAGAACTTTGGGGGCAGAGAGAATGCTGCAAAAAAGGGCAGAGTCATAGGAGAGTTACCAGCCAGGTGGGAAGGAAACAGGACATGTAGAAGAGGTAAAAGCCATTAGCCTCAGGGCAGCACAAAGGTTAGAAGAAATGGGTTAGTGTAAGCTGTAAGAGCTAGTTAGTAATAAGCCTGGGCTATAGGTTTTTTATACTTAATAATAAATCTCTGAGTAGTTATTTCAGAGTGGCTGCCAGGACACAAAGAAACTCCACCTACAGACTTACTTTATTTTTAATAATGTGTCTATATGTGTGTCTTTGTTCCGGCATAAGCACATTGAGTACAGATGCCCACAAAGCTCAGAGGCACGGGATCTCCTGAAGCTGGAGCTATACATGGTTGTGAGCTATCTGACATGGGTCCTGGGAACCAAACTTGGGTCCTCTTCAAGAGCAGTACACAATGTTAACTACTGAGACATCTCTTCAGTCCCAGAATCTGAGTTAGAATCACGGCCGGTAAGGGGGGGGGGCACGACTTAGTAATCAAGGAGTCATCATCATCAAGTACAATCACCTCTTCCTAAGGTTTTATTTTTATTTTACGTGTATGAGTGTTGTGCTTATATATGTGCACCACATGCATGCTGAATCCCCTGAACTGGAGGGAGCCATTATGTGTATTCTGGGGATTAAACACTTGGGTCCTCTGCAAGAGCAAGTACATGCTCAACTTCTGAGCCATTTCTCCAGATTTATGAACTCCCCTTTTCTTGAATAAACTTCCCTATTTTTTCTTTACAACCTGGTTTTCTCTTGGAGTTGGAGAGAAAGCTAGAGAGGTAAAGTACTTACCATCAAGCCTAAAGATTTAAGTTTGATCCCTGGGATCAAGCATGATAGGAGAAAACCACTTTCTACATGACCACTTCACACAGACACACACACAAACACACACATACACCACAATTAAAAAAAAAAAAAAAAGATTTGATTCTGTAAAGCAGCAGCTTTGGCTCCAGGTACATTTAGCATCCTCTACACCCATGTCATTTGTTATTTGTATTCTAGGTATTCATTCATTTATTCACTTATTTATTTATTTATTCACTTATTGCTTGCTACAAGAATGTAATCTCCATTAGAGCAGAGACTTTGTCTCAAATGACAGCCATTTATTTGTTCACAATTCTATAATCTGGGCTGGACTCAGCTGGCCCATTCTGGTTTATCTTTGCTGGCTTTAATGGTTCATTCATCTGGATTGTCCAAAAGAATCAGCCTTGGTCTCACCCACTGTTTCATAATCCACTGTTTTGTGTGTATATTTTATCCCCAAAGAAAGGTGATTTGGGTTAGCAGTTATCCAGGCTCAAATAACACTGCAGATCCCTAGTGAGCTGGAGTTAGCCTTCATTCCCTGCCTCCCTTTCCATCAGTTACCCACTCTTCTCAGTCACTAGTTGAATAATTCTTTAAACCTTAGTGTCCTTCCTACCTCCACACCTTTGCTCACTCTGTTTTCCTTGCCTAAAATATTCCCCTGCTCTTCCTCTTTGTCTAGTTGAGCATTTTTCAGTGACATTTATCAAACTTGGCCTCACCCACAAAGTGCCAATCAAGTCTGAGTCATAAAGACAGCCATGAGAGATTTCTCATTGATGCCAGTAAAACTGTCCTCTGGGCCTATGGTGGGCACAGTGTTCTATTCTGTCCAGTACCACCCTTTGTTTTATGAAAACATCCTAACTATATTGTATGCAAGGAATTACCATATTCCTGTGAGGTCCTGTGAAGTTCATGCCTATCTGACATGTCTGAAAGGGGCTGGCCATTAATCAGTCTATAAAGCAGGTACTGATATTGAACAGGCTGTAGCAAGGGATCAGCATCCTTTTGCCACTGTGTGGTAGAATCCTTTTCCTCAGGCATACACAACTAGATGTCTCCCTACATTGGCTGAAGTTTATATACACCAAAGTATACATATATATGATTAGCTATTCTATAATAATATACAGGAATATATACATATAGCAATCCTATAATAATATATGTAAATATGTATAGCTATTCTATAATATATACAAATACATACAGAATATATGCCCTTATACATACACATGTACATCTTTTAATAGATGCAGTTTTTATTTATATATGTGTGTGCGAATGTGTGTACGGGTAAGTGGAAGACAAAAGAGGATCTCAGATCACCCCAAGCTGAGGTTATAAGCAGTTGTGAGATACATGATGTGGGTGCTGGGAACAGAATTCTGATCTTCTACAAGAGCATCAAGTGCTCTTCTAAACCATCTCTCAAGCCCAGACTGATATATCTATGTAAGTATGTATGGCTGATCAAGTGCTAGTGTCTCAATAAATTTTCTTTGTCTTGATATAAAAGAAAAAATTGAATCCAACCAGGGCAGAGGAATTTCTGTGATATTTTTTGGTTAGGGAACTAGGGGAAAAATGGAGTAGTGAAGAGACACCATGTGAGTCGAACACAAAAAGCTTCTGATTTAGGGTTCTCCTTAACTCTAGGATAACACACGTGCACCACCATGCCCAGTGTGTGTGGTGCTAGGGATGGAATCCAGGGCTTTGAGTTTGTTGGGCAAGCACTTTAGCAACTGAGCCCATTTCAAATCCCCTTCTCTTCTTTCTCTGTCTCTCTTTCTCCTCCCTCTTCTGGTCTCAAACGCAGAGTCTTCCTTCCCTAGACCTCCTGAGTGATGGGTTAATTTTTAATTAGTGACATGCATTTTCAGTTTTGATGGAGAATATCATGGTCTGTCACTCTCAAACTGAAAATGTGAACATCACTGGAGTCACCTTGACTCTCTCTCATCCCTCAAGATCAATCGCCCACCAGGCACTATTAGTTTTGTCTCTTTTTCCCAATCCATTCTCTCTTTCATTGTTACTACTACTGGTCTAATCCAAGTTCCCATAATCTCCCAGAGACAACTGGTCTACCTCCAGGTCAATCCCATCAGTTCACCTTTCACACACTACTAGGAACTTTCTCAGGCATGTATTTGACTGTATCACTCTCCTTAACAATTTCCACCCCTGCTCCTCAACTGCTCAGTTCATTCTGTTTAAGTTCTAAATAGAACATTCCAGACATTTTGTTCCATCTATAACTCTCTACCGTCATCGACCCCTCCTCCAACCCTACATACATACCCAGCGCTCAAGCCATGGTGACCTACTTTCAATTTCCTAAGCACAACAGGCTTTATCAAGCCCCTCCACATACACAGATGCCTTCTCCTCTTTGTGCCAGCCTGGGGGACTAATTCAACTTTGAAATTCAGCTGATGAGTCACTTTCCCTGACTTGGCCCAGCCATAGTCTGCCACCACCAGCTATAAGTTGCCTCTCCCTCCAGTTCCCCATAATCCTTTGTGCACATTTGCAAATACTTGCTTGCTTGCCTGTCTCCAACTGGCAGTGGGCGGCTTTCTGAGAACAAATTGCCTTTTTGTGTCTTTGCACTCTTTGTGTCTAACACAGGCTTAAAATGGGAGCTTGGGGTTTGTTGAATGAATAGGTGATTATTTTATAGGTACTTGGTGTTGGACAAAGTTGTGGCACAGGAGCCTCTGCACAGAAGTATGCTGGCTTACCTTGAAGAAAGACCTTAGTCATTTTCTGCATTCAGTATGCCATATTGGTTAGTCATTCAACAATTAAGCACCTACTATATGTTTCAGGTGACCTTGAATGACCTTTTTTCTGTGATTAAGAGGTAAACCAGATGCTTAATTGTTATGCAGATCTCTATATGGTTTGAGGCCAGCCTGGTCTACAGAAATCCTTCCAGGACAGCCAGAAACTCTCTATCTCATACACACACACACACACACACACACACACACACACACACACACACACACACACACACCACATACACGTAGAATGATGGAGATCTACCACTTGGTGGCAGTGCTTCTCCAGAAATGAGGCATCCCAGGCAGAAAAAGCAGAGGGGGAGGAAGAGGAGGAGAAGAGGGGGAGGAGAAGAGGCAGAAGCAGCAGTAGCTTAGAGACTGATCAGGGTGGGAGAACAATTATTTAACATGGATGAGGTATGAGGTCCTGGCTTTGGTTTTCAACATAGCAGCAACACAATCCAAAGGAGTTAAAGGCAGGATGTAGGCATCTCTTCAAATTTTTCTTAATCTTTAGCATGTTTTGTTCTTACAGAACACTTGACAATGGCCTGAACACGTTAAGTTCTGGTTTTCTCATGTATGTGTAATCTCAGAATTTATTTTTATTTTTTGGGTGTATGTCATGAGTGAGTACAGCACACATGTGCTGCAAATCCACGTGGAGGTCAGAGGATGACTCTGAGGAGTCAGTTCTCTCCTTCCATTGTGTGTAGTCTGAAGTTCCTCTGTCCTGCCTAGCCCATAGGTCTGGACCTGCGGTCCAGCAGCCATTTATAAGATAATTAAACCAGAGCCTCAATATTATAGTAACTTCTGGGCCAGTAGTTCAGACTTATTACTAACTAGCTCTTTCACTTAAATTATCCCATAATTCTTATCTATGTTTAGCCATGTGGCTTGGTACCTTTGCTAAGAGCAATATTCTCATCCTGCTTCCTCTGTGTCTGGCTGGTGACTGCTTCTCTGCCTTTCCTCTTCCCAGAATTCTCTTAGTGATAGGCATTCTGAGTTTTGATGGAGATTATCATGATCTGCCACTCTCAAACTATATGGCCCGGCCTATATTTCCTGTCTGGTTATTGGCCCATCAGTGTTTTATTAAAGCACCAGCAACAAGTCTTTACAGTGTACAAGAGCAATATCCCACAGCAATTGTAGATTTTTGGGATAGAACTCTGATCATTGGCCTCTGTAACAAATGCCTTTACTTGCTGACCCATTTTGCTGGCCTAGAACTGATTCTGAGTGCTGTATCAAAATCCAAAGTGTCTAACTTCTTGGAAGAATAAACTAATAGAGAAAAATATTTTTTTTATTTTTTTAGGCAGAAATATTATTGGGGTAACCAGAACAGGGGAAGAAGGTGCTCTCTGTGAGCTCTGAAGTCATAAGAAACAGGCTGTGACAAAGTCTCTATCAGTTACTAGTTCTTTTAAAGTCTGTTTTTCTTATTTACTAAAGCAGATGATTACATTACTTACCTTAAGGCTTACTCAGAGATTAAAAAAATGAAGTCTATAAAATTCTGTCCAGGGGCTGGAGAGATGGCTCAGCAGTTAAGAGCACTGATTGCTCCTCCAGAGGTCCTGAGTTCAATTCCCAGCACCCACATGGCAGCTCACAACTGTCATATGCACTAGCAAAACATTAATGCAAATAAAATAAAAATAAATACATTTTTTTTTAAAGAAGTATAAAAAGCTCGGTGGTGATGGTTCACGCCTTTAATCTCAGCACTCAGAAGGCAGAGGCAGGGATCACGGTGAATTTGAGGCCAGTCTGGTCTATAGAGTGAGTTCTAGGACAGCCAGGGCTACACAGAGAAACCCTGTCTTGAAAAACAAATAAAACAGTACCAAAAAACAAACAAAACTTCAAAAACGCTGTCCATTGTTTCCATCGCAAAGCACATGGCCAGTAAAGATTGGAGCTCTAAATGCTGAAATAAGTGCTACAGATAGCTGCATATTTATGAATCAGAAATGGACTTGCTTTTTATCTGAGTGTAGATTCAGGTAAGGCTGGAAACTTTAGAGAGGGGGCCAGTATAAGGAAACACCAGTCCTCGCCCATATGCCTCTGAACAGGTTCTAGGGATGTGAGGCTTTCCTTGCTAAAACTGGGAAAGTCCTCAGCAAACTGGACCATACCGGTAGAGGGTGGTGGTGGTGGCAGTAAACACTCAGATCTTTCTGGTTCGTTACAATAACCTTATAAGTAGCTTTTCTACTGGCTTGATCATACAGAAGCCAAATGACAGGGCTGCTGGGACAATTACAGTCCAGAAAAGTCAGTCTTGCCTGCTCATAGAGCGGAGTAAAAAAAGGACAAAGAATCGACCAAAAGATGCAAAATCGTAACTCTGTAGGTTGCAATTGCTCCAGGGATGAACAGATGGATAAAGCTTCCAATGGAGATCTTATGTTCCCTTAACAGAAAAAAATCAGGTGTGGGACACCCCCGGGATACCTGGGGACTTCTCCCTAGTTCACTTCCTGCCTGGAAGTTTCACTTCTCAGATTGCACTTAGTACGATTCATGGAACTAAGACAAAGATCAGAAGTATTCACAAGATACCTTCTTTCCAAGCCATAGCGCCGGACCCGGGGGACCCCCAGCCACCCCAAAGCCTCTCCTAGAGCCGCGACCCGCCAAATCAACCCAAATTACTTTTGCAGGGCCGGCTTGGAGATGCTTCCTGATTGGCAGGACAGTAGGGGGTGTGGCCTCGGCGGGAAATCTTCCCTCGGATTGGTGGAAACAATCGAGGGTGGGTGCTGTAGTACGTCTAGGCGCGAAAGCTCGAACTGCCCTGCCCGGCTGGAGATCGCGGGAGCTGCCGCTGGCAAGTTGAGGTTGCTGAAGACCGGTTCTCCCGGAGCCGCGCCGTAGGGAGGCCGGAATCATGACCGGCGAGGTGGGTTCTGAGGTGAGTTTAGGCTCTGGCCCGGGCTGTGGAGGCCCTTCACTGAGGGTCGAGTGTGACAGGGGACCCAGCAGAGCCAGAGCGGCGAGCCCGGGAGACTACAATTCCCGGCGTGCACCACTCCGAGACCCCTGGGCTGGGTAAAGGGGCCTGGGCCTCGCTTGGGTCTCCTCCTGGCGGCTTCCCGCGCTCGGCCCTTGAGTCTCCTGGTTCGGCGCCGCGCGCTGCTGTTGGCCCCGCCGGGCCCTCGGCTTGTCACGGTAGCCCGCCCTTGCTCTTTGGCGCGTTTCCTGCCTCGCATCCCGAGCAAGAAGGAGGCCTTGGCCAGCTGTCTTGGAGGATGTGGGGTGGGATTCTCTGTAAACCCAGGGTGAGGGTAGTAGGAAGGTGGATCTGGTTCTGGAAGGGACCTCTGAGGGTCTCACGCGTGGGCCCGCAGTGTTTGCCAATAGTGCTTCCCGCGCGGCGTCCCGCTGGTAGCTGACGGCTCTCTGGTGGAATTTGGCCGTAGGAAGCTGTTTCTTCCAGACAGTTGCCTTGGGAACAGATTTAATGGGGTACGAGAAAACCTAATCACCAAATGAAAGCTGTATTTTGACATAAAGCTTTCATGATTAGATACTGATGGAAATATTAGATTTAAATCAAGATGAGATCTCATCGTGCACCAGCTCGTCTCCTTACCTGAATTCAGAAGAAGCTTTGGTTTCAATAAAAATACTTGCAAAAGCAGGTGACTGACTTCATAAGCCATACTTTTGCTCACTCTTATTTTAAAAGAAAGGAAAGGAAAGACAACCCTGTAAGTAGGAGAGGGGGTTACTAGGGACAGGAGAGGCAAAGTTAGAAGAATGATGTGTGTGTGTGTGTGTACACGCGTGTGCGCGCGCGCGTCCCAGCAGGGCCTAAGAGATGGCTCATTAATATTAATAATGGCATTTGTTGCCAACCTGGCATTCTTACTCTATCTCCAAGATCCACCTAGTAGGAGAGAATAGACTTCTTCAAGTTGTCCTCTGACTTCCATACTCCCTCTCCATACATGCCCATAGTATATACATACACAAATAAATGACATAAATTTAGAAAATTGAAAAGGGGCTGGAAGGATGGCTCATTACATAAGAGCACTTCTAGAGA
Source organism: Phyllotis vaccarum (assembly GCA_033318265.1). Lineage (NCBI taxonomy): Eukaryota > Metazoa > Chordata > Mammalia > Rodentia > Cricetidae > Phyllotis > Phyllotis vaccarum. The sequence continues at coordinate 41,668,426 of JARWLC010000003.1, forward strand.
ATCTATCCGTGGTTGTTGCTCTCACACATATGGCAACTCACAACCATCCACAACTCCACTTCCGGAGGATCCCAATACCTTCTTACCTTCATGGGTACCAAGCATGCATGCAGTGCCCTTCATGCATGCAGGAGAAACACTGCACATTAACTAAGTAAATCCTTTATTTAAAAAATATGCAAGGGGCTGGAGAGATGGCTCAATGGTTAAGAGCACTTGCTGTTATTGCAGGGAACCCTGGTTCAGTTCCCAGCATCCACATGATGGCTGACTACAGTTCTAGGGGCTGTCACTCCCCCTTCTGGCCCCCACAGGCACTGCATGAATATGGTACAGACTATGCAGGTGAACCATCCATACACTTAAATCTTTTCAATTTGAAAAAGAAAATAACAATGAATCTGATTTGTGCAGTTAATGTGTTTAATAATTAAAAATAAAAATTGTTCAGTTACTATCTTGTAGTTAATTTCTATTATTGTTTGTTTGGGTTGGGTTTTGGCTGGTAATTCTAAGCGTCACCCCTTCACCAAAACATTGTGTTGGTTCTTCCCATTTGCAGCTGGATGACCCCATCTTTGTGGATCCTCCCACATTAGGAGCTCTGACTCCTTGCTGATGCAAAGCTTGTTCTCATTTTCTAGGATAACCTGGAAATCGGTGACCTAAAGCTTGTTTCACAGGAATCTGCAGACAGTCCTGTAGACAGTGGACGAGGCAGCTTTGAAACCCTTGAGCCCCTGAGTGAAAGAGGTTCGTAATATACCATATATTAATCTTAGGAATAGGGTGTGGGATCCTAGCCTGTAGCAATTTTAGTCATATAATTTTCTTGACTTAGCAAATTGTTAGTGTCACAATTTATTATTTATTTTATTTTTCACAGATAGAAAATAACACTTATATAAAGAATATACATTTCTGTTTTATAACTGAATAGATAAAATGTCTAATAGTTACCACATTGCCTGGTTAAATGCATTCATTATAGAAAAGGATTTCTAACACCTGCCAGGATGATTAGAAAAACTTTACACATTATAAATATATGTAATTAAATTTTTAGCAAGAGAGGTTTTGCCACAGAACAAAACATTTTTAGTCTATTTTTAGATATGCTTTGCTACAATCAGTTTTTAATGGTAGTGGTATAATTCCACAAGATAACATAACACATATATAATTAAATATAATTTTAAGTAGTTATGAAGAAGGCCAAATGATTGGGTACCTTCTTTTTTTAAAAAAAAAAAAAAATGTTTCCTCCAGATTCTGAAGAAGAGATACTTGTGAGTAAGAAACCGAAGGGCAGAAAAGTGCTGCAAGACAGTGATTCTGAGGAGGACGGAGATGTCTCTCCAGAGAAGCCCACCTACGACAGCGCTGAGGAGAATAAAGAGAACGTGCACTCAGAGAAGAACAGAAAGGGCAGAAGAGTTTCTAAGACTCTGGCCGACAGCGATGAGAGTAACACGGAGGGAAGTGTGTGTCAGGAAAGTCCCGGAACTCAAGAGATGGCTTCCTTAGAGCTGAGCCGCCAGTCTGCAAGCCCTGCAGACCTCACTGCCGACAGAAAGCAGGCCAAGCAGCTCTCCAGAGAAGGAGCTGAAGGAAAAGGAAAATCCAAAAGAAGACTCGAGAAAGAGGAGAGAACGATGGAAAAAATTAGGCGGCTGAAAAAAAAGGAGACAAAATATGAGGTGTGTTGTAATTTTCTGAACTTGGTAATTATTTTTGAGACAGGGTCTCATCAGGTAGCCTTGGATGTCCTAGAGCTCACGCTGTAGATCTGGCTGGCCTTGGACTCACAGGGACCCGCTTGCCTCTGCCTCCCAAGTGCTGGGATTAAAGGCATGTGCCACAAGCCCAGCAGTCATTTTTCTGAACTTTATAGTGCAGTTTTTATCTTCTGAGATGTTTTTTTACTTGACATGTAATTACACTTAGGGGTACTGTGATATTTCAGTGCATGTGTGCAGCATGTAAGGATCAGAACAGTTGGCAAACTGATTGCCTCCAGCAGTTGACTTTTCTTTGTGTTGGGCATGTTAAAAAGCCTGTCCACTGCTTATGCTGAAATATTGAATTAATAGTTGTCGGCCCATAGTTTTCTTATTGTGTTATAGGAACTTAAGAATTGTTCTTGGGGGTTGGAGAGATGGCTCAGCGGTTTAAGAGCACTGACTGTTTGTTCTTCCAGAGGACCCTGGCTCAATTCCCAGCACCCACATGGTGGCTCACAACTGTCTGTAATGCCAGTTCTAGAGGACCTGACACCCTCACACACATATAGATGCTGGCCAAATTCCAATGCGTATAAAATTATTAAGTTACAAATTATTTAAAAAAGAAAAAAGTTATTCTTAGCCATCTACACTCTTGTACCCACTGACTGTATCTCTCTATAGCCCGTCCAAAGGCCTGCTATCATGTTCTTCTATTCTTTTTTTTTTAAAGACTTTTTAATGTGTATATGTTTGTGCCTGAGTGAGTTCATGTGCACCATGTGGATGGTGCAGGTGCCTGTAGAGGTCAGAAGTGTCAGGTCCTCTGGAACTGGAGTTGAAGTCAGTTGGTGCTGAGAACTGAACCTGGGTCCTCTGCAGCAGCAGCAAGTACTCTTAACTGCTGAGTTATCTTTCTAGCCCAAAATTAACTTCTTAATTTCTACATATAAGTGAGAATCTTTCTCTTTCTAGTTCTTAGTTAGGGATTCTATTGCTGTGAAGAGATACAATGACTGTGGCAACTCTTGTAGAGAAAACATTTGAATGGGGCTGCTCGCTTACAGGTTCGGAGGTTCAGTCCATTATCATCATGATGGGGAGCGTGGGGGCATCAGACCAACACAGTACTGGAGAGCTAGCCAAGAGTGCTGTATCTTACAGACAACAAGAAGTTGACTGAGACACTGGGCCACATCCTGAGCACAGGAAGCCTCCAAGCTCATTCCCGCAGTGACACACTTCCTTCATCAAGGCCATACCCACTCCAACGAAGCCACCTCCTTATAGAGCCACTCCCTATGAGATTATGGGGGGCATTTACAGTCAAATGACCACAGTCCTCCAGTTCCAACAAACAACATTGCTGCAAATGACAGAATTCTATTTTTGAAGGGTGGACAAGATACCCTTGAGTGTATATGACTATTTTACATATGTACTTGTTAAGGTATATTCTAAAACTAATTAGGTTTTATTTTTCAGGTAGATTAATGTTTTAAAAATGTAGGCATTAGTTTCTGATATGGCTTTGACTACTTTGCATAAGATTGATGGGTATGTAATTTACAATTATTTAATTTTTGCCATTGTAGATGCATGAAGGACACTTCCAAATAGATGGGTTTCTGGTTTCTTGATGTGTTCTTGTAATAATTCTTTGATGCTGCTCCTCTGATAAAATTGAAGGGATGATTTTTAAAAAAAAAATACATCAATCAAAAGTTTATCTGTTAGTGTGGACAGTGGTGATGCACACCTTTGATCCCAGCACTCAGGAGGCAGAGGCAGGTGGATCTCTGTGAGTTCAAAGCCAACCTGATCTACAGAGTGAGTTTCAGGACAGCCAGGGCTGTTACACAGAGAGGTCCTATTTTCAAAAACAAACAAAAACCACAGGTTGGGTTTCAAAGGATAAGTGTAGGTTAGGAACCAGTGAGAATGTTCTAGATGCTCTCTGTTATCTTGACAAAGGTGGGCTTTGTTTTCTGTTCCAAATCCCCATATGATGTTGTGAAATGCTAGATTTTAAAATGATTGCATTGTGCCTTTTCTTTCTTGCCCAGGAAAGAGATGCAGACCAGCCACTTAATGGCAGTGGCTGTCTTCTTGAAGACAGGGATCTTTTTGAAACAGGTTTGGAGGAAGAAAATGACTCTCCATTGGAAGATGAAGAGTCATTAGAGTCGATAAGGGCAGCAGTGAGAAACAAAGTCAAAAGTCACAAGGCAAGTGAAGAACCGTCCCCACCCAGCTCACCCTCCTCCAGCCTCTGCTTGGTTTGTTGATTTACTGTTGCCACTTTCAGTTTGAAGCTTAATTTCTAAAAGACTTGTTTTTATGTGTATGGGGTTTTGCTTGCATATATATCTGTGCACCACATACTATGCCCATGGAAGCCAGAAGAGGGCATTGGATTCCCTGGAACCTGAGATAAACTTTTGTGAACTATGGCATAGGTGTTAGGAACTGAATACAGATCCTCTATAAAACAAGTGCTCTTAACTGCTGATTTAATATTTCCAATCCCCATAAAAGAGGATTGTTTTTTCGGTTCCCTAGAAGTCGTTTCCCTCTTTAGGAAATATGCAAACAGAAAAATTAGGGTCCTGATTCCATTTGTATCTTTTTTCTAAGCATGTTAGGAAATGTTTTTTATCAGGTAATTATTAGTTTTAAGAGCAGAGTAGAGTGGATCGTATAAGAACCATCCTTTTGTCAGCCTTGGTTGTGTTATCCCAGCTACCTGGGAGTCAGGAGAATCCCAAGTCCAAGGTTAGCCTGGGAAATTTGATTTGAGGGGCGGGGATGTATCTCAGTAGAACACTTGCCTAGCTTGTGCTAGGCCCTGAGTTCAACTCCTCACATCAACCAAAGAAAAACATCTTTTTATCTGAGTTTAGTTTTTATTTTAATTGGTTTGCAATCTTCTAGAAAAAGGAACCATGTCTGGAGAGTGAGACGTTTTCATTAGAAGAAGAAAATGAGCTATCTAAAGGCAGTGGGAGGAAGGTAAGGAACCAGTTTATATTGATCTCTTCCACAGGAGACTGTTTCTCATCGATAAATACTTTTATCTTATTTGAGTTCCTTAGTAACCAAGATCTTTTCTTACTTACTTCTTACTTTCTATTTTAAAGATTATTTATTTTTGTGTTCATGTGCTATGCCTGTATGTATGTCGGTATACCACGTGTATGCAATGCCTGATGCCCAGAAGAGGGTGTCAGATCCCTGGGACCTGGAGCTGCCATGTGGGTGCTGAGAACTGAACCTGGGTCTCTGCAAGAGCAATGCGTGCTCTTAACCACTGAGCCACCCTCCATCCTCCAATGTTTTGTTTGTACATGGAAGGAACAGAGATCATTAGGTTAAACTTGTTTTGTGAGATGTGCTAATAAACACATTTTATTCTTGTACTGCGTGTATTCGTGCCCATTCTTCCTTCCCGTCCTGTTTCCTTGGAGAGAAAAACTGTTCAGGGATAGATCTCTCTGGAAGACACCATTAATGTAGTTTCACCTTTTGTTTTTTGCTTGTTTGTTTTTTTTAAGGAAAGAAAGGCAGCAAAGTTAAGTAAGGAAGCATTAAAAAAGCTGCACAGTGAGACTCAGCGTCTCATCCGAGGTAATACAAACCACTCTGGTAAACTTTGACGTGAATCATGGGGTTATTGCTGTTTGCTTTTGTTTTTGGTCAGCTCAACTTGGATATTGGGGGGTTGGTTTGCTAACACTCCTAGTGTGATTTGAAATTTAGAATTAAACTTGATAAATGCCTGTTGTTCTCATGCCCATGAACATTAATATAAACAGAAAATTTGCAGAATTCTGATAGAGCTAGAGTAAACAATTTGTTTTTAAGATATATATTTTAAACTTTGAACTATATGTATGTATCTGTGTGTGTAGGGGGCGTGCATGTGAGTGTAATTGCCCACAGAGGCCAGAGGTCTTCAGATCCCCTGGAGCTCATTATAGGCAATTGTGAATGGCTGACACAACGTGGGTTCTCTGTGAGAGCTTAAGTGCCCTAGCCCCTAGAAGGGAAACTTAAATGCTGTCTGTGGACTGACTGCATCAGGATCCCTGTCGGAAGTTTTCAAATGTATAGGATTTTAGGCCCCACAATGATTCAATAGGTTTGAAATGGGATCCAAGAATATATATTTATTAAAATCATTCTGGTTTATTTTGCCTGGCATATGATCCAAGGCCCTTAAAGTGTTTGAAGAAGCTAGGATTGAAAGTTTGAGATCAGCATGGACTATACAGCAAGTTCCAGGCTAGCCCACGCCACACAGCATGACTGTGTTGCCCCTGGTAAAGCAGGACTGTCTTCTGTTTCTCATGATAGCTTTGTTCTATACCATTTTATTTACTGAATATGAAATCACATTTCAGAATATACACATGAGTATTTCCTTGTTTTGTTCCGTCTTTTTAGAATCTGCACTTAATCTTCCATATCATATGCCTGAGAATAAAACTATTCACGATTTCTTCAAACGCAAACCCCGGCCCACTTACCAGGGAAATGCCATGGCCCTGCTGAAGTAAGAGTTTACTTTCCTTGTGATATTCAGTTTTATAGCATCTGGTATAAAAGTTTAGACTCTTTAATTTCTTAAAGCTGGTTTAAACAATTCATCATGAGTTGAGGGTTGAGAGTGCTTCACAGTGAAATTTTGAGAGTTTTCAATTCCAGTTCATTTCCCCTTTCTAGGTCATGTAAATATCAGTCAGGCCATTACAAGGAATGCATCAATACAGCAGATGCAGCCGAAATGAGTGCTGATGACCCCAGCAAAGGCTCTGAGCAGACAGCAGGTGCAGGGATTGCAGCAGAAACTGATGTGCTCCCTGAGGCCTCAGAAGAAGCTGGGATCACGACTGGATCAGATACGGTTCGTGATGAGGAGCCAGTGAGACACAGAGAGCTGGAAATTGAGGAGACTGAGAAGCCCATTGATGACAGACCTCCTGGGGACAGATCAGTGTCACTGCAGGAATCTCCCATCTCCAGGAACAAGGCCAGTGAGGGGTCTCAGGTTGGAGAACTAATGATGTCTGACCCTCATGCCCTTGAGGGAGAAAAACTGAAGACAACAGAAAAAACAGATGCAAAAGAGGAAGATTCCGAGCAGAAAACTAAACTGTCGGCAGGTGTGCAACCTGAAAAGGTGAGGCGATTCACCGTGGACCGACTTAGACAGCTGGGAGTGGATGTTTCCATTCAGCCTCGCCTGGGTGCTGATGAAGACTCCTTTGTGATACTTGATGAACCTGAAACCAACAGAGGTAATCCTTGAAACTGGGGAGACTCGGGGTGGTTCATACCAGCAACTTTTGCTACTGTGGAAGGTAGTGAATGTGGGAGAAGCCAGTGATTGCATATGATATTTAGATGGACTAGAATCCCATTCAGATGAGTTTGACAGAATGTCAGGGTGATCTTTTAGGTGTTTTTAAAGATGGAAACCTCGTGATAATTAACATACAGAATAGGCACACTGCTGCTGGGTTATGGTACTTGGGAATTTACTATGCCTTTCTGACTTGAACATCTAAATTTTTCAATGGCCCTGTGTCAGATCTTATTAAGTCATTCATAAAAATATTTCATTTTTCACAGCCAGAGAGAAACACTTTGGTCCACTTAAATTGTCTACAAAATTGAATTTCTTCCCCCAACCCCACACTCAACAAATACTAAATTATTTGCTGCATTTATAAAATGCCATACTACTTTCTGGGCTGACAGAGCAAGATCACCTACAACCTTATAGGCATCCTGTTTTGCAAGCACAGCACTGTAAACGGTACTTTTCCTGTAGGGACTGGGAAGGCGGCTCACTGGTTAAGAGCGCTTCTTACTCCACAGAGGGTGGTTCCCAGCACCCATGTCTGATGGTTCATAACTACTTATAAATGCAGATCCAGGGACTCTTGACATTCTCATGTCTCATATTTCTTTGGCTAGTGTAGCCATGGATAACCTTGACTTTCTGAGTGTTGGGATTGCAGGCATGCACTCCTGTGCCTGGTTCATGGGTGCGAGGGATTGAACCTAGCACTTCATGCACGCTAGGTGACTACTCTACCAATTGAGTCACATACCTATCCCTAGAATATTCTACAAATTGTTTAACTGAGTTTAGGGTATTTAGTTATTGTTTAGAGTATTTAGGATCAAGGAAGGAAGGAAAGACATACTATCTGTATTCGAATGAATAAAGAACTATTCAAATAGTAATAACTAAAATTGTTTACATCAAGGCTGTTTCAGTTAGCAGCTTATCTTTAGCAGATGCTGTCAACCACTGTATCCAGTGTAAAATAGCCTGGTGACTTTATTGGGCAGATGGAGAGAAGACTTTAGAGAAACGTGTGTGTGTGTGTGTGTGTGTGTGTGTGTGTGTGTGTGTGTGTGTGTGTGTGTGTGTGTGTGTCTCACTATATAACCATGGCTATCTTAGACTCAAGCTGGCTCAAACTTGGCAGCATTCCTTGACCTCCGCCTCCCAAGTTCCAGTGTCACAGGTGTGCACTAAGAGCATCCTGAGACAGAAAAGGCTCTGCATGGCACATACTGGGAGAAGATGAGCATTTGATTGGAACTAGAGATATAGTTGGAGGGAAGGTTTATGTAATACAACTGCAGAGATTCATCAGCAAAGGACAAGAAGGAGCTGTCCACAGCACTGAGGAACATGTTCAATGACACTAGGAATTATGTGAGGCGTCCAGGGCTAAGATATAGGAGTAAACTTTTTGAGAACCTACTATATTAACTACTGGTATGTTTTAATTATCTTCCTTAATTCTTGTAGTCCTGGAGATCGTTTTGAAAAATGAAGGAACAGGCTTAGGAGTTGCATAATTTTTCCAGCTTAGAACCTAGCATAATACCTGTCACGTGATGGACACTTTCTTTTTGCTCACTTGCATTCCAGCAGGGTATGATGGCACGCGCCTTTAGTCCCAGCACTTGTGAGGCAGAGGCAGGCTTATCTCTGTGAGTTCCAGCCTAGCTTGGTCTACTTAGAGAATTTCAGGGCAGCCAGAGTCATGTAGTGAGACTCTGACTCAAAAAAAAAAAAAAAAAAAAAAAAAAAACCTTTATTTTTCCTTTAAATATAATTGACATGAAAGTTTAATTTCTAGAGCAGTCTTTTTCATGATATTCTGGACATGAAGTTGGGGTTAACATTCATGTGGTAAACTTTGATTTAGCATTTTGTTGAGTGCTATGTGTACAAGTAAGACAATCCCTTTTCCCAATGAAAATATAATAGAAACAGGCTATAGGCAAACAGACTATATTACCTTTCTGGGTGGTAAATAGAATGGTCAGTATATACCATTAGGGAAGATGCAAAGGAGCCCTGGATTAGAAATTCAGACAAGTTTCTAGAAGAAAAAATAAAACAACCCACCAGAGTACTGACAGCTGAGGAGGAGACACAAGGGAGGGAGGGAAGAGACTGATTTTCTGCTTGAGACAACTGCAAAAGACAGAGATAGTAGCAGTCCCAGGGAGTGCTGGCTGGTGGGTTTGAAGATGGAAGACTGGACCCTGTAGGCTTTGGGGGCATGTCAGTGCCTCCGTTGGTCTTTTTCCAGTAAAGGACCACTGAGAAGTTTTGTTTTTTTAAACAGGAAAAATGACTCAATCACTTAGTCATTTTAGGAAGTCCAAGCTGATGGCTAGCATAATGGATGGTTTGAAAGGGTCTAAGATTGCCGTTAGGGAGCTGGGTATGATGCAGGTGCCTATAATCCTAGCACTTACAAGGCTGAAGCAGGAGAATTATTGGAAGTTTAAGACTACTGTGGGCTATGTAGCATGTGCCAGGCTAGCCAAGATCACATAACCAAGACCCTGTTTCAAAACCTAAGAAACAGGTAAAGGAAAGAGACGCCTCAGTGGTTAAGAGCATGCATGTGCTGCTCTTGCAGAGGATCCAAGCTTGGTCCCAGGGACACCTATAGTCACGTCACACACACACACACACACACACACACACACACACACACAATTAAAACTTTTAAATAAATTTCAAAAGTACAAATAAGAATGAAAACAATGATAATATCTCAATTTCTTTATCTCATAGAGTTAATTTCCATGAGAAAAATGAATATAGATTTCCTATTCTTTATGAAGGAACAGGAAATAGCCTCTAGCTCTAGTTAGTGGCAATGAGAACAATGGACGGAAGCTGCTGGTATAGACTTGGGCTGAGGCTGAGGTTTTTCACTTGCCAAGAGATGAGAGATAGTAGGAAAAGACCGAGGGAAGGAGAGCAGAGATGGTTGAGTCATGTAAAGAAGAGCGGGGGGAAAAAAGTGGTTGCTTCACCTGATTCCATGGTGAAGCGCTTTGAGAATTGTCTCTCTCTCTAGTTATGAATGAAGGAGCTTCCTCGCTATTATTTTAGGGTCTTAGTGAAATCTTCCTACTCAACTGCTTTATTTTATTAGCATCAATAATGATCTGCCTATTTCTGTTCCCTTTCTGCTGGTACCACCTGTTGCTTCCAACTTTACTGAGCCACTATAAATAGGAGGCAGACTCAGGGTTTCTCTCGCTGTTCTTTTGTCTGTAAGTAGTTGCAACATCTTTTAGAGGTGGGTTTTTACTGCTAATAGTTGTTAGAGTCACAAAAAAAGATTTGTCTCTTTCTCTAGGGAAAGTAAAGAAGTCATGTAGACGCTAACCATGTTGTTCCTAACATGGGATTTGAACCATTGGCTGGGTGGTGGTGCGCACCTGTAATCTCAGCACTTAAATGGCGGCAAGAGGATCAGGAGTTCAAGATAAGCCTGGACAACATGAGACCCTGTCTCTAAAAACAAACAAAATAATAAGATCCACTAGAAATTAAGGCTTTTATTTTTATATTTTTTAAACTAATCTTGTCTCTTTTTTAAAAGTTACTATTTATTTGTTTCATTTTATGTATATGTGCCTGAGTGTATGACTGTGCACTGTGTGTGTGCAGGAGCCCTTGGAGGTCAGTTCCAGTACAGTGTGGGTGCTGGGAACCAAACCCAGGCCCTCTGTAAGAGCAACCAATGCTCATAACCACTGAGCCATCTCTAGCCCCACATGTAGCCCTGGCTAGCCTGAAACTTGCCATGTAGACCAAGATGGCCTTGAATTCATAAAGACACACCTGCCTTTTTAATTTCTATTGCTGGGATTAAAGGTATGTACCACCACACCTGGCTCCAAATTGAGTTTTTTATTAGCTGAAATTAAGACAAGGTTTTGGGTTTTTTTGTTTTTTGTTTTTTGTTCTTACTACTGATTTGATACTAAAAATGAAATCGAGGCTGCAGAAGGCTCAGAGTAAAGGCGCTTGCCGTCAAGCCTATTGACCTGAGTTTGATCTCTGGAACCCACAAGTTGAAAAGAAAGAACTGACTAATAACTATTCTCTGACCTCCACACATGTGCCGTGCCACGCATTCACACACACACACCAATACACAATGATAAGTGTAATAAAAATTTGCTTTAAAGTAGGTTTTAAAACAGAGAGTGATAGGATTAAAGATGTGGTTCACCACTCCCTGACCTTCCTCTGTAGGTGCTCTGTCCTCTGATATTCCAGTCTATTTTTATTAAATATACAATATATCACCACAGGTTACGTGTCTGAATTTTATGCTGATCTTAGTAGCTGGGGGAGGGAGGGTGTTGGTTTCTATGTTATTTTCTTTAATGCTGTTAAGCTGGAAATCTTATCATTCTTAACTGGAATCTTCAAAGGAGCATGAGCATGGCAGACTGACAAACTGGTTCACATTTGGGTTTAGAATTGGAAGCCTTGAAGCAGCGTTTCTGGAGACATGCTAATCCAGCAGCCACTCCCAAGGCTCGTCAGACGGTGAATGTGAACATCATAGTGAAGGACTTGGGCAGTGACGGGAAGGAAGAGCTAAAGGCCGATGTGGTGCCTGTGACTTTGGCAGCTGAGAAGCTGGATGAAGCAAGCCACACAAAACCAGGTATTTGTCTTTATTATTGAAGGCCCTATGGCAAAAGTCACAGAACCATTTTCCTGTGAGACAGTGGCACAGTAAGAGATGTGGGGTGGGCAAGATAGTTTTATTTTTTAAAATAGCACTTACCTATTTATAAAAAGTAACAAACAACAAAGTGAAGAAGCCAGGCATGGTGATGCACACTCTAGCATTTGGGAGGCTGAGGCAGGATAATTATCTTTTGCCAAGCTTACTTTTTAATTATTTGTTTTCCAACACTGAGAGCCCTTTGCATGCTAATCAAGAGTTTTTCTACGGAGCTGGATCCCTATCCCTATGAGCTAGAGAATTCTGAAGCCTCCTTCCCTCTCCACCGTCCTTTAAACAGTTATTTATAGTTAACTGGCTGTAGACATTCTCTTCTATACTATCCTTTGTTAAAATAAGTAAAAGCCGTCTGGGCAATGGTGGCACACACCTTAAATCCCAGCACTTCAGGCAGAGGCAGGCAGTTCTTTGTGAGTTCGAGGCCAGCCTGCTGCTCTACAGAACTAGTTCCAGGAGAGCCAAGACTACACAAACTGTGTCTTGAAAAACAAAAAAAATAATATGTAAAAGTGCTTAGGTCTTTAGTTTTCCTTTTGGGGTGTCTAGAGTTACTTACATCACATGTTTATTTATTATATTGTGTAGTCGATCATATCTAAAGCATATCAATTTTTTTGTTCAGGTGAAAAACTGCAGATGCTGAAAGCTAAATTACAGGAGGCAATGAAACTCCGAAGGCTGGAGGAGCGGCAGAAGCGCCAAGCGTTATTTCAGTTAGATAATGAAGATGGATTTGAAGAGGAGGAGGAGGAAGAGGAAGAAATGACAGATGAGTCTGAAGAAGATGGAGAAGAGGAGGCAGAAGAGGAGGAAGACCAAGACATTCAGGAGGTGCGGAAAGATTATATAATTCTGTTACTTGGTCATGGTGAGTAAGAGAAAGTAAGAGTTAAGATTTGTTTAACCCACAGTGCATGTGGAGGCTAGAATAGCATGGCAATGCTCTGGAGCTGCAGTTAGCTGGTGTTGGGAACTGAAACAGTTCTCTGGAAAGCAGAAAGTGTTCTTAAGTGCTTAGCCATCTCATCTTTCCAGTCTCAAACACGTTTATTTATTTTTTTTTAATGTGTATGCATGTTTTACTTGTATGTATGTGTGTGTACCACATGTGTGCCTAGAGTCTGGATAAAAATGGCTGTCTAAGCCAGAGGCTCATCCCTTGCTATTCCTCTGGGTTTGTTCCATAATAGTTTTGCCACCCAGGAGAGGCAGTGATTGGTTATGTGGCTGTTAGGTAGAGAGGAGCTTGTCGGTTGAAAGACAGGATTAGTATTCAACCCTGAGTAAAAGAGAAGGCAGAAGCTGAGATGGACGCACGTCATAGTCTGGCTGACTGATCAGTGGTCACCCTTCCCCTAGACTGGTTAACCCCTTACTACCTTAGTAACTGCTCATCTAATCTTCCTTTATAATTTTGTGGCAATTTTGGGAGTGTGAAAAGCTCTAAAAGTCACCCAGATGTCACACCTTTAATCCCAGCACTCAGAGGCAGAGGCAGGTGGATCTGTGAATTCCAGGCCGTCCTGATCTACATAGTGAGCTCAGTCTAGTCAGGAAACTAGGCCTACATAATGAGATCCTGTCTCAAAACCCAAAACTACCAACAGCTGTAAAGCGCCAGGGCTGACATTGCTGACAAGACCCAGAGTGAACTTGAGCTAGACGTGACCTGTAACTAAGAATTCATATCTTAGGCTAAGACTAGATCTGTTTTTACACTTTCTGACTCGTATTGTTATTATTTTTACGTGTCTGGCATAGACTACAGAATTTCTTCTTGGTAGTGAAGATACAGAAACCAGAGATGAGAAAGAGACAGACAAAGAAAATACGGACGGCAGCAGTGAGATTGGCAAGTGTGGCCTCTCTGTCCCCAAGCCGCTCTCCTCAGACTCCACCCTACTTCTGTTTAAGGACAGCTCTTCCAAGATGGGGTAAGTTATTCTAAGGGAATACAAAATTATTGTGGGTTCCTAAAGGCTTGTGTTTTTTTAAGAGGTGTGTTTCTGTGTGTGGGTGTGTGCACATGAGTGCAGGTGCCTGAGGGAGAGCAGTGTACATTGGGGACATTTCTCCAGCCGCCTTCGAATTATTTACAGAAGAGTAGGGAGTGAGGACAGATACTCAAGCAGTTTACTGTTTTACTTCATAGCTACTTTCCTAGTGAAGAAAAATCAGAAACAGATGAACACTTGGGCAAGCAGTCTGGCAAACTGGGTAAGTCGTGGTTCTTACGGGGAACTTTGCTTTAGTCCTGATCCATAGGCCATAATCTCACGAAAGTTCCTTCTTCCCTTTTTATTTTTTTATTTTTAGTCTAGTGACAGCACATTTTTTGTGGGGAGTGGGGGATGAGACAGGGTTTCTCTGTGTGGCCCTGGCTGTCCTGGAACTCACTCTGTGACCAGGCCAGCCTTAGATTCACGGGGATCTACCTGCCTCTGTCTCCCAAGTGCAACAGCACATTTTTCATGTGACAGTGACAGGGATTTATGAATTGGAATATTTTTATGGCCCATCTTGGGGCTGCTTTTGTCTTTTTAACTTTGACTTGAGTCTTAGTGTTTTGCCTGCATGAATGTGTGTGACTGGCGCTCCACAGGGTTAGAGCGGGTGTCAGATCCCATGGAGCTGGAGTTACAGATGGATGTGAGCTACCATACGGGTGCTGAGAACTGAATCCAGGTCCTCTGCAAGAGCAGCCAGGGCTCTTAACTGCTGAGCTATTTTTCTAGCCCCTGGGCTACATTTTTATAGTAGACCATGGACATATAGTCCTGAGTGAATATATGTTGATTTGTTGATTGAGTAAAACATGAAATATTTCTATCCGTAGATCATAGAAGTGTATGTAATTTGAGGGAATAATAAAGATTGATGAAGGCCCTAGGCAGGGGAAGAGGAGGAGGAGAACTCCCGGTTGTCACACCTTGCTCAGCAGAGTAATGAGCCCTGATTCCACAAGGTTGCTGTGGTAATTTAATTTACCTTTAACGGAAAGATTTGGAGCCAGAACTTAAGGGCTTGCTGGTGAATTTTACCTCCTTGATTCTCAACTCCTTTTCCTAAGTAAATGAATGCACCTCGTTTCTGTGATCACACCTTTTGAAGGTGTTTCTCCCTTCTATACAATCTTCTCTCTTTTAGATGAAGATGACTCCAGTTCTCTGTTAACAAAGGAGAGCAGCCACAATAGCAGCTTCGAGCTGATTGGCTCCACAATTCCATCCTATCAGCCTTGCAACCGACAAACGGGCCGTGGGACCAATTTTCTCCCTGCAGCAGGAGGATTCAGATCCCCTTCCCCTGGGCTGTTTCGAGCCAGTTTGATCAGCTCAGCTTCTAAGGTGAGGTGGTGATAGTTTTCTAATCCCCTCCTCCTTTTACTTCCCACATTGCTAAATAAAGTGTGTCCCAGCCAACCAACTCCCACCGCCATGGTACTCCGCTCATGTGTGTTCAGCTTTAAAAATCCACCCCCTTTGTGTATTAACAAGCATTCTCCTTGCTTAGAGGTGTTTTTCTTGAGGCTCCTTTGACTATGCATTGTCCTCAACTGCAGTTGCCTGAGAGCAGAGGACATATTGCAAATAGCAACCTCTGTTGTTGTCATGACACCGAATGGCACTTGTAAAATGTTTTGCTATTGTTTTTGTTTTGGTGCCAGAGTTCAGGAAAGCTGTCTGAGCCTTCACTTCCCATAGAGGATTCCCAGGATCTGTACACCGCCTCCCCAGAGCCCAAGACACTTTTCCTAGGGGCAGGAGACTTCCAGTTCTGTTTAGAAGATGACACTCAGAGCCAACTGTTGGATGCAGATGGGTAGGTAGTTTTGTGTTTCTGTGGGTGGGAATGGGGCTGGGTGCTGCTTAATTTTGTTTAAAAATAAAATAAGCTTCTGTCACTCCATCTGTGCCTTCTCTTCTGAGAAGGAGAAGGTGTGCCGACCATTAGTCTTACATCTGCAAGTTTGAACAAAGTCTCCAGAAAATAAAATGTAATTAACCTTTTGCTGACATTAGATCCTCTGATCTTATTTTGGACACATAGATCTTGTAAGTGCCTCTCTACTCATCCTCCTGTGCTCTGATTGTTGGGTAAGACTGGAATATAACGCCCATCCCTAGAAGCCACCTTTTGTGCCTTACTTTTGGACAAAGCTTAGTGTGACGCTAACATTTCCATCCTGCTCTCTGGACTGAGGCTCAGTGTGTCAGTTCCTTTTTTCGTCACTATGACAAGCATTACAAAGAAGGGAAGGGTATGTGCACCTCATGGTTCCAGTGTGGACACCATGTGTCACAGTAGGTCAGTCACGGTATCAGTCCAGGACCCCAGCCCGTGGAATAGCGTCACCCACCATTAGGGTGCGTCTCCCTACAGCAGTTAACTTAATCTAGATGATTTCTTACAGATTTGTTTTCATAGCGATTGATTCTAAGCCTCATCAGGTTGAAATTCGTGATTCACATCAGCTTCTTTTGTTTTTATGATTTTTCAAAATTACATTTTACCTTGTGTGCATGTATGTATGAGCACACATGTGCCACCAAAGATCATAGGACAACTTGCAGAAGTTGGTTCCCTCCACGATGTGGATACTAGGGCTTGAACTCTGACCATCCTGCTTGGCAGCAGACACTTGACCCACTGAACCCTCTTGCTTGCTACGTACAGCTTCTCACCTGTTGTTGGAAATCAGACAGTTTTTACCTATGGTTTTGTCTCTTCTCTGGGTAATTTTTGACACCTCATTGTGCTTGTAGATTTTTAAACATTAGAAATCACCGGAATCGATATCAGGCTTTGAAGCCTCAGTTGCCACTAGCCAGTATGGATGAGAATGCCATGGATGCCAACATGGATGAGCTGCTGGATTTGTGTACTGGACAGTTTATATCTCAGTCTGACGAGAAATGTCAGCCTAGGAAAAATAACAAGAAAGAAGACATGGAGGAACTTCTGAATCTTTGCTCTGGAAAATTTCCTTCTCAAGGTAAATATTCAGTGAACACGCCTGGCTTACTACAGCCAGACAGCGTACATCAGCATCCCTGAATGGAAGCCCTTGAGGTGACTGCACAGAAAACAGGCGTGTGATGGATTCATTCTTAGTTCCTCACCTCCCTCTTCCTTTCTTAGAGTCAGTGTTAACTTAGTAATGCTTTAGCTTCGGCCACATAATGCGTAACTTAAAATTAACCTGTGCACAAGCCTTAAAACCTTATCTGGTATATGGTAAATGTTGCATGCTGGAATAGGACATAGGCTCTATGAGGTAACTGGGGTGTTTGTTTTGTTCATCACTGCCTTCCTGGGGCTTGGCACATAGTGTGAGGATTTGTTGAAGGAATGGATGGTGAACTTTTCAACATTTTACCGAGAACTGAATTGAGCTGGCCAGTCCCTAGATGGCTAGGGAGGGAAAGGCCATCTTCTCACTGGTCTTTTTCTTGTTTCAGTAGATGCCTCCCCGATGGCTCCATTGGAGCTGAGCCAGCAGAAGGAGAGCAGCATGGGTGATCCTATGGAAGAGGCGATTGCTCTTTGCTCAGGCTCTTTCCCAACAGACAGGTGAGTCTCACTGATTGGTGGGAACTGGACGATAACCCCAGGATCCGATTCTCCAAGTTCAGCAATAAACTAAATAACTTTGAGAAAGGCAAATCAGAGATATTGCCTCACATCCATTCAGATGACTACAGTTTTATATAAATAAATAAATAAGTATGGGTAAAGGTAAGGAAAATTTCTATTTACCACTGGTAAACTCCTAGAAAAGACAGTATGATGGTTTCTCAAAATTGATAATAGAATTACCATCTCATCCCCAGTAACTTACTTAGGTTCAAAAGAAGTCTAAGTGGTAGGTGTGGTAGCCTCTAATCTCAGCACTGGGAAGACTGAGGCAGGAGGATTGTGAATTCCCGGCCAGCCTAGTCTGGACATGGAAATTCTGTCGAGAGAGAGAGAGAGAGAGAGAGAGAGAGAGAGAGAGAGAGAGAGAGAGAGATACAGACTTAAAAGTAAAAATTCAAGTGGGCAGGTGTGATGGAATGCACCTATAACTAGCCTTCGGGTCTTAAAGGGAGTAGGGTCAGGAGTTCAAGGTCATCTTTATCTTCAGCTATAGAGAGCTCCAGGCCAAGTGAGTCACATAGGAAAGATCTGCACTTCAGAACCAGAAAGCCTGGTTTGGTGTATGCCTGGAATCCAGCATTCAGGACCTGAGTTCAGAGCCTGGTGTTTAACAGGGTAGAAGGAGAGAACAAGCTGTCCTCTGATCTATGTAGGCAGTGGCATGCATGTAGTCACAGATGCTGTACTCGCTGGTGCATGCACACATAATAAATAAATAAGTGTATAAATAAATAAAGGCAAAAATGTTTAAGGCCAGCCTCAGTTACGCTACATGAGTTCCTTTCTCATAAATAAGTGAATAAAAAAGTTTTTATAATTTGTGTTTATAAAATGGAGAGAATGCAGTGGTCTGCTATCTTAGTTAAGGTTATTACTGCTGTGATGACACACCACGACAAAAAGCAGCCTGGGGAGGAGAGGGGCTATTTGGCTCTCACTTCCACATCACTGTTCATCACTGAAGGAAGTCAGAACAGGAACTGAAGCAGGGCTGGAGCCAGGCGCTGGTGCAGAGACCATGGAGGGATGCTGCTTGTTGCTTTCTCCCCGTGGCTTGCTCAGCCTGCTCTCAACACCCGAGCCCCCTCCCTCCATCAGTCATTCATTTTAAAAAATGCCATGCAGGTTTGCATACTGCTCTATCTTATGGAGGCATTTTCTCATTTGAGGCTTCCTCCTCTTTGGTGATTATAGCTGTGTTAAGTTGACATAAAACTAGCTGGCACATCTGCTAAATACAATTTATACATTAAATGGCTTTAAAAGGAAGGAAATTTGTTTTTGTTGTCTGAGACAAGATGATCTTATGCAGCCCAGATTCCGCCCAGTTCACTGTTAGTTCCAGGTGACCTCAAACTGATAATCCTTCTGCCTCATCCTCCAAGTTTCTCTGGCCTCTGCCTCCTGAGTGTTCCGATTAAAGGCATGCACCACTATGACTGGGCATGACTAGACCTTCTAGTCAGCCCATCCTGGGCATCTCTGTCTCTGCCATAAGAGGCTATAATCACATAAAGCATGTATCTTGTTCCCCTTTCTTAAGGAAATTACTAATGTTGATAAATGTCTTCAATTCTTAACTTAGTGGCTTGTGACTTACTTTTAATAACTTAGTGATTTGTCTTCTAGGGAAGAAGAGGGTGAAGAAGAGGAATGTGGAGACTTTCGGCTCGTTTCAAAGGGAAATGGATTTGCTAGTGATGAGGTGAGTGTGGCAGGAGCACAGCCAGATTCCACAGGCTACTTTCCTCGGGTTCTAGCTCTTACTTCATCAGTTCTTGAAAATTCTGTCTAGTGTCTTACCAGAAACAATGTCCTATGATGAGGCATGGGGACAGAACTTTACAGATCCTCTTGGTGTTTGGTTTTTGTCTCATTATTCTGGAGCTCAAACCCAGGACCACATGCCTATAATCCCAGCTCTTGAGATTATAAAACAAGACCCTGTCTATAAAATAAATAAATTTAAAAACAGGACAAAGCACGCAAATTTTTATTATATGCTCAAAACATGACCAGCATTTACTTCCTGTGATCCATGTTTCTGTTGTGTGCAACTCTGCATGTGACATTCTACTTTGCAGGATGAACACAGTGACTCCAGTGATGAAGAGCTGGCCCTGGACCAGGAAGATGATGAAGAAGAGCTCCTAAGGCAGTCTGAGAAGATGAAAAGGCAAATGTAGGTGTTCTGTCCATTCCTTCAGCTTCTAGACAGTTCTCCCAAGTTGAGCTATAGCTTGCCACCTTTTTGCATAAACTTGCTGGTTAGGTTTCTGCTTTTTGTGGTTAACATAAATTAAGCAGATCCTTTGTGAACTCTAGGCAAACGAGATGAAAAGAGCTTCCTGAGCACCCTAAATTTAATCTCTAGATCCTGTAGTGAAAAGAGGAAACCAACTCCCCAAAGCTGCCCTCTGACCTCCACACCTGTGCCGTGGCACACAGATGCACACAAATTAATAGTTTCTAAAAATCTTTCTGTGGCTGCTTCTTGAGTACTTAAGTCACATCTATCTCCTGTTTCCTCCCAGACCTGAAGACACTCTCAACAGCTTTGTTTCTAGGCTTCTCTTGTCCTGACGTCCTCTTTCTACTCAGGTGTGGTTTGGCTGTTTGCTGGATGGGTACTACTGTCATGTAACCCAAGATCACCAGAGCCAAATCACTTCCTGTAACTGAAGGACCTCATAAACATTGTCCAGAACTTTGCTCCTGTGAATTGCTATCATTCCTGGTTTTCTTGATTCTTGTCTTAGACAAATGGCCCATTTTATTTTAAAAATATTTATCACTCCAGTCATGAAAGTGAAACATTTATTTTAAAGTATTCAAAAAAACTGTATGAAAGTTGGGCATGGTGTTGCATGTCTTTAATTCCAGCACTTGGACAGCAGAGGTAGGTGGATCTCTCTGAGTTCAAGGCCAACTTGGTCTACAGAGCAAGTTCCAGGATAGTCAGAGCTTCACAGTGAAACCCTGTCTTCAAACAAACAAACAAAAAAGCAAACAAATATGTAGGTTGGTGTTAACAATGAGGTTTCTGGCCCCATCTGGCCAGAGATCCAAACCCATTAACCTGCCGTCCCAGACCCCTTAGCCACCTGCCGCTGCTTAGGCTCCCAAAATGACTCAGACGCCTATATTAACCTATGGCTCAGGCACATCACTAGGTTGCTCCTTCATCTTAAATCAACCCATTTCCATGAATCTGTCCTGCCATGTGGCCCATGGCTCTCCTGTGTTCCTTACATGTTTCTTATTTGGGCATCTGGCTCGATATGTCTCTGACTCCGCCCTCTTTCTCATACCTATGCTCTGATTCCTCCACCTACTTCTGCGGTGTCTGCCATGACCAAACAGTCCTTTATTCACAACATATAGAAAGACATTCCCACATCAAATTGGGAATATAGGTCATTTGGTAGAGTGCTTATCTTATATGAATGAGTCCCTGACTTCATCCCCAACACCATATACACCCCAAAATAGGTAGGTATAGATGGGTGCGTAAATGGACAGGTAGACATGGGTTGGAAGTGTATCTCAATAGTAGAGCACTGCCTGATATGCACAAGGCTCTGGGTTTTATCCCCAGAACTATGAGCATGAAGGGAGAGAGGGGGAAGGGGAAGAAAGAGAGGGAACGAGGGGAAAATAAGGCATTATTCATAGTGATTGGCCAGAATGTGTGTCAAAGTATTAATAATTTCTTCATAACTTTTTATGCAAATGTTCTTACACAAGTGAGATTTAAATAATGTCCCTATGTGTTTAATTTCGCATCCTGATTTTCCCTCCTTGTAGCATATCCTTAGGTTTTTTGGACAGGGGGTTGAATTTTTGAGACAGAGTTCCACCATGTAACCCTGGCTGTCCTAGAACTCATTCTATAGACCAGGATGGCCTTAAACTCAGAGACCCAACTGCCTCTGGCTCCTGGATGTTGGGTTAAAGGTGTGCCCTACCTCTGTCCCTCCCATAGTATTTTATGATTTAAAGAAGTTTCACAAGCATAATTCTAATAAATATTCAGTAACATATAGCATGTGTATGATTTTTGGATTCAAATCCAGGATGTTGGAGATTTTTATTGGCTGGTAGAAAGTCTGCTATACTCTGGCAGCTTTCTCTAAGCTCAGCAATATGGAAACTCCCCCTCTCCAGAAAAGCTTCCTGCTTTCTACCTGCCCTTAACTGGAGAATGTCCCTCCACTGGAGGACTGACTTTATCTGAAAGCTATCTCCAAACCTGTCTCTAAAACCAGATGCCTGATTCATCTTTAGCTTGACCCTTCGCACAGATCGCTGCTAAAAAGATTTGTGCTAGGAGCGTGCATTAGCAAATGAGGGTTTGTCCCCAGGCTCCCCAAATCTCTATATTCCTTATCCTCTGGAATAAAGTTGAGCTGATTCACCGAAGTCTGTCACTTGGAGGCTGTCTCTCTCTGTGTACAAAGCTCTCTGTCGCTTTCTGTCATGTCTTCTGCCTCCTCCTCCTCTCAGAGTGATGGCCAAAAGACCAAGAGGGAAAGAGGACCCCACACCAGGACATCATATTGATCTCTATTAGATTTATACTGTTGCTTTTAGCCTTTTGTTCCATTCTCTTAAGATACAGCTGGGTTTCTAATTTGTCGTATGCCACCTTAACTTTTTTGTGCAGCTTTTGGTTTTCCACAGATCTTTTCCCCCACAGGCAGTGGTTGTTATATCTTATTTAACTGCAGAGGTCTTCAAGTCAGAGTCTTTAAAGAATGGCAGCCAAAGTTGAACTGCTCAGCATCATTCCTAAGAAGACTGGGAAATCCGGTAGCTAGTGGCCCCTGGGGGATTCCACAGGAGGGTTAGGATTTAGAGGGAAAATGTAATATAAATATTTGGTTAAAAGGTCGTCTTTCAAGCTGACCAGGTGATCAAGCCTTTAATCCCAGCCCTCCGGAAACAGTCAAGCACATCTCTGAGAGTTCGAGGCCAGCTTGATTATCTACATAGTGAGTTCTAAGACACCCTGTCCCCAAAACAACAACAAAAAGTCATCTTTCATATCCACCAAATTTCTGCTTCTTAGAGCCATAAATAACAAGACTTTGAGAGCAAGGTTGATAGCCGCCTCCTTCTCAAAGAGAATGACGTTAGAAAGATTCCTAGGTCAGGCTGGTGGTGCAGGATTGGTAACTCCAGCTACTTGATGCTGGAGTCAAATGATGATGAAGATGGAATAGGGTGAAGGTCACCCTGGCCTAGGCAGCTTAGTAAGAAATGACTCAAAGTGTAGTAGTGGGGCTATGGCTTACAAGTGGGATGCTTGCCCAGTAAGTGCAAGGCTGTGGACAAAATCCAGCCCCATCCAAAACAGAAAGGACAAACTGTAGTGGTTTAATCAGTAAAGAATCCTGGCCTATGATCTTATTGTACCATACTGTCCTCTAAGCATCAATGAGCTTAAATATAAAGCAAAAACTAGCTTGAACCTCCCAGCAGGCATTCCCAAATATGTAAGAAGATATTAGAGTTTTCTGGGACTAGGAGATGGCACTGGGTGAAATGATAGCTGTGCAAGGCCAATGACCTGAGTTCGATCCCTAGAACCCACATATTGGAAGGAAGGAACCAAGTAAACCAGCTGAGTATGGTACACAGCTGTGATTTCAGCACTGCTAAGAAACAGAAAAATGGGGGACTAGAGAGATAGCTCAGTGGTAAGTGGACTGGCTCCTTTTCCAGGGGACCCAGGTTCAGTTCTCGGCACCCCATGGTGGCTCACAACTATCTGTCAGTCCAGTTCCATAGGATCTGGCATCTTCTGTAGGCACTGCAAGCTTATGGTACCCAGACACACACTCAGGCAAAACACTCATACATATAAAATAATCAGGTAATTTTAAAAGGATTTATTTGTTTCATTGGTTGTTTTTTAAAGAGTCAGAATGACCTGGGAACTTGTGGGCCAGCTAGCCCGGAGTATGAAACAAAAACCCTGTCTCAACAGGGTGGAAGGCTCTAGAACTGACTCCCCCAGACCTCTGTGTGCAGGCACACAGAATAGGATTTAAAAGGGTCTGGCTGTAGGATTACCTAAACAATCCGCCTACTTGTGGGAACTTGGGTAAGCTGTTTGATCTCTCTGAGCCTCCTTAGGTGATTTCTATACAAACTTCTCTAGTTCCTTCCAGAACTAGCTGCATTTCCAGTGTTAGAGCTTCCAGTCTCCCTGTGTGTTAGATATGCTCTTATCTATACAGTGGCAGAGGTAATAGTACCCATTCCTAAGATAATAGGGTAATGGTAATATCGATAAAATGTGGCTATTAGCACATGGTGGGGGTTAAGTGACCAACACTTAAATATCAAAAAAAGTATTTGAGACACTATCAAAATGTACAAATTTAAGCCTATTATTATTGGTGATTCTGTGTTCTGCTTTTCTTTTTTATTAATTAATTCTTCATGGTTATTTCATATATGAAATGCTTACACTATTCTACCCTCTCCCACATTCTGACAGGCATCACCCCACTACCTTTACCCCAGCAGGCCCATCCTACTCACATCTCTCTTGGTTTTTGCTTTGTGATTTACTGGGTTTAATGAGAGCCATTCATGTGGCTCTATCCACCAGAGCATGGATAACTCACGGTGGCTTTCTGTATCCATTGCTTCATTTCTACTCTTTCAAATTGCTTTCTAGGAGACTGAAGAAATACCTGGAAGATGAGGCAGAGGTGTCAGGAAGTGATGTGGGAAGTGAAGATGAGTATGATGGGGAAGAAATTGACGAATATGAAGAAGATGTCATTGATGAAGTGCTTCCTTCTGATGAGGAACTGGAGAGTCAGATCAAGAAAATACACATGTTAGTGTCCCATCAAGTCCTCTAAGCAACAGGGAACCTCACAGCAGCCATTTTATCAGGCAGAAAAGTCCTGGTGTTCACCTTGTTTCTTCTGTTGTAGGAAAACCATGTTGGATGATGATAAGCGAAGACTGCGGTTATACCAAGAGAGGTACCTTGCTGACGGGGATCTGCACAGCGATGGACCTGGACGAACCAGAAAGTTCCGATGGAAACACATAGGTATCTTGGTCCTTTAGAAACAAATGGTTCCAGTATACATATTTGTTTACTTTAAGATGATAAATGGCAATCAGAACTAGGCCAAAGATATAGCTAGAAATATAGTTCAGATGGTGGAGTGCTTACCTAGAACATTGAGGTCCTGAGTTCCATCCCCAGCACTACATTAGGAGACAACTAGGTGCCAGGCAGTGGTGGTGAACACCTTTAATCCCAGTACTCAGGAGCCAGAGTCAGTGGGATCTCTGAGTTCTAGGCAAGCCTTGTCTACAGAGTGAGTTTCAGGACAGCCAGGGCTACACAGAGAAACTCAGTCTTGAAAAATAAAATAGAGGGAGGGAGGGAGGAGACCGACCAGGATGCTGTAACCCCAAGATTTGGGAGATGAAGGGAGAACGATCAGGAGTCAAGATCATACTCAGCTCCATAACAAATTCAGTGCCAACTTGTTTACTTGCAACCCTCTCTGAGAAAAACACCCAGAAAACATGGTAACCATATCTGTAACCATCAACTTTCTTTTGTGGCTGGGAAAGGTTTATGTCAATGTCTAGCAGCTGTAGACTGACTGATTTTGTGCCTGTCTGATCACTCTGTGAGGATTACACGCCTTACCTCTTTCCTTTAGATGACACCTCGCAGATGGATCTGTTCCACAGAGACTCTGATGACGATCAGGTTGAAGAACAGCTTGACGAGACTGAAGCCAGGTGGAGAAAGGAGCGAATTGAACGAGAGCAGTGGCTTCGGGAACAGGTACAAAGCCTCCAGGAAAACTGCTTATTTGACCACATTTAAGGAGGCAAAGACTTAGTTACTTCACCTGCCGTGAAAACTTAACTAACCCTGGAAAAGGTTACCATAGTCAACTCTCTGGCTAAGTGTATGTGTGTGATACACCTTTAATTCCAGCACTTAGATGGCAGAGGCAGGTGGATCTCTGTGGGTTTCAGGCCAGCCAAAACTACATAGTGAGACCTTGTCTCAAATAAAATAAAAATACTTTTTAAATTATGTATATATGGGGTGAAGGAGGAACATGTACAGTGTCTGTGAAGCCAGAATAGGGCATCGGATCCACTGGAGCAAGAGTTACGGGAGTTTTGAGCTATTTACATGGGTACTAGGACCTGAACTTGGGTCTGCTAGAGGAGCAGCACATGCTTTTACCTGCTTAGCCTCCTCTCCTAACTGTTTAGGCATCTCTCCAGCCCTGTTAGCTTTTCGATCTAAGGTAGCAAAGGTTGTAAGAAGGAAAACAATAGTATCTCAGTAACCTGGCTTTACACCTCAGCCTATGTTAACTTCTTTTCATTCGTATATGTACATATATAATTAATTTGTTAACATATGTAATTATTAATATATACATATAATTTACATAAGATATATTATTAATTTTTTTGAGACAGGGTCTCACTATGTCTTTATCTAGCTGTCCTGGAACTCACTATGTAGATCAGGCTGCCCTCAAATTCACAGAGGTCTGAATGCTTCTGCCTCCTGAGTGTCTGGATTAAAGTCATGAACCATTGCACCAACATTTAATTTTATGTCATTATTTTATGAGTACAGGTATCTTACCTACAAGTATGTCTGTGCACCACATATGTGTCTGGTGCCAACAAGCTGCAGCTTAGCCACTGAGCCATCTTTACAATTCCCTTAAATTGCCTATTTAGGGAAACTGTAATCACCATCATAATCATCATCTAATATATCATGGGTTTGTTTTTAAGGTAGACTGGTCTGGAACTCATTATGTATCTTAGACTGGCCTCAACATCGTGGTAACCCTCCTGCCTCAGCTTCCCAAGTGCTGGGATTATAGGCATGTGCTACCACACCTGGCTAATACTGTATGAACTTCATATTCAGGCTCAACAGGGGAAGATTACTGCTGATGAAGAAGACATTGGGGAAGACAGTCAGTTTATGATGCTAGCCAAGAAAGTTACAGCCAAAGCGCTGCAGAAGAATGGTGAGCTCTTGCTTCTCTATGTCGGTGCTGGATCCTAGGAGGGGACTCTAACCTTCAGGGACAGTGGCAGCTGATATAAATGTTTCTGTAATACTGGGGCCATCATGGTAAGGAGAGGCAGAGGTTGGCTCTTAAGCTGTTGGTCAGTAGAGCTGTACATAGGGTGTGTAGCTTGTTATGTTTCATGTTTTAAGGCAGCTGGTGAATTGTGACTTTTGAGTTGCCCAGGATTTATATGTTCAAGTATTAGAGCTGTGATGGAACATAGGTGTATTGAACTTCATAAATGGACTCTTATACACTGCTCCTCACTCCCACCAACTGCTCGGTTTGTTTCTTTTTTAATTAGTCCTTGTTAATGGTTAAATGATAATCTTGACTTCATTGTCTCCTTAGTGACACTTGCTATAGTTTTAAGGTCATGAACATAAAATTAACAAGAGTTCCTACATTACCTTGGTTTGTTTGAATATAGAAGAAGCTGGCTTTGCCCAGACACTTCTTTCTGTATTTTCTTTCCAGCCAATCGTGTTGTGGTTGTTCAGGAATCAAAGTCTGTGCCTAGTAACCCTTTCGAAGCCATCAGACCAGGAAGTGATCACCAGGTTAGTTGCGACCCTGTTAATCTGATGTCATGGTTTGTAGATCATGATGTCATTCAGGGACGAAGGTGGCCACAGGAAGTGGGAAGGTCTTGCTTCAAGTA
Organism: Phyllotis vaccarum; assembly: GCA_033318265.1. Classification (NCBI taxonomy): domain Eukaryota; kingdom Metazoa; phylum Chordata; class Mammalia; order Rodentia; family Cricetidae; genus Phyllotis; species Phyllotis vaccarum. The sequence continues at coordinate 41,695,658 of JARWLC010000003.1, forward strand.
GAAAGGCATCCCTTCAGTACCCGGCAATCAGATGGCAGATGGGGCTAGACTTGCTTCTTCTTTCCAACATTTGCAGTTTGGTTTCAAGTAACTCTTCTTTCTTCAGCTGAAGACGGGCTCCTTGCTAAACCAGCCCAAGACTGTGCTTCAGAAACTCGCTGCCCTGTCTGACCTCAACCCCAGCGCCCCACGAAACTCAAGAAACTTTGTCTTTCATACACTTTCTCCTACCAAGGCAGAGGCAGCAAAGGGATCATCTAAGCCTCAGGTAGGGAATTTGATAACTGATGGGTGCTTTCCTAATAGCATTTATTTGTAGGGGGCTTGTTTTGTTTTTAAGACTTGTTTGTATTTTACCTGCATGTATGTGCATGCACTATGTGTGTGTCTGGTACTTGGGGAGGCCAGAAGAGGGTGCCTGATCCCCTAGAACTGAAATTACAGATGTAAGCTGCCAATCTTACAACTCTGCAAGAGGACCAAGTACCTTAACCACTGAGCCATCTCTCCAGCCTCAGATTTATTTGTGTTAATTTAAAAATGTATGAGTCAGAGAGATGAGTCAGTGGTAAGAGTGCTTGCTATGCAAGCATGAGGACCTGTGTCCGAATCCCAGCAGCATATAAAATGCCAGGCATGGCTGTATGGCTGTGTGATTCTATAACCCCAACACATGGCAGAGGAAAGTGGATCCTGGAAACTTGCTGGCTAGCTGTCTTAGCTGAAATGTGAACTTTGTGTTCAGAGACAGACGTTGTCTTAAAGGTACAAGGCAGAGAATAGAGGAAGATACTGGCACCTCTGGCCTCCACATGCATGGGCATGGCATGCATGGCACACCCATGTATATCACACATACTCAGAAAAGTAAGATGAGATAAAAAATCTGCTCTAACAGTTTGCTATAGTGTTAGACTTTTGCACATCCCAAGAATACATAGGGGAGCCAGGCAGTGGTGGTACACACCTTTAATCTCAGCACTCTAGAGACAGAGGCAGGGGATCTCTGTGAGTTCGAGGCCAGTCTGATCTACAAATTGAATTCCAGAACAGCCAAGACTACACAGAAACCTTGTCTCAAAAGAAAAATAATATATAGGGGAATTGCTGTTCTAGTAGGTAATCAGATTTTAAGTTTGTCTTCAAATTTTCTAGTTTCTATTTCTTGCTTTTGTGTGTGTGTCTGTTAATCTATGATTTAACTGAGTTGCTAAAGAACTCACTGAAGGTAGGCACATGAGTGAGTCTTAGGCTGGCCCTGACTCCCTCTGTTCTTTTCTCTAGGTGAGAAGAAAGGGGCCATCAATAATGATATCACCATCTCCTAAACGGCTAAAGACAGATGATAGCAGTCCAGGACCAAAACGAAGCATCTTCAGATACTTGGAAAGCTAACACCATCCAGGATGCCAGCATCTGCCAAAACTGCCCCAAGTAGGTCTGGCTGCTAACCGTGGGACTGACGTTTGTGCTGATCAATGAATGCATCATGCGCAGAGTTTCCAGTTCTTCCTACCACATGACTCTCGATAGCAGTTTTCTTTTCTAGTGTTATTTTCCAGTTCAGCCACTATTCTTATCACTACAGATTTTCCAACAGCGACTTACACAATAATTGAAGTCTCACTTCTTCTGTTAAGCATTTGCCATTTTTTTCCTAGCAGTTTCCTGGGCTGACACCGCTTTGAAATGAGGTGTTTGGAGGAGGAAGAAAGTGTGGCATTATAGAAAATTACAGAAAGCACTGAAAGCCAGCACTAGGTGACTCCTCCACACCCGCGCGACCTGTAACATGGTAACCAGGACTCAGTGCGAGTGACTTAGATGGGGATCTAAGAACCACCGACCACCTGTTGCCTCTGTTCCTGTAAGCCTCTAGCCTTGACCTCTGCCTCCCAAGTAAATTAACCTTTACTACCTTTGAAATAAGGACTTAAACTGGTGTCTAGTTCCTTTTCTGGAGTGTGGGAGGAAGGTGGAGGTTATACCCAATGTCTACCCACACTGGACAGTCTATGGAAGAGATACTTTCCCTGGGACTGGAGTCTCACATTAAAGTATTTGTTTGTGAGCTTCCCTTCTGCTGACAAGGAGGAAACCCAGCCATTATTTATTGCATCTCTTGGGCTAAGTATGTTGCTCTGACCAGCCAGAGAACATTTTAATATTTCATCACTAATATTGAGAGCAGACCAGTGGAATTTAATAAAAATGTTGAAGAGAACTGCCATCACTCTGTGACCTGCCACTGGGCCTTCAGAAATATAAACCAATTTTCCCTCAAACTGAACTCAGTGCTGCTTTGCAGAAATCATTCCAGGGAAGGTTGGCTTCGGTGTCAAAAGCTGAGCATAGGTGGAGGAGATCGTGTCTGTCTTTTATTGAGAGACATAAAACAGCCAATTTAATTGATGAAATTAAGGTGTAGGATTGCTGTTTGTTGGTAGGGTTTTTTGGTTTTTTTCTAATACTCAGGATATTGACTTGGACAGAATGCGTTTGTATATTTGTAATCTTGTAATGGGAGAAATGTGTATAGAACTGTTTTAATATGTATGTAGGTTTTCAATAAATCTCATTGCCTTGAGGGCAGGGAGTACTATCCAGCTAGCGTGCTCATTCCTAGGTCAGTCTGTGCCTGAGGTGAGAGGGTATTTCATTTTCAGGATGTTTCCCTTTCGGGAATCTCTGTCCAGAATGAAAGGGTGCTACAGTTGTCCTTCACTGGATTCTGCATCCACTCAGTGGTCTGAATGCAGTGCTCATTGGGGAGAGCTTATGAAAATAATACTTGTCCCGCTTTCTGACTGGCACTTTTTCCTTAGCTGCCTTTACATGTACATCAGTGTTGCTGTGGGCCTGGGGTGAAGGTTGTCTCTGCTTTTTGGGTGCTCTGCACCTAAAACAGGCATCTCCTCACCTGAGCACAAGAGCCAAGAAGTGAAGCCACAGGTTTCCCCTTTTGTTTCTCCATGTGCCCATTGCATTGGTGAACTACTTGGGATCAAACTGAAGGTCTCGCCTAGGCCAAGCAGGTCTTCTAACCTTTCCACACGCTCTTCTTTGGGAGAAATGAAGAGAAGGATTGGCTATTGAATATAAGAAAATCGGTGCATGAGAAATCTGGGAAATAAATTACTTTCTTTGAGTCTCTGGGGAAATACATACTATTTTTTAATCTTCCTACATTTCATTTATTTATATTTGTGTGTATGTGTGAGCTCACATGTAGAAATAAGAGGATAATTTGCAAGAACAAATTATCATACAGATCCTGGAGATTGAACTCAGATCCTCCAGTTAGCCATCAAGTGTCTTTACCTGCTGAGCCATTTTGTTAGGCTCAAGAATGTACTCCTTTTTTGGTGGGGAGCAGGTTGAGACAACATTTCTCTGTGTGTAGTCTTGGCTGTCCTGGAACTTGTTCTATAGACCAGGCTGGCTTGAACTCACAGAGATCCTCCTACCTCTGCCTCCCAAGTACTGGGATTAAAGGCATGCTTTTTGGCTGCTTCCACTTTTTTAGATTCATGTTTTTATTATGTATATAGTGTTGCTCCCACAGGTCAGGAGAGAACACCAGATCTCATTATAGATGGTTGTGAGCTACCTGTGTTTGCTGGGAATTGAACTCAAAACCTCTGGAAGAGCAGTCAGTGCTCTTAACCTCTGAGCCACTTCAAATTTTTAACAGGATCAGATTGAAAGGTTTTAGTCTGGCCACATACCATCTGTCCAAGGTCTCTTGTCCTAATTCCAGGTAGGACTCAGCTCCATCATCTTCTGCATTACACATTAGGTGGCACGAGAGCCTGAGTCTGGGAGATGCTGTATGCCAGTGTCAGTCCTTCAGTTTCTTCCTCCTTCCTTATGTGAGTCGTGACATGGTCTTGAAGTCATTTAAACCAGTCTCTGGTCTTGTACAATTCATTTCAGTTCACAGTTGCATAAAGTGTATAGTCTCTTCCCATAAAGTATCAAATTATATTCCTCAAATCTCCAGGACGAGTCGCTTAGATCTTCATGACATCCCCTAACTCCTCAACTTCTCTGTGTACATCTTCCTGGTTTAAGAGTATTTTTATTTATTTATTTTCCTTTTCGCTATTGTTTGTTTTTTGAGATAGGGTCTCTACATATCTCTGGCTCTCCTGGAACTCACACCATATTCATGTTATGTGGCTCACTGTTGCCTGTAACTCTAGCTCCAGGGGAATCCAGTACCTCTAGCCTCCCAAGGCACCTACATTCTCATGCACAAACTCACTCACACACACATACACATAATTTTAAAATAAAAATAAATCTTAAATTAGTTATCACCCTACCCCCATCCTTCAAGCAGGAAAAACGACGGGCATTTTTATCATTTCCAGAGTCCTTCTCTTAAGTTCCTCACTATAATTTGCATCTTGAATTGGCTCTCTTATTCCAGCTCTGCAGCCAATACTATGCTCTGAATTTCAGTTTCTTTCCAGGATACTGAGGTGGCCTCCTGATGTCCCCACTTCTGTTTTTGCTTTCCTTTTATCCAATTTACATAGCAGCCAGAAGGTGACCTTTACATATACATAATGTGTGGAGGATGCACTGCCTGACTTAAAACCTTTCCATGGAGATAGGGTTGTTCCCTGGCAGAGTATTTGATTAGCAGGCACAAGGCTCAGGGGTTCAATCCCTAATATCAAAAACAAACTTTCAGCCTGGTGGTGGTGGTGGTGAATGCCCTTAATCCCAGCACTTAAGAGGCAGGGGCAGACAGATCTTTGTGAGTTCAAGCCCCGCCTGGTCTACAGAGGGAGTTCCAAGACAGCCAGAGCTGTTATATAAAGAAACTTTGTCTGGAAGAAAACAGAAACAAAACCAACCAACCAACAAACAAACCCAAATTTCTCATTGTTGACTGTGGTAGTGAATGCCTATAATCATAGCACTCAGTAGGCAGAGCGGGAGGATCCTCACAAGCTAGAGGTTAGCTTAAGTCAGTAGTTCAGGCCTGCCAGGGCTTTAACAATAATAATAATAATAATAATAATAATAATAATAATAATAATAATAACAGCCACCCTGTGCCAAAAAAACCCAAAACACCTAGAGGCCAGAGAGATGGCTTCAAAGTAAAGAGCACTTGTTGCTATTGCCAAGGGCCTGGATTTGATTTCCAGCACCCATAGGGTGGCTCACAACCTTCTGTAATTCCCAGGCACTCAGGCGATACGTATTTATAAATGAATGAATGAAATTCATACATTTATATATACATATACACAAATGAATCTATAAATATATTTTTAAAAATCCAATCAAGCTCTTCAGTGCTTTCTATCTCACTCAGAATAAAGTTTAAACTTCTCAGGGCCCAGCAGGCCCTGTGTGAAAAACCCTGCTTCCCAGCCTCCATCTGTGCTCTCTTCTCGTACACTCAGCCTGGGGGCTTTCTGGAGACCCCTGCCCATCCCCTGGCTTGTCTTCACCTCCAGCCTCCCTCTTTGGCTCATATGTATTTTTCAAAGCACTTATTAAGTCCTTCTTCCTCAGAAACACCCCCTCTGACTACCGTCACTCTTAGTGATGGCGTAATCTGTGTCATGTTCCTGCATTTTGGGGTCTTCTATCGAAATTTGTTGCCTTGTTTTTTAGTATGTTTTATCAATTAAGACAATAAATTCCTTGAAAACAGACTGTGTCTATTTTGGTTTTGGGGGTAGCATTGTGCCTGGCACATAAATTGTTTAATAATTTTTGAGGAGTAAGTGTTGGAAGACTTGGTAAAAAGCTTAGAGCTGAATTGCTAGCAACACTTTTTAAAAGCACCTTTTAGCCAGTTGTGATGAAGCACACCTTTAATCCCAGCACTAGGGAGGCAGAGGCAGGCAGAGCTCTGAGTATAAGGCCAGCCTGGACACACACACTCACACACACACACACACACACACACACACACACACACACACACACAGGTTAGTTCCAGGACTACAGAGTAAGACTGTAAGAAGTCTTTTTTTAAAAAAAAATTGTGTAGTTATTGTTTTAAGATTTATTTTTATTATTTTCATTTGCATGTGGTATATGTGTGCATGCATGAATGTGAATGCCATGTATGTACAGGTGCCCAGGGAGGCCAAAAGAGGGTATAAGATCCCTTGGAACTGTGGCTACAGGCAGCTGTGAGCCACATAGCCGTTTCTCTAACCTCCTATTTTTGTATTTTTGAGGTAAGGTCTTACTCTCCCTGTAGTCTAGGTTGCTCTGGACCTCACTTGTAGCCTTGGCTAGCTTTAAATTCACTGCAATCTTGCCTCAGCCTCCACAGTGCCATGTAGACTAACTTTGTTCAGCCCACTGGGTTGAACTACAGGTAGCAGTTGAATGATCATACGTATCTAACACACTGCTCAGGAAGGGGTGGAGCTGATGCCTGGGTCCACCATGGCCGAGTGGGTGGAAGAGACCAAGCCTCAGCAATAGTGGGGCTATTCCAGCAACCAATGACAGTGTGGTACAGAGACTTGACAGCTGTAGGAATAGAGGCCCATGGGTATTGCCAGCACTCTCAAAGTGAACTGGGGAAATAAACCTGGCTTTGTGCACAGCTGGTGTGGACCTCAGATTGTCACCTTTTGAGAACAGACACCAGATCTTGGTCCCTTGGCTGTAGTTTCTTGGTTTTACCCGTGCCCTTCCCATCCCCTTTCTGTCCCATCCTCTCTCACCTTAAAGGCTTTCGTTTTCAGTGCATTGATTTCATCCTTCCCTGTGGTGGGGACATCATGAGAAGAGGGGAGGAAGCAGGGACAGCCTAAGGGTGATTGAGGATGCTTTGGGGTTGGACACTTGGATTCTTTGCTAACGTTCAGATGACCCAGCAGTGGGGCTGACAGAGCAACTCCCAGCTCCAAGGCCAGGGCAGCACTGGGCCCCCGTCCAAGGGCTTGGGAGTGCTGGGACCTGGTTGGGAGTGGACTAGGCTTTGGGCTTTTAAGCCCCTTCCTTTTCTCAGAGGCTGAGAAGAAAAAAGCTGGTTGCTCACCTCTCTCTTTGTCTTGTCTAATTTAACGTATGTTATTTATCAAAAAGACAGGTTATTTGGAAAACCAGATGGACCCAGGCAAAAATCATCTGGGTTTTCTAAATGTGAAAAATTAGGTTCTAGGAGCCCAGTAGGGAAGGCGGTGTGTGTGTAGGAGACCAAGAGTATTGAGTAAATGTCTCCAGTTATTCTCGGAAGACCACGTACCCCTCCTCTCTTTCTAAATTAAAATGAAGGAACAACAAAAAACCTTCATGTTGGTGCCTGGGTATGCTGGAAGGTTTTGTTTTTATTCTTTGAGGTGGCCTCACTGTAGCCTCAAGCTCACTAAACTGCCTCTGCTTCCCAAGTGTTGGGTCAGGGCTGTAGCAGAGCAGCAGCCCATGGCTTTCTTTCCCGGTCTTTGTCCTCTTTGGGGTGCTGTGGGGTTTCTGGAACAGCGATCTTCTGCTTCCTTTCGGCTGGCAGTAGCTTATGCCAGGACTTTCCAGTCTGTGGCTCTCTTACCTCTGGGAAGCAGCACCGTTAGGAAGGCACTGAGGCAGGGGGCTGTGGGACAGAACTCTTGGCTGTCGCTGAGGATACACTCCGACTGCAGACCTCAAGCTGTCCTATTCATACGGCTCACACAGGTGGAGCAGAGCCAGGTCCTTTTGTGCCTGAAGAATCTCTGACAGCAGGAATGACATTTGTCCTATTGTGAGCGTCACTTTTAAAAGTGTCATTGGACTGTAAAAGCCACTTAATAACTTGATCCCATCTGAGTAATCTGACAATACTCACTCCACAGTTGTGAGGATTAAGTACAAAAAATGGAAACTGTCTGCCTCCAGGCCTAGCCAGGAAACTTCATTGAAGGCTGGATGAATGGATCCAAAGCTGAGTATCAAGGCTCGCCTGACCATCCCCAAGGCTCAGTGTAATAACAGTCTGGTAACAGACCGGTGCACTGTCTCACTGAGCCTGAAGCCCAGAGCTTGAGACCCAAGATAAACCTGTGCTCTATTTAACACGGTGGTGACCATTTCGGGGTGTGTGGGGTGAACTGTTTACTGAAGGCCTTACCAGCCCTGCTACTGGGGAACACCATGAGGACAGCTTCCTGTGTTAGACCCTTAGAAGCCTATCTCAGCCACAGAGCACTTTGCAAGACCAGGCTTGCTCAGATGAGGTAGGGAAATCTCTGAAGAGCCATTTCTAACCTCAGAGCCCTTTGTGGGGAGCTGAGGCTGCTACAGGCTATGTTGTGACTCAGCTTCCTTTGCCCGATTCCTGTTTCACAAATGTTGAGCCCAAAGGCACTGGAGTTTTTGTTTGCTTGATTAATACTAGTTTTCACAGGCTGGCTTTGAATTCCCCGTCTAGCTAAAAGCAACCCCAAAATTGTTATTTGCCTGCCTCTGCCTTCTGAGTGCTGGGATCACAGATGTGTACCATGTGTACCATGTACCACTATGCCTGACTTACACACACACACACACACACACACACACACACACACACACACATCTATCCCGCTCAGCCAAAGGGCACTTTTTTTTGAGACAGATCCTATAGACTATATAGACCACATATTCCTACAGAACCCCCTGCTTCTGCCTCCTGAGTTCTGGGATTAAACGGTCGGTGCTACCATGCCAAGCAAAAAGGAACTCCTTAGCTAACCATCTGAGTGAATGCTAAACTCAGAGTCAGCTTCCAGAGAATCCAGACTGTGAGGTGTTGGTGCTTCACCACAGAAGAGGCTCCTTTCACAACTGAATTTCCCTGTTAGAGGCCTTGATGCTTCTCTTTATGACCACCAGAGGGCAGCAGCGTCTTATCGATCATCCCTCTTGAGGCATCAGGGAGGAGACTTGAGCCTCAATCACCGTAGCTCCCCTGGAGTGACCCCATTCTTCTGAAGGAAGAAAACTTTCTAAACTCTCTGGGCTTCAGTCTGTCAGTTTTGAGCTCTCTTACCACAATCACTGAAGATCAATCATCTTCCTGCTGGTCCCTCCCCTTCCCAGCCAGGCACCAGGCACCCTCCTTGCCTGGGATCTCCCACCTCTTCTCTGGTAAGGCCCATAATAGATTTGTTTTCTGTGTGACAAGGTAATTACAAGCTTGGAGCTAGGAGGCCCAGAGGCCAGTCTGAAGATAGCCACTTCAATCTGACACTCCAGTTCTGCTAACATTATTGATTTTTTTAAAAAATTATGATTTTTTTTTTAAAAAAGTCTGACTCCAGTGACGTGAGCTATGAAGGAGAGAGGGCAAGTTTGCTTATCACAATTTTGTTCTTGAAACTACTAGCCTTGGGGCTGGAGAGGTGGCTCAGTGGTTAAGAGCAGTAGGGCTCTTGCACGGAACTCGGGTTCCGATCTTCAGCACCTGCATGGCGGCTTACAACCATCTGTAGCTCCAGTTCCAAGGGCTTGAACTCTTCTGACCTCCATCCCAAGGACCCTTGGTTTTTTGAGACAGGGTTTCAACCGTGTAGCTGGACATCAGGCACGCACATAGGACAGTGCATACATGATACACATAATTTTTTAAAAAAAAGAAAGAAAAGAAACTACTTGCCTGGCCTTTTTGGCTTGTTTGATAGGCAGGTAGGTTGGTTGGTTCTTTCTCTGGAGCCTAAGCTGTCCTCAAAATTATGATCTTCGTGCCTTGGTTGGTTTCCCAAATACTAGGATTTCTGGTTGTGCACCATCATGCCTACTTAGAACTTACTTTTTTTTTTTTTTTTTTATGACCTCAAGTCCCCAACGTTTCCAGGGATTCCTTTGCTGCTGGTTAGACAGAAGGGTGGGCACGTCAAGAACAATACCGTTTGCTGGCCACCTACATTTCACCCAGCAACCTCTGGGCTCAGCCACTCAGCTTCTTCCTCTGCCCCACCCTGAGCGGACAGTTCTAAAACAAACCACCCTATGTGCCTTGCCATTTCATTTCTTTATTTTGTGGGGTGTTTACATGGGTCTCTACGGGCCGTGAGACACGCAGGAGAGGAACCATGAAGAAATCAGGACTGGGTGCAGCCCCTTCCAAGGTCGATGCCTGCCTGATCCTCCCCTCCCCAACCCCCACCCCGGGCTTCTAGAAGCCTTCCTCACAGGGAGGAGGAGCCTCAAGCTTTAGGCAATAAATTAAGGGAGTTGGGGGTGGGGGGGCTCTGCACTTCAGTGATGGTGGTGGGAATTATCTGAGGCCCAGGGCGATTTGTGGGGCCACTGTCCCTGGAGCCTGTTTTCTCTGAGCGTGCCAAGAGAATGAATAAATCATTGTTCAGGGGCGGGATGCAGCTGCCGGGCTCCTCCCCTCGGCACATGCCCGACTCGACTCCAGCTCCTCAATTGAGGGCCATTGGAGCAGAGCAGTTTATACACCCAGCTCCCCAAATCCTATTGAGACCTACCCCTCCGCACGAGCCACTGACTCGAAGCCCATTCAGCATGGCCTTTTGTGCTAGGGGTTAAGTGGTTACATGTGGGGGGCACCCAGAAAGGATCTGTCAGGCCCTGAAATGCTGCACTAATATGGTGCCCTCCTACTGATGAATGGGGTGGGTGGAGGAGAGGTGGGCAGAGGATAGGGTGGAGGTGAAGGCAAGGGGATTATGGAGCCCACAGAAGCAGCTGCTAGGGAGGGGTAACGAAGGATAAGCAGGCAGCCCATCCTTCCTCCTAAGGTTTGCTTTTCCCATCTAGTCACTCTTACTGTGGGCTCTGGGATGTCCCACAACCTCAGACTTTATTTCACTCTCTGGTCTCTTGGAAGGAGTTGGAAGAAGTGATTTACTGTTTGGGTGTATTACAGAGAGCGTCTACATGGTTTCAAGCAACCTCGTTCTTTTGGGGTGTGAGGGTAGGGGTAAGAAGAAGATCCATTTTCTGGTGCAGTGGGTTTGAAACTGCTCCACTGAACTTTAAAAGCTTCCTTATGGGGAACCGTGGTGGTCTGTGCCTTTAATCCCAGCAGAGGCAGGCAAATCTCTGAATTTGAAGGCAGCCTGGTCTACAGAGAGAGTTCCAGGACATCCAGGGTTACACAGAGAAGCCTTGTCTCAAAAAAAAAAAAAAAAAAAAACAAAACCAAACCACACACACACAGCCACAAGCAAACAAGAAATGCTTCTATGCAAGGCTGGGGTCCTAAGTTTGATCCCTGGAATCCATGGTGTAAGAAGCGAACAGTCTCCTCCTGCAGGTTTACTCCACTTCCACACGTGTGTGCCTGCATTCCCTCCTTACATGAGTGAATGAATGAGTGCATGAATGAAACCCTCCCTTAGTTTAGAAGTATAGCTCAGAGGTTTAGCCTATAAGATGTCCCCAGCTCAATCCTCAGCACAACAAAGGAAAACAGACCCACCCACAAAATACAAAGATGAAAGTCTCCAGCACCTCTCAGGTGCTGCTTAGGGTAGAGACACATCAAGGAAGATCGCAAATGGCTCCTGTCCCAAAGATTTTGTTTGAGAAAGTCCTATGTGGTAGCACTTGCCTTTAATCCAGCAGGCAATCTCTGTGAGTGCTAGGCCAGTCTGGTCTACCTAATAAGCTCTGAGACAACCAGGGCTACAGAGTGAGAGCCTATTTAAAAAAATAAGGAGAGGAAGGAAGGAAGGAAGGAAGGAAGGAAGGAAGGAAGGAAGGAAGGAAGGAAGGAAGGAAGGAAGGAAGGAAGGAAGGAAGGAAGGAAGGAAGGAAGGAAGGAAGGAAGGAAGGAAGGAAGGAAGGAAGGAAGGAAGGGAAAGAAAGAGAAAGAGCAAGAAAAGAAAAGAAAGAAGATTTTTATTCAAAGAAGATGAAAAATGATGAAAAATGATTCCCAGGCATGCTAGCTCATATCTATAATCTCAGAACTCAGAAAGCCTTCAGGGGCAGGGGTTAGATCATAACTCACTAGTAGAGCTCCTGCCTAGCATGCAAGAGGCCCTGAGTTGATTTTTGGTTGCAAACCTAGATTCTAAGGACTCCCATCTCTCCAGGCCTGAGTGAGGCCCTGAGTATAATCCCCAAAGAACACTTGTTCTTTCCTCTCCTAAGGCAAAAGCAAAACTTTAAAACTTCTGTTGGAAGCCCCTCCCTCGCCCTCATTGCCTACCCTACCTTTTTACATAAGCTGGTCTCGCTGCTGAGCTTCAGAGATAATGTGTTCCTTTACTTCTAATAGGTAGTGGAGAAGCGGGCCAGTGGTAGCACATGCCTTTAATCCTAGCAGAAGCAGGCGGCTCATTGTGAGTTCAAGGCCAGCCTGGTTTATAGAGCTAGTTCCAGGACAACCAGAGCTACACAGAGAAACCCCGTCTCAGAAAAACTAAACCAAAATTAAAGAAAAAGAGGTGGTGGAGAAGAGATTAAAATAACAATTGTTGTAGAGTGGTTTCTTTGGTCCCGGGCAGCCAGGGACCTGGACCCACAGACCTGCCACACCAGACCCCTTAGCCGCCCAGCCACCTGCCGCTCAGACCCCCAGAAATGACTCACACGCTTATATTAACTTCATGCTGTTTGGCCTATGGCTCAGACACATTGCTAGTCAGCTCTTACATCTTAAATCAACCCATTTCTATTAATCTGTCTGCCACGTGGCCCGTGGCTCACCTGTGTTCCTTACATGTTGATCCTTGGGCGGCTGGCTCGATCTGCTTCTGATTCTGCCCTTCTTCTCCTACCTATTCTGATTCCTCCTCCTACTTCTTCTATGGTGCCTGTCATGACCCAAAACAGCTCCTTTATTTAAAGATTGATATTCACAGCATACAGAAAAGCATTCCCACATCAATAATAATAATAATAATAATAATAATAATAATAATAATAATAATATAACGTAGGTCGCAGGCTCCTGGCCTTCCTTCCCTCCCCAAGAAGAGACAATTCTGAGGCATAATCTTCTAATCTGCCTTGAGGATGCTAGGGTTAAATCAAAGGTCCTCCTGGGCTGTGCCTGTGTTTTGAAGCTCACATAACAAAGTTCACAAATAATGCCAATCCAACTTTTTCTAAAGGCACATTAGCCTTGTTTAGTTCAAAGAGGTGGAAATGACTTGATTGCCAAACTTTCCAGGCTATAAGGGAGGGGGGGGGGCAAAGTAGTATGCCTTCCAGGACTAGAATGTTCTGATGTGAAGTCACTGGGGACTTCTCCAGTTACCAACCTGCTGTGTCCCAGGACAAAGCCTGAGCTCCTGCAAGACCTTGCAGATGTCGGCTGAGTTTTCAGCCCAATGTCCTGCCTCTGTTTTCCTCCATTTCCTGGCGTATTCCATTTTCTCAGTACTCTTTGCGTGCCTTCTGTAAGGCCTGTCTGTGTTGGTGAAGCCCTGTCTCAGGTGGAATGTCTGGAAGATTTTTTTCCCACCCTCTCCTGTACTCATTTCTTTCTCTAGCAGCTCTGCTGCAGGGCCCGTTTGGGATCAGAGTCTATTCTCATCCAGACCACTTGGTTCTGTTCTGAATTCCTAGTGGAGCATCTGAGAGGGGCACTTTGTAGCTGTGTAATGTGTGTGTGAACAGATGGATGGGAAGGGGCGAGGTTGCTGAAGCCGAGAGATGACTAGGTACCACCCACTCCTCTCTTTCTGGGCGTATTGATGGTGGAAAATCACCCACCTATTAGGAGCCCTTATCCCTGTCCTGATTTCCTGGAGAATTTCCTTTTCTCCTTGTCTGACACCCAGACCCTAGGGCTTGAACCTGGCTATGCACAGCTGATTCCTCTGTTATTTGTCTTTGCCAATATTTTGTCTGTGTGTGTATATGTGTGCGTGTCTTAAGCCTATGTATATGTGTGTGCTCACGTGGCTCTGTCTGGCCCTGTGGAGACCAGAGATTGACTTTGAGTAGCTTCCTATGTTGCTCTTCACCTTAATTTTTTTTTTTTAAGATTTATTTTATGTGTGCGAGTGCTTTGCTTGTATGCATATATATGCACCATTGTGTGTCTGGTACCTGGGGAGGTTAAAAGGCATTAGATCCCCTGGAACTGAGGTACAGGTGGTTATGAACCAGCATTTGGGTTCTTTGGAACTAAAGCACAGTCCTTTGCGAGAGTAACAAGTGCTCTTAACTGCCGTGTCATCTCTCCAAATCCCTCCACCTTTTTTTTGTTGTTATTCTTATTTTTGTTTATCGAGACAGGGTTAATCCGTGTAGCCCTGGCCATTCTGAACTCGATTTGTAGACGAGGCTCGCCTGAACTCACAAAGAACAGACTGCCTCTGCCTTCCAAGTGCTGAGATTAAAGGCCTTATTTTTGGGGAGTCTCTCACTGAACCTGGAATTAGATGATTCTGCTAGTCTGACTAGCCAGTGAGCTTCAAACAGTAAACACTACCCACTGAGCCATCCCCCCATCCCCTGCTTGCCAACTGATCTTATAGGTCTTCATGATGGCCTGGCCTGCATCCGGCCCTGGGTGGTTTACAGTTCTTGTGTCTCTGGCACATATGGTGAGAGGGCGGACACAGTCATAGAGTCTATGGCGGGAATTCACTATATAGACCAGGCTGGCTTTGAACTCATAGAAATCCTTCCGCCTCTGCCTTTCAAGTGCTGGAATCACAGGTGTGTGCCACCACATCTAACTTGCTCTGTCTAAAATATTCTAAAATAGTGATTGCCACAATCATGGTTTTTCTCTCTCATTTTCCCTTTCTCCCTTACTTGCTGCTGTGATTTATTGGTGCCATTTGGTCAGTAGGTTGCAGGATGGTGAACTGTGATCAAGTTGGAACAAAAAGAAGATGCCTTTATCATTGGGTCCTTAATTGCTGTTAATTTGGTTGGAAATCAGGTCCCTTGGGGGTGGGGAAATGACAATAGTTAGAGAGTTTACTGCTCTTTGGAAGGACCAGAGTTTGGTTCCCAGCAGCTCCAGGGCTTCTCATGTTCTCTTTTAACCTCTGGGTACCTGCACACAATGCACAACACACAGGGAGGTGGGGGGGAGGGGAGAAAGAGAATAAAATCTTTTTTAAAAAGAAAATTGGCAGCCTGGCAGTGGTGAACATACCTTTGATCCCAGCACTCAGGACGCAGAGGCAGGTGAATCTCTGAGTTTGAGGCCAACCTGGGCTACAGTGTGAGTTCCAGGATGACTAGGGCTACACAGAGAAACACTGTCTCAGAAAGAGAGAAGAGAGATAGAACTACACTACTCTTCCATCTCCACATATTTCCTCGAACCCCCACCCACTAGCCAAGGAGCACCTTAAAAACTGAACTGGAGTCTGTAAACCTGGATCCTGTCTTACATTCCTCTTCACCTGGACAAAAGCATAGAAACCAGACGTTCTTCCGCCTTTAAAGAAGAAACCCCTGCCCCATCCAGTCCTGGGTACAGGACATCAACTCTGAGCCCTTTCCCAGATACACTATCTTCTCTTAGAACAATGCTTCTCAACCTTCCTAACGCTGTGACCTTTAACACAGTTCCATCAAAAAATTATTTTCATTGCTACTTTGTAACCGTAGTTTTGGTACTATTATGAATTATAACGTAAATACCCATGTTTTTTGATGAGGCCATAGGGGGTCTTAGAGCATAGCCAGGCGTGCTGGCGAACACCGTGAATCGCAGCACTCAGTAGGCAGAGGCAGGCAGAGCTCTCCATATGTCGGAAGTCAGCCTGGTCTACACAGTTACAGGACAACGAAGGTTACATAGCATAGACTGTCTCAAAACAACAAACAAGCAAAACAAAATCCACATAGCTTTCACTAAATGAATTTAATGAAATAGGCACAGCACAGTGAGAAATGTTGTGAAGAAAAAAAAGGGGGGGGGTTGGGGGAGGGTTGTTTTTTGTTTGTTTTGGGTTTTTTGGTTTTTTTTTTTTTTTTTTTTTTTGCTCTGAGATAGAAGAGGGAATAAACAATGTCTAGGATTCAGAAGGGTCCTCAAAGATCCTAACTACGAGTAAGTGGATACAAAGGGAGAATTTTCAGCACAAAAGGAGCAGAGCGGCCCGGTCAGGATCGCAGCGGGATTTACCGTGGCCTCGCGGGTTTCCCGAGCCACCGGGAGACCCAGGAAGGAGGCACGTCACGTCTGCTGCAAGGTGAACCGATGGATCCGAGGCGCCCAGCCAGGACAGTTAGTTGATGACACCAGATCTGGAAGGATCGGCTCAAGCCTCAGGAGGAGGCAATTCCTGCGCCGAGAACCGAACCGGCCCACGTGGGTCAGGCCGCCCCGCCCAGCCACGCAGACGCCGCTGGACTCTGCAGTCTGGGCCGGGCGGGGCGAGCGGTGCAGAGACAGAGCAGTTACGCTACCACGCGTGCACGAGCAGGCCGAGGACCCCCACTCCCCACTACCCCGCAGGTAGCAGGCCCGGGTGGAACCGTAGCCAGCCTTGCAGAAGCCGGAGCCTCTAGGCCGTGAGTCCGGGCCCTGATGGAGGGCCTGGGGCCCAGCCGCGGGAGAACGGGGAGGGGAACTGCCTCCGCAGAGATTAGGGTCGCTGTGTAGTCTTGGTTGCCGACCCCCATCCCACAGCTGCCTCCTCCCCCTACACGGAAAATCCAGATCCTGGGATGTCTGAACTCATATTTCCCTGACTTTCTGTATCTGGACCCTTAGCTCAACTCCCATTCCTCTTCATCGAAGCTTCCTTAGTGAGCCCGGCCAGATTTGTTTTTGTTTTTAGGAAAAAAATATTAAAATAGAGGGGAGGGAGATCTTCGGGTCTTTTTTCACATGCCAAAAGGACGAAGCATCTGTCCCAACCTCACTCTCGGGACTTTTGCCCATTGCTGGGTGTGGGGAGAGTCCTCAGCTCTTCCAGGCATGGTAATGTGGTCAGTAGAACCTCTTGTCAGTTCAAACCCCAAAGCGGTTATTAGGGAAGGGAGTCTGGAGAGGGTTCAGGATGGAGCAAACAGGCTACAGTGAATATGTCCCAGGAGTGCTGGGCTAGCCTGTTAGAAAGGCTTGTCATTGTGGGTTCGGGAGGGAGGGGCTCCTTTAGTGAGGAGGGGGAGAATGAGACCAGATCTTCAAGCCAAGAGTCCTCTGCAGTAACCTCAGGTTGCCCCTACTTTGTCTTCCTAAGTACGGGAATCCCTCTGTGGTCCATGTCATTCTCTGTCAGCAGGCACAACACTGACATCTGCTATTGCTGGGTAACCGATAGAGTCCTGGTTCGCAACCTTCCTAATGCTGAGACCCTTTTAAAACAGTTCCTCATGTTGTGAGCTCCCCCAACCATATAATTATTTTCATTGTTACTTCATAACCATAATTTCTATTGTTATGAATTGTAATGTAAATATTTATGTTTTGCGATTGTTTTAGGCAGCCCCTGTGAAAGGGTCTTTCAATGCAAAGAGGTCACGACCCACATGTTGAGAATTACTGCCTTAGCTGTTATATAAAGGAGTTAGCTTTGGCCAAGGAACCAGATAAGAAATGATCACAAGATCCTTTAAACAAACAGTTCCAGTTGACTAGGCATTTATTAGCCGTCCACAGTGTATGCCAGGGATAGGAAACACATGGAGAAGACAAGAGTAGTGTGGAGCCAGAGGAGTCATAGTTACTATGTAGTGTATGTGTCAGAGCAGGGGCACAATATCTGGAAGGCTGGACATACGGTAGACTTTAAACACAAAACAGAATTTTCTAGGTGAGAAGGAGGCACTTAGAGGGAGGGATGGTGCAGAATACTGAAGGCCAAATGAATATTGTTGGAGAATGCCTGGGTCTCTGAGTTTGGGCTGAGAGAGAGAATGGTAATAGTGCATTGGGGCCAGGCAAAGGAAGGACTGCAGAGGCCTAACAGTTCCTTAGGGGCAGCATTCAAAGTCATTTCCAGTCAAATTTACACATTTTCCAAGAAGGGTAGTTTGGTTTTATTGAGATAGTTTTGATATATAGCTCAGGCTGACTTTGAACTTTCAACCCTTCTGCCTTAGCCTGAGATTACGAGTATGAGCTGTCCTATCTGACTAAATTATCTGTCTACACACACACACACAGAGAGAGAGAGAGAGAGAGACAGACAGACAGACAGACAGACAGACATTTTGTTTTTGTTTGTTCTCTGTGTAGCTCTGGCTGTTTTGGAACTCACTCAGTAGTAACCAGGCCGGCCTCGAACTCACATAAATCCACCTGCCTCTCTTGAGTTCTATGATTAAAGGTGTGAGACACCCTGGCCCAGCTGATATATGTGTTCTTTTAAAAAATATATTATTTGTTGTTATTTAACTGGGTATCATTTTAAAAATTAAAAAACATTTGCATATGTGTGTGTGCATGAGCATGCATGTGGGTACCCAAAGAGGCCAGAAGAATGTGTTGGTATTGAGCTAACATTACAGGCAGTTGTGAACCATCTGACTTGGGTGCTGGGACTTGAACCTGGATTCTCTGGAAGAGGACCAGTGTTCTTAACCGCTGGACCATCCCTCCAGCCCCTACATTTATATTTTTAACTGGAGGAGGGTCAGAGAAAAAGTCTGTGACAGTCATCTGGACAAAAATGATCAGAGCCAAATGAGAGCACAGAGGAAGAGCTATGAGAATGTGGGTGGGGGTCAGGAAGGAGGGTAAGTCGTCCAGGGCGCTCCTAGGCATCTGGTAGATTGACTTAACAGATAGCAGAGCTGTTTTGCCTGAGGCCCATGAAGAGGAGAACTGTTTAGATGTGTAGTATTTGAAGAGCCTTTGGGAGGTGGCAAGGTTGAATATCTGGGCTGAACACATATCTGTGAGTCGCCCATTCATGATGGTTCCTGAAGCTACTACAGAGAATGACATTATCTGGGGAGAGAAGTATGTACAATGAAGAGACACTCATTCCTTTTTGTTGTGTCTTATTTACTTAGCATACAGTGTTCTGTCTGCATATATGCCTGAATGCCAGAAGAGGGCACCAGATCTCATTATGTGGTTGCTGGGATTTGAACTCAGAACCTCTGGAAGAGCAGCCAGTGCTCTTAACCTCTGAGCCATCTCTCCAGACCTGAGACAATCAGTCTTAAAGGGAAAACTCGATGAGGGGAAACAGACCAGATAATCAGAGAGAAGGGAAGGAAAGCATGGGGAGGTTATGGAGGCCAAGGTTGCCACTCCACCCTGTCCTGCTGTGACTCATTCTTCTGCTTCCCCTCCAGATGTTTGCTGCCATCCAACCAGGGCTAGCAGAGGGAGCCCAGTTCCTGGGGGGCCTGCCTCCCAGAGTATGCCAACCTGAGCTCCAACCAGACAGTAATTCCAACTTTGTGGAGAGTGCTAAGGATGCCAATAAGAATTGGCGTGGTGTGCCAGGCAAAGTGGAACCCATCCTGATGAGGGGTTCCACTGAGTCCCCCTCTGACAACCAGGTCTTCCAAGCCACTGGGCTCCTTGAGTCAGGAGTCCGCAGTCCCCCAGAGGGCGCAGAGATCCCTGGTGCTGAGTCTGAGAAGCTGGGTGGTGGTGCCAACAGTGTCTGCTCCCCTCTGGAGGACATTGGCTATGCCAGCAGTTCCTTGAGCATCGACAGCCTTAGCAGCAGTCCAGAGCCTATCTGTGGGACTCCTGAAGGCCCGAGCCCTCTGGATCCCCTTCTGCCCTCTGTGGCCCAGGCTGTGCAGCAGCTGCAGGCTCAGGAGCACTACAAAGAGCAGGAGAAGGAGAAGCACCATGTGCACTTGGTGATGTACCGTCGCCTGGCACTGCTTCAGTGGATCCGGGCTCTCCAGCATCAGTTGGTTGACCAGCAAGCCCGACTGCAAGAGAGCTTTGACACCATCCTAGACAACCGGAAGGAACTTATCCGCTGTCTCCAACAGAGGGAAGCACCTTGGAGGCACCAGGACCATTGCTAAGGGATGTGCACACTTGTGTGTACTTGTAACCCAGTGTGTGGTTATGCACAAGTGCATGAGTATTAGTTGGCATGAATGTACATAAACATGAGTATGTATGTGCTAACATGTAGGCCTAGGCAGGTATGTACAGACATGTGTGGATGAAGTTATATATATTATATGTAGCATGTATGTTTATGTATGCATGTGTGGCTACATGCCCAAGAATGTGTATACAGTCCTAAATATGATGTACGTGCAAAAGATTTTTATGCATATGTAAAAGTTAAATGTACAGGCTTATGTTGGGTGTGAATAAACTTTTGTGTATGTGTGAGTGCTGGTGTAAAAAGCATATGTTAGGAACATGTGTATTTGCAGACAGACTTAAGAGCAGGTGTGTGCAAATATATGTTCAGTTGCACCTGCAGGACATCCTCCCATCCCCGTGTTCCCAAAGTCTACCCCAGCCTTATTCTCTACTGAGTCTCCAAGCTTCCTAGAGAAAGAAACCTGTTTTGCTGTTGTATATCAGAGGGTGGTGGTTGATCCATTTTCCTGGCGTCTCCCAGGCTACCTTTCCTATCCCTTCCCTCATTTCACGCAGACATTGCTCTGTCTGCTAAGACCGCTGTCCCTAATGTTGGCTTTTTGGTAAGAGTTTTTTATTTGAGGTGGTTGCTTTTTGTTTGCCTTGCTAATTACAGCACCAGGGATGGAGCCCAAAGCCTTGTGCATAAGCGGCACCCCCAGCCCCTGATAAGAGCTTGGGCTGCTCTAGCCTTCCTTTGCTCCTTTGCACATCTACTGCTCTTTGCTCAGTGCAGTTGGTGGAGAATGGGTACCAGGGAGGGAACTGGCAATGATGGTGGGGGCAATGGCGGGGGAGGGGGAGGGGATAAAGAAAGATAGGAGAAACTGTCTTCATAGAGCAGTGGTAGCACACGCCTATAATCCCAGTACTCAAGAAGCAGAGACACGCAGATCTCTCGAATTCCAAGCCAGCCTGGTCTATGGAATGACTTTCAGGACAGCCCGGGCTGCACAGAGAAACTCTGTTCAAAATAAAAAGAAAGAGAAAGAAAGAAAGAAAGAAAGAAAGAAAGAAAGAAAGAAAGAAAGAAAGAAAGAAAGAAAGAAAGAAAGAAAGAAAGAAAGAAAGAAAGAAAGAAAGAAAGAAAGGAAGGAAGGAAGGAAGAAAGAAAGGAAGAAAGGAAGGAAGGAAGGAAGCTGTCTCACACACAGAGAAACCCTGTGCACCCCCCAAAAAAGGGAAAAAAACTGTCTTCTTGAACCCTGTCTTTGGCTCCATGGGAGGTGGGGATGGGAGACAATGATGTTAGAACTCTGTGAAAAGCAAGAGAATGGAATTCCAAAACACCCTATCGCCCACTGTGAGGAAAGGCTGAGTAATGCTAATTTAAGCTTCTGTTGAAGGGACTGTGCCCGTATAAGCATGCAGGTAATAGACCAGACGGACCAAGGTGGTGGACCCTTTAGTTTTGTTCCTGGGGGCCAAGACAATGCAAGATCCTAGTGGGCAATGTCATGAAGAGAGAATGGTAGCAGGTGACAGGGAGGGTGCCTCTGGCCCTCAGTCTCCCCACCTACAAGGAGCGGGGCTTCTACTCTCTCTCTCCAAATGGCTCCACCCTCTGTGGGTGGGTGGATAAAATGTGGGCCCTGGGGACTTTCTATAGTTCGTACATGTTGAACGTGAACCTGGCCTCTGGACCAATCCAAGATTAATAAACTAAGGCAGAAAATTAAATTATTTGAGGGTGTGTTTTTGTTCTGTTTCCTAGTGGCCTCTTTCACACTGAGTTCTCCTTTTTAGCTGGGGCCAAGTGCTGGAAGTCTGGGAGATACCGGGGAGGGAAAAACATTAGAATTTGCCCAACAGTCTCAGGGCCTCTCAGGCTGACAGTAGGAACTTGGCCTCTGCTCTAATAACACCATGTGGGATTGTCCTTACCCTCGATCACACCTGCATTTGAATAGACTCTGAGGGAAGATATCGTACACCCCTGTCTGAAGGGAGCCTTGATTGAGACTGAGTCTTTACATGGCCCTGACACAGATGTGGTTTTCTTTTAAAGATTCATTCATTCATCCATTCATTCATTTATTATGTATACAGTGTTCTGTCTGTATGTATGATGCATTCAGCTCAGAAGAGGGGACCATATATCATTATAGATGGTTATGAGCCAGTATATATGGTTGATGGGAATTGAGCTCAGGACCTCTGGAAGAGCAGCCAGTGCTTTCAACTACCGATCCATCTCTCCAAACCCACAGATGTATTTCTATTTTATCTTATTGTGGTGCTACAAATTGAACCCAGATCCTTGCAATTTGAGACAAGAACTCTACTTCTGAGCTGTGCCCTGGCCCCTGATGGAATATTTAATAACCTGCCTGGCTTCAGATGCCAGTTGATGGCAATTTAGGTTAGTGTCCTTCTACTGTAGTGCATATGATTATTTCTTAATTTCTCAAAAATCCAGGCACTAAACATGTAGTGGAACAACAAAGAATTTATTTAGCATGTGCAAGCATTTTCAATCTCCAGCCAAGAAAAGAAAGCTTCAGGCATGGCCGGGAATATCTGTAATCCTAGCACTTGGAAAGTGGAGGCAGGAGGATCAGGAGCTCACAGTCATCCTTGGCTGCACAGTATCTTTACCTCCGGAACTATCTCATCAACCTTAACTTTTTTTTTTTTTTTTAAATAGAAAAGCATTTTTTTCTCCTTAAGGAAGTTAGATATAAAAATTGGAACATCAATTTCTTTTAAAACAGGAGGGGCCTTTTAAAAAGTAACATTGTGCCATGTGCACCCCTGCATGCCTTTAATCTCAGCACTGGAAAAGCAGAGGCAGGGGAGCTCTGTTGAGGTAGAGCCCAGCTTAATCTAAACAGCCAGTTCCAGGACAGCCATGGCTTCTCAAGTGAGACCCTACCTCAGCAAAACATACATAAGCACACCCCCCAAACCAAACAAAAGTAGACGTCTGCCTGTTGTGTTTGGAGCATCCCTCTAGTCTCTGTTTGGGCAGGAAGAAGGTGTGTCTCAAAAGGGGACTGGCCAGAGTCACAACCAATAAAGCAGGGTTTGGGTCCAAGAGGCAGGACTCCACTAACTGAGTCAACCAGATCCGGAATTGTAGTTCCCTAGCAGGCAGGAAACTGATGTGAGAGAGGCTAAGGCTGAACCCCATGTGAAGCCGATGTAGCTTACTCACCTGTGACAGTTATAAAGATTGAGCAAATGGACCTTAAGATGTTCTGTAGGCATAGGACCTCCTACTCTGCGTAGGATCCCCCTGCCCTTGCCCTTGTACAGCTCTGGCCTTTAAAGATGAATGAGGTGTCTGTTCAGGAGCCTAATGTAGTGGCCACTCTTAAGTCTGGGAAGGAGACATTGATAATCTGAGCAGGTCTCAGCCTGAGACTTTTTAAATCTGGAAGCTTCTGTTAATTGTTGGGGTGGGGATTTTCTAGTCCCTGAAAATGGAAGGGAATAAGGTCGTGAACTTGAAAAGGTTTAAGCCAACCTTCTTCCCCTCCTGAAGAATGACATTCCATGACCACAGCAAGGATATGCAACCCAGGTTTTAGATGCTACACGAGGACTTGAAGCCAGGCAGTGGTAGCACAGGACTTTAATCCCAGCACTTGGGAGGATCTCTTGAGTTTGAGGCTAACTTGGTCTACAGAGTAAGTTCCAGAGTAAGTTCCCCCCCCCCCCCCCGTGGCTTGCTTAGCTTGTTTTCTGTTTGTTTGTTTTTGTTTGTTTTGTTTTACCATCTAAGACCATTTGCCCATAGCTGGCATTATTTAAAAATGGGGCAGGGCCTCTACTCCATCAATCACTAATCAAGACAACATCCCCACAGACTTGCCTACAGGCCAATCTTGTAGAGGCCTTTCCCCAATTAAGATTCCCTCTTCGAAGCTACATCTAGGTTTGTGCAAGCTGACAAACCCCAACACGGTCAGTCTCAACAAAATGATCAGAGGGAGGATGATTAAAAACTGGGGTGCAGAAAGTGATCTTGGAACTAAGGAAGAATACAGAGTTGGGTCAGAATGCTTCCGAATGAGTTAAGTGGCCTCCACAGTCTAGGGCCTGAAAACCTTTAGAGCACTGTGTAGCGGCTCCCTCTGAGGAGAGAGGCTGTCTCCTGACGGCAGCCTGTGATCTGTCTACTAGATTTCAGTCAAATCCAGTGTCACTGCCTCATACTGGGTGCCTGTAAGGTGACAGGAACAGGAAGGAGTGATGCCCAGAAGACAGCAGAAGAGCCAGCCCCAGAGGACAGTGGGTTCCAGTGCACAGTGGATGCATATGTCCTGAAACTACCTGTGCCTGTAAAGTAGAGCTAACCTTACAGGGTAGGATCATGACAGAGATGAGTCACTGCATATGGAAGGTTTAGACCTGAGAGCTGGACTCTCTCGAAGCAGCCCAGACAGCCTAGCTATTATTTGCTGAGGAGAGGGTGAAGGCCTTCAGAGTCAGGAGTTGTAGCTGAGCAACTGCTCTTGCAGAGGACCAGAGTTTGGTTTTCAGTCCTTTCACAGCAACCCACAACTTTCTGCAATTACAGTTCAAAAAAGTGATTCAATACTCTTTTCTGGCTTCCACAGGTACTGGCATATACGAGCAGACAAAACACTCAGACGCATAAAATAAAATTAATTTGGGAGGAGGAGCATTGCTGGGCTGGGGATGTATCTCGGTTGGTAGATGCTTGTCTAACTTGCACAAAGCCTTAGGTATGATCCTGAGAGCCTCATAGAAGCAGATGTAGGGGGGAATTGCCTGTAATCCTATACCAGAGATAAAGGCAGGAAGAGCAGAAATTCAAAGGTTCTCCTCAGTTATATAGCAAGTTCCAGGCCAGATCTTGCCAAAATAACAAAACAAACAAACAAACAAAAAAACCACTGTGTTGTTGTAGGCAATCAGTATCGCCTGATGAGGCTGTTTCTGATGGGAAAGGGTAGAATGACATTGGAGATGCTCTGGGACTGGAGCCTAACCTCACACATATGGGGCATACATCTTCATTTCATGCCCACCAGGTGCTGGCAGATGAACCCCCACATCTGTGTATGAATACACCTGTACCAACGATCACCCCCAGACACAGACCTTTATGCATGCCTTCACCAACCCCTCAGAAATAAGACTGCAATTTGCTAGGGCCTGAGGGAGTCTCCAAGTAGACTTTGCCAGAGCTTGCCAGACCCTCCCACCTCCTCAAGTCCACTCCTCCCAACGTGACTCTTCCCTACCAAGCCTCAGAGCTAGCCCATCTCCTAAACTGCGTTTCACCATCCAAATTTGAGGTGTGATTCCTAGGGTAGAGCAACTGGCAGGCTGGCGTATGGGACCAGCGTGGCGCGGAAGAAATGGAGAGTTCATTGTAATTGAGGCGTGTTAGAGCCTGGGAGGGGCTGCATCCCTGTGGACCTGTTCAGTCATCGGGAACCAAAGAGGGCTCGGGCTTGGCGATGGCGTGTTCAGCTGACGTTCCGAGGTCCCCCGACGGGGCGCAGACAAAGAGGTGGCCTCCCAGAGCGGGCGCTGAGCGCAGAGCTGTGCACAAAGCCAGGGGTGGTGGCGCCGACCGCCCCACGCGCCGCGCTGCACCCGGCTGCAGATCATCACGGTCCCGAGCGCCTTTCCCTGCGCCTAATCCCAACAAGCATGAAAACGGCTCGGCCTGGCCGCCAGCAGGCCCTTTGTCCCGTCCCCTGGCGGGACAGCTGCAGCCAGAGCCCCCTCCCCTTCTTTGTGCCTGGTCCCCGCCGCCCCCGTCACCCTCCTCACCTCAGCTGTCCCGGGCTCTGGCCTCCATTGCGCCCGGGTACACAAAGCAGGGCGACACCCCAGCTCTGGGGGAGGGGAGTATAAACCCTGGGGTTTGCCGGAAGGTGGAGCGTGAGAGAGGGCTGCGGGAGTGCAGACGTTCACTGCTGTGAAGGGATGCGTGAGACATAAGGCCCCCCCCCCCCCCCCGCCCGCAACAGAAACACAGGTGGGACGGGATTCATGGGTGTGATAACTGAACTAGAGAGAACCCAACATTTTTGTTAAACAGCCAGAACTAGGAACTCCCCATAGACCTCGATGCCCTCCTTAAACTGTCCCCAGTCTTTCCTTAACAATCCTCAGGGGACTACATTGTCATCTCCTCGTGCTCACTTCTCCTCCGGAACCCCAAAAGCCGGCCTCCAGCAGAAGCCTCCTTACTTGGATATATGACCTCTGAGCTCTTCCCCCAGCTGACTGGAGAACCTCCTGTTTCTCGGGGCACAAGTGGAGCTCATTTTCTTTCCATTCACACAGTAGCTTATTTATTCTAAAGGGTCATAGCGGAGTGAGATGCGTGGGGTGGGCTTGGGTCTTTCCCTCCCACCCACAATCAATAATCTCACTTGGACCACTTGAGGTCCAGCCATCATAATCTAATCCCTCAGCTGGAGAAATGGACTACCCCTCCCTCCTGCCAAACTCTAGCATGGGCTTCTATAGGACAGATACGGCCACATCTCTCCGTGGATTTAGGATCATGTTCTCTTCCAGTGGCTTCAGTTAGTGTGCTGACAAGGCCTTACCAGTTCTTTTATACCATTGACACTATTTCCTCAGGGTCCAATGTTCCCACAAGTCCATATGATCTTTCTCAACAGCCTTTAGAGAGGCTTAGTTGGTAGAGTGCTTGTAAAACAAAAATGAGGTTCTGGGTTTAAGTCCCAGAACTGCATAAAATAATAGGTGTGATGCTACATGCTATGATCCCAGCACTGGGAGATGGAGGCAGGAAGATCAGAGGTTCAAGATTATCCTTAGCTACATAATACATTTGAGCCTAGCTTGGGCTATATCCTACCTACAAACAAGCAGTAACCGAACCACCTTCATGAGCCCTCTGCAGAGGGAGTGGAATGTTGCAGGCTAGCTTTATTTTTCACATAGCTGTCTTTCAGAACTCCAAGTTCCAGTGCAGTGGATGATTTCTTTAAAGTTGTGCACTGGCCCAGCCTTGCCCACATACGGACACTGGGTCTTCTAGGTTAAAGAGACAATATTGCACAAATTCTGTTTAGAATACAATAAAACCCAGAGCCAGACATTGACAAAAAGCTGAAATACCAGAGAGACAGGAACCACAGCCAATTCTCACCCAGCCAACTCCTCAGGCTAAATGGGGTTGGTCCTATCTCCCTGCGTCCTCAGACTAACAGGGCACACAGGCAAAGGGAAGAATTTCTGCCTAACCCCCCCCCCCCCCAGCTATTTCAATTCCTGGATCAACTTTCCTGGTGCTAGGATTAAAGGTGGGTGCTACCACCACCTACCTCTGTTTGGCCTTGAACTCACAGAGAGATCCAGAGGGATTAAAGGCATGGGTGTCCTCTCCCTGACATTCACGGCTTAGCTCTGTGGGTGGCTCTGTCCTTTGATTTCCTGGTCTATTTTTTATTAAATATATCACCACAAGGCTTGCTGTTTCTCAGGCTCCCTTCCTCTAGCTATTGTAGCCACAGAGGTCACTTAAGGTCTGTAAAGTTCCTTCAGGCTTGAATGCCCACACATGCTAGGGACTTCATTGTCCTAGATTCCTATGATATTAGCAAATTCTCAGAGCATCCAGAAACATTTCTGCAAGCAGATCTGTGTCCCTGTGTCCCATCACTACTGCCACCAAGTACCTTCTTCATGGTGCTGCCAAGAGCCTGTCTCAGGGTGTTCATCACATCTGGATCTTTGTTACAGATGGTAAAGTCCCCTATTAGCAGGCATTTATGACTGTCTACCATGTGCCAGGCTCTGTGCTAGGCACTAGGGAACCATATAACTCAGACATAGTCCAAGCCCTCGGAGACTTCAAAGTCTAGCAGACCTAGACAAGGGCATCACAGTGATGATCATGAGATAGTACACATAGCAGTCTGCACCAGTAGGTGTTCAGGAAATTTTTCTGTGATTCCAAGGAGTATGAGAAGCATTGGAGTTAAAAATTGCCAGCTAGGCTGGGCATCAGTGGTGTATGCCTTTAATCCTAGAACTTGGCAGACAGTCTACACAGTGAGTTCCAGGACAGCCAGGACTACATAGAGAAACCCTGTCTCAAACAAACAAACAAATAATAAAATAAAAAACTGACTAGGCATTTTCCCTGCAGGACTTCTCAGGACTTTTATTGTGCCACATGTTTTGTGAGTTTCTGAGTGTTTGAAAGCAGACTTGAAAAGATTTCTCAAGCTTGTTTGAGAATGAAGTGTTTTATTCATGAATCATCTCATAGATGCAGTGTTTTAGATACCACAGCATCCAGGCACTTGTGCATGCTAGCAAATGTTTTACCACAGTTATACCCCAAGCCCAGAGGATTCTTTCTGAGCCAGCATGAGATGAGACTTGATCTGTATAACTTGACTGATATGGGTGCTCACTCTGAGCTAGACCTGTGTCTTAGTTAGGACTTCTTTTGCTGTGATAAAACCACAACCAAAATCAACGTCAGAAGGAAAGCACGAATTTCATCTTACACTTCCAGACAACAGTCCATCACTGAGGGAAGTCAGGGTAGGAACTCAAGGCAGGAACTGAGGCTGAAGCCGTGAAGGGACAAGTACTGATTCCAGGTTTATTTCTCCTGGATTTGTACAGTCTACATTTTTATGTGCCCTAGACCTGCGGGTCCCATCCTTCCCAATGCTGTGGCCCTTTAATACATTTCCTCATGATGTGGTGGCCCAAACACAAAATTATTTTCTTTGCTACTTCACAACTGTAATTTTGTTACTGTTATGAATTGTAAGGTAAATATCTGTGTTTTCCAATAGTCTCAAGTGACTCCTGTGAAAGGGTCATTTGACACCCTCCCCAAAAGGGCTCAAGACCCACAGGTTGAGAGCTGCTGCCTTAGGCCATCTGCCCAGGAATGGCCACAAAGATTCTCTTAAAGGAAACTGAGTCGGGACTTGGGAGATGGCTCAGTGAGTGAGAACACCTGCTGTGAAAATCTGAGGACCTGGGAACAAGTCACTAGTACCAGGTAAAGAAAATCCAGCCATGGCCACACACATCTATAACTGTCACCTTGGTAGAGGACAAAGAGCTTGCTGGCTGCCAGCTGGTTCCGGGTTCAGTAAGCAACCTGTTTACCAAGATGGACAATGGTAGGGCAGGATGCCTAACACCCTCTTCAGGTGCTTGTGGGACTGCATACCCTCACATATGTACACACACACCGCACACACAGAAAAACAAGGGAAAAGACCTTGCAGAGTGTCTACTGAGTTTGATTCTGTGGGATCCTGTATCCAACAACACAGACCAAATTCTGCATCATGCAAGTGGGCGCAGGTCCAGAGCCTGCTGGGTGTGGGAGTCAGTAAAACTGTTAAAGGATATTATGGAAAGTCTCCAGAAATGCCCCTAGTGTTCATGTCCTGGAATTATGGTCTAACCTGATATAGAAAGTCTTCAGGGTTGGAGAAATAATTCAGCTATTAGGAATATTTGTTGCAGCCAGACAGGGGTGGCACAGGCCTTTAATCTGAGCACTCAGGAGGCAGAGGCAGGTGGATCTCTGTCAGTCTGAGACCAGCCTGGTCTGCAGATTGAGTTTCAGGACAGCCAGGGCTACACAGAGAAACCCTGTCTCAAAACAAACAGTACTAGTTGCTCTTCAAGAGGACCAAGGTTCTTTCTATCCCTAACACTATTTATGACCACATACACATGTCCATGGTATTCCCCATGCAGCCCTGTCCAGGCCCCTAGGCTCTGTATTTTTGGAGGGAATTCTCAGGCCCATCCCAGGCCGTAAATGACCCATGACTTCTTAATTCCATCCCTATCCCTATTCCTGTCTTTATCCTGTCTCTCAGGCAGATCTTGCTCGTACTGTTCTTAGCACCATTGTGGTGATATAAGACTTTTCTGAACAGTGAGACAGGTCTGCTCCTGGCAGCAAAAATCTACTTCAGTAGAATGATGGACATTAAAGAAACTCCGTGTGACATTAACTTTTTAAAAAAGATGTATTTGTTATATCTACAGTGCTCTGTCTGCATATATTCCTGTACACCAGAAGAGCGCACCAGATTTCATTATAGATGGTTGTGAGCCACCATGTGGTTGCTGGGAATTGAACTCAGGACCTCTGGAAGAGCTGCCAGTGCTTCTAACCTCTGAGTCCCCAACATTAACTTCCTTTGTGGCAAAAGATAGCCACTAAATAAGAAAGTATTCTTGCCTCAGTTGCCTGACACAGTATGCTGTATAAACTGGATATGCAGGACCCATAGGGAAGTGACCACTGAGCTTTGGCAGAACAAGCCTAGATGGTCCTTCAGGTTCCTGCTTCACAGAGACTGCCTGACATTCTGTAGAACACAGGGAGAAGCAACTGATGACCTATGCCAAAATGGATGGAATAGTCCTTCAAATTTCCTGCATCAAAAAAAAAAGTCTACCAGAGACACTAGGCCTGTAGGCTGAAGATAGACACCCCAATGTTACAAGGGACTTGGAGTAGTTGTCCAGGCAGCCAAATGTCATCTCTGTCATTTCTAGATGTTGAGAGTTGCTTGTACTTCCCGTTTACTCAGATAAATATTATATCCTTCTGTTGTCTTTGATGTAGTTGAAAATTAGATAGTTATAATTTTCTTTAGTTATAATAAAAGGTAAATTGTTTGTGAAACTTTGGACTCACAAGGATAAGGTAGGTGATATTTTCTTTAATCTTGTCAAATACTAATAGACTAGATATTGTAACTATAATTCTTGTGTGATAGCTGTTCTGTTATGTGTAATTGAAACCTTCCATTTTGACTGTGGGATGTCTTTCTGTATGCTGTGAATTCCATTGGATAACAAAGGAACTGTTTTGGCCTATAGCTTATAGGCAGATGGGAAATCCAAGGGGAGATAAAAGAAGGAGGATGGAGTCAGACAGAGACTCTGCAAGCTGCCACTAAGAGACCAAGATGTAAAAGTACAGGCAAGTCACATGGCGTGTGGCAAGACATAGTTGAACAGAAATGGGTTAAGGTATAAGAGCTGGCAAGCAATATCCCTGAGCATAGGCCAAACAGCATGCTGTAGTGAGATTATGTTACATTATAAATAATTGTCCTTCCTATTGGTTTAATAAAAATGCTGATTGGCAGAAGGCAGACAGGAAGTGTGGGTGGGGCCACCCGACTAAGAAAACCCTGAAAACAGGAAGAACAGGGCAGAGACTCCAGAGAAATCAGCAGATGCAGAGGACAACTGTGTTGCTCTGAAAAAAGATACCAAGCCACATGGCTGGATAGGATAAGAATCAAGAGTTAGTTTAAGGGTAAAGAGTTAGCAAGTTAAATGCCTGGGCCCCAGGTCAATCAGCCTAAAATTAATGTAAACATCTGTATGTCTCTGTGGGTCTGTGGGTCTCTGAGTCCAAACCTCAAGGCTAGGCCAGAAAGTCTGGGTCTGAAACCACATGCAACAGCATGTAACTAATATAGGCCTGTGTGTGATCGTTTGGGACTGCTGGCCTCTCCTGTAAATCCCTCTTTCACACTTCCTCCATGGTGCCCCTAACATCTTCCTCTCCTTGTTCTCCTGTTCTTTCTTCCCTTTTCTTTTTCTTGTTCCCTCTTGATCTTCAGATTCCTCTTTCCTATTCCCTCTGCCTGCCAGCCCCACCTCTCTCCCTCTCCTGTCCCACTATTGGCCGTTCAGCTCTTTACTAGACCATCAGGTGGTTTAGACAGGGACAGTAACAACACAGCTTCACTGAGTTAAACAAATACATAAACAAAGGTAACACATCTTAAAATAATATTCTACATGTAACAGGCTGTTTTCTTTCAAACCACCATCGCACTTCCCCTAGAGGAGGAAACCTATCCTCTGGCATCGATCACTGTACCAGCCCAAGGCTCTTCTCTCCATTCTAATAATGTCCCAGCCATAGAGAGATGACCCTGTGGTAAAGATGGCCGTTGCCAAGCCTAATGGCCTGAGTTCAATCCTGGGGACTCACGTGGTGGGAGGAGCAAAGCAATTCCTGCAAGTTATCTGCTGACTTCCACATGAGTAACTGCTCACATGCATGTGCACACACATACATGCATACAAACATAAATACATTTAACCATATCCATACGATGCGCTCAGAGTTTGACAGTCCCTCAATAATGATCTCACTGTGTTCTTGTTTATTTGTTTGAGGCAGGGCTTCACTGGAACTTACTATAGAACTGAACATTTCTCTCTCTTTCTCATTTTATTTTGCTTTTTGTTTTTCAAGACAGATTTTGTGTGTGTGTGTGTGTGTGTGTGTGTGTGTGTGTGTGTGTGTGTGTGTGTGTGTGTGTGTGTGTGTGTGTAGCTCTGGCTGTCTCAGGCCTGTTCTGGACCTCACTCTGTAGACTAGCCTGGCCTGGAACACACAGAGATCCGCCTGCCTCTTACTCCCAGTGATGGTGGGATTAAAGGTGTGCACTGCCACACATTAACACCTCACATTTTGTTAAAGCCCTCCCTTGAGACCTCCTCCACATTCCTTAGTCTGTGTCACTACTTAGAACAACAGAGTCTCAGTTTGGGACATTGGTTCCTTCTTCCTTCGAAGGCACTTCTCATTTTGGGCTTTCTCAGACAGAAAAAGAAAAAAGGGTCAAAATTCCTAATGCTTGGTGATCTTCACCTGTCTAAGGAGAATGCCCCTTTAAGGAGACTCCCAGGACTGAGGGGAAAACGAGGGGTGGGTTGGTGGAAGGCTAGGAGGAAAGGACCCCACCCCCAGTCCTCCTGCAGGCCCTACCTAATCGCCACACTCTGCGTTATTACCCGCCTAACGCAGCGTTATTACCCGCCTAACGCAGCGTGCTTTTAAATAAAATATGCAAAGATTTTCCTCTCAAATTATCTCCCCAGGCGAGTGAGCTCAACTCTAGCTCCGCTAATGGAAAAAATGCAAATGGAGCCTCCCACTCCTTTGCTCCAGCCCTGGGCTCCGGACAGCTAATGCGCTTTGCTAATGCGTCTTTCTGGGACGTCGGTTACCATTGAAACCATCACCTGGTGGGGGGAAAGTGTCTCAGAAGGGAAGGGCCATCCCAGGCAGGACATGAGTGGGGAAACTGCCCTGTCCCAAGTTTGTCCTCTTCTGAAATCTCAATTAGTTCCTTAGGGGACTGTTGTGAGCGGAAATGGTGACCGCAATTCTTCCGTTTAAAGCTGCTACGCTTGAGGAGTAGAGAGATGCAGAAAAAAGATCTGATCTCTGTCTTCACCCAATTCATACACTTAAAATTTAAAAAGTAGTTATGGTATAGCTTAATCCAGTAGTTAAAATCCATTATCCTTATGAGACAAATGACCTCCCTAAGTAAACCCTGGAGGGCAAACCATTACCTGGGTACCATTCTTTCCAAAGTTGTAGAACCTGAGGGATGCGGGTCCAGGAGGAAACCAAGCAAACCCACATTTATGGTCAGGCTATGAAACACCGGGTGGGTATTCTTCAGAAATACTGGTGCCATGGAATAAGGGATAGTGGTTCCAGAAAGAAGGCAACTAAATGTAATCTGTGATGCTGGACCAGTTACTGGGTTGGAAAAGGATTCTGCAAGGGACATTTGAAAAAATTTGCAAATATTTTGTTACATCTATCTTCATTCTCTGTAATTATTACATTATAGTTATATGGTAGAAACTCCTTACTTGAGAGAAATCTATGGGGAAATATTTAGGAGCAAAAGAACTCATTTGCAATTTGATCCCAGATGTGGCAAAATGCTAAGAACTGGGTAAATTAGGTAAGAATATGGGGCCATTTATCTGTACGCTTGCAAATTTTCATTGTAAAAAGTTGAAAAAGAAAACAATTCAGCCTGATAAACAAGTCACTTCCTGTTGCCTACGATCAAGATGTAGAGCTCTCAGCTCCTTCTCCAGCACCACGTCTGCCTGCACACCACCATGCTTCCCTCCATGATAATGGACTGAACCTCTGAACTATAAGCCAGTCCCAATTAAATGCTTTCCTTTATAAGAGTTGCCTCGGTCATGGTGTCTCCTCACAGCAATAGAAACCCTAAGGCAATAATTAGTTTTTCAAAATCATGATAATTACTGAGCCTGTTACAATGGTGCACACCTGTAATCCCAGCATTCTGGGGGTAGAGAAAAGAGGGTCAGAAAATCAAGCCCAGCCTCTGCTACAGAGAGTTTGAGAGCAGCCTGGGCTACATTAGATACCACTATCTAAACCACAGCAAATGGTAATGATATCCTAGTTATGATTCATTAAGTCTTTATTCTTTAGGTGTGTCGGGGTTGACTAATCATCTTAGATACTCCAGGATTGTCTTTCATGCATTATACAGCCAGGGACGACCATGAACTCCCAACCCCTGCCTCTACTCCCCACGTGCTGTGATTAGAGTGAGCCACCACACCAGTCCCGAAGTCTTTTATAACTGCTAGAGACACTTTTTGAGTGGAACATTTGCAGATGAAATAAAAAGATTATTTACTTAAAAATAATATAGGAGGAAGAAAGTAATTGGGGACTGAGGAAACCAGATTGGCTGTGGGCTGATAATTGTTGAAGCCGGGTGATGAAAATACTCTTTGAATTTTTCCACAATAAGGAACTCTTCATTTTTTTAAAAATGTCATTAAAAAAGATTTATTTTTATTAATGTGTGTGTGTGTGTCTGTGTCTGTGTGTCTGTGTGTGTGTGTGTGTGCAAGAGAGCTTGGGTGACCACAGAGGCCAGAGAGGGTGAGGGTGTTAGACTGGATTTATGAGCTTCCCACTCTGGGTGCTGAGAACCGAATTTCTGTTCTCCGGAAGAGCAGCAAGTTCTTAGGCAATGAGCCATCTTTTTTCAATTTTTAAAAATTTTAATGTGTATGTGTATCTTGCCTGCTTTTGTGTGTGTACCACATACATGCCTAAGGCTCATGGAGCCATAAAGGGTATGGTGTTATGAACCAGTGTGCTACAACTTGGTGTTAAGAATGAAACCTGGGTCCCCTGCAAGAACAGCAGGTACCCTTAACTGATAAGCCCTCTCTCTCCAGCACCTCATCATATCTCTCTCTCTCTCCTTATTTTTCCTTCCTTCCTCTCTTTCTTCCTTCCTTTCTTTCTTTTAATTTAGGCACTGTGTAGCTCTGGCTGTCCTGGAACTCACAGAGCTCCTCTTGCCTCTGTTCCCCAGTTATGAAATAAAGGTATGTACCACCATGAATGGCCACCCCCCATCATTTAAAAAAATAAAATAATTTCTATTTATTCTTTGAGACCTTCACACACGCATACAATGTATCTTAGTCAGGGTTTCTATTGTGATGAAATGCCAAAAGCAGCCTGAGGAGGAAAACATTATTTGGCTTACACTTCCACATCACTGTTCATCATGGAACTAAGTCAGGACAGGAGCTCAAACAGGGCGGGAATCTGCAGGCGGGTGCTAATGCACGGGCCACAGAGGAGCGCTGCTTCCTAGCATGTTCCTCCTGGCTTGCTCAGCCTGCTTTCTTACAGAACCCAGAGCCCCAGCCCAGAGACGGCACCATCCACAATGGGCTGAGCCCTCCTCTATCAATCGCTTTTTCTCAGTTGAGGTTCCCTCCTTTCAGAAGACTCCAGTCCCTCCCTGGCATTAAACTAACCAGCACACAGTCTTCCCAGTAATACTCTCTTTCAAAAAGAAAAATTACAAACCCAGTGGTGATGTTGTATGCATTCAATCCATCACTAGAGAGGCAGAGGCAGGCAGATCTCTGTGAGTTTGAGGCCAGCCTGGTCTACAGAGTGAGTTCCAAGGAATCCTGCCAGGGCGGGGGGCAATTATAAGAAATATAATATGTGTCAGGAACATATGTGTGTAGCAGGGGAGCACGGTCTAACTGAGGGCCTGGGGCAGGCTTTCTAGAAGACAATAGTGTTTGAGCAGAGACTTAGAGTAAGCAGAGCAAACACAGATATATGGAAGCTCTCTGGAAAGTGGACCAAAAGGTTCAAGGGGGAGACAGCATGGAGGTCAAAGACCCTGAAAGAAGATGAGAGAAGCCAGTAGGCTGAGGATGCTGCATCCCTTCACAGTCCACAACAGAGCCAGATATGATTTGAAAAAGACACGGAATGCCTGGTCTGTGGGCAGTGACAGTCATGGACAGGAGGAAGCTCCAGCCCTGGAAAGGATCACAAGCACATCTCCAGCTTCCCCAACTCTCCCTCCTCAGAGCTGCTCCCGATTCTCAAATAAAAGAGGATTTAAACAAAGACCAAGTGCCGCCCCCCCCCCCCTGCCTGAGGGCTGTCCTCATCTACAGTTTCTGTCCACCAGCAAGCCAGGGTAACTGACAGGGGTTAAGCATTCAGACTCTGAGCTGGTTGTATGTGGTGGTTTACACCTGCAATCCCAACCCTTGGAAGGCTGAGGCAGGAGAATTGCCACATGTTTGATGCCAGCTTGGTCTTCAGAATAAGACTCTGTATAATTAATTAGTCAATTAATTAACAAGAGTTTAGATTCTGGAGCAGGCTACCTGAATTCAAATTCTGCCACTGCCCTTTAAAACTGACGACTTTGAACAAAGTTCTCTACCTCACCTTTCTCAACTATAAAATGGAGAATAAGGTCACTGGCCTCACAGGGAAGCTAGAAGGATTAAGTAAATACATTGCCACGTGTCAGTGCTTAGCACAGCAATCACCCCATAGCAAAAGCTTAAACACACTGTGTTCTTAACATTGTCTTGGGAGGATGCTGAGTGAAAGGGAAGAGGGGCAGGCCCTCCCCCCTCCCCTTCCCATCCCCCCTCCCCCTCCCCTCCCCTCCCCCTCCCCTCCCCTTCCCCTCTTCCTCATTCTTCCTTCAATTTCCCCTTCTTTTCCGCTCCATTAGTGAAATCTTTTTTTAAAAGATTTTATTATTGTGTACGCATGCCATGTCACATGTCTGGAGGTCAGAGGTCAGCTTTGTGGCGTTCTTTTGTTTCATCCTTAGCTGTGTTCTGAGATTGAACTCAGCCCATCAGACTTGGTCTGCAAATGCTCTACTCTGGCCGTCACCCCCAGCACTCTTTTATTATTATCATAATTATTTATTAATCATTTGTTTGGTTTTTCAACACATGGTTTCTCTGTGTAGCAACAACCCTGGCTGTTTGGAACTTGCTCTGTAGACCAGGCTGGCCTCAAACTCACAGAGATCCACCTCTACCTCCCAAGTGCTGGGATTAAAGGCATCACCCACCACTGCCCAACTCCTTTATTTTTTTAATTAACATGTAATAATTGAACATATTGATGGAATAGAAAGCACATTATTTGTCCTCAAAAATCTGAACCTTATAAGTTAGAACAAAAGAGGTAATTGATGTCAAACCACTGCAATTTTATTATTTGTGGTTTTTTGGTTTGTTTGTTTGCTGGAGACGAAATCTCATGTAGGTTGGCTTCAAGCTGGAGCTATAGCTCAGCCTGCTCTTGGATTTCTGATTCTGGTTGGTAAATATCACCACACCTGGCTATTATAAATTTTTTATCATATTAAATGTAACTAAAAATAGTCAAGCATCTGTCAAAGGCAGAGTGATTAAGGAAATGGGCACATCATGTAATATTTAAGAAGGCCGAAGGGAGTCCCATTTCAAATATTAAGTGGGATTAAAAAGCAAATCCCAAGTGTTTACAGGACTTCAACTTGGTTTACAAGGGACAGGAAAAAGTTCAAGGTAACTATCAAGTATTTACAATGTTTACCTCTAGGTGGTGCTCTTTGGGTGTGATTTAAATTTTAAATAATTTTTTTTTTAAAGCCATAATACACATGAGTAATTTTTACAATGGAAATTCAACTTTATATTGCTTAAAAATTGGCTTTGTTAAAAATGAATATGCAGGGTGTGGTTCTGCACGCCTTTAATCCCAGCACTGGAGGCAGGGGCAGGCAGATCTCTGTCAATTTGAGGCCATCCAGGACAGACAGGGCTACTTTGAGGGATCCTATCTTAAAAAAAAATACTGGTGAGCATCACTAGCCACTGGGAAAATACAATTAAGTCATGAGGACCACAACCATACACCAATGAGTGCCCACGGTCAAAATGAACAACAGCAGGTGTTATTGAACATGTGGATAAAGCGGGGCTCTCATACTGGCTGGATTGAAAAGAGAGCCTTAACTTTGAAGAACCCAACATAAAACCAGACAAAGCGGTTTCTCCTCTCTCTCGTTCTTTTTTTATTTTGTTTTAAAATAAAGTCTTGTTATGTAGGCCATGTTGCTTTTGAACTCATGGCAAGCCTCCACTCCAGCCTCAGGCTCTTGAGAATTACAGGTGTACACCACCATGCTCACCTAAGATATTTTTTACGATAGTGAATACAATGAGCATCCTTTCCCCCATATTTTCCGTCATGTTTCAAACTCTTTGTAATAGATTTACAGACTCAAAGTTCCTGGATCAAAAGACCTTTATGGCCCTTGAGAACACCTATTAAACTATTTTTGCAAAACACATCTTGCAATTAGATAAACAGAAATTAATTATTGATACAATTGTGGAAGTATTACAATGCAAATAAATGTATATTAAAATTAACAGATTTTATTATCATAATTAACAAGATCTATTATTAAAATAATCTACATCTCATTCTTTCTTAATCCTAATTAGGCGGTGTCTGTCTCCTTTTTTGAGTGGTATATGCATGTGTGTATGTGTGTGTGGAGGCCGAGTGTCAACACGGGTATCTTCTTCAGTCACTTTCCACTTTTGTTTTTGAGACAGCGTCTCTCACTGAACCTAGGGCCTCACTAAGTCCACTGACTAGCTGGGCAGGCTGGCCAGCTAGCTCTGGGGATCCCCCTTTCTCTGAGCCCCACTCCTGCTGGCATTACAGAGCTGTGGTGTTTCATCTAGCTTTTACATGAGTTCTTACATGAGTTCCAGGGAGCTGAAGTCAGGTCTTCCTCACGCTTGTTCAGCAAGCGTTTTACCCACGGATCCATCTGGCCAGCCAAACCCCCCGCCCCTTAGAATAATACTCCAGTAACATGAAGCATCATTCTGGACTATGTAACTTTTTCCCATTGAAACTGCTGGAAGATCCCTGAGCTAGAATGGAGTAACCAAGTTGTGAGTGGTAAATTTCTGGCCCAGCCTAGCCCCAAGGTCCTGACCTGCCCGCAGCTGCTTGGTCCCAAATAATCACACAAACAAAGCTTGTCTTAATTACAAACAGTTTGGCTCAGGCTCATTACCAACTAGCTCTTACAACTTAACCCATTTCTATTAATCTATCACCACCACGTGGCTCGTGGCTTACCTGTACTTTTACATCTTGCTTCTTGGATGGCTGGATTGTGTCTCTCCTTGACTCCACCCTTCTCCATCTTTATCTCTGCTTGGATTTCCCACCCGCCTCTAAGCTGCCTCTTCATTAACAAATGATAATAAAGTATATTCACAGGGTACAGAAAGACATCCCACATCATGTCCAGGCCAGGGGTGGTCAGGAAGAGATGAGAATAAATCTAAGAGATCTTAGACAATGTAATATGATCACGATTGGCTGGATGTAGGTTGAAGAGAGAGCTGTGGAGGGCCCCTGGCTGAGGGCTGCCAAAACAAGGAAAGGTAAAACAACTGGCCAGATGTGGAGAAACTGGAATCAAGTTCATTTCTCCCAGGAATGTAAAGGCATGTGGCAGCTGTTGGAAAGGGTAACAGTTGCTCAGAAGATTAAACAGAGTTATCTTGTAGTCACATCATTTCGCCGTTGGGCTATGCCCAAAATAATTTAGAAGTAAGAACACAGGCGTCTTTATTGCTGTATTATTTACAGTGCTTAACTATGGGAACAACCCAAATGCCCATCAATAGATGAATGGATGAGCAGCTATAGAATGATATAATAGAGTATTATTCGGCTCTAAAATGGAAAAGAATTCTGGCTTACTGAATCATGATTGAACCTTGAAGAAAGTATGTTGTATGAAAAAAACCAAGACACAAATACTGTTTATAATTTTTCTATGTTAGATACCGTTTTGTCATATTTGTGCTCAGAAAGTGCAATGGGATTGCCAAGGGCTGAGGAGGGAGGAGACATTATCTGTGATTGGGAAGAGTTGCAACTATGGACGGTGAGACAGTTCTGGAGGTGGAGGGTGGTACTGGATGTACAACTGTGGGCAAGTACTAAGTTATACCCTTAAAATGGTTATGAGTACTTGTATAAGCCTGAGGACTTGAGTCAGAGTCACTGGCACTCATGTGATAAGCTGAACTTAGTGTGTCATGTGATCTCAGTGCTGGGGAGGCAGAGACAGGAGAATGCCTGGGACTCATTGTCCAGGCAGTCTCACTGAATCAGTGATCCTCAGGCTCAGAGACTTTGTCCGCAAAATAATATAATAATATGGAGGCAGATAGAGGAAGATATCAAACACTGGCCTCTGTCTACAACACACACACACACATACACATACACTCGCACACACACTCACACACATGCATGTGCACACACACGCATGCATACATTCACATGTGCACGCGTGTGCACACACTTTCACACACATATACGTGCACACACAAATTTACATGTGCACACACACGCACACATGTGCACGCACGTACGCACACACGCATGTGCACACTCACACACGTCACACACTCAAACACAAATGCACACACACACTTACACACTTTTTAAAAA
The DNA here is from genome assembly GCA_033318265.1 of Phyllotis vaccarum. NCBI lineage: Eukaryota > Metazoa > Chordata > Mammalia > Rodentia > Cricetidae > Phyllotis > Phyllotis vaccarum. Next base: position 41,736,256 of record JARWLC010000003.1, read on the forward strand.
ACCTGGTTAAGATGCATTCCTGCGCTAGGCAGTAGTGGTGAACACCTTTAATCCCAGCACTCAGGAGGAAGAGACAAATGGACCTCTGAGTTCAAGGACAGCCTGGACTATAGAGTGAATTCCAAGATAGCCAGGGCTACATAGAGAAGCCTTGTCTTGAAATGTGCCCTTCCCCACCCCAAAATACATTCTTGCAATCCCAGCACTCAGAAAGTTGAGGCTCAGGACTGTATAGCTCACTATACAGACCATGTCTCAAAAAATTAATTTTATGTTGTTCATACACACAAACACACACACATGACTGTTACAACCTCTGATACAAGCACACACAACACACACACACTCTCGACTGTTCCAGCCTCTGCTGATACAGGCACACATCACTGACTGACCAATCAGACTTAATAGCTTTATATGAGTCAAGTTCAAACGTGTCATCTATAGGGTGATCATAGTGTTCAGCAACAGTGCTTAGGATGCAAATTAATGTCACAGGAGATGTAGTGTGGTATAAGCCACAATTTAAACATTTGATTGTTGTCAGTGACAAAATCATCTCACCTGCTTTTCCAAACTATTTTGTGAGGGATGTGAGAGTGGATTTGGGTTCCGAGATGCTGTGAGGGGGCGCAGTCCCTTCCTGACCCAGTGGTTCCAATCATCCTAACACCACTCTCTTAACCTCTGTTCCAGGGCTGTGGTTGGAATACTTTGAGTTAATGGATCTGGGCATGACTAGTTTCCCTGCATCCATCCTTCCCTTCCTTCCCACTAGAGATGGAACCCTGGGCCTCCCACCTATGCAAGCTCTCTTCTTTATCTGCTGCCTTCGCCTCTGGAGTAGCTACCATGCCCAGGCCAGGCAGGAGGTCTGTCTCTTACATTCCTGTAGGTGCTAGGAGCAGGGCACTGAGAATTCTTCCCAGGCTGTATAGTTTAGTTTGTTGTGAGGATGAGCTGCGACTCTGGAGGCTTGGGTTCTGGCTAAATAGCTGCTGGAGTACAAGGCAGCTTTCCAGCCTTTCTTCAAATGCTGCTTCAGCTTCCCCACACTCTAGGAGGTTATGGCCAGCCAGGCTGGCAAAGTGTTCCCCCCAGGCTACTGTGTGGACAGCGGCAAAGCTTGGGAGAGAAGCAGCCCAATGCCTTCCCCTTTCTGCCTCTTTACAACCTCTCCCTATAGAAAAGGGATAAGAGTCAGAGTAGCAAAGGAAGCCTCTGGCTCTTTAGTGTGTGTGTGTGTGTGTGTGTGTGTGTTGTGTGTGTGTGTGTTGTGTGTGTGTGTGTGTGTGTTGTGTGTGTGTGTGTGTGTGTGTGTGTGTGTGTGTGTGTAGCTGTGCATTGAAAAATGAATGTGTCCTTTTTCCAATTTCCCCGCATCTCCCGCCTCCCAGTCTGCTCATCTGTGCAGGTAGACCTCAGGCTTGTCATTAAGACTCTGTCTCTGACACCTCTGCAGCTTTCATGCCCTCGGGGCGGAGATGTGGGAGGCTCTGCCTCTACCATCCCCTCCCCCACAGGGTTTCAGCTGTGAGTGTCACCCAGTATCCTGGCAGCCACTTGTTTCCACCCAGAACCAGTTCTCCAAATCTGCACTTGGGGCTGGGAGGGGGAAGCCACTTTACAAATAAGCACACACCACCACCGCCACCCCCATCCAGCTGTCACTGAGCTCCTAGATTGCAGCAGGAGGGAACAGCAGAAGCAAAGAATTGAGGGTTCAGGGCCTATTAGGACAAACATTAGGGAGGAAGTTGTCCATCCAGCTGTTCCTGTCCACCCAGGGCCACCTGCCTGCTTGTTCCCCCAACTCTGTGTCCTCCTCACAACTCCGTTTTGATTTACTCTGTGGAGAAGAACTTTGGGTTTGTCTTGCCCGCCACTGGCCAGTGCCAGAAGGTCTGGCAAATGTGAAGATAGATGCACAGCCCCACTGTCCAGCTTTCTCTCACCTTTATGGAACACTGTTCTTTGATGGACATTGAACCCATCTCCTTAGGGATTCTAGGCCAGAGTTCCACTACTGAGCCACACCCACAACCCAAGACATCTCTGACCCTTGAACCGGTGCCCCCACCGGTTCGTGTTATAACTGTGGGCTTTCTTATATAGGTCTTATTATGCTGAGACAATGTCCTTCCGAGTTTGCTGAGAAGTTTTATGATGAAAAGGCGCTAACTTACATTTTTTTAAAGCATCTGCTCTATCTTCATTTCTGTTGCTGTGAAAATTAGATAGATAGATAGATAGATAGATAGATAGATAGATAGATAGATAGATAGATAAACCAGTGGTGGTTCACACCTTTGATCCCAGCACTCGGGAGGCAGAGGTCAGTGGATCTACATGAGTTCCAGGCCAGCCTGGTTTATAGAGTGCATTCCAGAACAGCCAAGGCTACACAGAGAAACCCAATCAAACAAGCAAAAAAGGGAAAGAGTTTATTTTAGCTCACAATTTCAGATAACAGTCCATCAATAATGGAAGCCAAGGCAGGAAGGAACCTGAAGGCAGGACAGTTTGTTATTCCACAGAGTAACCTCCAGCCAGGAAACTCACTCTACAGTCCAGAGACACAGTAGGCACCATAGAGGGTTCTGCTTGCTTACCAGCCAGCTTATGCTGAGCTGCCTTTTAAAAACAAAACAAAACAAAAAAAACAACACAGGTCAGGACCATCTGCCTAGGGATGGGATGTGTACAGTGAGCAAAAGTCACTGGTAGAAATAACTAAGTGAGCAGTAGGTACCTTTGGAAGGTTACAGAAAGAGACCATTGATGAGCGGACAGGTGAAGGTTACAGAGCAAATCTTTCTGCCTCTGGTGCTAAGGCTGTTTCTTCCTAAAGGGCCCTCCTGGCTCTGAGATGTCGATACTGGCCAGTGTAGCGATTTAGGTAAAGGTCATGCTGGCGCTGAATGGGCCTCATTGCAAGTTCTCACATTTCACACCCACCTTATGGACGGAGAAGAGGGAAGCACAGAGCTCCTCTCCCAGGGGGACTCTTTCCTAGTTCAAAGTCAAATACCCAGGGATGGGACAGTTATGCAGCTGAGAGGGAGGACACTTGCCCAGCATGCACAAGCCCTGGGTTTGATTCTTGGAGCTGTCAAAAAAGTAAGTACACAATGTCAGATTCTTGGTTTTTTATTTAAAAGTTATGTGTATGTGTCTACCTATGTATGGATGTGCACCTGAGTGTAGGTCCGCCTAGGAGGCAGGGATACAATTGGTTTTGAGCCACCCTACCAGGGTATTTGGGACAGAACTTGAATTCTCTACAAGAGAGGTAGAAACTCCTTAATCGCTGAGACATCGCTCTAACACTAGGCTATTTCTTTAAATTTTTTTAATAAAATGGTATTTTGCCTGTGTACCATGTGTGTGCAGTGCCTGTGGGGGTCAGAAGAGGGCATCACATGTCCTGGAACTTGAGCTACACACAGTTTTGAGCAGCCATGTGGGTTCTGGACATCAAACCCAGGTCTCTGGAAAAGCAGTCAGTGCTCTTAACTGCCGATCCATCTCTCTAGCCCCATCCCAGATTTTTAGTTTTGACAAACATGCCACGGTAACAGGAAATATTGACAATGGGCACCCGAATGAGTATGTAAAAGCTTCCTTACTGCATGTACAGACCTCCTCAAACCAAAGACCATACCCCAAAATAAAGTTTATTAAAAGCAGAAAAGCAGCTAGGCAGTGGTGGTGCACACCTTTAATCCTAGCACTCAGGAGGTAGAAGCAGGTGATCTCTGGGAGTTCAAGTTCAGCCTGGTCTACAGATCTAGTTCCAGGACAGCCAGGGCTACACAGAGAAATTCTGACCTAAAAAAAACAAAACAAAACAAAATATAAACAGCAACAAAAACAACAAAAATCCATAAAAACAAGATCAAAAGTAGTTGTTCACACCAGTAGTCCCACTTGGGAAGCAGTCTGGTGGATCACTGCAATTCAGGAGTGTGATACCAGACTGGGAAATGCACCAAGACCTTATTTCCAAAAGGAGAAGAAGAAATGAAAACAGAAGAGCAAGCTATGGTTGGCCCAGTGGCTGAAATCTCAGAGAAGAACAGTCTCCAGAGAATGAAGGTAAAACCTCCCTTGCCCTTGGACAATCGAATTCACTGCTGAGAACTTTAGTGGGTTCATTCTCAAAGAACTTTCTGACTGCACTGCTGGAATTAAAGTAATAATTAAGCAGAAGAAGTTACAAGAAAGAAATGAGAATCCCTAGTCAGTGTGATCTGGGACCAGGATCAGGGTTTAGAAAGTGAGGCACATGGAAAGTCTCGGCTGATGCAACTCGGGGTCACATGCATTTTGTACCAGGATCACTGGATGCTGAAACAGGCTGATTGGAGATCTTGTCCTGGGACATGAGACAGCAGGTTGGGCAGACAACCTGCTGGGCTGGGGTGGAGGTAGCCAAGGACACATCCTTCTTCAGAAGCGATGCTTCCAAGCTCTGGATCTTGGATGCAATAGCACCAGCTCGTGTCAATGATTATATCCCAGGAAAGATGGGCAGTTCGAAGAGGTTGAAAAAAAAAACAAGAGGCGTGATTCAGGAGCTGGCCCAGAGGACAACTTGTTCTCTCCATCCATGGAGGTCATCAGATGGCAGTGGCCTGTGGCTATAGAAACAGAGCAGTAGCTGTGGGCTGGTGTAGGCTGGGGGCAGTGAATGGAGCTTGGTTCTGGCAGGTAGCTCTTGAGCATTCTGGCCGCCTGGGTCCTCCTCTGCTTTAATTACCCAACAACATGGATCAGCCTGTTCTCCTTTGTGCTACTTTAATTAATGGAGATCTCCTCCGAGCAAACCAGCTGCTGTATAAGTTGTCAAACTGTCAGCGCTCACAGGATAGATGACATTAGTGTAGGAACTACCCATGGGCTCCCTGGCTCCTTGGCATGGCTTAACTCAGTCCCTTAAGCCCACTCCAGTAGCAAAGATGGGCTACTGAATTTCCCACACCTACAATGTGGGATAACAACCTCTTATCTTGTCCCAGGACTGTGGTCAGGAATATACATAACATGATTTACTCAGGGCCTGCAGTACAGTGAGTATGAAATAATGGTTCATTTGGTTTTTCTGGTCATTTTGGGCTTCCCTACCAGACACTTTCCACACTGTGAAGAAGCTTCAGTTAAAGCATATAAGAGAGGCTAGCGATGTAACACAGTTGGTTAGTTTGCCTCACATGTTCATGGATCCATGTTCAACTCTCAGTACTACAAAAACAAAATGGTACCCTTGGTCTGGACAAAACTCCCCCACCCACGTCCCATAGCCACTTATAAAATAATTACTCAGAGGCTTATATTGATTACAAACTGACCTACAGCTCAGGCTCATTACCAACTAGCTCGTACAACTTAACCCATTTCTATTAATCTACGTGTTGTCATATGTTCTGTGGCTTTACCTGTGTGCCATTACATCTTGTTTCTTGGGCACAGCCTGCAGTGTCTCCTCCTGACTCTCTGCTTGGATTTCCTTCCTGCCTCTAAGGTGTCATAGGCCTAAACAGTGTCTTTATTATCCAGTAGTAATAAAGCATATTCACAGCATACAGAAAGACATCCCACATCACCCATGTGGAGGTCAGAGGTCACCTTTCAGGAGTTGGTTCTCTCTTTACACAATGTCCCTGGGATGAAACTGAAGTCATGATCTCATTGCAAGCACCTTCACTTGCTGAGCCCCCAGCTTACTCTTTAGATGACATCATGCTGTTCTGTGAAACCTTGTTTTCTCTGTAGCTTTGCCTTTGAGCTTCAAACCTTTAAACCACCAAGACCACGCTATAGTGGGGTTGTATTGTTCCATTGTAAATAATAGTCCTGCCTACTAGTTTAATAAAAACACTGATTGGCTGAAGGCAGACAGGAAGTGTGGGCAGGGCTACCAGACTGGGAAAATTCTGGGAATAGAAAGAACAGAGGAGAGATGCCACAGAGACACCAGAAAAGCAGATGCAGAGGACAACTATGCTGCTCTGAGAAAAGGTACTGAGCTGCATGGCTGAACAGGATAAAAATCATAGGTTAGTTTAAGAGTAAGAGCTAGCTAGCAATATGCCAAAGCCACAGGCTGATCAGCATGAAATTAATACAAGCGTCTGTGTGATTATTTGGGCCTAAGTGGCAGTAAATTTTCTTTGCCCTGTGTGGCCAGAGGTCCAGACCCACAGACCTACAGTGCCAGACCCCTTAGCCGCCTGCAGTTGATCAGGCCCCCAGAAATGACTCAGGCGCTTATATTAAGTTCATGCTGTTTGGCCTATGGCTCAGGCACATTGCTAGCTAGCTCTTACATCTTAAATCAACCCATTTCTATTAATCTGTCTGCCACGTGGCCCGTGGCTCACCTGTGTTCCTTACATGTTGATCCTTGGGCGGCTTGCTCGATCTGCCTCTGATTCTGCCCTTCTTCTCCTACCTATTCTGATTCCTCCTCCTACTTCTTCTATGGTGCTTGTCATGGCCCAAAACAGCTCCTTTATTTAAAGATTTGTATTCACAGCACACAGAGAGACATTCCCACATCATGGGGCTGAGAGCAGGTCCAAACCTCTGGGCTAGGTTTGGACCAGAAACCTCTTACAACACCACACAGTCTCCTTCCCTTGGTTTCTTCCCTTCCCTGGGATATAACTGGGTGGGAGAGCATTCTCTTGGAAGCTCTCAAAGTTACATTCAGTTTCAGTTTCTCTCACTAAGTACACAAAGAAATGGGTTAATGGATGATAGATGGGGTGATGGCTTTAAGGAGGAGTATGCTGAGTTCAAATCTTAAGGACAAGAAGGAGTTAGGTATGGACAGGAAGTGAGAGTAAAGGAAGGTGTCTTGGCAGATAGTATTAGGTTCAAAATCCCAGGGTAGCCTTGCTTAGTCTTAAACTTGCTTTGCAGCCCAAGCTGGCCTTGGAATCCCGAGGGCTCTTGTTTTACCATGTGACACCATGCCTGGCCTGGTCGGATTTGTATTTTGAAGGAACTACTAAATGCGATGCATATAGTGAGATAAAGGAAAGTTGGGGCCAGGTAAGGGGGAACTGTTTAAATTCAGGTCAAAGCTGAGATTCTCAGTTGTAAAGACGAGAGAGTCCTCTTCGTTTAGAGAATTTTAACTTGAAGCTCCAAAATTAATATTGATTAAACATGGGAAGCCCAAGAGCAAGATGGGAGGGGACCTGAGAGCTGGCTCAGTGGGTAAAGGTACTTGCCTACAAGTCTGACAACATGAGTTTGATACCCAGGACCCACACGATGGAAGGAGAGACCTGATTCCTGAAAGTTGTCTTCAAGAGCTCCCCATGTATGCCGTGGCACATATGTGCCTCCCTTCTAGTAAATAACAACCGTAACAATAAAGAGGGCTAATGAGAAGGTTGGGTCTATAGTTGATGGCAGGGTGCTTGCTTAGCATGTGTGAGGCCCCGCTTCAGTCTCCACTGCTCACCCCTTATATACTTTGAAGTGACCATAGAGGTGAGAAGAGAGTCAGCACGGTAGAGTTTCGAGAAGGGCGCGGTCAGCAACAGCTAGTACTGCTGGGCATCCCTGTGCAGGACTGAGTGGTCTATTCCAAATAAATGGCCGGTGTCCTTGATGAGCGCTTGTGGGTGTCGTGGGGTGGCAAGGGACAGGTTCACTTAGAAAATGAAGAGGAGGTGAGAAGGGGGAGAAGACTCTACAGGTGACAGTCGTCAATGAATGGAAGGAGACAGTATGATGAAAGGGCATGTTGCCCAGAAGAATTTGCATTTCGAATGGAAGAGATTTGACCATATTTATACGTGAAGGGGAGCTTCTAAGAAAGAACAAGAGATAGGTGTGGAGCAGGAGAAAGCTGATATGGCAGGTTCCCAGGACAGTGGGAGCTGACACACCACCACCGCCAAACACACCTGCTGCTCTTGCAGAGGATCTGGATTCAGTCCTCAGCACTGCATGAACAGGGTATGGTGGTACATACCTGTTACCTCATCAGCAGCAGGGTAGAGGCAGGAGGATTAGAAGTTCAAGGTCATCCTCAGCTACATAGGGAGTTTAAAGCCAGCCTGGGATATAGGAAACCCTGTTTCAGAAGGGAGAGAGGGTTATGGGATATCTGTACACTGTGTGAAGACAGAGTGCTATGATTGGTTTAATAAAAAGCTGAACAGCCAATAGTGAGGCAGGAAGTATATATAGATGGGACTTCTGGGCAGAGGGAGGAAGTAGGAGATAATCGAAGTGCAGAGGAGATGCCACTGGACATGGAGGGAGTTGGACATACAGAATGAAAGAAAAATAAAAAGCCACAGGTTAAAACATAGATTAACAAGAGCAAGTTAGTTTAAGTCATAAGAGCTAGTGGGACAAGCCCAAGCTTAAAGGCCCAGCTTTCATAATCATTAAGAAGTCTCTGTGTCATTATTTGAGAGCTGGCTGTCAGGACAGAGAAAGACTCCTTACAGGCACCCATGGAGACTGAGTTCTTAGGAAGGCAGGTGAGCAGGCTGCAGGTGAGCAGGTGGGTAGGTGAGCAAGCAGCCCGGCAGGCAGGCCATGCACTCACCAGCCCACCTCACCCTTCACTCCAGCTCTTCTCAGGTGTCTGGTAGCAACAGGGAAACTAACAGATGAAATCTTCATTGAGGCTGGTGGCTCACACCTTTGATCCCTCCACTTGGGAGACAGAAGCAGGTGGATCTGCATGAGCTCAAGGTTAGCCTGGTCTACATAGTGAATTCTAAGACATCCAGTGCTATATAGTAAAAAACCTTTCTTCCTTAAAAAAATTAAAAATAAAAGTTCATATTTAGTCTCTGTGCCTAACATTGCCATATAGCTGGGCACTACTCCTGTGCCAGTCCCTGTACCTGTGATGGCACTTCTTCATGTTGAGTGCCATCTGTAACATGATGGGTTTTGGTCTAACTAGCCTTATGGTTTGGATCTGTCTGTAGCTGTTTTTGTTTTTGATGACTTAGATGTTTATATTAATTTTATGTTGTTTGGTTTATGGCTTAGGCACATTGTTAGTTACCTTTTTTATTTTAATTTATTTTTTATTAGTTAGTCCTGTTATATGACCCGTGGCTTACTTGTGTTATTTTATATGTTGAATCTTGGACGGCTGGTTTGTTTTTTTGTCTGACTCTGTCCTCCTTCTCCTATCTATGCCCTGATTTCCTGCCTACTGCTACGGTGCCTGTCATGGGCCAAAAACAGCCCTTTGTTCACAGCATACAGAAAGACATTCCCACATCATTCCTGTCCTCATTAGGCCTGTGTGAGTGGTCAGTATCATTCTCTGTCCATGAGAACACAGGCCTAGAGGAGTTCCGAAACCTGAGCCGTTGGTCCATGGCACAGCCAAGCACAGCTCTGCTGTCCCAGACAGAACAGAGCCCTGTGTGCCCTTCTTCTAGAAAGTGAAGTCTAAGACATATGGTTCCTGGAGATTATTTTTAAAAGATGATGAATGAGAAAGGGGAAGATTGTGTTTTGGTGAGAGGTCCCCAGAACCAAAGGCAAAAACCATTTTTATTGATGTCACATTTGTTTAGAACTTCTTTGATTTGGGTATTCATTTGTTGGTGCTAGGGATTGAATCCAGGAATTCAGGCAGGCCAAGCACATGTTTTACTATTGAACTCTACCCCAGTCCCTAGTGTTCATTTTTACTTTTAAACCTTTATGTATAGATGTATGTTTGTATGTGTTTAATTAATGTGAGACGGGGTTTCAAATAGTCTGGGCTGGCCCCAAACTCATGTAGTCAAAGCCCTTGTATTTCCTGGCCATCCTGAATGCTGAAATTACAGAATACACCACCATACTGTTTAGGGGCAGTGCTGGGTTCTAACTCAGGGCTTTGTCTATGCTAGGTCAGCACTCTACCAATTACCTTCATCTCCAGCCTGCTTAGTAGTTTTATAAAATAGAAATCATACTCTGTTCCTTAGGCAAGGAAGTTGGGATCTAGGAAGGAAGTGATTTCGTTAAAGGCAGAATTGGGTCCAGACCCAAGTCCTGTTGTGATTTTTTCCCCATTGTCTTTTATTTCACTATGAGGCCATCCAGACACAGACCCACACCGGGCTGTGACTGGCCCATGTCCCTAACCATGCATCACCATAAACTAGGCTTAGCTATAGGAAACCAAGACTGGCAAGAGGGTCTGGACTCCGCATAGACACCCCACCCCATGACCGACAGGTGAAGCGGAGGAAGTTGATCTTTAGGCGAGGCTTTTGAACTCTGGTGGATCTGACTCTGACTTGAACGGATGGGGGGGTTCTAACAGAGAACAGCCTGGGTTCCAGACAAAGTTTTGTAGAATCCAGGCAAGAGGTTCTCTGTGCTTTTTCAGAGACATAAGAAAGCTGTTCATGTGCAAGCACAAATGTAGCCAGGAGTGACACACAAGGCTGTCCAGCGCAGTTAGGGACAGGTGCATATGACAGTCCTAGGCCATGATCTGTGTTAGGGAGTGTGGTGCCATGAGCAGGCTTAGGTTCCGGGTAGGAAGGGGATTCTCCATCTTAGGCTCCAGAGAGGGAACCATCCAAAAGACATGACAACACATTAAGACCCGCCATGACCTAGCTTCTGCCACCCTTCAGCTTGTCTTGTCCTGATGCAGGCCGTGCTAGAAGCCCCTGGGTATTTAATGCCTCATTAATGGCATTCTGAGCTCATTAATTTGATTTTTCTTTTCTCCTTAGTCTCCCAGCTCTGAGCTGTCACCTCTGTCACTCCCAGCCTGGGGCTGGGGCAACCCTCAGTGGCTCCCACATCATGGATCCATCATGGATGCAGCTTCTGTCAGTGCTGTGACAGATTCCTCAGGATCAACCTGACCTCCCTCAGGGGATCCAGCTAGCTTCTTAATGCTTGTGCAAGATGCCACAAACTGAAGGGCTGGAGGGACAAGAACCTGTTCTGTCACATGTTTAGAATTGAGACATGTAGATGGAGGTGTAAAGAGAGCCTTGGGAGGGCCCCCTGCTCTGGTTTTGTGCCTTTTCTGGGGCTTCAGGTGACTTCTTGATAATTTTTTTGTGTTCTTTGGCTTATAGATGTACATCTCTGCCTTCGTCCTTTCTGGTGTGTTCTCTCTCTCTTTTCTTCTCCTCTTGTTCATGTGTGTGTGCACGTGTGTGCGAGTGTGTGCATGTGTGTACTCCTGTGCATGTGCACACGTATGTGTGTGTGTGTGTGTATGCGTGTCTCTGTGTACAGGCACATAAGACAGCTTCAGAGTTGGTTCTCATTCTACTGTGGGTTTCAGGAATGCCCTCAGGTGGTCAGGATTGAACAGCAAGTATTATAATCAACTGAGCCCCCAACATGTCTTCCTTTCAGGACAGAAGTCTGTTTTGCTTTTACTTTAATTTTTCATTTTATTATTTAATAATCATAATACATTAGCAAAGAAATTTGTTTTTGTTAAGGTTTTTTGTTTGTCTAAGTTTGGGTTTCTGTTGTTGTGAAGGGACATCATGACTATGGCAACTTTTGTTTCGTTTTGGTTCCTGTTTGGTTGTTTTGGGGTTTTGGTGACACCGCTACTCTTATTTTTAAAAAAAGCAAACATTTAATTGGGTGGCTTACAGTTTCAGAGGTTTAGTCCATCCTCACGGTGGGACATGGTGACACAGGCAGACATGATGCTGGGGAAAGAGCTACCTCTTGGTCCCCAGAGGCAACAGGAAGTGGTCTGAAACACTGGGCATGGCTTGAACATGTTTGAGACCTCAAAGCCTGCCCTGCCTCCACAGTGATGCAGATCTCCAGTCTCCAACAAGGTCATGTGCTCTAGTAGTGCCGCTCTCCGTGGGGCACTTTCTCTCAAACCAACACTTTGTTTGCTCTGTGTTTATTTATTTTATGGCTGGGCTTCTCTGTGTAGCTCTGTAGACCAGGCTGGTCTGAAACTAATCCTGAGATTCAAGTCACATGTCACCACCACCCAGTTTTATTTTTTAAAAATAAATTTATCATTTTATGTGCATTGATGTTTAGCCTGCAACTATGTCTGTGTGAGGATGCTGGGTCCCCTGGAACTGGAGTTATAGACAGTTGTGAACTGCTGTGTGTGTTCTGAAAATTGAACATGGGGTCCTCTGGAACAGCAGTCAGTGCTCTTAACTGATGAGCCCCCCTTTTTAAAAAATTTTTTAAATCATGTGAATGTGTGCATTTGGCTGATGCCATAATTACAGGTGATTGTGAGCCACCCAGTGTGGGTGCTGGGCATCAAACTTGGGTCCTCTGCAAGAGCAATACCTGCTCGAAATCTCTGAGCCATCTATCTCTCCAGCTCCCTGCAAAGAAGTCTTTATTTAAAATTTGTTCAAAAATCTCAAACACTTCAGCAGTAGCCACCACATTAACAACATAAAAAATAGAAAAACGCAGGTGGTAGTGCAATATGCCTTTAATCCCGGCACTCAGGAAGCAGAGGCAGGTGATCTCTGTGGGTTCAAGACCACCCTCCTCTACAGAGCCAGCTCCAGGACACCCAGGCCTGTCTCAAAAACCTTGTCTCAAAAAAATCGATAATTGACTTTATTATTACATATAATTAATATATGGTAATAAAATGTTTGAAAATGAGCTATATTGTGAAAATAAATAAAATGGGCTCCTTCCTTGCTTCACTAGGTTTCACTAGGATGCTTGGCACAGTAACCAGGGTTTTAATATTCTCTGTGTTCACAAATATAAACACTCTTCATAACAAACGCATACCATGTAGTCTTTCACATAACAAGTAGTCCAAGGTACAAATCCCCACCACACGCCCACACACACCATGTTCTGAGGATTCAGGAGTGGTGATGAGAGGTGACCTGAGATCCTTCTACCTCCCACCTCTGGAACAGGGAGCCAAACCCTGGGAGTCGAAGGGTGTTCAGGCTTTGGTGGAATGGTAAAAAATAATGTTCTCTCTCCCCAGGAACAGAACACAGCCCGGCAGAAAACCCAAATCATAATTAAAAGATGCCCTGCAACTCCCTCGGCAGCATAAATTTTGAAGATGAAAGTAAATGATTAAAATAATTAAACACTTCAAGCTGACAAGCTGGAGCGGAATCTTGCCAGCGGACGTTCATCAGTAATTAGGTAATTAATCCTGGTGCAGATTATAAGCCATAACAAACCAGTCAGGCTGAACGGAGCCGGCTGCTCAGAATTAGACTTTTAAAAGAGAAGAGGAGGGGGAGGGAAGGGCAGATAAAAGGGAAGGAGTTAAAATCAGGGAAAGACCTGGACATTGCCTACCAGACAGCGTGGGCTAGGAGTATGCAGGGTTTCCTGGAAGGTTCTGAGCTTGAGTCTAGGATAGAGAGCAGTGGCCTGCTGGGTCTTCAGTGGGATTTCAAGCAGGGGATGGGGGATGCTCTGTACCTCTGGTCCCAAATCAGAAGGAAGGATGGGAAGGAACCCAGGAAAGACGTGACATGCTTATGGACTGGCTATACCATCATCCATTCATTATTCCAGTCTGCAAAGGCCCTCCATATTGACAAGGATGAGTCTCAGGCCTGTGAAAAAAATGTCAAGACCTGAGTGGGAGAATCAGCACCCAGGTGAGCATTGTCAGATCAGGCCAGGTTCTTTAGGAACAATAAAATATAAATTATAAATGTAATAAAGAATACAGAAAATAATTTTAGTAATATATTTTCAGTATTTTTCAAAATTGTGTGTGTGTAAGTTGGAGTTGCGGGCAATTGTGAACTGCCTAACATGGGGTACGGGGAACTGGATAAGAGAATTCAAGTCCTTTGCAAGAGCAGCAAGTGCTCTTTATCACTAAGTCATCTCTCCAACTCACAACTGTAATCCCAGGGTTCCTAAGGCAAATTTTGGAAGCTTGTAGGCCAGCTGGCTTTGCATACTCACCCGCAAGCAACAGAAAAGAGGCCCTGATCTCAAGCAAGGTAGAAAGCAAGGACTGGCATGGGAGATTGTCTTCCGACCTCCACAGCATACTTGGCAAGAGTGCACCTCTACTCACACACACATACATGCATCATATATGCAGAAATAAAACCTCAATTAATAGTCGTAGTAAAGAGTGAAACCTCTGAGCATTAACACAGGAGCAGGTGCAGCCATAGCCACTAGCCCTACTGTCCAGAGGCGAGGCCAGGCGGGCTCTGTCTGAGGGCCACAGCCACAGCTTACACTTTGAGCAACAGAGGCTACACTGCGCTTTAAACTCCTCTCTGAGGTGGCCATAGTGGTGCACACCTTTATTTGTAGCACTTGAGGCAGAAGCAGGCAGAGCTCTGAGTTCGAGGCCAGCCTGGTCTACAGAGTGAGACCCTGTCTTAAAGATAACAACAACAACAAAAACACAACCAACCAACCAAATAAATAAAAACCTTACCCCTGGCTTTATGTGGTGATATATGGCTTTATTCTCAGCACTTGGAAGGCAGAAGCAGGTAAATCTCAGTGAACTCAAAAGTCTGCCTGGTCTACATAGAGAAATATAGGTCAGCCATGGCTACATAGTAAGACCCTGTTTCATATTCCACTCCTGTCACCAACCAGCTCCTACATTTCATCTTTGTTTAGATAAGCCCATGTCTTCTGTAGGAAGAGGAAAGATCATGTGTGTCTATGTGTGTGTGTGTGTAGCACAAATTCTAATTAGTCTTAATAATAATAATAATCCAGAGTCAGAGAGTCAGATATAAGGGGTAAATGCTGAAAGATCAGAGAGACAAAGGATCAAGCAACAACTACTTCTTACCTCACCAACTCCTCAGCCCGAAAGGGGCAAGATACTGTCTCTATGAATCCTGAAACCAAATGGGCTTGAGATCCTGTCTCCATGTACCTTATATTACTGTCTCCACCTCCCTAGTGCTGGGATTAGTCACTATCACTGCCTGGCTCTGTTTCTCTTTCAGACAGATTCAATCTCATGTAGCCCAGGGTGGCCTTGAACTCCTGATCTTCCTGCCTCTTCCTCCAAAGTGCTGGGATTAAAGGTGTGTGCCACCACTGCCTGGCATCTATGGTTAGCTAGTGGCTAGCTCTGCCCTCTGATCTCCAGGAAAGCTTTTTAAAAATTTATTTATTTATTATATATACAGTAACCTGTCTGCATATATTCCTGTTTGCCAGAAGAGTGGGCATCAGATTTCATTATAGATGGTTTTTGAGCCACCATGTGGTTGCTGAGAATTGGAAAGAGCTGCTGGTGCTCCTAACCTCTAAACCATCTCTCCAGCCCCAGGCAAGCTTTGTTATATTTGTTAGAGTACAAACTAAATATCACAGTGTGTGTGTGTGTGTGTGTGTGTGTGTGTGCAAAAACTAATGGCTGATTCTGAATTTCAGCTTTGTGACTACAACAGAGTACTGCTTAAAGCCAAAGAAGGGACAAAGATAATCTCGTTCAGTAGCTTTGAGCTCAGAGACACCCTTGTGAGCTGGATCATCAGAGAATGCCCCCAGGAAGAGATAAGCTTGAGGCATATCACCGGAATGGGAAGAAATCAGTGAACAGAGAGAAGGGAAGGAGATGCTTTAGCAGAGGAATCTACATTGACTCCTACTTACAAAATACAGTCACATGTGTAATCTCATTTCATACTCATCAGACTGAAGAATCCTTGATGTGCTGTCTCATTTGAGAGGCAGTATAGTGGAGTAATTAGAGTATGTTTTTTTAAAAAATATGGTTAACTATGACAGGTGGAATAAACACATGCATGTCTGCTCTCTCAACAAGCCTTGTATCAAATAAAGATTGCCTGAAGATTGGAGGACAGAGCCAGCCACAGAGTTAGCCATAGAGGTCAGGCAGTGGTGATACATACTTTTAATCTTAGCACTTGGGAGGCAGAGGCAAAGATCCATCTGGATCTCTGTGAGTTCAAGGCCAGCCTGTACTACATGAGATTAATCAAGTCCAAAAGAGAAACAGCCAGGCAGTGATGGCGCACACCTTTAATCCCAGCACTTAGAATCTCATGCCTTTGTGCTAAATACTTGGGAAGCACTCATGCCTTTAATCAGGCACTAGGAAGTTTGAGAAAGGAAGTGATATGGCTGTGCAGAGAAAGAGATATGTCAGGAGGAGACAGGAGTTTTTTCCCCTCCCATTCCAGCCTTGCAGTTACCTTTGCTTCCCCGTTCAGTCTGAGGATTCATGGAGGCAAGATCTTCCCCTTCTGGCTGTGGAGTGTCTAGCTGAGAAGTGGCTGTGGCTTGTTCCTCTGTCTCTCTGACCTTTTAGCATTTGCCCCAATATCTGATTCTGAGTTTTTATTATAAGATCAATTAAGGTTCATGCAACAAAGATTTATTTTTGGAAGATGGAAAGTGGATGTAAGAGTTGAGAAAACTGAGGTAGCTGTATACAAAGGATATCAAAGACAAGGCAGCCAAAGGAGACCCAGGACTAGAGAAAGATCAAAAACTATAAACACCACAGAACGGCAAGAGCAAAGTTTGGTTTAAAATGTTTGGAATGGCCAGCCATGGTGGGGAGTGCCTTTAATCCCAGCACTTGGGAGGCAGTGGCATGTGGATCTCTGTGAGTGTGAGGGCAGCCTGGTCTACAGAGTGAGTTTCAAGCTAGCCATGGCTACATAGAGAACAGACAAGTAGAGGCTGGAGAGATGTCTTAGCATCAGCAGTAGTAGTTCTTGCAGAGGACCTGTGTTTATTTCCCAGCACGCACAAGGCAGTTCCCAGACCCAGAGAATCCGGTGCCTTCTTCTAACCACTGAGAACACAGGCACATGTGTGGTGCACAGATATGCATTTGAAAAAAAATCCTAATATAATACAAAAAAATCTAAAGTATAGCAAACAACAACAACCAAACACACACTGTGGGAATGGGTTGAAAGTCTTCCTGAGAATCAGGTCTCTTCTCTATCACACACCAAGAGTTGACTATGTCATCCATACTCTGGAGACTGGAGATTTTTCTGTTCTGAAAAGTGAAGTAGGGGATATACTCCAGTAGTGGAGATTTTGCTTATCATGCATGAGGCCCTGAGGTTCAGGCTTCAATACTGTAAAAGGTGAGAGCTGGGGAGACAGCAGGTATAGGTGCCTACTGCTAAGCCTGATGGCCTGAGTTTGGTCCCTAGGACTCACGTGGTGGGAGGAGAGGGAAACTCCTGCATACTGCTTCCACACACACACACACACACACACACACACACACACACACACACACACACCACACACACACACATACCATGGCTCTGTCTCACACGCACATCCTCATACACACATGCACAAAAGATAAAAAAATTTTATAAGGGTAAAACAGGAAGGTTCGACAGTGGGCATAATGGAAAGGGTGCATTCAGTGAAAGTCTAGGGCTCATGGGACAGTGTCTAGAATGTCTGTAGTCAGGTGTGTACCCTCTTGGGGGAGACATGAGCTTTTCACTGGAGCTACTGAGTAGACAGAGAAAAGAGCTTCAGATTCTGCAAAGGGGATTGGAGAAGTGGACATCACAGAAATGGATATATCTACCTCACAGGAGATAGATGTGAGCCATCAGTGCTCAAGCCAAAGCTATGGATACAACAAATATGAGTGAAAGTGGGTCTCACTAAGTCTCATTAGAAAGATCTTTTATATGAAAAAAAGATTGAAATAAAATGGTGAAAGCCTCTTGGCTGAAAGGGTAGGATATACACATTGAGAAATGTAGAACCAGGGCTGCAGAGATGGCTCAGAGGTTAAGAGCACTGACTATTCTCCCAGAGGTCCTGAGTTCAATTCCCAGTAACCACATGGTGGCTCACAACCACCTATAATTACATCTGGTGCCCTCTCCTGGCTTGCAGGCATACATGGCACCAGAATGTTGTATGCCTAATAAATAAATAAATCATTAAAAAAGAAAAAAAGAAAGAAAAGAAAAATGTAGAACCATAAAAAGCACAGGATTTCTCAATAGATGTACTGCAGCAATGCCTTCAGATTTTGAAGGAATTCTGCCCAAATAATAAACCAATTACAAAAGTAGAACAAAAAGACTTTTTGGGGGGACTTCTCTTCATGAGTTCTTTCTCAGGAAACAGTTAAAGCATGTGTGCCATTATCATTTTGTAGTGTCTCTCTCTCTCTCTCTCTCTCTCTCTGTGTGTGTGTGTGTGTGTGTGTGTGTGTGTGTGTGTGTATGTGTGTGTGTGTGTGCACATGTGTATGCGACTACACACATGTGGAAGTCAGAATACAACTTGCAAAAGTCATTTCTCTCTTTCTACCATATGAGTCCTAGCAACAAATTCAATTTGTCAGACTTGGAAGCAAGTGTCTGACACCCTGAGCCATCTTTACAGCCCTTACAGTATTCTCCTTTAAAAAAAATAGTCTAATACATATGTGTTTGTGTTTGTGTGTGTGTGTGTGTGCCTATATGTATATGTGTATCGTGTGTGCAGTGCCTGAAGAGATCAGAAGAGGGTGCTAGATACTCTGAAACTGGAGTTACAGGCAATTATGAGCTCCCATGTGGGTGTTAGCATTCGGGGGAAACAGAGGCAGGTAAATCTCTGTGAGTTGGAGGTCAGCCAGGTCTACAGAGAGAGCTCTAAGATAGGCTCCAAAGCTACACAGAGAAACTCTGTCTCAAAACAAACAAACGAAAGAAAAAAGAGAAAGAAAGATCAAGCCTAGCTCCTCTGCACGCACAGCAAGTGCCACTAACCACTGAGCCTCTCATCCTATTCTTGATATTGACCAAAAGGTTGAGAATAAGAATGAGCTCCATCAAAATGAAAGATTAAACCAAAAAGAAAAATATCCATAGGATCTAGAAAAGAGTACCCAGACCAGAAAATCAACCTAGAGAATCCTCGGACTAAGTTTTGTGGAGAAGATCCCAAAAAGATGGATGGCCCCAAAACTTGTTCAGGGAAGGGGAGTCAGTAGCTTACCTGGTGTGTTTTACCATACGGAAATTAGTGTTCAGATACAAGTTCCATTCTATTAAAGGGTTTGGAGGAACTTCATAATAAAGATGTGTGAAGTTAAGAAAATAGGAGGGAAATAAAAAAAAACCAAACCACAAACACAGAGAAGACAAAACTGTGAAGGAAAAGCAATGTAGGTAGGTCAGTGAAGGTGACTACAGAATCAGCCTTGTAAATGCTGACGCTGATGACAACAATTGTATTACAACTCTACTGGACCTCGGTATGAAGAAATGCGGGATGGGGAGACAAATCATCAAATTAAACTGAGGACAGAGGCTACAGGGATGGTTCAATGGTTAAGAGCCAGCTAGCCTAGCTGAATCAGAGAGCTCTGGGTTCAGTGAGAGACCCTGACTCAAGAAATAAGGTGGAGACTGGTTGAGAAAGACATCCCATCAATCGCTGGCCTCCCACGTGCACACACACACACACACACACACACACACACACACACAGAGAGAGAGAGAGAGAGAGAGAGAGAGAGAGAGAGTTTAGGTTTTTAATTGATTGCTGTATAGTGACTATGACCACGGTATCTCTTTTAAATAAAATATTTAATTGGGGTGGCTTGCTTACAGCTCAGATGTTCAGTCCATTATCATCATGACAGGGAGCATGGTGGCATGCAAACAGACATGGTGCTGGAGAAGGTGCTAAGAGTCCTACATCTTTTAGGCAACCAGAAGTCAACTGATACACTGGGCTGTATCCTGAGCAAAGAAAATCTCAAAGCCCACCCCCACAGTGACACACTTCCTCCAATAAGGCCACACCCACTCCAAGGCCACACCTCCTAATAGTGCCACTCTCTATGTGATTATGGGGGCCAATTACATTCAACCTACTACACACCCAGAGAGACAGAGAGAGAGAGCAGCTGTGCATGGCTGTAACCCCAGTGCTCCTAAGGCTAAGGGAGGAGGGTTGTCATATATCCAAGGACAGTCTGGGCTACCTTATAAAATCTCACTTGAAAAAAAAAAAAACAACAATAAACCAGTCAAACAAACTCCAGACTGATGAGATGGCGCAATGGAGAAGGGCTCTTGCTGTGGAAACACAAGGAACAGAGTTCAGATCCTCTTGAGCCCATGTAAAAAATCGTGTGCGTTTGGGCATGTCTGTGACCTCATCACTATGGGGGTATAGAGGCAGGGAGATCTCTGGGGCTGGGGACTGCCTAGCTCCAGGCTCAGTGAGAGACCCTGCTTTAAAATTGTAAGCTAGGGAGTCACAGAGCAGGACATCCTTCCCTGGGCTTCTCATATACACACAGGCATGCATATAAACCACACACACACACAGAAAGAGAGACAGACAGACAGACAGAGGATTGACAAAAGAGTGCAAAGGAAGAGGGGTTCTCAACCTGTGGTTCGAGAACCCCACTGAATGGCCCTTCCATGGGAGTTGCAGAACACATTTACATTGTAATTCACAACAGTAGCAAAATTACAGTTATGAAGAAGCGATGAAAGTAATTTTATGGCTGGGGGTAACCACAACTTGAGGAGCTGTATTAAAGGGTCACAGCATTAGGAAGGTTGAGAACCACTGGCTTTACCCATTTTGCAGCTGAAATACTGAGCACATACAGTCTATAATTACCTTCTGTTTTCTGAGGGTTCCTACTGCTTGTTTGTAGTAAGAGGTTTCTGGCCCAGACTTTCTGGCCTAACCTCAAGGTCTAGGCCCACAGTCCCGCAGTCCCGCAGTCCTGCAGTCCCACAGAGACACACAGATGCATCCAATAGTTTTAGCTGATCGGCCTCAGGCCCTGGCATATCACTTACTAACTCTCTACCTTTCATCTAACCCATGACTCATCTTGTTCAGCCATGTGGTTCGGTACCTTTTCTTAGGGCAGCAAAGTTCTCCTCTGCTTCTTCCGGGCTTCTCTCTGGAATTCTCTCTGGTGTTCTGTCTGGGATTCTGCTCTGGCATTCTGTACTCAGAGATTTTCTTAGTCTGGTAGCCCCGCCTACACTTCCTGCCTGCCTTTGGCCAATCAGCTCTTTTTATTAAACCAGTGGGTGGGACAATTATTTACCATGAATCAACACAATACCCCTACACTTGTTAAAACACTATCACAAAAAAGCAGCTTGGGGAGAAAATGGTTTATTTCAGCGTAGAGTTGCAATTTAGCATGAAGGGAACTCAGACAGGAACCTTGAGGTGGGAACTGAATCAGAAGCCACGGAGCAATGCTGCTCATTGGCTAGATCCCCACAGTCTTTCAGGCTGCTTGCTTGGTTTGTTTGGTTGGTTTTTGGTACAGGATTTTTCTGTGTAGCCTTGTAACTCGTGCAGTAAACCAGGCTGGCCTTGAACTCACAGAGATCTACCTGCCTCTGCCTCCCAAGGGTGGGATTAAAGAGTATGCCATCACCACCAGGCCTCAGCCAGCTTTCTTATATCATCCAGAACTACCTGCCCAGGGGTGGCACCACCCATCGAGATGGGCCACCCACATCAGTTATTAATCAAGCACTCACTAGAGAGTTGCCTTTAGATAAATCTATGGAGGCTTTTTCTCATTTGTGAATCTCTCTTCCCAAACGATTCTAGCTTCTGTCAAGTTGATATAAAACTAGCCAGGAAACTATCCTTTCCAGTCTGGACTATGGTTTCCAAGTCAGGTATTCTTATTTCATAAAGTTGGAGTTTCAGACGCACAGAGTTAAAAGCAATCTTTTGGGTTTAATGTAAATGAAAAGTAGACCAGCATAGCCGGAAATGAGGTGATTTTGTCAGGGGGGAGTTGGCAATGACTCCGGGAACCATGACTGCTTGTTAGATGGTGGGGGTAAGCATTAGAGGAAGATGGAGGGGGCTGGAAATTATTCAGAGGAGATGGGGAGCCACTAAGTCCTTTTAAGCTTCCTTTGGCAGCAATGTGCAGAACGTACTGTGGTGGGAACACGGAGCCTGGAAGCCTGTTGGAAAGTTGCCACAATGAAACTATAATGTTCTAAGCTGGGAGGTGGAGGCAGAAGTAGGGAAAACATGTGCAGTTTAATTAAATTTACTTCTGATAAGGCTGATACAAGTTGCCAAAATTAATATTAGCAACCAGAGAGCAGCTATCAATTCAATACTGATAAGAATGGAAAGGATAGGTGCTGGGGATATAGTAAAGTTGATGGAGAACCTGCCTAGAATACATGAATCCCTTGGTTTGAAATTTAAAACTTCAGAAATGAGACTTGGTGGTACATGCCTGTAATCACTGCACCAGGGAGGTAGAATCAGGAGGCTCAGATGTTAAAGGCCATTCTGGGCTGTATAACAAGCTCAAGTCCAGCCTGGGTTTCATGAGATTCTGTTTCAAAAAAAAAAAATTGAGAGGGTACCCTATGAAGAAGTTTGTGTCATGTATTGGAAAACTTGAATAAATTTTCCTGAATGACCCAATCTCATTTAAGAGGTGGATAAGCCAGGCAATGGTGACACATACCTTTGATTCCAATACTTAGGAGGCAGAGGCAGGTGGATCTCTGTAAGTTCGAGATCAGTCTGGTCTACAAAGTGAGTTCCACAACAGCCAGAGCTGTAACAGAGAAACCCTGTCTTGAAAAAAAGAAGAGGAAGAAATGGATCACTTTAAAAGTCCCATTTCTGTTTCCTTAAAGTAAAGGAGAGCCGGTTGTGGGTGTGGTGGCACATGTTAAATGGCATTTGCAAGGCAAAGGCGGGCAGATCTTTGTGAGTTCATGCCTAATCTGCTGAGTGAGTTCCAGGACATTCAGGGCTATATATATAGAAAGACCCCCCACAAAAAATAAAATCAATAAAGGAGACTGTGCCCTTAATTTCACACCACTTAATGCAACAAATTGTGACATTCAGTACCACTGGCTCGCGCAAATAACAGCTTTGATTAATTTGAAATAGATTTCCATCTCTGTTTCTTTAGATTTCATTTTATGTATTATCATGTATTGCATGCGCATGCATGACATGTGTGCATGTGGAGGTCAAAGGACGTCTTTTGGCAGTCAGTTCTTTCTATCTCCTGAGGCCATCTATCTTGTTTATGCTGAGCTGTGTTGTCCAGGCGAGCTGGCCTGTGAGGTTCCGAGTGAGTCCCCTGCCTCTGCTTCCCATTTCTCATAGGACTGCTGGGACTGTGCCACCTCATCTGGCTTTCTTATATGGGTTCCTAGGAGCAAACTCACAGGCTTGCACTGCCAAGACCTCCTACTCGCCGAGCCAACTCACCAGCCCATTTTCATTTCTAAAAAAATATTCTTTAGTTTTTGAGCAAAGGGTCTTACTATGTAGCCTTGGCTGAACTATAACTCAATATGTAGGCCAGGCTGGCCTTGAACTCACAGAGATCTACCTGCCTCAGCTTGCTGAGTGCTGGAATTAAAGGTATCACCCACCTAAATTTTTTTAAGATGTATTGTGTGTGCGTGCGTGCATGTGTGTGTGTGTATGCACATGTTTGTTTGTTTGTTTGTTTGTTTGTTTAAAGACAAATTCTCACTATATAACCCTGGTGGTCCCGGAACTCACTAGGTAGACCAAACTGGCCACAGAGATCCTCCTTCCTCTGCCTCCCAAATGTACACATTTTTTGCATGCACTGGTACATGCAGATTCCCAAAAAGCCAGGAGGTCAGTTACAAGAAGATGTTGGATGCCCTAAAGCTGAGAGTACTGTGAACAGGACAGATGTGGTTGCTGGGAACTAAGCTCCCATTCTCTGTTTGAGAGCAGTAAGTACTCCTAACTGCTGAGTCATCTCTCCAGCCCCCAGATTTTCACTTCTTATAATCAGAAGAATTTTGACAAGCCATACTTCTCCAAGATTTCTTTTCCAGACAAAGGCAGCCTGGCAGTGTCTGTCCACGGTGCTTGAACACAGAGTTAGGACCCCACCCATCCGGGAACCTTAGCATCTGTCCATGGTTCTGAGCACAACTCTGTTGCCATTGCAGCCTGTGTGCTGTGACATCTCAGGCAAGGTTAAGGGCAAGCTCTTGTGACAGATGGTCTGAGGGCTAGCAATCAGTAGACAAGACCAGCAGCCCCCAGGGGAGAAATCTGGCACTATCAAGGCAAAGGAGCAGAGCTACTGTGAACTGGGCAGAGCTCTCCTTGGAAGGATAGGGAAGAAAACAGAAAAAAGTACTTCTGTCACATGGACTTGGTACAATTGGGGATAATGAAAGAGTCCATAGCCCTGGTCACTGGATCCCTGCTGGTCCCAGCCTGGCAGGCAGAAAATACCTAAAACACCATCCTTCAGATAGCAGATGCCAACCTTAGATCCAACCTCTGGGGCTAAAGGACTCGAGGATGATAAAGCTGTTTCTTTACTTCACAATTCAATGCCCCTGAAGAAAACCCAATAATATGGGTTAAAGTTTCTGGAAGGCAGAAATGCTTCAGCTCCCACCAAATATGGAGTCGATTACTGTCTGTCACTTACAAATGGCATTCAAATCAAGAGAAAGAAACAGAAGTGAGGTCAACTAGAGAAGGTACCGAGTAAGCACACATTCTCGGGAGAGTTAGAGAGTTAATTTCCATCTAAGATTTGAGGCCACATGTGCTAGGGACTAAAAAAGTCTTTTACATATACTTCCACACAGATACTCTGGAGAGGAAGCTAGCGTTTATTCTTTGCACATTGAGGATCTGAGGCTCCTACAGCAGATAATTTACCCAAGGTCATATGATGCACATGTTTGTAGAGCCCTTGCTTTTTCCTTTACGTGGTTTAGGCTCCAAGGAGAATGCACCCATTCATTCTCGTGGGCTTTTTAAGGGTTGAACCTGGCATGACTGGATGAGACGTGTGCCAGCCATGTGTCCCTCCTTAGTCAGAAGCCCTAACTCCCACTAGATCTGGAGTTGGAAGAATATAGAGACCTCAGGTTGCGGATGTAGTGGGAGTCAGGGAGATGCCTCTGCAGAGGGAATAAACTGATGGGAAGGGGCACAGAGGGGACTGACTCCCTGCTGGTCCCAGAATGATTCTCACCTGCCAATCGATAGCTGGAGACTCACACAAGTGCTAATCAGATCCATTGACACGTACAGGCTGGGGCTACAATCCATTCTCACATGGACCGCTGGATCGATTCCTCATTCTCTGCAGTCCCCACCTGGCCTCATCAGGCCATCCCTCCTCCGGGACCGAGACACTGGTTTACTCTGCACCTCATCAGGCCATCCCTCCTCCGGGACCAAGACACTGGTTTACTCTGCACCTCATCAGGCCATCCCTCCTCCGGGACCGAGACACTGGTTTACTCTGCACCTCATCAGGCCATCCCTCCTCCGGGACCGAGACACTGGTTTACTCTGCACCTCATCAGGCCATCCCTCCTCCGGGACCAAGACACTGGTTTACTCTGCACCTCATCAGGCCATCTCTCCTCCGGGGACCGAGACACTGGTTTACTCTGCACCTCTGGCCATCTATGAGTGTTTTCCTCCTCCCTAGACTTCCTAGATACAATCTCACTCCAGAAGCTTTGCTCGCTGGGCAATACAGAGGGACTCTGGGCTGGAAGTTCAATGGACCTAATTCCACTCCTTGATCAGAGTCTAATTGGGTGACATTGGACCGATCATGTCACTTTTCCTTCATGTCACTTCTTCTAACCTCAATTTTCACTTCTTGGAACCTCAATTTTATCATCTGAGTAATGGGCATAAAGATGTCAACTCTGCAGGGTTTCTCCAGGTCCCAACTTAATGTAGTGATTGCAAGGCTAGAAACATGCTGAGAACAAAGTACAGCTTCTAGGGTAGTAGGTTCTTCCCTTCCCAAGCTCTCTCCTCTCACCTCAGCCCTGACACACTTGGGTGGGCAGTTCTGCTGACATCAACTTGGAGAGACTTTCACTTCCCTCAAGTCAAGTCAGGTCTGTAAAGAAAAGCTCCTGATCCCTGGACATGGCCAGACTGTCTGGTAAGGGCCTTAGAGTTCTAGAAACTGAGCATAGAGGCAGCAAAAGGCAGTGAAGGGGAGCGCCTGGAAAAGGGTTTTTCTACAGCTGTTACCTCCTATGCTCAAAACAGCATTCGAGCAGTGATGCTACCTACAGTCCCAGCACTCAGGAGGCTGGGGCAGGAGGCTTGTGCCTTCAATGCTATCCTGGGCTACATAAGGACTTTGGAAATGGCCTGGAATGTCTTGTGAGCCCCTGTCTCAAACAAGCAAGCAAGTAAATATGCTATCACCTGTAGCCAGATATTTTGATGAGGCTCCTTAGTTAAATCTAACTTCAGGAAGGAGATCTAGTGTCAGGAAGGAGGACCATGTTCCAGAGACACCTACTTATTTTTTATGCCTCTGGCCTTTGATGACTCAGCAGAGTAGGATATTCTTGCCAAGATGGGCTACAGATTCTTTCCAATTTCATGTGCTTTAAGCAGGAAGCTAAACATTTGTGGGGTCATGCACAGTGGCCAACGTGAAGACAAAGGGAGCCGGTTTGTTGAGAGGAACAAAGGTGCAGAAAATGTAGAGGCAAGAATTCATGGGATGTCAGACATTGTGGCTCACACCTGGACTCTCAGTATTTGGGGAAGGGAGGTTCTTATGGGTCTGAAACCATCCTGGACTACCATGTGTGAACCTGCCCTTCCCCAAATAAAAATAAAATAATCCGGTGCTCTTTTTTAAAAAAATGCTATAGCATTTGACTATATAGTGTTAATACCAACACACTCAGCAGGATCAATTATAAAACACTGAATTGGAGGTCTATTCTATGAATTCTATTTGGTCTTATAATAAAAACCCAGAGCCAGACATTGGGACAAATACTAAAAGATCAGAAAGACAGAGGAACAAGCCACGGCCACTTCTCACCTTACCAACTCCTGTCTCCACGAATCCTCAGATTGAATGCCTCTGAGTCCTCAGCCAAAAAAGAAGGGTCCAACTCTGTCTTTTCCCACATTACTTCTTTCTCTGCTCAGTCGTATCACTTCCTGATTCAAACTTCCTAGAGTTGGGATTAAAGATCTATGTGTTTTCCAAATACGGGAGGAGAGGTATGGGGTCCCAAGTGCCAGGATTAAAGGTGTGGGTCACCAGCCACACCCGACCTCTGTGGCTGACTCTGTGGCTGGCTCTGTCCTCTGGTCTCCAGCCAAACTTTATTTCTTTAGAGCCTACACGATATATCACCACATTTCCCTTTTTTGTCAAAAATAAAAAGAGGGTTATAGTTAAGAAAACCCATATACAATAAGTATAATAACTATATACAATATATACATACAAGAATTACATCAATAATGTCGAGTTCAAATCCAGAGACACTATTCTATTATTTTTCCCATCTTGGTCAGTCCAAAGTGCTGTACCTAATTTACTTTCTATCTAACTTGTATTAACAACTGAAAACTATCTTTTGATGTTTTTCAAACTTATACACTTTACACCTCTTTAGTGAGTTTCTTTTCTGAATCTGTAACTAGGAAAACTATATCTAGTCTTCAGCTCCCTCGGATGCATGAGAAGGAAATAATATTAACTGAATAAACATGAAGTGCAAACAAGTGACTTTCAAATATTCGTGAAAAATGGTAGAAACAAGTGGCTGCCTGTACAGTCACCCAAGGTTCCTCTACAACATTGGAGCATTTATCTTCAGCCAACAGGCTTAGCATTTTTGGAAGACTTGTTTGTGAAGCAAGATTTTCTGAAGGGCTGTCCTGCCTTGTCTTTGCAAATTCAGTGGTCCTTTTTTGTGTTTCCTGCTTGCCCATTTTGAGCATCATATTGTTAATAGTTGAGGGAAGGGCATTTCCTTGTTAACTTTTGCCACAAAGAAGATCAACTCCATACGGAGTTTCTTTGATGCCCATCATCTTCTCTGAAGTAGATTGGTGCAGCCAGGATTAGACATATCTCATTATCCTAAAAATAAAATGAACCGATATTATTAAAACAATCTTAAGTGCCATATTCTATAGATTTCTGAAGTGTTTGAAGACAACCTATCTAAAATATATCTGTTTGATCTTGAAAACATATCTCATATGACTACACCCTTGATTGCAGTGACTAACTTGCATTTCTTTATATCCTAATTAGTTAGTAATAATAACTTTCAAGACTAGCAATTTGCAGTACATTTTTAGATAAGCTGCATTGTAGTATGAGGTTTCTGGCCCAGACTTTTGGGCCTAACCTCAAAGTTTAGGTCCGCAGACCCGCAGACCCGCAGTCCTACAGAGACACACAGATGCTTTCATTTTGGCTGATCAGCCTCAGGCCCAGGTATATCACTTGCTAGCTCTCTACCCTTCATCTAACCCATGTCTCTTGTTCAGCCATGCGGCTCGGTACCTTTCTTTAGAGCAGCACAGTTGTTCTCGGCTTCCTCTGGCTTCTCTCTGGTGCTCCCCTGGCATTCTGCTCTCAGAGATTTTCTTAGTCTGGTAGCCCCACCTACACTTCCTGCCTGCCTTTGGCCAATCAGCTCTTTTTATTAAACCAGTGGGTGGGACAATTATTTACCATGAAACAACATAATCCCCTACACTGCATAGGTACACTTACTTGAGCGAGAGTAGGAATATATGTTCAGTAACAAAATTAATCTCAACTTTGTATCTATATGCACAATTTGTACACAATATACAAAAATCTAATCCAGTATAAAATATTGGATTTTAAAAAGTAGATTCAATAATTACCTTTTTCTTATTATATCATAATTTCTCTTATTCTCAGAGTAGATTCAATAGTCTATTCTTTTATTCTATTACATCTATAAGCCCTTTTTTTTCAAACAAGAACCCTGAATTTAATTTCCTTTGTTCAGCTTTTTTCCTGACCATGACCAATAAGAACTTGTAACCAGCCCCCCTCAGCAATGACAATTATTCATAACCCACTGATTGACCAAAAACCACCCACCCCACATCTTGGGAATGTGGGTGTGTGTTCATAACGTTACTTCTTGCTGTGTGTGGGTGACAGCATCTTTATGGAATCCTGAAGAGAAAAATTTAGGTTAATTGTCAAGTCCAGGGAGAGTAGCTGTGTCATTTGTTGTCCAGTCTCTGAATAACTGGAAAATGCAAGGCTTGTCTCAAGTCCTGGCTAGAGTAGTCTGTCAGGTTGGACCATCTCAGCTAGCCATCTTGAAATTGTCCTGACCAGTTTGTAGTCCAAAAGCAATCTTTGGGTGATGCTTGTGAGCCTCGTGGCTTTGTCACAGTCCATGTGAAATCATCATTGTGGGGTCCCATCATCCATTTGGAACCTTCAAAGGTTACAGTTGGGGTGGTCATGGTTTTCTGCAGAAAGCTGAGGAGACAGAAACCCAAATCATACACAGAAAGCTGGATAGAGCCTTTTTTCTAGAATTAGCACCCTGTATGACCATTACTATCATGACAAAAGTTTGATATATATAAATCTAATACATTTTATATAAAATTCATACCTTAAGAAAATTTAAATAATCAAAATAAATCAAAAGGTTATGAATTTAGTAGCAATAGAATAGTCCCTTAATTTTGGTTTTTCTTCTGCCTCATATCAGGTGGCTCTTCTGATATGATACTGAGATTTTGCCTTTTTCTTTAAATGCAGGTTTAGAGAAGGAGAGAGATACACTCCAATTCCAAAGCAAGCTTTAATTTTTAATTGGCCTGGGACTACGAGAAGACCGTTTGCATTATGTGTCTGTAGAGAAGAGCGGGAACAAGCATTTGGCAAGATCTGTGAGATTTTATCCTGTTGGAACTGTGATATACCAATAGGCCAAATACTCCTTTTCAGCTCTCTCCTCTGCCTAGTGGTCCTCAGATTCCTTAGCTGGATACCTTCCTTCTCCTGAGATTTTTTTTTAGCCTACAATTTTTTCCCTCCTCTTCCAGTTTCTGGTACTGCTCTTTCATGCCTCTTGGCTTTGATTTCCATGGCATCTGTGATCAGGTTTCTTAATATTGACACAGATTTTGCATTCTTGATAAAAAAAAAAAAAAAGAAGCTTTTATCAAGCTGTGTTGTGGTGGCTCTTTGCTCAGGACTCTTCACTAAGCAGTTTTAACAAAATCAGTGAAGTTCAGACCCACGTTCAGACTCCTGAATGTTGGTGATGGGTTTGTGGGAATCATAAAAATAGCCCTCACTGGATGTATATCAGCATAAGGGGGTTTCTCTTCTGCCATACCTATAGAAGTGATGTCATGGGACCAGACATCAGCCACACCGTTGTAATCTTTTTTTTTTTTTTTTTTAATTATCTCAGGAGTCATCCAAAATGGAATTCCTATTACAATATGGCATTTGCCATTGTATCTGTTAACAGCCACTCCAAAGTCTGCAAGCTTCACATGTCCTTCTATATTGAGGAGAAATGGTCGCAGCTTTTATTATATCTCTGTGTATTTCCTCATAAAATGCAAATATTCTAATCCTCTCAGTGTAGATTTTAGAATAGCTGCAACTTTATCTTCTGTTAATGTTTTGTTGCATAACCTAATGATGTCTGAGACAGAACCATCTCCACAGTTCTCCATGACAATCCAGAGGTCTGTATTTTTGGAGTAAATGCCGTAGCACTTCATCACATAGGGGCTGTCACACTGCTGTATTGTGGAAATTTCTCTAACTCTTTTCTGAAGATCTGGCTCAAAAGGTATTTGCTTAATTGCAACAACTTGGCCAGATTCCTTCTGTAGTGCTTTAAAAACACTTCCGTAAGACCCTTCTCTAAGCTTCTCCAGTATATCAAAAACCACTTCAAGATGCTTAGTCAAACTGCCTTCACTCAGCTGAGCAAATGTATACCATATGAAACTACTGCTTCTTTAAATCCTCTAAAATCTAACATTTTCACAAGAGTCCATTCATTTCTTACACAGTCTGGGGGATTTTATCATGTGGAAAGTCCTGTAAGGTTACTGGAAAAATTAAGGTTGGCTGTTTGAAAGCCTTAGGCTGTTTCTCTGTAACTTTATAAGGCAATTTTGAGATGGGTTCTCCTTTTAATTCCTCTATCTGGGCCTGAATATGTCTATGATGTATTTTAACAAGTTTTTCTAAGATTTTCCTCTTGGCATTTATATTAACTAATTTTTAAAAGGTAAGACAGAAGTGATCAAACAAATATTTATAATAGACATTACATCAATCCCATCTACATTAATTACCCTCTCACTTGATTGTTCCATTTTTATACCATCAATCATAAAACAGAGACCAAATTCCTTCCATTGCAATACTGTTTCCCATTTTTTAAAATGGGAAAGAACTCCATCTTTAAAAGAAAAAAAACTAATTCCATTCTTCTAGAAATCCCAATTAACTCACCAAATCTGCTGATAATTTCTGAGGATTCAGGTAATGGTGAAGTGGGGCAGCTACCTAATATGACAGCAGCCCAAGGAAGGGGTCCAGTGAAATCCACAACCCACAGGGATAGGAGATTCCCTGTCTGGAAAATATACCCAGGGGATCATGGGGAACAAACGTGTGCTGGGAGCTGCCTAAAAGGCAAAGCTGGCTGGTGGTAAGAGGCTATAACTCCAAAAGGAAAATCTAGTCAGCAGGGTAGTAACTCAGGGTGCCTGTAGCTCTGGCCGGTGCCAGTGGCTGAAAAGCCACAGGCAAGTGACATTTTCTTGAATTTGTGCCTCAACCAGATGTTGCACAAATTCTACTTGGTCTTATAATAAAAACCCAGAGCCAGATATTGGGGCAAATACTAAAAGGTCAGAGAGACAGAGGAACAAGCCACAGCCACTTCTCACCCAGTTACTCCTCAGCTGAAAAGGGAAGATCCTGTCTCCAGGAATCCTCAGACTGAATGGGGAGGCAAAGGGCCAAACTCTGTCTCCTCCCACCTTAGATTCCTCTCTTTAATCAGCCATCTCACTTCCTGCTTCAAACTTCCTAGAGCTGGGATTAAAGGCATGGGTGTTTCCCAAGTACTGAAAGCAGAGGTATGGGGTCCCAAGTGCCAGGATTAGAGGTGTGTGCCACCAACGACTGACTCTGTTTGGCCTTGAACTCACAGAGACCCAGAAGGATCTCTGCCTCCCTAGTGCTAGGATTGGAGGTGTATGTCACCACTCACTCTCTGACCGCTATGGCTAACTCTGTGGCTGGCTCTGTCCTCTGATCTTCAGGCACTCTATTTCTTTGGAGCCTACACAATATATCACCACAGAGTCTATTTGGCCATTTTGGTCCTCCAAAATGTATATGAATTAGCATCTGAATACCACATGTATTCCAGATTGCTGTTTGTTCATTTATTACAAAATATCCAATGTAGCCAGGTGGTAGTGGTAACAGCGGCTATACACACCTTTAATCTCAGCACGTGGGAGGCAGAGGCAAATGGATCTCTTTGGTTCAAGACCAGCCTGATCTATAGAGCAAGTTCCAGGACAGCCAGGACTACACAGAGAAACACTGTCTTGAAAAACCAAAATAACTAAATAAGTAGAGATAAAATATATATCTATTGCAAAAAGTTACTAGCAATATATCATATAAAGGATTAATATTTATAAAGGAGTTATATAAACACTCACTGATACAATTGAACCTTAAAACAATTCTTGGAGAGTGGAACTGTCCCTCGATGGATGGTGGATCTGCTCCCCTAGAAGGCAGGAACAAACAGGAAGGAAGGTCAATGTCTCTGCATCTCAATGGGTTCTGGCCAAGTCCCATTCAGGCTCCTGGTACTCCAGAGACTCGCCTACAAGCTTTGCCAGCTAATACCTGAATCCCATTACATCTCCCCCTTTTGTATATCTAAATAAATATTAATTGGGACTGAGGTTGTAGCTCAGTAGAGTGATCGTGTAGCATGTACAAAGCCCCAGATTCGATCTCCAGCACTCTGTAAACCTGGTGTGACAGTGTACATCTGTAGTCCAAGCATCTGTGTGGTGAAGACAAGATTTAAAAATCAGAGTCATCCTACATATTGAGAGATTTCAGCCTTGGATTCATGAGATTCTGTCTCAAAAAACCTATGTTGACTTAACTATTCTAAATTTAGTACTAGGTATTTGGCATACTGAGGGCAGCACAAAGTCTCTGCATGTTTCCTATTGATATAAATTCCTCAGACAGAAGTTGAGAACCACTGTAGTATTAAATAAGCAAATTTAAGAACACTAATGGAATGATTTAAACATGATCTAACCATGTCTTGGGGACTGTGATAATTCACCGCATATATTTTTATTAACAAGTAGACTGAAGTCTATGTTCCCCTTACAAGGCCAGTGTCACTAGGAACTATCTCTCTTCTTTTTACAGGAAACCGAGGCATGGGGAAATTAAGACATCCATTCAAGGTTACACAGTCTTAATGGCAGAGCTGAGATTCTAAACTAGCCTACCGGATGCTGTGGTGCATACTACTACATCATGCCTCTCAAGGCTTCACCTGGTCCAGTATCCACAGATGAGAGCCAGGCAGCTGATTGTGTCTAGTCAGTCATCAACAGCAACTGAAGGAAGCCCCTCTGCGCTAGATAATGTACAGAACTCGGGCCTGGGATACTGAAAAGAACCCTAGCCACTGCCAGTCCATTCCAAGCTTTCCAGTCTCCTGAGCTATTCAGAGAAATTCTCATCACAGAAATACCTGTTTACTCACAGGGAGAGATGATTAGCTATTGTTTCCAACAGAGGCCTGCCCTTGTAGTAAGAAGTTTCTGGCCTAGCTCCAAGATTTGATCCCACAGTCCCAAATAATCACCCAAGTTTTATATTAATTACAAACTGTTTGGCCTATGGGTCAGACATATTACTTGCCACTTACTCTAAACTAACCCATGATTAGCCATGTGGCCTGGTAACGTTTCTCAGAGCAGCATTTTCATTCCACCTCCTCTGCATCTCCCTGGCATCTCTGCTCTGCTCTTCCTCTTCCAGAGTTTTCTTAGTCTGGTGGCCCCACCCATACTTCCTGCCTGCCTTCTGGCCAATCAGCATTTTATTGAACCAATAGGAGGGACAGATATTTATACAGTACAAGTGCATAGTCCTGCAGCATGCCCCTGGCTCTACTCTTAGTTTTTTCTCTTCCAGGGCATCCATAAGTAGTTGCCCTGGTTCAGGAGTTTCCACACACTTCTGCCATCCCATCCACCCATGTCTGGACTGCATCCTTCATCTTGCCCACTGGGATGATGCTGACAGTCCCTTTTCCTGGTGAATGTGTGTTCTCTCCCCTTTCTCCTCTTCCTGCTTCTCCTCATCCACAGCTGTTACAAGCTTTCCAGGACATGTTTGCTTTGAACACAAGGGTTCCTTGTGTGAAGGATGTACTAGAACACTCAGTACTATGAACTTTTTGTAAATCTGAAACAATCTTCAAATAAAATGTCTTCTTGAAAAGAACATCACTTATCCTGATAATTCAAAATCTTCTTCCCATTCTTTTTCTCTCACCATCTCTGACTGTTCTCGAGGAAGCCGTTCTGCTGAAACGTCAACACATTGTTCTGAAGGCCCCTCCCCACGTCCTCAGCTTTCCACCCTGCTAGTTTGAGGAGCCCCAAACCCATCATTTGTGTAATATTGGTGTAATACTGGGCTATATATCAAGTGCACTGGTGATGTTCCAACCCAAGTGTCAGGGTCCAGGCCTTTACAGCCTTTGGAGTTTAGAGTCAGCCATGGTGCATAGGACTATAATCCCAGCATGTGGAAAGTGGAGGCTGGAAGTATTGGGGTTCGGGGGTGTCCTCAGCACAGGTGAGTTAAAGGCCCGGACTACATGAGATCCTTTCTTCAAATGGAAGGAAATAAGGAAGCGAGGGAAGAGGGGAGGAGGGAGGGAAGGATGAGAAAGAACTTTCAGTCCCTCCTCAGAACCTTCCTCTAGTAAGCTCCTCTGTTCCCTGTCTCAGACCCTATAGTCCTTGGTATAATCATCCATTTTTCAATCTGTTCATTTCATTTCATCCAAACGTATTTACTGAGTTCTCACTTTGTCCCACTGATGTTTCCTATTCATTGTGAAGTTATTCATTCACTACTGTCTGCACAGTCTACGGCTGATTTTACCTCCTTCTCATGCTCCTGCTTACCCTCTTCCTTCTTCTCCTCTCCGTCCCCCTCATTTTGGTGATGTTGGTAGAACCTACAAATTTATGCACGTCAGGGAAATGCATTGACCAACTCCTTAAACTATTTTTTGAAAGTATTTTTTTAAATGTGGAACTACATTGTAACCTTGCATGGAAGCTGGCATCCAGTTTGTCCTCAGTAAATGTACTTTGTAAGACTAAACCAAGAGTTATCCATAATTGCTATGACAGTAATGATGTCGACCATTCAAAAGAAACCAGTGTGTACTGTGGGCCAAGGGCCAAGTACACCATCAGCATGAAGCTGGAGGCTGGGAGGCTCCCAAGGAGATGACAAGTGCCTTCTGCATGTAAATCAAGCCGTCATTGTCACTGTGATTATTTTTGCCATTAGTGTTGGTGTTATGCTACAATGTGGCAGGTGCCAGTAGCAAGATGGCTTGCCATGTATCCTCATAACAGAAGCGTCAGGAAAGCAAATGCTCTCCAAAGATGAGCAGTGAGGAGGGCCAGATTCAGGCTGGGCTTTCTGCCCAATTTCAGTAATCCAAGCATTGGTTCTTGGCCACTAGGTCCAGGACACATTGGCATCTTTCTCTTGTTGCCACGATTGGAAGCCCTTCATTTTTCAAAGAGTGGGCATAAAGAAGTGGGGTGCTAAGGGCAGGAGCCAATAGATTACAGGGCCTGAGTGAGAAGGCTCACCAATTTCCATTGGCTCAGAGCCTGAGTGGATTGATGGATGGTGTGGACAGGGCTGAGTTCCAGGTTGAAGATGAATTTAGGAGTGAAGGAGACAGATAAGGTAGGGATTAACAGTTCTAAGATCTTTTGTGGTCTCAAATCATAGAAACACACCAGGTTTCAGGGAACTCTCTTGTCTCCTTTGGGGGAGTCAGAAGGGGCACAAACAACAGTTTCAGTGTTTATGCAGAATCCTCCTAAGTCCCCTGGGACCTTTCTTGGAGAGCCCAGCATCGTGACATTGTCTTATTACAGACTGCCTAGGTGAATGGAATTCCCTGAAAGTCATTAGATCCATTCCCCTGCCTCTGGGCAAGAGTTTGAAACAATTACAGATGGTAAATAACAATTGTTGGCCAGCGGTGTGTTTGGCACAGTCAGTTGCAGACAGTGTAAGACAAGGGATTCTGATCATGAGCCAGTTCGCCTCTATGGGGAGCTGTGCTTATTCCTATGGGGCCTGCTAGGAAAGTTCTGTGTTTTTGACCATCAGCAGATGGGACTGCCCTGGCCCCTGAGGAGAACGCAAGAAATAAGGAGGCATCATTTGTCTGGAAGCCCCTGGTTACCCCCAGTGTTTGTACTCTAAGCCAATCAAGTGTCCCTGGAGTGATAGAGGGCAGGAGGTGTTCAAAGAGCCAGTTTTCCAATGAAGGGTCTGTAGTAGAAGAGTTTCTTTGGTCCCAGGCGGCCAGAGGTCCGAGACCCACAGACCTGCCGTTCCAGATCCCTTAGCTGCCTGCCGCCGCTGCTCAGGCCCCCAGAAATGACTCAGATGCTTATATTAACTTCATGCTGTTTGGCCTATGGCTCAGGCACATTGCTAGCTTGCTCTTACATCTTAACTCAACCCATTTCTATTAATCTGTCTGCCACGTGGCCCATGGCTCACCTTACATGTTGCTCCTTTGGGCTTCAGCTCGGTCTCCCTGACTCCGCCCTTCCTTTCCTACCTATTCTGATTCCTCCTACTTCTTCTATGGTGCCTGTCATGGCCCAAAACAGCTCCTTTATTTAAAGATTGAGATTCACAGCATACAGAAAGGCATTCCCACATCAAGGGTCCTCTTCTCCAGGTGGAGATGCTAATGCCTAGTACAAGACCCAATCACAAAGATTTTGGGTTTTTTGTTTGTTTGTTTGTTTTTTGTTTTATCTTTGAGACAGGATCTCATTGTGTAGTCAGGGACTCCTCCTAGGTGGTCATTCTGGGATTGCAAATATTCATCATTATGCTCCAGGTCCTCAATTACAAAGTGTATCCAGTCTCTGTGCATGTGGTTTTCAGTGTTACCTTTTCCCTAGAAATGGCCTCATTATAAAATCTTCCAACTGAAGACCACAATGGAGAGGGAGTTTTCAATCAAAGGGTTTGCTCTGTTCCGGCTCTCAGCTTTTATTACCTAGATGTATACTGGACCAGGAAGGCCTCATCTGTGTACTTCCCTTTGTGCTTTAATCCTCAACTACCCCAAACACACCATCATCCATCTCTGGTCCTCTCCCTTCCCCTGCCTCTCCAGTGGAGGCTTTGATGAGCCACTTTCCCTTTTCCATACTTCAGTTTGGTACCCTTTCACCCCTCTGGTTTGACCTACCTCTGGGTCAACCTATTCTGTAATGGCCATCATTCTGACACGTTCCCTAGGACCTCCCATACGGATAGATGGCATTGATGGATAATTCTTACTGGATCGGCCCTTCCATAACTATAGGTCAGCTCTGGAGGTTCAACAATGGCCTTTGCAGACAGTGGAGGACACTAATGCTTAGATACAATAGACACATACTGAATACCTACGATATACCAAGCAATGATCTAAGTGTGCCATTTTGATACAGCTTCATCGTTGCAACCCAACCGCTCTATAAGCTTAAGTAGTATCAGAATCACACCTCAGTTTTAGAGAAAATGAAATGGAGACTCAAAAGAATGGAGCACCAGCTAATATATGGTTGGGCTAGACTCAAACTCATGCTTGTTTTATTTCCAAACGTTGCTTGAGATTTGAACCATCATGTTGCACTGTCTGTTCAACTTGGCCGTGTTAAGCTTTTCGGAACGTGACAATAAACATAGAGATCATTATGTAAATCACCCGAAGGAATGCATTTAGAAGGAATCCTGTCCTGGGACAGATGGCACTGAATAAAGAAGCGAGAAGGATGTCAGGTGGTGGTGGCACATTCCTTTAATCCCAGAACTTGGGAGGCAGAGGCAGGTAGATCTCTGTGAGTTCGAGGCCAGCCTGGTCTGCAGAATGAGTTTACACTACAGCCAGAGATGCACATAGAAACACTGTTTAAGAAGAAGAAGAGGAGGAGGAGGTGATGGGGGAAAGGTGACTAGACTAAAACAGAATAAGGTACCACAGAGGCCAGAGATGTGAAGAAGAGGCGCACTGTAGCAAAGAGAAGGCCGATGAGAATTCCCATACAAAAGTGCTTCTGAAAAGGCTTTGTGGAGGCTGGAGAGATGGCTCAGCAGTTAAGAGCACTTACTGCTTTTGCAGAGGATCAGAATTCAGGTCTCAGCCCAAATGACAAATTATGACTGTCTGTAACCCCAGTTTCAGGGAATCTGATGTCCCCTTCTAGCTTCCATGGACACGGCATGCATGTGGTGCACTAATGTAAATGCAGGCAAAGCACCCAACACATCAAATTTTATAAATAATTCTAAGTGCACTCAGAGGCAGAGGCAGGTGGGTGCATCTTTGTGAGTTTAAGGCCTGGTCTTCATAGTGAGTTCTAGGCAAACCAGAACTACATAGTGAGACCTTGTCTGAAAAGAAGAAGGAAGAAGAAGGGGAAGGAGAAAGAGGACAAAATATGAAAGATTAAAAACTACATTTATGTAGGCATCTAATATAGACCGTGGATGATAAATAAGTGAACTTGAATATTGACTCAGTTGGACAGCCTCAGTGGTACCATTGAGATGAAGTAAAATAGGGCAACTGTCTTGA
Source organism: Phyllotis vaccarum (assembly GCA_033318265.1). Lineage (NCBI taxonomy): Eukaryota > Metazoa > Chordata > Mammalia > Rodentia > Cricetidae > Phyllotis > Phyllotis vaccarum. The sequence continues at coordinate 41,775,009 of JARWLC010000003.1, forward strand.
GAATGAAGCTTTTGTGTCCAGTGAGTCCAGGCAGCATTTGGAAAGGCTGTTAAAGGGTGGGGCAAGGGTTTGGTGTGTTTGTCAGTGGTAGAACACTTGTCTAGCATATGCAAGCATGAGTTTTATCTCCAGTACTGAAAGTAAAAGAAAAAAAGAGAGATGGTGGTAAAGCCAAACACGGCTATTGAATACAGGGCTTGGGCATCAATACCAGCCTATAAAGCTGGTGGACAGAGACTGGCACTAACTTCATAAAGGACTAACTAGGGGATGCCAAGTAGATGAGTGTAATGCAAAGTTTCTAGCCTGTCCCGCCTGTAGTCCAGACCTGCAGACCTGCAGACTCAAGGTCCCGCAGAAACACACAGATGCTTGTATTAATTTTGTGCTGATCAGCTTTTGGCTCTGGCATATTGCTAGCTAGCTCTTGCTGTTAAACAAACCCATGACTCTTATCCTGTTCAGCCATGTGGCTTGGTACCTTTTCTCAGAGCAGCATAGTTGTCCTCTGTATCTGCTCCTCTGGCCTCTCTGTTTCTTTTCTTCCTGTTCCCAGAATTTTCTTAGTCTGGTAGCCCCACCCACATTTCCTATTTGCCTTCAGCCAATACAAGACAAGCAAGATGGGACAAGAAATAATCTATGAAAAACGTGATCTTATATGATTTTATAGGTGAAATCTTGGATACTGTACTATTGGGACCAAAGAATTGGTTCCCCACCTAAGCAAGATGGTCCTCTTTTAGTTCAAATGTAAATTATTCCATTTCACTGTGGTGTTAATCTAGGTATAATATGAAGCAAGATTTTGTACACCTATGATATGAGCTTCAAAATAAATTTATAAGGTAAAGGACAAAGATTGCTAACATGCAGATCTTCTAAGTAATTTCCTTTAGCATCTATTACAGTGGTTCTCAACCTCTGGGTCATGACCTTTTTGCAGGTCAAATGACCCTTTCACAGGGGTCAAATATCAGATATTTACATTATGATTTACAGCTGGGAGGTGGTGGTGCACACCTTTGATCTCAGCACTCTGGAGACAAAAGCTGGTAGATCTCTGTGAGTTCAAGGCCAGCCTGATCTACAAAACAAGTTACAGGACAGCCAGGGCTCTGCAGAGAAACCTTGTCTTGAAAACAAGGGAGGGAGAGAGAGAGAGAGAGTAAACTGCTTCAGATTGTTCTTGAATGACATGGAAAATAATGCATTATTCCATCAGCCTGGGGTTGTAAATTGGCATGGAAATTTAAAACAGGTTCTTATTAATACACAGCACAAATAAGTTGTATGTAGGGGTGGGGGTGGGAGTTCTGTTTTTTTCTCACTCATCTCCAGTTCTGTGATGCAGCTTATATGGAGATAATTGTTTTGGTAACTGAATACCATTCTGCAATTGCATAATAATAATAATAACTAAATGCATCTGTTTTGTTGACATTCTGAATGCTTCTAAGTAAGTGTAATTTTTTTATTTAAAAAAATCAACAAAAACCTCTCATAACACATATGGCTACCACCATATCTCAGTGGAATACAGGAAGTCCAGATTCTAATTATGGTTTACTGTCCTCTGAGCCTGTTTCCACAATGTACATACCAACAACTATGTAGCCACAGCTACAGATTCATACAATTTTTCTAAAGAGCCAATAACTGATGTATCTCCCTTAGGTGAAAAGGTTGCCGGTTGCTTTCCCTGGTGTCTTGTGTGCATGTGGCACCATGGACTCACGAAAGTCAACGTGTATCAACTCAACAATGTTCTACCTGTGGAACAGACTAGCAAGGTGTGGGGAACAGTCCCCAGCCATGATTTTGAAAACAGTACCTAGAAGTTTGAGATATATGGCTGTGCATCCCCTGGTGGTGGCCAGTCAAGGAGGTGACACCAGGAGGAAGTGGGCAAACCAGAGCTGGCATCTGATAAGTTCTTTGTTACAAATGCTAGCATGCTTTGCCCAACACCCCTACCATAGGAGAAACTTACACTAAGGGCCAGGGCCACCAAATCCTATTACCTACTCAGCCTTCTTTCTCACGACCTACAGGCCTTTTGATAACTTCTGCACTTCTAATAAGCAGCATAATGCCTTTTGGTAGGTTATAACCCACACCTTCTAGACACTGGTCTGTCATACTCCACAGGTGCCAAGAGCATGCAGAGGATCCTGACCATGTCAGCTTGGCTGCCTAGTCACTCAAACTTCTTCCCATTGAAGGTTCTCATGGAACCTGCTAATCCAATTAATCTCACCATCAAATAAAGCAATAATGCATAGCACAAAACATAGGGAAATTTCCACTCCTGTTTCTTCTTAGTTCCCAACATCTTCAAAACACCTTCACTGTCAAGAAGGATGTGTGGCAGAGCTGTAGAGACAGGCTCCAGGACAAATAGAAATGACCCAGCTGGGTGACTTTTCTCCACTTAGCACCAGCTGTCTACAGACCAGCATATGCATCATGACTCCTAGCTGACTAGGGTTCTTGACGCCATTTTAGGCACTGTTTGAGTATGGTTCTCGAAGATAGCCATGTCTGCACCAAAACCTGACTTTTTCTAAACTTCTAAAACCATTCTACACCTTGATTGCAGGAAAGTTTTCTTTCTGAGTCGTAGTGAGACATCTCTGTCAGTAACGCTTCAGATAACTGTGAAGTGAGGCAGCTACCTAGTGTGGTAGCAGCTCAAGGAGGGGTCCAGAAAAAAAAACACACACACACACAACCCACCAGGAGAGGGAAGCCACTGTCCAAAAATCTCACCCAGGTGACCATGGAGAAGAAACATGTGTGGCAGATGTAGGTGTTGTGCCGCTCAGATGGAAAGAAATCCTGCCAGTCAGAGCCCAGGCAGACTGAGTGTTACAGGTCAGATGAAAAAGTATTCAGGCACTAAGGAGCCAATGAACATGACAGGCCACAGTAAGCAGCCTACAGTCACTCCTGCTTCAGGGAAAGGCTTCCCCAGCGGAAGTTATAACAGCTCTGCTCCGCTAGGGGAAGGTTTCCTCAGTCAGCAAGAGTGTGGCAGCTTAGCTTAGCTTCCCTCAGCAACTCTCTGTCCAGGCTCCACAGCTGCTCTGGCATTGAAAGGAGAAGAAGGTCATCACTCAAACCTCATTCAAGAGATTATTGGGAGGGAAGAATCCAGGAGATTGTGGCTGGCTCAGCCCGGGGTAGGAGGAGGCAGCAGGGAAAGGGCAGATGGCAGGGTTTTTATAGGGCTTCTTGGGGGTGAAATTTTCCAGGGAGATTTCCAGAGTAGAAATTGGTCAGATAGTCAATTCCTAATTTGATTCTGGTTTCAGGATCAAAATATGTTTCTTTCACTGGCTCTTTTGGGCTTTTTGGCTCTAATTTCAGGGCCAGGGTATATTTCATTTGCTGGCTCTGATTCTTTGGTCCTGGTTTCAGAGTCAGGGCACGTTTCTTTTTGATTCTGGGTTCAAGGATAAGGCATTTCTTTCACTGGCTCAGGTCTCTGGTTTCAGGGTCATGTGGATTTTCTCTCAGTCTCTGGTTCTAGGGTGGGTTTCTTTGTCTGGCCATTTTTCCTACAGTGGGAACTGCCTAAAAAGCAGAGCTGGCTGGAGACCAACTCCAAATGCAAAACCTAGCCAGCCAGGTAGTAGTGACTCTGCCCACATTTAGCTTTGGCAGACAAGCAGCCCCCATCCCAAATTCCTATCCCAAAAGTTGAGCACCTGCGTTTCCATGGATTCTATTTGGTATATAATAAAACCTGGAGCTAGATATTGGGGAAAAGCTGAAATATCAGTGAGGCAGTAAACAAACTACAGCCAGTTCTCACCCAGCCAACTCCTCAGGCTGAATGGGGTAGATCCTAATTCCACAAGTTCTCATACTGACTGGACACACAGGCAAAAGGGAAGAATTTCTGCCTCCTCCTCTTTCTCCTTCTTCCCCCTCCCCAGCTATTTCAATTCCTGGATCAACTTTCTTAGTGCTGGTATTAAAGGTGAGTATCTCTACCATCTGTCTCTGTTTGGCCTTGAACTCACAAAGATCCAGAAGGATCTCTGCCTCCTGAGTGATGGGATTAAAGGCATGGGTCACCACTCTCTGACCTTCAAGGCTTGGTTCTGTGGGTGGCTCTGTCCTTTGATGTTCCAGACTATTTTTTATTAAATATACAATATATCACCACACACCACAGTTTAGGTCTTTCTCTTCTAATAAAATTCTATTTACTTATTACATTAGTATGTAAGGGGTACACACACACACAAGCCACTGTGCACTTGTGGAAGTCAGGACAGTTCAAGAGAATAGGTCCTCTCTATTCCATGTGGGTTCTGGAGATCCAACAGGATTAGTGGCAAGTGTCTATACTTGCTGAGCCACCTTGTCTCTCTTTGTCTGCTCCCTCTTTCTGTTTGTACTTGTACAGATGCACATGCATGTGCAAGTTCTTATGCACACGAGTACATGTGCACACAGAGGTGCGGACAGCTGCAGATATAAATCCTTGGGTTCCTCATGCAGTGTCACTCCATTCCCCAGAGCGTATCCGGTAAGACAGGCTCTGTGTCTCCTCAGTGCTGGGACAATAAGCACACCACTACACTCAGCTTTTCTACATGGATTCTGGGGATTGAACTCGGGTCTTCACGATTTCAACACAAGCACTTTATTGACTGAGACCTCTCTCCTGTCACCATAATTTAGGTCTTAAAGCCCATTAGTTCCTTCTTTGTTTTTGTTCATAATTTATTTTTATTTTATATGCATTGGCATTTTGCCTGCATGGATGACTGGGTGAGTGTATTAGAACCACTGGAACCAGAGTTACAGGAGGTTGAGAACTGTGATGTGGGTGCTGGGCATTGGACCCACGTCCTCTGGAAGAGCAACCAGAGCCCTAAATCACTGAGTTCTCTCCAGCTCCAAGCCCATTTTTTTTTTCTGAACTAACAAGAAATTAAGGCATCTCTAGGGACTGAAATCTATAAGGGATTTCAAAAGTCTTGAAGAGAATCTTCCACTGAAGAGATTGTTTATATATATATTATGTATATGTATTATAAATAAATATACATGTGTGTAATGTGTATATCAGATCTTCCTATTCAAAGTTCTGCATTTCTTGAATGAATGAATATTAATATGTACAAAGGGAAAAATATGAAAGACACATGCATTTGTGAATGATTGCCTTCGACGAAAGTAAAGATATTTAGCTAGTTGTGCGTTATATGTGAGCAGTTTGTATGCAGCATAACTATGCAATTTTCACAATTAAAATACAATTCTGTGCATATGTCACAGAGAGAGGAGGAGTTTCAGTGGGAGCTTTCTCTAGTGATGCTTAAGAAAAGAATTCTCTGAGAATGATGGATGCAGTTGTGTTCAGAGAGATGGCTGGCTTAATGACCTCACTTGCCCCTGGCATACATCCCATGATAGATGGACTACTCCAAACTCCTTAGGCTCTAAGTCCCTTTATGGGCAGAGACTTGAATGCAGAATGAAGTAATTACTAGACTTTCTGTGGAGACAAGGGACCCCATAGTTGTTTTTGGAGATAGAATTGCAGCTTTCCATTTCTATTAAGTTATATGAGGACTCAGTTGCATATGTCAGAACCTAATCATGAGGTAGTTCCCCCCTTTTTTTCAAAACTTCTGCAAGGCTTAAAGAGGTGGCTGTTATCTTTTTAATTAAATCCTGGTGTAGTGGCACATGCCTATAATCCCAGCACTTGGGAGGTACAGGCAAGAGGATAAGTAGAGTTCACAATTACCCTCAGCTATATAGTGGGTCTGAAGCCATCCCTCATGTAATTAATTATAAGTAATTAGCTGTGGTGTAACTCAGTGGTAAAGTGTATGATTAACATAGAAAGGAAAGACCTGGTTTTAATCTTGAGCATATGCTTGAAAACATGAACCTGCACATACACACACACACACACACACACACACACACACACACACAGAGAGAGAGAGAGAGAGAGAGAGAGAGAGAGAGAGAGAGAGAGAGAGAGAGAGAGAGATCCAAGTGACACTTGAGAATGGTAAAACATTCAAACAAAACAGATACATGTACAATAAAAAGTTATCTAGGCATATTGGGGTGTGCTTGTAATTCCAGAACTCAGGATGGAGAGGTAGGATTCTGGCAATTTCAAGGGGAAAATAATCTTCCCTTTAAATAAAATATACAAAATGACTGCATATAACTGACCTTGAAATACCCCTAAATGTTTTCCATTCAAAGGCGAACATTCATTGACTGTTTTATAAAATGGCATCCTACTACTAACAGGAAAACAGGTTCATTTTCAGTTAAATGAAATATACCTTTAGCTATAGGATAATTCATTTCATTCTTTTTCGTGTGCTTGTGCATGAGAGAGTCCTCAGGCAGGCACAATGCACTTTTTGTTTTGAGATAGGGCCTCTCATAGCCTTGAACTTCACCATACAGGCCAGGCGGGCCAGCCCATGAGCTCCCAGGGATCCCATCTCCACCTCTCATTTCCTCATTACACGGTGTACATGGCATCATGCCAGGCCTGTAGGCTCTGGGGTCCTAAACTGAGGTCCTTGTGAATGCTTGTGAACAGCACCATCTCCTCAGCCCCATTTCACTCTTTCAAATAGATAAATAATATGATGCTGTACGCAAATAGCGCCATCTCATCAATAAAATATTTCTACTTAAACATGGAAGTTTGTCACCACTGCTACAGTGGTGCAACTAAACTCCCGGGGCCCACATACCTGGGTTATTGTGAAGACATTTCTTTGGATACATTTAAAAGATAATGTACATTAATTTACTCTTATCATCTATTTTGTGGGGATGAAACCGCGAGCCTTAGATATCCTAAATAACCAATCTACCACTGACACCCCAACTTCTAAATGTCTAAAATTTTAAATTAAGGTTCATTAATTGTACAAAATCATGTTTCATTACATTTCTATATGTAGTTTAATCAGTCACTCCTCTATGACCCTTTCTTACATTAAAAGACTTATTTTTTTTATGTGTATGAGTGTTTTTAGCTGCATGTATGTGTGTACAGTGCCTGCAGACGTCAGAGGGGTGTCAGAGTCACAGATTACTCTGTGGCTATGTGGGTGCTGGAAATTGAACCCACGTCTTCCCTAAGCGCACTCAGTGCTCTTCTTAATCAACGAACCGCCTCTCGCCCTTTTATCTCCCTTTAAAAAACTGTTTTAAGTGGGGCATAGTGGCCCAAGCCTTTAGTTCCAGAACTGGGAAAGCGGAGGCAGGCAGGTCTCTATGAATTTGAGATCAGCCTGGTCTTCACAGCTTAAGTTAGTTTCAAGCCAGCCAAGGCTACCCTGTCTCAAAAAACAAATAAAAAGAGGCAAGTCTTTAAAATTTGACAAGGGAGATGGACGTGCAAGTGTAAAGTCAGAGGAAATCTTTGTGAAGTCAGTTCTCATTTATGCTGCGGGTTGGACAGATTGAATTTAGGTCGTCAGTCTGACTGTCACACCTCCTCCTGCCTCAGCCCACCCAGTACTAGGATTTGAAGAGTGAACCACTCTCAAGTAGTTGGGGTTTTTTTGTTTTTGTTTTGGGGTTTTTTGTTTTTGGGAGATTTTTTTTTTTTTAATTTTTTTGTCGTTTTTTTCTAAACTCCAGGGCTAAGATGATTTTTCTCCAATCTGGCTAGCAGAGACGATTTCAGCTAGTTTACCGAGCAACAAAATGAAATAGAAACCTGAAGACCTTCCTCTCTGCGTCACTCACATGTGCGGGCACTTCTCCCCCCACAGAGCGCGGTTTTATCTTCGCACAAATTTTGAAATTCTAAGTAATAGATAGGAAAACCGACCATTGCGTAACCTACAAGAGACCCGAATCACTTCACGCAGCTCTCGCGAGAGCTGATGTCATTAATCCGCGCCACTGGCCGGGCAGTCGCGCGGCCTGCGTCACACCCAGCTTCGTCCCGGTGTGCTGTCTCACCGGTGAGGTCGTGAACCTGGGAAGTCCTTCTCTCTGTAGACCCTCCTGTGCCTCACGCTTCCTGTCACCATGGAGTACCTCATCGGCATCCAGGGCCCAGACTATGTACTCGTCGCCTCCGATCGGGTGGCGGCCAGCAATATTGTCCAGATGAAGGACGGTGAGAAGAAGCAGGGAGGCCCGGCGGGCCTGGGTGTAGGGGCGGAAGTTGGGGAAGTGTAGGGTGAACCCCAAGGCAGTTTGGAAGATGGGGCTCAGCCTGCTCTGCCCTTCCAGCACTGCAGGATCTAGAACCGAAAGCTGGCAGACAAGTTTAGGACTCTGGCTTTCGTTTCTTGGTCAGGCCTGTGCTCTGGCCTTGGCCGGTTTCGGCTTGCTAGGTGAGAGTTGCCCAGGATGGGGAATTCAGTTTGTAAGAGCTGAAGTGTGTGTTTGGTGCTTTGGTTTCCTCAGAACTCTAAGTTTCTGGTAAGTGTCCGTCGTCACTTGTAGAGGCTAGTTTACGGAGTCGTGGGGAGAGTGCGACTCGGTCCAGTCGGCTTCGGTTGCCCAGCTAAGAGACTCCTTTTTTCAGCTTTCACCTGCTGCTAGGAATTCATTGTAACTAAATAGTTAATGCAAGTAGAGGTGGCGTCTCTCTCTTGCTTTGATTTTTGAACTTTTTTTTTTCAGTACTCAGATTGTCTTATCTCTCAGATTAGTAATATTCAATTCAAAACTTGTTGAGAGGATTGAGCGATGGAGTTATGTATAAATGTTTAGCATTGGACAAATACTTAATAGACTGAAGCATTTATGTATCAAGTGTGTCCAGCAATTTATTTCTTTTATTTTTTTTTAAAGGTAAGCACTATTATGTCCCCTCTGTGTAGAGTTAGTTAGGCACAGAATATTAAAACAAGACAAAACCTTTCCTGAGGAGGTGTCGAAATAGCTCAGTAAGTAAAGGTGCTTCTGGCCAGGCTTACCAACCTGAGTTTAGTCCCAGAACCCAGATAGTAGAGGTAGAAACTGACTTCCTGTGTTGTCCTGTGACCTTTACACCTGTTCACACACACACACACACACACACACAGAGAACAAGAAAGAGTCCCTAAAGAAATACATAATTTCTTAAATTATCAAAGAAAATGTTTTTACAAATGATGTAGCCCAGGTAATAACCCAGAAACTTGTGTAATTTGGGACTGAGTATACAGTTCAGTGGCAAAGTACACTCCTACTATGCACAAGGCCCCAGGTTTCATTCTCAACACTGCAAAAAGAAGTTAGTAGGCATTCTGTGACATGTGATCTCTTTGCCCACGACTACTATACTCTATTGCTTCTTTTATAGTAGTTGACCCACAAATCTAAGAGTATGTTTTCATGATTGTACATAGACATGTTTGGAAGGTATTTTGCTTTTGTCCAGTGAATTAATTCATTTGATGGATTTTGGGCATTTTTGTGGACTTTACAGTGCTAAGTGCAAGGAGTGTTGTGTGGAGGGGAGAGAATAGTATGTAATCCCTGTTTTAAAAGAAGTTACTAGAGTTGGGGTGATGGCTGAGTAGGTAAGAGAGCTTGCACGAAGACCAAAATTTAAATTCCAAGTACTCACTTTAAAAAAAAAAAAAAAAAAAAGCCAGGCATGGCTGTGTGCCTGTAACTCCTGTTGGAAGCAGGAAACACAGATCCTGGGAGTTCACTGGCCAGTCAGTCAAGCCCAAAGGGTGGGTTTCTGCTTAATAAAAACAAGGTGGAAGATGACCCAGTGTCCTTCTCTGTCCTGGGCACAGGCAGGTGTACCCACATACTTTTGTGTGCATAACACATACACACACACACTTCACAATTCAGTAAGAGACTCCGATATGTATATGAATAATTATAACAAGCTAGAAAGTGATTGATGTGTAGTAACAAGAGCAGTCAAACATTGGGCTAATAGGAAGGAGACCTTTTAGATGATAGTGGTGAGGGAGGGATTCTGGTTGTAGAGATCAGGGAAAGTTTTGACCTTGAATTGCAATTAATCTTGAACTTCTGGAATAAACATTATTAATGGTGGAATTTCCTGAAGAGCATGCTCAGAGGTGATCATACACTTAACTGCTGTGAGCCAGTGACTCCCATCTGGAAAAATAGGAGGAACTCTGTGAACTTTACTTGAACTCTGTTCTTTCTGAACAACTAGAAATCATACATCTGTGGTATGAATTGTTTTTCAAGAGACTGTATGAAATTTTATGATTTATTTGTAGTTCTTTTTGTAAACCAGTCTCCAAAGGAACAAGTTTGTTATGAGAGTAAATTTGCCCATTGTTTTGAATAGTAAGGCTCATGAGGAGCGAAGGTGGAACAGTCATATCAGTGCGACCTCTATTTCAAAACATTAATGGTGAATCGCTTTGAGAAGGACAGTGGGCGCCAAGCCCTTAGCCAGTATACTGTTCTTGAAGTTGTTAATCTGCAGAAAAGGCCAAGACAAGCATCTCATAAGAGGCATAGTCAGGGTGATCTCTAGTTGGAGACCAAGGAATTCAAGGCTGTTATAGGGTTACATAATGAGACTCAGTCTCAAAACATACCTAGGAGGTAAATGCAAAATGGTTTTTCTGTGGCAGACTTCCTCTTACTAGAGGTGTTAGGTTGGGGGCTTTGTTTTTGGTTTTGGGTTTTTGTTTTCTAAGGTTTTTCGAGTCAGGGTTTCTTTGTATAACAGTTCTAGCTGTTCTGGAACTCATTTCATAGATCAGGCTGGCCTCGAACTCACAGAGATCCATCTGCCTCTGCCTCCTGAGTGCTGGGAATAAAGGCCTGTGCCACCACCACCCAGTGTTAGGCTAGTTTTTAAATTAACAATTTTAGGAGAAGTCCTATGTATAGCCACAGAAAAGAAAAGGATTTGTGGTAGGGAAAAGGATGAATTTGAGTAAGTTCCTGAAAAAGAGTTTCAAATAATTGCACTGAACTGCTAACCTTTTTTGATATGAAAAACTTGGGGTAGGAAGTTTAGAATTGGCTGAGGGAATTTGTGTAGAATAGGTAAGAATGATGAACAGTAGTAATTTGGAGAGAGGCTTATTTTGTTTATGCTTTTGAGGGAGGGCTTTTGGGCTCATTGAAACTCTCTTCCTATGTACCGGCTGGCCTGGCACTTCTCATGTAACTAACCTCTCAGGACTGGAGTCACAGGCATGTACCAAAATCCTGGCTCGGGATGCTGCCTGTCTACCTTTTCATCAAGCTACTTGGGAAAACATCAGTACTGGGAAGACATTTTCCAAATTCCAGCTTATAGGGCTAACCATTCAACTCTCAGTTTGGTGGAGATGTGCTGCTATCCATGGCTTTTTCTCTTGGCCTAAACAGGGTGACTTTTTAAGTCACTCAGGTCTCCAGAAACTTGTTCTGAATTCCTGCAACATACATAATTTAGACTACTTTATCTAACACTAAGTGAGTTAGGCATTGGTAAGTGATAGTGCCACCATTTACACAGTTTTGGTAAAAAAGTTTATACAGGCAAATTATTTGCCCATTGTGTCTGACCAGAATGTGTATCTGGTAGGTTCCCAGTTTGACCACAGGGCGTTACATGATGATCCTCACTTGGTTGTCTGTGTTTGTGGATCTTGTGCATTTATTGACATATGTAGGAACGTTCTAGAGCTGTACAGGCAGCATCCAGGGCCACAAATGTCCATCAGCTGTTCTGAAGCATCATCTTTTTGCTGAATATGAACATCCTCCCTGTGTAAGATAAGCTTGCCTGTATTACATTTATTTCATAATTTACAGTTTACTGCCTAGAATATTAGCCTTCTTACTGAAATGTGATTTAAGTTTGTAAACTCATTCCCCAACAAGATCTACTCTCCTCCCTAATATTTACTGTGTGTGCATGTGTGTTTGTATATGTATATGTGTATAAATGAATCTTCCTTTTATAACAACTTTGCAAACTAACAGTCTTTGAATGTGTAACAAGTGAAAAATTGTTTATTTGGGAGTTTTGAGGCCATTCAATATTATCTGGGCATAGTTTATGTAGGACCCTCCCAGTCTAAAAATCCACATTATTAGTGTCTACAACTCTCCAACACTTGTAAAGTATTTAATAGTTGCGTTTGTTCCTTAAATCCTATTAAGAGATTTTGACATTTCAAAAGCTTTCATACAGGAAAACATGTCTCCCAGGGGAGATTATTCAGCACTATTAGAAAATGAAAAGTGAAAGTATCGGTGGGGGGTGGGGTGTTAAGATAGGAAGATTTAAGCTTTTCTCTGAAGCTGCAGACTGAATACTGAGTTTTCCTCCCTAGGCAACAATTACAACCCGAGTATTTATTTATCTATTTCATCTGATGAGTCTGGTTCAGCTAGATAAGGTTAGAGTATTACGGTTTTCATTAGCTATTTAGATAGCTCACTGTTAGCACATTCCTTAAAGTTTCTGCTTTAGCAATGCAGTGTTTACTTTGAAATTTGGATTCTGAGCTGATTTTCTTTTCCCTTTGTGAAATGGTTCTTTAATTTGAACTGTAGAATCCATTCTCACAGTTTTTGTAAATAGCATTTGTATTTATGGTAAAGAATTTCATACTTAATCTTGTGCCTCAAGATAATCACCATAATCCAGACTCCTTCAGCCCCTACCCCCATTTTATTACTCCTTCTATCTGGACTCCTTCAGCGGGCCCCCCATTTTATTATTCCTTGTATTTAAATATTCTTAAATTGTTTTTTGTTGCTTGTTGTTGCTTGTTTTTGTATTTTGAGATAGGGTTTTACTATGTAGCTCCTACTGTACAAGCTTAAATTTTATTTTTTAATTAGTTGAGTGCTAGAGATTGGACGCACACACTCAGTATATGTGATATCACCGAGATACATTAATAGCACCAAATTGTAATTAAAACAAAATATTTATTGATTTTTATGTGAATAGGTGCATGTATGACTATGCACCACATGTGTATAATGCCCCCAGAGGTCAGAAGAAGGTGTGGGATTCCCTGGAACTGAAGTTACAGATGGTTGTGAACCCTAATGTCAATGCTGGGAGTTGATCCTGGGTTCTCTGAAAGAGCAGCTAGTGCTCTCAGCTGCTGAGCCATCTCTCCAGAACTGCCTTGTGGTGATATATTTTGTATTTAATAAAATCAGCCTGGATTATCAGAGAACAGAATCACCCACAGTCAAGCCATGAGGGTCAGAGAGTGGTGACTCACACCTTTAATCCCATCACTTAGGAGACAGAGTATTTCCGTGAGTTCAAGGCCTAACAACCAAACAGTAGTAGTTCACACTTTTAATCCTAACTCTAGGACTGTGATGCAGAGTTGAACACAGAAGTGAAGCAACTGGATGGGGAAGATCTTAAGGCAGGAGGAGGCAGACATTCAGGCATTCTGTAGGAGCGACTAGCCAGGCAGAGGACTCATAAAGATAGCATTTACCCTGTTCGGCCTGAGAAGTTGGCTGGGTCAGAATTGACTGTGGTCTGTTTCCTTTCTCTGATATTCCAGCTTTTCTCCAATATCTGGCTCCGGGATTTCATTAAATACCAACTAGAATTTGTGCAATATTGCCTTCTCCAAGAATTACATTTTAAATAGTCTACTTTCGTATACATTTTTAATTGGAATTAACCTTAGTAAAATGTATAGATAGTTAACCTATTGATTAATGAAAGTTAATTTTTTATAATAACAATGGTTAGTAAAATCCGTCAGCATAATAATTAGCAAACCTCCTTATGGTTGCATATATAAGTAGCTTTTAGTTCTGTGGTGCTGTTTTCTAATATGCTTTTTTTTTTCCTTTGAGCAGATCATGACAAGATGTTTAAGATGAGTGAAAAAATCTTACTCCTATGTGTTGGAGAGGCTGGAGACACTGTACAATTTGCAGAATACATCCAGAAAAACGTGCAGCTTTATAAGATGCGGAATGGTGGGTAAGCCTTAGGGTGTAGCTTTAGCTAATGTATTAGTTTTCATGGGCCACCATAACAAGGAGCCACAGATTGAGCAGTTAAAACAGCAGAAGCCTTTCATAGCTCTGTGGCTACAGGTCAAGGAGTTAACAGTGTTGAGCTCTGAGGGTTTTCTTCTTGGCTTGTAGGTCACCATCTCCCCTCTGCCTTTACATTTCTTTCCTTGTGTGTTGTCTGTCCAGATCTCTCATGAGTACACCCGTCACATTGGTTCACCCTCATAACCACAGTTTTCCTTAAGTAGTTCTTTTTGTACTATTTCCAGAATCAATCACAGCCTGAGGTTTTAGGATTATGGCTTAGCATATGAATGGGGGGGGGGTACTGTTCAGCCTGTAACCATTGGTTTATGTTTAATTTTGAACTGAAGTTGGGTGTTCTTCACTGGCAGTCTTATTCTTAAGCAGATTGATGAGATCATGGTTTTTCATTTGGATTTTTCTATTTAAAAATAAACAAAATTAGAGTCAGGTGTGTGACTTCTGAATTTTAGGCTAGCATGGTCTAATGACTGTGTCTTCAGGACAACTAGGGCTACATAGAAGATCCTGTCTCAAAACAAAAATCTAAGCCCTAAATCTTAATTCTTCTGTTCTTAAAGATTTTCTGCAAAAATTTCAGAGCAGAGAGCCATTGTAATACTGGTTGTGACTGTGGAATGCTAGAAGTCTGATTTTTTTTTTTTTAAGTTCTTGTTTTATTTCATGTTTTGATGTTTGGCCTGCATATATGGCTGTGCACTACATGGTGCCTACAGAAGCCAGAAGAGATCATCATGGGATCCCCTAGAACTGAATTCCAGGGGTTTGGGGTCGGGAGATTAAACCTGGGCCTCTGAAAGAGCAGTTACTGCTCTTAATCGCTGAGCTGTCTCTTCAGCTCATGGCTTTACAGCTCCATTTGTGAGAATTCATTTATCATCCCTGGCTCTTCTTTTTCTATAATGGGATTATATTTATATTAATGAAATGCTTTGACCAGAAATGATGGTATAAACTTATCTTTGTTGTAGGAGGTTTCTGGCCCTGACTTTTGGGCCTAGCCTCAAGGTTTAGACCCGCAGACCCACAGACACACAGAGACACACAGATGCTTACTATACTTTTAGGCTGATCAGCCTCAGGCCCAGGCATATAGCTTGCTAGCTCTCTACCCTTCATCTAACCCATGATTCTTCCTGTTCAGCCATGGGGCTCGGTACCTTTTCTCAGAGCAGCATAGTTGTCCTCTGCTTCTTCCAGCTTCTCTCTCTGGCATTCTGCTCTGTGCTTCCTGTTCTCAAGAGTTTTCTTAGTCTGGTAGCCCCGCCCACACTTCCTGCCTGCCTTTGGCCAATCAGCACTTTTTATTAAACCAGTAGGTGGGATAATTATTTACAATGAAACAACACAATCTCCCACATATCTTCCCAGCACTTGGAGAATGGAGGCAAGAGGATCAGAAGTTCAAGGCCAAATTCAGCTACACAGGGATTTTGAGGACAAACAAAAAGGTTTTTACCTGGCTCAGGGATATAGCTCTGTGGCTGAGTGTTTAGGAAGCCCAGAGTTCAATTCCAGCTCTGCAGATTGAGGAGGGGGAGAAAGGGAGAGAGAGAGAATTCTTTGCATACTTACGTCTTTGTAATTATAAGACACTGTACTTTAGGGGCTGAGGAAATGACTTAGCACTTAAGAGCACTGGCTGCTCTTTCAAATTCCCAGCACCCACATAGTGACTCACAACCATCTGTAATGGGATCTGATTCCCTAAGATAAGACAGGTCACTCATATACATAGATCCCTTAGGACGAATAAAATAGTTAACAAACAAATTTAAGGGGGGAAAAAAAAGACACAGCGCTTTTAAAAAGGTTCATTCAGAGCTGGAGAGATGGATCAGTAGTTAAGAGCACTTGAACTGCTCTTGCAGAGAACCTGAGTTTGGTTCCAGCACCCACATTGTGGTTTACAACTATCCAGCTCAGGAGGCAGAGGCAGGTAGATCTCAGTTAATTTGAGGCCAGCCTGGTCTACAAAGCAAGTTCCAGGACAGCCAGGAGGACTGTTACACAGAGAAACCCTGTTTCAAAAAAACCAAGACAAATAAACAAAAAGACAGAACATAGCCTTATTTTAATTTTTATATGATTATGTATGTAAAATGACTAGATAACATCCATCCGTATATATTTTTAGGGAATACATTTAACATTATGCACCCAATTATCTAAGTATTTGGTAAGCACTGTGGTTAATACTGCAGAAATTTTATGGGTGATCAAGACACAGAGCCTGCCATTGAGGAACCTAAAACATATACTGCTTTGGATTACACACACTTAGGGGCTGAGAATGCTGAAGTGTGGCTGTTTCACTGGTTGTCCTGAGAGAGGGTCAAATGAATAAGATTTGGAAGAGTTGCTTCTTCCGTGTGTTTTAGGTGCTAAAAGTCAGTGCCTAAAAGAAAAATTGTGTTTGTTAGTTTAACACTTAAAGACCCTTAAGTTACTTTGGGAAGTACCTGGGAAGATGGAGGTGGGAGTGTTAGGAATTCAAGGCCATCGTCAACTACATAATGGATTTGAGGCCAGCCCGACTTAAGAGACCCCATTTACATGAGATCATATTTCAAAAAGTGCAAATAAATAAAAATGGCTTTTAACAATAGTCATAGTTAGGAAAGGTGTGACCGTACACACCTGTAGTCCCATCACTTAGGAAGCAAAAGCAGGAGGATCTCAAGTTTAAGGCTGTCTTTAAAAAGAGAAGTGTGGAGAAGTGATTTGGGGTGGATGTTGTTACTTTCTTTTGTTTCAAATATGATTCTTTATGTCTTGTACCAGGATATGAATTGTCCCCCACAGCAGCAGCTAATTTCACACGACGAAACCTGGCTGACTGTCTTCGGAGTCGGGTAAGCAGTGCAGCTAGCAGCCTCTGATAACAGCGGAAAGATCTGTACTTTTATATTTCTTTTAGACATGAACAGTACTTTTATCTTTTTTGGCTTTCCTGAACCCCTTCCCGCTGCTCCTCATTTCTTTTAGTCCCCTTGGGTTTGTCTTCCTGTGGCTATTGTTGCTTCTAACTGTTTAATTCTGTGGCTTGGGAGGCTAATGAAGACTATTGAATTCAAGGCTAGCCTGGTCTATATAGCTACTTCTAGGCCAGCTCAGGCTATGTAGTGAAAATATGCCTTATTTTAAGAAGAAAATTAAGAGAACGTTTTGGTGTTTTGTTTTCTTAACATTTATTTTGTGTGGGGTGTGGATGTGGGGAACAGGCTGTAGGAGCTAGCTCCTCCACCATATGGGCTGCAGGATCAAAGTTGACAGGCTTAACGGCAGTCGCCTGTACCTGCTGAACCGTCTTAACTGGCCCAAAAGAAAGGGGTTGTGGTATACTTACATGAAGGACTGAGATAAACTGTCCCATTCCCCAGAACTTTATTTATTTATTTTAAAAGCAGTGTTAGGCCCTCAGCAGAATTTAGAGGAAAATACAAAGATTTTCTCCATATAGACTCACCCAGATACATGTATTATCAGCATCTACAAGAGTGGTAGGTTTCTCTAATGAACTTGTATTGACAGCCTAGATTCGTAGTTTACATTAGGGTTTGCATGTGTCCTGTGAATTTAGATGAATGTGGAAGGACCTAAATCCATCAGTATCGTTCAGAGGATATTTTCATTGCCCTGAAAATCCCTGTTACCCACCAGTTCACTCTTCATCTGCTCACCCCCATTAGCCTCTAGTCTGTTTACTGTTTGCATGCTTTCCTCTTTCAGAAGGTCAGCGTAGAGTCTGAAACTACCGAAGGTAGGTTTTCATATTGGCTTCTTAGTGACCTGCATTTAAAGTCCGCTGTGTAGGGCTGCAGAAGTAGTTGTGTCAGGTACACTTGCTGCTCTTCCAGAGGTCTTGAGTTCCATTTCCAGCATCCATGTTTAGTCGGCTCACAGTCACCTGTGATTGATTGCTTTTCCAGATTTGATGTCTCTGCCCTCTTCAGGCAAGTGCACTCATGTGCATGTATCAGCATGCAGACGCACACACATACATAATTTAAAATAATAAAAAATAATCTTGGCAGGAGAGATAGCTTGGTGGTTAAGAGCACTGGCTGTTCTTCCAGTTCTGGGTTCAATTCCGTGGCAGTTCATAACTGTCTGCAACTCCAGTTCCAGGGGATCTAACACTCTCACACAGACATAAATGCAGACAAAACACCAGTGCATATAAAATGAAGTTCTGTAAAAAATATCTTAAGTGATAACGTCGTTTCTCCATGTCTTTTCATGGCTTGACAGTTTATTTCCTTTGTCTAAGTGTACAACAGCCATTTATCCTTACTGAAGGACATCTTTGTTGCTTCCAATTTGAGGCTCTTTGGGATCTGTGCAGTGAAAATATGCTGAATTGTTTTTGTCATCCGTCCGTGTCCACCCCCACCCCCCCCAAGTGTTTCTCTGTGTAGCCCTGGCTGTCCTGGAGCTGGAGCTAGCTCTGTAGACCAGGCTGGCCTCAAACTCATAGAGGTCTGCCTGTCTTTGTCTCCCACCACTGCCAACTTAGAATATGTTGGATTTTGTATGAAAATAGCAAACATTTTTGAGGTGTTTTATTTTTGTTCAACTGTAGCTGGAGGTCCTTACATGGTGGTGGAGGGAAGTAATCTGCAGCTAAAGCATGGGGAGTCGTCTTCATTATTTTAGTCTTCTCTGTCTCATGTTAAAAGAGGCAAAACTGACTTAAAGATTGAATGCTTAAAGACTGTTTAGGATGTGCCAGGAAAGTTCATGATTGCCAAAGGTGTATATTTTCTCCACAGGGACTAAGTAAATAGACTCTTACCATGTGACCTTACCCCCTGTGTCTATTTATTCATCTATGATATCCAGATAACTTCCTAACCCCACAGGAGTGTCAGGAAAATAAATGCTTGTAAATCATAATATTTAACATTCATATGACTTTTGCCCAAAGCATTTTGCCTAATAATTTAATCTACTCACTATTCCACTGAGACAGATAGTAGTTGATTCTCTTGCTGATATTGTGAAAAGCATAAAGTAGCAGAGGGACTAGTTTAGGGCACACAGCAGGTCAGACAGAGTGACAGTAATTATACCATAATTTGACTGTTTGCCTTAAGGTCAACTCTTTGATTCTTTGGTAGCAGTTTAAAACACTAGTGTTTTTGGCAATTTGGGTTTCATCTACCTTCTTAAACTTGGTCACGTATAATCAAATCAAGTATGGGTATTAGGCTTTTTAAAAACCTGCTTGCTGTTGATCTTTTAAAAGATTTATTTTTTAAGATGTGTTTGTATGTCTTGTGTATGAGTATGTGCACGTAACTGTGTGCCTAAGGAAGCCAGTGACATTGGATCACTCAGGAGCTGGAAATCCATATAGCAGGTTGTGATTCTCCTGACATGAATGTTGGGAGCAGTACCGGCTCTTAACTGTTGAGCCATCTCCTCAGACCTACAGTAGATCTTTAAAGCACTTTTATTTTCTAGTGCCTAATACTAGACCCCAAACGTCTCACTAAATAGAATCTGTCCATTCTAGCTTTGACCAAGGGCTTTGCAATCTCAATGCTGTATATACAATTTTTTTAATGTGTGTGTTTTGCCTTCAAGTGTGTCTGTGCACCATGTTCATGCAAGTGATATTTAAGAAATCACAGACATAATGGATGCAAGGTGAAGACAGATTTATGGACATTTTTTTGATCTGGGTGAAAAGGTAGGGATCTTTTATTTAATCTTTGAGGGAGAAGTGTGGGTCAAAATAGGTTTCCTACCACCCAGAAGTGCCTGTGTTATGCAGAGTATGCTGTAGTTTCTTGTGCAGAATGTTCCTCTGATTTCCCAAGCAGAACTGAAATAAAGTCAGCTTTGGGCACAATAAAATCTTTATCATTAAGTGCTTCAGACATTAAATGAATTAAGCTCCTTTTAGAATTGAGATAAGAATGGAAATTGCTTCATGCAAATGCAATGAATCCACATAATCTTCTCTACTAGCGAAAATGTTTGATGTTTTGAACAAATAAATATCCCTTGTAGACAATGACAAGGGAGGCAAGAAGATGACATTGGATTCCCTGGAGAGAGTTACAGGTGGTTATGAACTGATTGATGTAGATGCTAGAAAGAGAAGACAAGTCCTCTGAAAGAGCAGCAAATGCTCTTAACTGCTGAGCCAGCCCCTCTAACCCTGGTATAATTGTTTTGTATATTCCTAATATAAAGTCACTACGTTTGGTATATTTGCATGGTGACATTGTTTGGCATGTGGCGCCTATGTTGGATTAGCCAAATTTTATGTACATGGAGTTTCATGTCTAGTTTAGATTATTTGTGCATGCATGTGTATCAGTGATAACAATGGTGTCAGGTTGGAGGACATTTACTAGAGAGTGTATAATGAATCTTTCATAGACTAGGTCATTAAAATGCAGACAGTTTGGAATTGTTGTTGACTAGTCTTTGGACTATAGTCCTTGAACTAATTGAACTAATTTAGAGCTCAATTTTTCTATTTACAAAATAATAGTACGTCGTGGGATTATTGTAAAGATTAAAAGGTAATCATGCAAAGCTCTGTGAACATTATATAAAACATGTAATGATTGATAAATGATTTTTTTATGCCACTATTTCTGTTTGGTTAAAGAAGCAATTTAATGGCTATAAAGTTATCTTTATAGGGAATTATTTGTTGATTTTGTTTGTTTGGTTTCTTTTTTTCGAGACAAGGTTTCTTTGTGTAGCAGCCCTGACTGTCATGAAACTCACTCTGTAGACCAAGCTGGCCTCAAACTCAGATCTGTGGTGATATTCCAAATTATTTTTTATTAAATATACAATATATCACAACAGAAATCTGCCTGCCTCCACCTCCTGAGTGCTAGGATTAAAGACATACACCACACCTAGCTTATTTGTTAAATTTTAATTGAACTGAGTAGTGAGGCTGTAGGAATTTGCTAGTATTGATGGAGAATATAGAAATAAACCAACATTGAACATCTGCTACATACTAGCTTTGTTCTAGATTTATTTAGTGTGTATGATTGCCACTAGCTATAAAGGGCTATTTAAATGCCATGTAGTTAACCCCTCCATTCCATGCCATCTGCCACCTTGGTTTGAACCTAGGACCTAAAAATATTTTAATTCATTTTATTAGATAAGAAAGTCCAGGAAAGTATATCCAGAATGTTTATTGAGGGAGAAATAAACTTGTACTTGGTAGTTTGGGGTTTTGAATGAGCTTTAGACATGCTAAATATGTGCTGTGTCACTCACAGCCCTAGTATTTGTAATTTGTGTGTGCACATGGCATGCGTGCATGTCATGGCACACCTGTGGGGCTCAGGAAAAAACTGGAGTCAGATTCTCTCATCATTTGGGACTCAGGAATTGAACTTAGACCATGAGTAGCAAACCCTTGTCATTTTGGCTGCCTGGCCCCACTGTGGCATTTTTTTTTTTTTAATATGATTATCTGATGTCCCTTAAAATCTACTCTATACACCATTTCCATGTCACTGTGTGGGGCTCAGAAAAGAACCAGACCACACTAGTGTTCTTAGGGAATGTGGAGTTCTGTGTTGAAGCTTCAGCAGAACACTGGCCTCTGTATTGTGTAATCTTCCCGGCTTCACTGCTGCTACTGAATTGTCAATGTTTTCATAGACTTCCTGAAGTGCTTCATAAACCTTTGGACACAAACACACACACACACACACCCTCGTGAATGCTTAGCAAATAAACAGTAGAAATAATGAAGAATATCTAACCTGACATGTTGATTTTCAACTCTTGTTCCGTAAGCTGGTATTAAACACCTACGGGGAAAGAGTGCAATGATAAAACCTCAGCTCAGTTTCACTCTAATTAACTCTACTTTATCTTTCACATCCAGGAATTACATGTGGAATCTTAATCTGAAAAAAATGGCTTCATCATTCTTCTTTCCCTGTAGCTTGGACCTGTCGTAGGAGGTTTTGCGCCTGCTCTACTGTGAGCTAGTTGACAGTACTGAGTGTGTAGTTGACTGGATCAGATAGCATGATCCAAAGGTCTGGTGTCAGGGGTGGGGGTAGCTCAACAGTAGAGCATGTATTTAGCAAAACCCTGGTTCAATCCTGGCTCCAAGAAATTAGACAAAGTTCTGATAGGGAGACAAGTTCTTTTTTTTTTTTTTTTTTTTTCCAATGAAAGAAAAAGAAGCATGGGGAAGAATTTGGGGTACTAGTCACTTTAGAAGTGACCGCTGCTTGCCTTGGCTTGGGATTTGATATATTGCTTTGGGTAGTGGGAGACAGGTGCAGTGTGCTCCTCTGAAAGAATCCTGTTGCTGTGAGACTGCTGTTCTATACTGGAGTTATTCTCTATGCCTTATATGGCTAGCACAGAGACCATCATCTGTTTATTGGTATCCTTGGGATCATGTGACCTGGTGAACAGATGGGCCAGGTGAAACCTTGACTTTGCAGGTCTTATCCCCTAAACACAGCCAGCCATTTGTTACATGTGATTAAAATATCACTAACAAGGGTAATTCACATGCTTTTTGGCAAATGTGGTTAGCAGGATGTGACATGACGAAGCACTGCCTCTTCCTCTGTGTGCCATCTCCCTTGAGGCCTCATCTTCCCTGCTCGCCCCCATCGTGCCCTTGCCCGGGCTTGCCTTCCAGCTCACCTGCTCCAGATGGGCGGCACAGTGGGAGGACACTGGCAAAGGCAGATGTGTTTATTTCCCGGAGACAAAATGTTGTGCTGCTGCAGATGGCTGTGCCTTGGAGCAAATGGCAGCCTTTGACACTACTGCCACACAGCCTGGGCATCTTGACAGACAGAGCTGGCTTACTCTTGGTGGTGGGAAGATTGGGGGAAAAACAAAATTGAAGATGTTAATCAATTCCTGAACTTTTGGTGCAAGTAGCAATGTTCTGGTAGGGAGGGAGTGGCTTTCCTCCCCCACACATGCCTCAGTCAACCAGTCAGTGCATTTTCATTATGGGCCAAGAAGTGTTTGTTACATTACCTCCCATCATCAGTAGGACGGGCTAAAAACTAAACTGCTCCATTTAGAAAGGTAGTCATTTGCACTGCAAAACATATGTATATCCCAGGTCACACCAGTCTCCTAGGATTGGGGGTGGCTTGTGTCTGCCCCATTGGAGATACTACTGTTCTATTTTTAGTGATCATTTTGATTATCCAAAGACCCAGGGACAGGTGTGCCTTGAAGTTGAGGTACCTTAATTAATATGACAACACTCTGCTTATTGTGTTTTTCACCAGGGTAAAAATTCTGACAGCTGTCCTTTTAAGTAGTTTGCTTATTCAGTCATTAGGGCTTGACTAAATCCATTAAGAAGACAAAGTGTGGTTGTTGAATTATTATACCTACTGGTTCCTAATGAAAAGAAAATGGCTTCAGAAGACTCTTCTTTGAAGCTACTGGCTTTATCTGAAAATCTTTTTTCCCCTTCTTAAAAAAATTATGTGGTGTTTTTCCCAGCCCCAGAGCTGATAGAGTTAGGATTCTGCAGGTGTAAAGTCCTCCCCCCTCCCCTTCCCCATCTCTCCAGGGGGTTGTATGTGAGAAGGTGTTGCTTTCTCACTCAGAGAGCATATATGTGCTACCCTGTTGGATGCCTGCTGTGAGCAGAGAGAACCCCTGTTCTGGTTGTATGGAATAAGCCTATTGGATGGCTGCAATTGTACAGTCCCATGATACTAACTTTTCACCTAAAATATCTTTCCTAAGCACAATGGAGGTAAAATAATATAGGTAATTGGTTTAGGTTTGTATTATTTTGAAACATGTCTTTTAAAATGATGCAATTTCTTATCAGGGTTTGGTTCAAAGCTAGAATGGCAGGATGCTGTGTCTTCTTAGTGAGAATGTGCTTATATTTTTCAGTGTTTACCTTAGAAATATCAACTAACTCTACTTTTAAGATTATTTTGCACCAGTGCCCCAGTCTGGGTAGCACAGTTGGGGATAAACCTAACACTCAGATAGAAACACATATATAAGCCCAGGCATCTTGGTGGCTCCTTTTATCTTTGTAGGAGCACACAATGTTAGGAATTTAAGAACTGGTCCCCAAAATGTTTTTTATTGTCTGACAAAAAATACAGTAAGGAATACTGAATAATTGAGGAATAAATGAATGCTTTATTTAGTACTTACACGTGTATTATTTTCATTAAGCTAGACATGTATGTTTTATGTGTCTTACACACTATTCATAAAGACACAGACTAGAAGAGCAAGGAAGCATAATATTTATAAGTTAAAAGTGAGAAAAGGTGGTGTAATAAATATAATTGACCAGACTAGAAAGAAGAAAAGGAAGGGAGAGGTTATGATTTCTGTGTTAATTGCCTGGTGTTTTTGTTTGTTCCTTGTGTAAGGGAGCTGAGGACCAACCTTAGGGCCTTGTACTTGCCAGACAAATGCTTACAAATGCTTACCACTGAGCTAGTTCCCAGCCCAAATATAATAACCTGAAAAACTGAAATGTTGTGCCAGATCATATACATTCCTTTCTGAAGCCCTTAAATAGGGGTGGCTTATAGCCAAGATGCTCTTTAATTACCAGTAGGCATTTATTCAGCAGATCTCCAGCCTGCACTGTCTTTGGGGCAGAGGAAACAGGTGCAGAGTTCAGTGTGTCCCTTCAGATGGGAGAACTGAGAAGTAAAAAGTTGATTGCACTGCAGAAGGAAAGTCCTGGGATCCATGTGTGCAGGGTGCTCTGGGGACAGTTAACTTGCACTTGGAAAGACAAAAGATGCAATGAAAGAGAAAACTGGAAACAGACCGGGATCTGATAGAGCACGCTAGTGTTTGCAGGCGGTCAGGATAGCAACAGATAGCTCTCTGATCCACTCAATCCTAATTTTATCTGTCTTAAGTCATAGGGTACAGCGCACTGATTTTTTTAAATGTAAATAATGCCATTCTATCGTATTTATAAATCTATAGTTTGGTAAATAAGGCTGAGTGTTTGAGAGGTTGGGGGTGTTGTTTGTTGTTGTGGTCATCCCGCGCCACCCCCCCCCTCCGCCCCCCCGCAGCCACTGCCCAGCTAGAGGGATTTTAAGAGATTGAAACATGAGATGTGGTCCATGTTATCATAAAGGCAGTGAGCCAGACCTGAAAGGATGGCTTAGTTGTTAAGGAAGAGGCTGGTTTCAGCACCTATATCACAGCCCACAACTGTCTATAACTCTGCTCCAGTGGATCCAACTACCTGTTTAGGCTTCCTTCCTTGGGCACCAGCCATGCATCTGTGTACATACATGGATGCATGCCATGGAGACAAACACTAAATAAATCCTGAAAAAAAAAACCGAAACAAAGTCAGTGAGCCTTTCTGAAAACCTCTTGGCTAAAGTTTTAGATTATTGGCTGTTCATTGGTGGAGGCTTTGGGGAAAAGAGAATTAGGGAGACTATAAGCTCACATATACACTGGCTGTAGGAATAA
Source organism: Phyllotis vaccarum (assembly GCA_033318265.1). NCBI lineage: Eukaryota > Metazoa > Chordata > Mammalia > Rodentia > Cricetidae > Phyllotis > Phyllotis vaccarum. The sequence continues at coordinate 41,800,488 of JARWLC010000003.1, forward strand.
CTTAGATTAGATATAAGATGTTAATAGGGAACACTGTTCTCATAAAAGAGTTCCTAAATATTCTTTCTTTCCTTAAGAATTCATTGTTACCCTGTATGTACACTGTTGACATCTGAAAACATCTACAATTGTATTATTGTAAATATTTCCTGCCAGAAGACCATAGTGTCTATTAACTTGGAGATGTGTTCAGCATTCCTATCTATTCATGAACATACTCAGTGTAGATATTTAATATGTAACCTGTATTGTATGTGTCTATAGCAAAGCATGGTTTCTGCATTGGAGTTTTAGGAACTCACTTGAATGTTGATGGAACCCTGCATTTGTCCTAGAAACTACCAGCTCAAGAGGAAGGACCCAGCAGCCTTGCTGCAAATGTGGTGTTGGTTCTGCCATTGCAGGGTCAGCAATTTTATTTTTCATGTTATTTTGGAGAAAGCGGTATTTTTGATTAGCAAGTAAAATTAATGTAGAGAACAAATACTGTGTTAACTAGTTGGTATAATAAGGCATCTGCCATGTTGCATTTCAACTCATTAAATTTCTCAACTTCTAATTACAGTAAGGTTACAGCTTTTAATAGAATCAACCAAACTTGAGCTTAGCAATGACTTTAGAGAAGTGAAATTAATAGCATTTTGACATTTTTGTGAAATGGACTTAATAAACATTGAAACTGTATGCTACTCAGTTTTTTTCTCCCCCCCCCCCTTGGCTTTTATGATTCAGATTTATTTAGTAATTACTATTTACTTCTAGGAACTTTAACATAGGTAAGCACTGTGACTCGTCATAACTCTGTTAGACAAGTGGGTATTTGAGGCTCTGAATGGAGCAATATATTTTCAAAGGAAAGGTCCTAAGGCAATGAGAAGAAATGGCAGAAATATGGGTGGGTGGTTGGACTTAACCTCATTTAGGGTTTCTGAAAGTCTAGCAGTTATTTGTAGCATGTTGCATTTTTCCTTTTCAGTGTGGCATGAACATTTGTAGATATTGATAATTAAACCCAGAGGCCTCAGACATCCTAGGGAAGTTTTGAACCACTGAGCTACATCCTTAGCAAATATTTAGTGGTTTATGTCATTTTGGTTTGAGGGTTTTGTGGGTGTTTTGTTTTGTCTTTCAAAATAGGGTTTTTCTGTGTAGCCCTGGCTGTCCTACTCCGTAGACTAGGCTGACCTCAGACTCACAGAGATGCACCATCACTGATTATTTTTTTAACTGTGTGAGTGATTGGCATGTAAATATTACATATGTGTGCCACATGCATACCTGGTTTCAATGGAGGTCATGAGAGGATGTCAGATCCCATGTAATTACAGATGATTGTGAACCACTGTTGGTGCTGGGAATCAAACCTGGGTCCTTGCAAGAGCAACAAGTGCTCTTAGCCACTGAGCCATCTCTCTAGCCCCAGATTTATTTCATTTTAAATGGATTTTAGGCTTACTATTTTATTTATTGTGTATGAGTGTTTTGCATGTATAATGTGTGCTTGGTTCCCGAAGAGATCAGAAGAGGGCATTAGTTCCTCCCGGAACTGAAGTTGGGGATAGTTGTGAGCCACCATGTAAGTTCTGGGAATCAAACCCAGACTCTCTATAAGAGCAACAGCTGCTTTTAGTCACTGAGCTAGCTCTCTAGTCAGAATTTATTATTTTTACTTGTGTGGGGGCAGGTACAGGAAGAGAGCAAATACCATTGGAGGCCAGAGGTATCTGATTTCCTGGAGTTACATGCAGTTGTAAGCAGTTATGGGAATTGACTTCATGGGGCTTTTTTTGTTTGTTTGTTTGTTTGTTTCTGGAGAAAGGGTCCCTCTATAACCCTGGTTTTGTATCTGCCTCCTGAGTTCTGGGATTACTGGAATTAAAGGTCATGTGCCACACTCCCAATACAGTATGCATTCTTAACTACTGAGCCATCTCTCCAGCCCTGTATTTTCTTAAATGTATGTGCTCATGTGTGTGCATGTGGGTAGAGGCCTGAAGACGCTGAGCATCTTCCTGGTTTGTTCTGTTTTGTTTTTAAAGATAGGATCTTACTCACTTGGAACTTAACATATTCAGCTAAACTGGTTGGCTATCGAGTCCTAAGGATCCTTCTGTCTCTGCCTCCCTACGCCTGACCTTTTACATGCCTGTTGGAGATGGAATTTGACTGAACCACCTCCCCAGCCTGTTGGTTTTTATTTTTGAAACAAAGTCAAAGTATAGTCAAGGATGGGAGTTCAGAATCCTCCTGCAGAGGACCCTGAGTGCTGTGCTTACAGTTTTTAATGCTACAGTGGATAAGTTTATTTATGAAACATAGAGTTAATATTCTGGTTCTAATTAGTTTATACTTGTAGGGTTCCCCCCATTTATCCATAGGATTAAGGATTAAGAAAACTGCCTTCAAATTCCAACTCTCCTTTCCTTTAGCCAGTCAATAACACGAGCTTGAGCTTCCTTATGTTCTTGTCTTGTGTCTTTGCTCATTTCTCTCCAGAATATGCCTGTGTTTGCCTTGGTTGGCTCTTCACTCCTGATTAAACTCAGTTTAGCATTTATCAGGGAAATTTTCCCTGCACCCTTTACCCCATTTCCTCACTTAGATGTCACTCTCAACTTCTTTGTGTTGTCATAGCAACCTACATATACTAATGCCATGTGTCCTGTTGTGATCATTTCCTTTACTGCCTTCCACTTGTGAGAACGTGTAGGTGTTGGTGCGAGTAGACCCTCATTGGCTGTCACAGACTTGACTGTGCCCGTCTTCTCTTTCCAGCATCACTTTCCTCCTGAAAGTTTTAGCTCTGTGTATTTACTGTTCCTCTTGTTACTCAGTCTCCCCAGACTGCCTGCCTTTAAATGTACTAAATTTACCCTTATTCCACAGCTACCCATCCCTCACTAACTCCCATCTAGACTGCTGGGGTACACTTCAAGTGTTGTCCCTTTCTGTTTTATCCTATGTACATACATAGAAACATCCGTTACCGTCTTGATATGGTAAAATTTCACCATCTCGGCTGTGGTTACATACTGTTCATGTTGCTCCTTCCTTTTAAGAAAGGATCTTACAAAGCTTAGTTTAGGCTGGCCTGAAATTTGGTGTTTATGAAGATGACCTTGAACTTTAAATTTATCTACTTTCATCTTCCAAGTGCTGGTATTATAGGCATGTGCCACCACACCTGGTTTATCCTGAGCTAGGGATAGGTGAGACTGGTTGAGTATATGCCAATAATAATAATTCATAATTATCCTGTTTTGTAACTCCAGGGAACTTTTACAGATTAAGATTTTATGTAAGATTTTTATAAGCTGTTTTTGTGTTAAAGATGGAAGAGCGTGAATCTGTGCCTGGTTTTTGTTTGTTGTCGTTGTTTTGTTTTTTAGACAGTTTTTCTGTGTAGCCCTGGCTGTCCCGAAACTCATTCTGTAGACCAGGTTAGACTTGAACTTGGAGATCCACCTACCTCTGCCTCCCAGTGCTGTGATTAAAGGTGTGTGCACCACCTCCTGGCTATGCATAGTTTTCTTAAAAAGGAATATTTTTGTCTGAATGTGGTGGCTTATGCTGTGATATCAGTATTTGGAGGTCTGAGGCAGGAGAATTGCTGAGTTGAAAGCAAACATGATCTACTTAGTGAGACCTCAGTCTTATGGAAATGACTCTATATTACTTAGGAATAGAGAACATAATATTTTAGGTTAAGAAGTAAAAACATTTAGTCACGATAATTGAAGTTGCTAACTTTTAAAATGTTTGAGATGAATTTTATTTTAAATATGAAAATATGTAACTACGGCCTGCAAGGTAGCTCAGTAGGTAGAGATACTTGCTGCCATGCCTGAGTTAGATTTCTGGAACCCAGTGGTAGTAAGAGAGAAATAGATTCCTACAAGTGTCCACTTGTGCTCTCTGGCACTCATGACCACACAGATATTTTTAATCTGTTATTAAAGTGGCAGAATTAGAATTTAAAATTATACTCTGAAACCATCCAAAGTAGTAAAATATATGGCAATTGAAAACAAGTTCCTGAGTCAATTTAGAGCACTAATAGTGCATAGAATAAGAATTGGTCCAGTGTACTTAGTAATGAAGATGAAAATGGATATTGACAAAACAGTTAAGGGACTTATTTATTGAATAGTTCCTCCAGATATTTGGTAGCTTTAGACCTTATAGAAGAATCACAGCCACATCATTAAACCTGCTCTTAAGTCCTAAAATATTATTGATCACAATTGATGTGGTAAGTGAAATATAGAACAGTGGGTACTATTGTAAAAAATAGGGGGGGATGTTTGTGTATGAAATTCACTATATATTTAATCATACATTTACACTAATTTCCATTTTGTGGAGGCAGAATGGTTTCCTGAGAAAGCACACAGGACTTGGAGTTGGGATACCTGAGTCTGGTGTTAAGTATCCATGTGGATCACAGTTCTGCTCTTTGATCAAGTGGTCCCATGTGTAAGGGGGATGCTGGGTAAGCTCATTGAGCTCATAGGTCCTCCAAACATATAAACTACATTTTCATGAGACATCTTAGTATAAAAGATAGAACCTTGGCAATCAGCTGGACTAAAAGAATCAGCAGGCATGGGGCTGAGGAATAGATCAGTGCTAAGGCTTGCGTTTAGTGTGCACGGGGCCCTGGGTTGGATTCCCACCACTACCCCCCCCCAAAAAAAAGGCCCCAGAATTCTTTTCAGTATATGTTGTCAGTTTAATATGCTTAGAAATCAATTGATCAAAATGCTTGTTTCGTTTGTCCCAGGGTGGTTTAGTATCTGTTTCCAATTTCTGACCCACCAGGATGTATGCTTCCCACACTGCTTAGGATTCTAAGGTGCAACATGGCCCCAAAGAAACTGCACTTTTCTTCAAGGCCCTTCAGTCATAGTGATGCCGACCCATTCAATTAGAGGTGGCAAAGGCTGGCCTGGCTCCAAAATAAGACTGTCAATTCCTTTCCTTTTCTGTGTCCACGCTCGGCAGGATGCTTCCTCACGCCCACCTCTCTCCCCCTTGCTGTGACTTTGGCTTCCGCCAGATGTCACACCGCTGCTTGTCACCGCCCAGACTCTCATCATCGCTGATTTTGTTGTTTCAGTGTATTTGTAACAACTGTTCTCTTTAGATGTAAAATTTATGGAATTTCACACACTTCTTAAACACCACAGTGTTCCTTTATTGTAATAAGGAAACAGACAAGGAATTGTATGCACAAAAGTTAGATTTAAGCAAAGTTTCTGTGTGTGATGTACATTCCCTACTCCCAAATGTACAAGTCACAAGTGGAACTGAGCTTAGCTCTGTTACTCTCAGGAGCACAGAGATAAGTTAATGCATCTTGATCTCAGAAGGAAGTACATAAGAGATATATGTACTATTTATGGCTAATACCTCAGTTTAATGTTATTATCCCTTTGGTAATCATAAAAAGGTAGATAATTTTATTCTTTCTAATAGCATTTTCTTGATCTTTGTATTATCTCTTCAAATCTGTTAGTACAGTGAGATCCTAAAAATGAGCAAATGATAGTAGCTAGGCTTCGATATTACTGTGCATTGGTGGGCATTGCACTTAGTCCTTCATGTGTGTTTATTTAAACCCCAGGAAGTCTTAAAATGGTCTGGAACTCTTCATTTAGTAAATAAGCTTATTGTGTTATTTTTAAGAGGGAAAAATATATCTGTCTAACCCTTCTTGCACTTATAATAAAAGGCAGTTTTTAACTTTGTGTGGTGACACATGTCTATGATCCCAACACTAGAATTTCAAGACAGAATGTTTACAGCAAGAGTTGTATAAAGACCATGTCTCCACCTGCCTCCCAGAAAGAGAAAGGTAAAATTATACAATGTCTTATTGTAGAGGCTAAAAGTTATTTTTAAGTCCCTGGTGTGATTTGTGTGAAAGCTTTTTCTTGTATGTCATACACTACTTAAAGCACATTTGTGGTGGAATTTAGGTGTTAGCTGACAAGGCTGGAGTTTTGGGAGCTTGAAGGGGGTGTGGCCAGCTCCCTTGAAAAGGACTGCTGGGATCTTGAGCAGGCCCTGTTTGGTTTCTGCTTTCTTGGAGACCAGATCAGCAAGCCCATCACGGGACAATCCTAATGTCAAAAATTATACGAAAGTTCAGTTTACATCCATAAATATTAAAATGCCCTTTACACGTTTGTAAACCTCTGGTGATGATCTCAGGCTGTTGTTGGGGAGTGAGTACCTTACCTAAGTGCTTGGGTTCTTCTGTTAGATGGACAGTTGGATATTTGTGTTGGTTGAGATATATATTCAATCTTAGCCTTTGCTGTGGAAAATGTTGTATCATCTAACATTATATTTATTTAACAGGTCTCTACTGGCAGACCTCCTAACTTGGTCTTGCTTCATCTTTGATAAAATAGAGGTTACTTTGTAAAATAGAGGATTTTTGGTCCTGTCATTTGTTTTGTACTACTCAGTAGTTAGGCAGATTCTTCTATTTAGCGTGAATTTATTTTAGCATATGATACTGTGCATAGGAAGTATGGGAGCTGGTGAGAAAAGTACATAGCTAGAAAGTGATGCTTATGCTTAGGACAGCCACATCTGCAAGAGGGGCATGCAAGCACTTCCTAAGTGTTGACTTGTTTCCAGGTGTTGGTCTATGTTTGGTTTTGGTTTTGGTTTTGGTTTTGATTTTTTTCCTGAGGACAGAAGGTAGATTGTCCATGAAGTAAAATAATTCTGTATGTGTCTTAATACAATGCTTTCAACCACACACACCTGTTAACATGGGTAAGAATCCTAGGAAGGAGTCACGAGGGGACTTTTTTTCCCCTCCCCCCTTTTTTTCTTTTGGAATTTTTAGACAAGGTTTTTCTGTGTGGCCCTAACTGTCCTGGAACTTTCTCTGTAGACCAGGCAGGCCTCGAACTCAGAGATCTGCTTGCTGGATCCTGGGTGCTGGAATTAAAGGTGTGGCCATCACACCTGGCTGAGATTAGGAAACTTCATTTACTACTTTGCTCCCATTTGCAGACAGTGTGCTGGGCACTTTGAATAAGCATTCCTCTGTATCCTTTTTATACACATACCTGTAAGGAATTTTTATGCTGAGAGTAGTTGGACTAAAGTTACTTAATACTTTTATTTCATAGATTGTTTTATTTCATTGATAATTATCTATCAGTTACTAAGCGTGTGCTGTTTCTTAGACACTCATCATTACGTGCATTATCACTGACCCTTTACTGCAGCATTTTTGTGCTAGGCATTATCTCATGTTTCAATTGAGAATTCCAAGTTAAGTACTTTTTCTAAAGTAACTCACATGATAATAGAGTCAGAATCCAAGCTCAGATCCAGCCCTTTGATCCCTGAGTTTTTTCTTCCTGAGTTGTTTCTCCATGGTATTAGTTCCCTCTTTATTTGGGACCTTTAATGTCTAGCTTGCATCCTAAACTGTTTTCTTCTTAGCAGCTGCCAATGTTAGAAAGCGAAGCAACAAATCCTCTTATTTATGGAGATAGAGGCGTTTAATTTAAACTTGAGCAACTTCTCAGAAATGCAGCCTATTGGGTTGGAGAGATGGCTCAATCATAGAGCATTTATGGTTTTGCAGAGGCTTCAGCTCCCAGCACCCACATGGCAACTCACAGCTGTCTATAATTCTAGTTCCAATGGATCCAGTACCTCCTCTGACCTCTAAGGATGCCTATACACACATGGTACACAGGCAGACACTCTGGTACACATGCATATACTTGAAATAAGTAATTGTTTTAAAAGAAAGAAATAAGACTTATCACATCTTTGCTTTGGTTTAGTGGTTTTCTTGATATTTTCTTGTAACATTAAACATTAACCACATATATTAAAATGTTGGAGATGTTCTTATGTATGATTATTAGTGTTCACTCATTTAACAGTTGCAATTGAATATATGCTATATTCCTATTACATTTTGAAGAAGACATATTCCTGCCTTCATAAGGTTTGTAATATGTAAAATATTTGTAAATAGATAGATTGTATCTTCTACGTACTGTTTTTCCCCAATCACACCACAAAAAGCCACAGTTATGTAAGCTATTACAATAGAACAAAATTGTAGGAACATATAGCTATTAGCTTTCTTTATAGAACTGTGTAGAATAGTACAAAAATGAATTAGAATTGATCTAATTTTAGCAAAGCAATGACAGCATTCAAAAATTTATTTGGAACTTAACAACAAAAAAACTAGCTTAAGTCAAAGGTCTTTGATGGAGCATTGTCAGAATTTCTGAAACTGCAGTTGTTACACAGATGTATTGACTTAATTAGTCTAGATAACACCACTTATTTATGCTTAAGCATCTCACACATGCAAAAGTTGGCAATTCGAAGTCACACAATATTTGTGAGTTATCTTCTATATCACGAGTTGTAGTTTCTGACTACCAACTTCACTGAGTGTATATGAGATGTTTAAGCATAAATAAATTATATTATGTAGATCAAGTAAGCACCACAGTTGCTTCTGGACTTGTGTTTACATGGAGTGTAAAATATTTTAGTAATGGCTCTTGAGTAATGTTAATTATTCTGAAACATTAAATCTCATACTATGGGAAGGGCACCATTTAATAGAACTGGAATCTGCTGCTTGAGTGTCTGTATGGTTTTTAATACACCATGCAACTTGGTGAAATTGTTTTGGTTAACCCTGCAGTGGGTGTTCTGGCTATATTGAGTTGGGAGAACTGAATCATACACTTAGAAAAAGATTAAATTTACTCTGTGATAGGTAAGGAGAAACTCTCATGAATTCTCCTACGGGAAGAACACTGATTAAAGACATGCGGCTAGTCTTTTTCTCCCGTCCCTAATCCTCCTAATTTTAACTATGAGAACACACAAAATTTACACAGGCAATGGTGTCAGTACCTTTGGGAAGCCAGAGGCAGGCGGGTCACTATGAATTCGAGGCCATGTGGTCTACAGAGTTTCAGGACAGCCAGGGTTACACAGAGAAACCCCTATCTCAAAAAACTAAAATAAAAGAGAAAAGACCATCACAGTCTGTAGGCGAAGTTTACTTAGAAGGCACCAGTGCAGGATAGATATTTATTAAAATATAAACCAACACTCACGGTACAGGTAACAGTTTATAGTAGCACCTGAACAGGGACTGGAGTCTGGAACGGTGGACGAGCAATGGACGGACGATGGATTCCGATCCTGTCTCTCCAGCAGCCAGGAACCAGGCAGGGGCCTCGTGTCCCAGAAGCCCCTTTTCAGTGGGGTTTCCACGCCCCCTTCAGGGGCCCGGGACCCTGGATAAGCATCTTTGGACCTTATCAGCTGACACCTGAATCCCACCACAACAGTCTTCTATGTCTGTCAGATTGTGCAGTACTGTTTTCACACTTAAACCATTTTATTAACTGTATATATTTTTATCTTTAGCTAATTTAAGCAGAGCTCTTGTTGTTCAAAGAGTGATTTATTAAAATATTAGAATATAGCCAACACACTAGAAATTTGGGTGACTCCCCCATCCCAGAATCTGGGGCTTTCCTTATTATTCTCTCTCGCCATGGAAGACAGAAATGGATAATAGTAATCTCCTTAATCTTGCACATGAGACAACAAGCCCCGGGTACAGTAAGATGCATCAGCTGGTAAAAGCACTTGCCTCTGAGCCTCAGCCAGTTCCATGACCCATCGTGATGAGAGAGCCGCTGCTGCAAAGTTGTCCTCTGATGCCACATGAGTGCATGGCACAGACACTCTGCATTTGCTTCCTGAGAAGGTAGTCCCAAGCACAGCTCCAGAGTACAGCACACTGGAAATGTGATAGGCCAGCCAATATTTTCTCAGAAGTCCTGAGTACTGATGGCCAGTTCTTATTCCTATGAGCTGTCTACTATTTTACTCTATGGACAGACAGCTGTTTGGAGGTTGGAATTTCTGTAATTCAAGGGACATTAGGATGCTTCCTGCTCAGTAGCACAGCTGGGTTAGCATGAGTTCTAGTAGTTGTATTCAAGTGCTCCACTGTGATTTAGCCAGTTGCTGAGAGTGTTTACATATTTGTCAGGTGCCAGAACACTCCTGTTTGCATTGTTACTGTTCTGCTCTAACCAGCACTTTGCTGTGTCTTTCCTTTGCAGACCCCGTATCATGTGAACCTCCTCCTGGCTGGCTATGATGAGCATGAAGGACCAGCACTTTATTACATGGATTACTTAGCAGCCTTGGCCAAGGCTCCTTTTGCAGCTCATGGCTATGGTGCCTTCCTGACTCTCAGTATCCTTGACAGATACTACACACCAAGTAAGTACTATCAGTCTGGGGAGAGAGCAGTAACAGAGCCCTGCCCTTAGCTGCTTCCCAGTCTTATCAAACCTTGGGGCTGGCTGATTATATCCTAGATAGAAGATAGATAGCTCCTCTCTGGAGGCTGGTCTCTCTCTCTTGTGGGTCAATACAGTCTTCAAAAACCTTATTGATATGTCTGCCTGCCCGGGCTGGAGAGGTAGCTCAACATTTAAAAGCACTGACTGCTCTTCCAAAGGACCCGAGTTCAGTTTCCCGCACCCACATGGCAGCTCACAACTGCCTTTAACTTTAGTTCAAGGGGACCTGACACCCATGGCAAAACACACATATTTTTAAAAAAGAAAAAAAAAATCTGCCTGCTGAAATAAGCTATTCTTCTCTCTCTGGAGCTGGGTTTTGCTTTGTTTGAAAGGGGTGCTGGTGTCCTCATGGATCAAACATTTTTTATTCAGTTCTTAACTTCTCTTACATTCATTTTCCTCTGCTTGCCTAGGTGATTATTGATATCTCAGCTATAGACAGCGGGCGATTATGTATATATTTTGAATTTAAAACGATGAATGGATCCTAACATGATATTAAAGGACATCTTTGTTTAAAAACATCAAAACTTTTAAAGGCCCTCCCTTCTGCAAAAGAAAATCGTTTCTTTGCTTATACCTAAACCATCAGCTTGATGAAATGAGATGAGCAATGCTTTTGTGCTGTGTGTATTTTCTGACCCAATCCAGTCTCAGTGTTAGCCACTTGGGACAGCAGGGACTTGAAATTCCTAGTGAACGTTCACGGACTCAAGATGAGCAGGGTTGAGCCCTTCTCTCCTCCCACCCTACTCCTCCCAGGCAGCATCGTAACAATTGGCATGTTCTTTTTGGTACTGTCTCACTCAACCTTAGCCATGCTAGAGCTCCGGATGGCTAGAGCTCTGGGTCATATCCTGAAAAGCATTAGCCTGGCCTCCTGGTGACTCTCTTGATTTGGCATCTGCCAGTAATACAGCTGACTCCTCCACTAAAATAACCACCAGCCACCCTTGAAGCCTAATGCATAATATGTCATCCCAGTTTGCCACGCCTACCAACAATCCCTTTGGATTCTGTTCAGAAGAGTCTCAGTCCCATCCTCCTAACTGTCTTCCCATTGTTCTGTTGAGACCCAGCTGGGAGCATGAGGATGACGATCTGGCCTTGTCCTCCCTTCCCCTGATTTGCAGCTGGCAGGGGCAGATGGAATTGATTTAAGCCCTAGACTAAAGGGGACTGGTAAGAGTGAGCTCTGAAAAAGAGGCGGACTGCTGGACTTCTTTAGAGGCGGGCCCAGGCCAGGGGAGACTGAATTCCGTCATGCTTCCCCTTCTCTGCAGCAAATCAATTTGTAATGGCTTGGAGCTGTGGGAGCCCTGGGTCTGGGGCGCCCTCCTCTGCATATGGACTAACTTTGTTGCAGGCTAGAAGTCTGAGGGTGTTTTGCTTTTTCCAATTGTGTGGCACTCAGACCTGAGGAAGTTTTAAATTTAATCACAAGTTGCTAAGAGCTGGACACAGGACAGCCTTCAGTTTTTGGCCTCTGCTCTCTTTCAGCTATCTCACGGGAGAGGGCAGTGGAGCTTCTTAGAAAGTGTCTGGAGGAGGTGAGTAGCCCCCAGGGCATCTCCGTTTGAAGTGACATTCCTGGTTTTGGTTGCTTCTTTTTTGCTCTTTGCTGGACAATATAATAAATACTACCCATTGGCCAGATGTGAAGTTGCTACCAATGATGGAGGTCGATGTGGGAAATGGCTTCTTTTTTTCTCATGGCTCCCATCCTCATCAATGTCAGCTTTACTAATTTAATTATTTCCTTTCTGGTTAATCTGGAATAGTGGTTATCAAAGTTCACTGTGTATTTTTTTGAGGGAACTTTTCTTATCCCTAATAGACCTCAGTACCCAATACTAAATCATTCTGTACACGGGTAGAAACTGAGTCTCTTGTTTATGGCAACCAAGTGTTTTGTTTTTTCTTTTCTTTTCTTTTTTTAATGGTTTCTCCGAGACAGTTTTTCTGTGTAGCCCTGGCTGTCCTGGAACTTGCTCTGTAGACCAGGCTGACCTCAAACTTAGAGGGACCTGCCTGCCTCTGCCTCCCAAGTGCTAGGATTAGAAGTGTGCACTAGCACACATGGCTAGGCATCCAAGCAATTTTAATATAGTTAACAGTCCAGCTCCTACAGTAAGAGACAATACCCTGGACTACATTCTCTTGGGCCACCTATAAAGCCTACTCCCTTAATGGTGCATTCAGATGACCATAGAAAGCATCTGGGAAATTTTGTATCAGACATAGGAAGAAATCTTTGTTTTGGGACACCAAGAACCCAAGCTCTACTCATAGTAAGAGTGTAAGGAAATAGGATGAGGTAGAAAAAATAACCTCACTAACTCTTCATTCTTTTATTTTTCTTACAACCTCAGAATGAACTTGAATTAATTGTCTAGTAGGATAGGGCAGGAGCAGGTGAAAGCGTCGGCAGCACTGTGGGTTTCTCTTTGCCCCAGTCACTTTAGGACCACAGTGCCCCACTCCCTTTTCCTCTTTAATCAGCTTGTGGATTTCTTAGCCATCCAGCTGACACAGTGTTGCCCAGTAATATTCTAAGGTACGGTAGCCAGGGAGAAGGCACCATAATATCAGGTGCTCCTGACATTTTATTTTCCTAGGATCATAAAAAAATGAGGGCTAGGCATGGTGGTACATGCTTTTAATTCTTGTGCTATGGAGTCAGGGGTGAGTGGGTGAATTTGTATGAGCTAGAGGCCAGCTTAGTATACATAGCAAGGATCAAGCCAACCAAGGCTACAAATGAGAACTTGTCTTTAAAAAAATTTTTTGGGGAAGCCATTATTGTCAATTTTTCTTGAAATTTGACCTTAATTCTAGACTTGGTCCATGAGCCAGAGATAATTGTGGAGATGGGATGGGCTGCTGTGCCCACTCTTCATGGGCCATATGGAAGGAAAAAAGAAGGGAAGGAACAGGGTTTGAAGCTGAGAAGCTCATTTCTCAACACCTGAGGGAATAGATGGATAGCCCGAGTCTTCTCTGGAGGCTGTTAGGGAGGTGTTCAGCAAAGGCAGCCACAGTTGTGAAGAATTCCAAGCTGTGCTTCTCACTAGTCAGCTTCAGGGCACAGTCTGCTTCCCTGTGTGTAGACTGTTCCTCCAGAGCAGCCGTAACCTGGACTGCAAGAAACAGGGGCATGGCTTTTTGGACATCATGCCCTCCACCCCTGCAGCTGCACACAAAAACACACTGGGAAATGATTAGCATAAACTGTTAGGACCTAGAATGTCCTGTTCAGGTCCAGAGTCTGTTTGTACACCAGTCCTTTGCTAGCCTATTCTTTTCTAAGAGGCGAGTGTGTTCTTGTAGACTGATTAGTGCAGACTATGGGGATAAACATTGGATTGTCTTATGTATCAGCTGACTGACCAGAGGCAGGCTCACAGCTACATTCCTCAGGTAATGATCATTGTACCAGCTGCCTGGTTCCATAAAAGGAGAGGTTGACACTTGACCTTTAGCTTAGAACAGAACCTGTCACACACTTAGTATTTGGTAAATGTTTACTCACTGATTTTCTTAATATTTCTGCAGCTCCAGAAGCGCTTCATCTTGAATCTGCCTACCTTCAGTGTTCGGGTCATTGACAAAAATGGCATCCATAACCTGGAGAACATCTCCTTCACTAAGAAGGGTTCCTAACGTTTCATCCTTCCTCCTACTCATCAGGGGACTCTTTTGATAGGCTCCTTAGGTTTTTGATTTTTTTTTTTTTCTACCCTTTTGATGTACACTTGGTTAATTCAAAATAAAGCTGAAGGTTGGTAAGTTGAGCTTTCTGGTTTTGGTCTCAATTTACCTCAATTTCATGTAGAAAGGAGCCAGAAGGAGAGTTTCGCGTTGCCAGAGTGCTCCCTCCTGCTCCCTCCATCTGTTGATGGTCCCCGCCTCACAGGTTTCCTCTCTTCCTCCATCTCGCTCTTTCAGTCTTGCTTGCTAATGTCCTGTTCTCCGTAAAGCAGTGGGTCTCTTTGCCTTTAAGCTTAGTCCTTTTTGGAAGTTGGGCGTGGTGGTGCACGCCATCAATCCCAGCACTCGGAAGTCAGAGACAGGAGGATCTCTGAGTTTGAGGCTAACCTGTTCTACATAGTGAGTTCTAGGACAACCAGGTGTAGTCAGAAGTTTCTCTGTCCTGCCTGGCCAGTTCCCCAGCCATTTAGTCCCAAATAATCACACAATAATCACACAAAGGCTTATAGTAGTTATAAACTGTTTGGCCTATGGCTCGCACTTATTGCTTGCTAACTCTTACTCTTGTTTAAGTGACTCGGTATTATCCATGTTTAGCCATGTGGCTTGGTGCCTTTTTCTCAGTGCGGCATTCTCTCCTTCCTCTGTCTGACTGGTCTCTTCTCTGCTCTTCCTTTTCCTGGAATTCTTCTTGTCTAGTCACCTCACCTATACTTCCTGTCTGTCTATCTTATGCCCAGTTTTGTTAAACCAATATTTACAATGTACAAGAGCATAATCTCACAGCAACTAGGGCAATATAGAAAGACCCTGCCTCAAAAAAAATGATATTGATTGTTTTGTTTTGAAATATGTGTGTACAATGTAGAGGACCTTGTGTGTTCTCAGGAACGCAGTCTACCTCGCACCAACCTGCCCATGTTTGGTTTTATTAAAAACATGGATCCCAGGAATCAAACTCAGGTGCTCATGCTTATGAGTCAAGCATTTTACCAACTGAACTAGTCCCCAGCCCTTAAATCTTTTTCAGTTAATTAATTAATGTACTTGGGAAATACATCAACAGTGGAAAAACAGCAAGAAAATATTCCTCCTATTAAATCTGATCACTTTTCCGCTACTGATTTCTTGGATGTTTCTTTCTCTGAGGCAGGTTCTCATGTAGCCCAGGCTGGTCTTATTCTGTGATGCTAAGGATGATTTTCACCCTTTATCCTTCTTGCTCCATTGTCCAAGAACTGGTGGATACAGACAACTTCACTGTGCTCCTCTGTGCTTTGGATATTGGGGAGGGGGGTACCAAGGATGGATCCCAGAGGCTTGAACTGACAGCTCATACTCAACCCTCTTTAATTTTTGCTTTGTGACAAGGTCTTGCTAATTGGCCTAAGCTGGCCTTGAACTTGTGCTGTTCCTGCCTCAGCCTCACTAGTAGCTCAGATTATGTGTTTTTACCATCAGACCCAGCTTACCTGCTTGCTTTTTATTTTATTTGTTTTTAGTATATGAGTGTATGCCTGCGTGTATGTTTGTGCACCATGTGAGCCTGGTGCCAGAAAGGGGAATTGGAGCCCCTGGGACTGGAGTTTACAGGTGTTTTTGAGCTGTCATGTGGGTCCTGGCAATCAAACCCAGGTCCAGCTTTCTTCTCTGTTTTTAAAGATACAAGTATCCACAGAATAGCTCAGAGTTCCTACTTGCTTAACAAGTTCAGACTCTGAGTTTGATCTGCACGTCACACACAAGAATAAAGGCTATTCAAACCTGAGGTTTGGTTTTGTTTTTTAAAGGAGGTAGAGTTTGGTTTTTTAAAAAGAATGTGTTTGTATGTGTCTGTCAGACAGTAACTTGGATGGAGTTGGTTCTCCGACCTTGTGTGGGGTCTGTGACTTGGTCATCGGGCTTGTACCTTCACCTAATGAACTACCCATGGGTTTTCTTTTTCTTTTTCTTTTTTTTTCTTAAAACAGAATCTTAAACTTTTTGCCTAGGCTAATATGGAACTCACTCTGTAGACCAGACTGGCCTTCACCTCACAAAGATCCATCTATCTCTGCTTCCTAGTGCTAGGTCGAAAGGTACGTGACACAGTATCCAGTTAAGTTTTTTTCTGAGATAAGGATTTATTGCATATGTATAGTCCAGGCTGTTCTGGAGATTACTGTGTAGACCAGGCTAGACCTTAAACTCATGATCCTTCTGCCTCCACCTTTTTTTAGGGGCTAGCAAGATGGCTTAGTAGGAGGCTAGCCTGGAAATCCTGATTCTCTATCACCCAGGTGCTGGGATAACACACGTGCATGGTGATACCCAGCTTACAGTAGGACTTAGGGAAACACAAACCAGTAGGTCCTGCTCTTGTGGTTTGTGTCTGTGTGGATAAAACCTGAGTTTTCACATCAGTTCCATTTGCTGATGTTGCTTACCTGAGAACGTTTTAAATATGTTTGGCCTTAGACTGACGTAAGCCTGACTTTACCCAATCTGTACTCTTTTATATATAATGTCTTGTTGTGTAGTCCATGGTGCTCCTCAAATTCACAGTCCTCCTGCTTCAGAGTACACCACCACACCTGACACCTGATATACCAAAGATAGAAGCCAGGTGGTGGTGTCGCCTGTATATTCTCAGCAGTGGGGAGGCAGAGGTAGGCTCTACAGAGAAAGATCCAGGACAGCCAAGGCCATGCAGAGAAACTCTGCCTCAAAAAGTCAAAATAAATTAATAATGATAACCACGTATAGATAAGTTTCATTTTGTCTGAGAGAAGCATATTCCATTTCTGAGATTACTGTCATCACTGCTATTCAGAGTACTGAGTGAAAAGCTGGTTCTGGTGTCTCAGTGTCTCACATGCTCCTTCATACATTGATGCCAAGTGCTTAGTAAGAATTGGGTGTAAAGGGATGAGTCATATCACAAGTAATTCCACCTCCAACATTATGTAAAGGGGTTCGGACCCTCTACTGGGTTCCTGGATCTCTAGGTATCTGTCTGAAGAGCCCTACAGATGCTTTTTATCACCCTGTGAGTAGGGCTGTGCCGAAGCATAGGTAGTCTGTAAAAAGGCTGAAAGAGGACCTAGTTCACAGTGGTCTTGAGTATTCTGTGCAGTGATGCAGTGCAGGACCTTGTATGTAGGAAATTCTCAATGAACACAGCTGAACTTGCTCCACAAACAGGACTTAACCAGGAGTGAAAGGTCACTGCCTTTCGATGTACGTGTCTTCAGGCAGCCTCATGCAAACCCAGAACATAGCTGTCTGTCTTCATCCTGTAACAAATCAGTTTATCCGTAGATACTTCAATCTCAGCTTTAGGGAAGACAAGCACATCAGCATGTCTAATGCTGACCTTACCACCTGCCGCACTCCAAACCTCACTGGTCTTTCATCTTATAGCTTCCTACTCCAGAAACCTAGTCATCTAACTTTTTTAATTGTGTGTGCTTTGGTGCTACAGAAATGGCTCTGGGTACGAGCACTGACTGTTCTTCCAGACATAAATAGTGCTTTATTGTATCCTAGGAGCAGTGTGTGCTGTTTGTTTCTATGTAAATGATTCGTAGTGTAGTTTGACGGTCTCACTTTTCTAGAAATGTTTTTGATAAAATGGAGCAAAAGTACTGGACCCACTGTTTGCAACCCAGATTATCGGGTACAGTTGTGTGTGGTAGAAAAAGAGACTGAACATTATATTGTAAGCAATGGCACATTTCAAGTAAAATTACATTTTTTTACAAAGTTTTCAAGAAATCAACAGCAGGGACTGGAGAGATGTCACAGCAGTTAAGAGCACAGCCGCTTTTCCAGAGCACCACATGGGCGCTCACAATCATCTGAACTCCAGTTCCAGGGGATCCAACACCCTCACGTAGACATGCGTGCAGGAAAAACACTAATGCACATGAAGTAAATTTTAAGAGAGAGAGAGTGTGTGTGTGTGTGAGTGTGATCAACTTGCAGTTTTTTTTTTCTTTCTGCCTTGTCCTGGGGATTAACTCCAGTAGTCAGATATGGTGATGAACACCTTTAACTCACTGAACCACCTCACTGGCCCTCATTTATTTTAAGTGAATTTGATTTGGGGATAACTGGCTTTTCAGAAAAGTTAGAAAGATAAGTTCCCTTTATAGCCTTTACTTCCCAGACTCTGCTACCAGCAGTGTCTTACATACCCATGGTACGTTTGTCCAAGCCAAGAAGCTGACATCGATAAGTTCATGTTGACACTAGCTTTTGTTCAGGTGTCATATTTTTCCTTTTGTCCTTTTTCTGCTCTCTGTGCACTCCATGCTATCACATGGCATCGTTTTTATATTGCCCTTTATTCCCTTGCTGTCTTCACATTGTAAGCAGCTTTTGCTATGTCTGCTTCCTAAGTCTGAAGTCTGATGGAGACAGGGTCTCTGTGTAGCATGGGCTGTCCTGGAACTCACCATGTACACCAGGCAGGCTTCAAACTCCCCGCTGTTTGCCTTCCTGTGCTAGGTGTTTCATGATCCTTGCCCATCTGAGTTCCCTGGGCTCTTCTCCATCTTGTCATAAAGCTCAGGGTCCAGTTAGCTGGGTCCTGAGAAGTCTCCTTTAATACTACGATCCTCTCCAAGAAAGCCGGAAGGCCTTTAGTGTGCATGAGTTTGCACACAGAGACTCCCTGTTTAATTCTGAGCTGGTGTTGCTCAGGAGGAAGCAGTGTAAACCATTGTGTAAACCTGTTTGTAGTCACCTTTTTCCTCAGGCTAACCCCAGCTAGTGAGAAATGAGTGCTGTTAGCTGTGGAGGGGTGAAGAAGGAATCAAAAGCTCAGGCTTCATCGGATGCTTCTTCAGAGCACTTACAGTCTGCTCTGCTTCCTCTGCAGTGCTGTGGGTCTGACCAGCCGCTGGCACTGCAGAGCCTTAGGGCACAAGGGCTGAGAGGACCTACTCCCCTTGCTGGGGTCAAGCCCGTTAGCCCAGATGTGGCGGGCCATGGGGTGCAGTGGAATGAGAGTTGGATTGAACAGCTACAAATAAACTTAATTTGGAGACATCCCAGGCAGTAGCAAGTTACACAGCTATAATTTTCTCCTAAAATAGTACTGATGATTATCTGGGTTTTTTTTCCTTAGAAGTTATTCAGTACTAAGATGTTCTTGGGTTTCTTCTTTGTTTACCAACTTAAAAAAAATTTTTTTTTAATCTTATGTGTCTTGGTATTCTGCCTGCCTGCATGTCTGTGAAGGTGTCAGGTCTTGAAGTTACAGACAGATCATTGTGAGCTGCCATGTGGGTGCTGGGAGTTGAACCTGGGTCCTCTGGAAGAGCAGTCAGTGCTCTTAACGACTGAGTCATCTCTGCAGTCCCTGCTTACCAACTTTTTGTTGGTTCATTACTATATATGACAGGCCAATGTTGTGTAAGTGCTATGTTTTTACCTCACTTAATCTCAACCTCACATAGTCTATGATTTTATTTATTGAAATGGTCTCTACATAACTCTGGCTGTCCTGAAACTCACCGTATGTAGAACAGGCTGCCTCTTTCTCCTGAGTGTTGAGATTAACTGTGTGCCAGCATGCCTAGCAATCTGATAATTTTAAAACTCAAATATCTGGCCAGACCAGGAGTTTTGGTTAAAGGAGAGTATGCATTCTAATTCCCATATTGTTTTGTATATTAAGACATCTTAACAGAGCTGGTGCTACAGCCCAAAATATCAAAGGCCCTGGGGTTGTCTCTGGCACTGCAGAAGCCAGATGTGGTGATATTCCCAGCTCTGGAAGGGGATCAGTCATCCTCAGCTACATAATGAGTTGGAGGACATCTTGGATACATGGGAGCCTGCCTCAAACAAAATACTGCCCTGAGAGAATAGGAGACATCCTTGGTTTTCTGTTTTTCTTTTTTTTAGACAGGGTCTATCTGTAGATTTGGCTGTCTTGGAGCTCACCCCATCTGACTGGCCTGGTCTCAAAGATCCACCTACTATCTCTGCCCCCAAGCGCTGGGATTAAAGGCCAGTGCCACTACCACTGCCCAGCTACATCCTCCAGCTCTTAAGAGAAAGCAAAACATCTTTGTCTAACAGTACATGTGCAGATGCTGAGAGAAGAATAAGCAGGCAAAAGGAACAATGTGGGCAGTGGCCTGAGACAGAAGTTTGAGGAACAGAAAGAAGTCAGTGGTGGTGCACACCTTTAGCCCTAGCAGTTTGGACGTGGATCTCTGTGGGTTCCAGGACTATTACACAGAGAAGCCCTGTTTCAAAAAAACAAAACAAAACAAAAAAAGGAATTAGTGTGGCTGTTATAAAGTGAGTGATGAAGAGAATTGTTAATGAGGTTGGAGAAGGCAGTCAAGTTCAGATCATTGCATAGCATGGCCTTTGGTCACCAGTGAAACCAGACTGGAAGGCTGCTGTTGCAGGCCTGAGTGATGGAATGGAGAGGGGATAAGAAAGGACCCCCCACCCCAATTCCTGGTAAACGTGCCATTAGCAAAGACGAGGCATTCAAGGCTGGCATTGAGTTGGGCACCCCATCTGGGACTTAAGTTTTCAGTGTTTATCAGACCATATGGCAGAAGACAGAGGACATCCCAGCCTGGAGTTCAGAGCCAACTGGGCTGAAGGTAGAGGTCAGCAGCATACATGTGGCATAGGAAGCCCCAAATGGAGCGACACCATCTAGGAAGCTGTTGGCCTGACAACTAAGATTTAGAAGCTGAGTGGAAAAGAATCAAAGAGGGCAGAATGGGAACTGGCCAGGTCAGGTGAGACGGGAAGGCTGAAGAACCACACAGCATTTCAGAAAAAACTAAGTACATCGGGTGTGTCACGATTCCAGTACTGGGCCTGACAGTAGTTCAGGAGCTAGCCTGAATTAGGTAAAAACTTGTCAAACCAAAATTTTAAGAGCAATTTTTTGGTTAGTCATATCAAATTAAAGGGGGGGGGGGACTTTAGCTTTAAGATGGCCATTGACGGCCATGCTGAATAGATCTCAATGGATTGGCAGGGGTGTTAGTGGGTTGAGAGTCAGGAGTGAAGAAATAGAGGGAGGTTGTCTTCTAGAACCTTTTAACTGCAAAAGAAATGAGGATTTGTGTTTTGTAAGGTGAGTCCTAGAATATATGTGCTTTAGGTACGGTCTAGTAGACCGAGTGGAGGAAAAAACTAATCAGGAAAGATGTCTGAAGATGAGAGCTCAGTCAGCATTTGTCCCGTTGAGACACACACAGAGTCATCTGTATGCACACTGGCACAGTCTCCTACAACATGATAACATGATGCATAGACCAAACAAACAGACCCAGCAAGTCATAATAAATAATATGTCATACTGATGTGACTAGGCATGTAGACTCCTAACGTCAGAACCCACATTCAGAAGGACCTTTCTTCCCATCTCAGCTTATTCATAGCCCTTTGTGAATAAAAACACCCTCCATCACTTGCCCAGGTGTACATTTGGGGACATGAGCAGAAATCAGTAAAATGAACCCCCAACTCATTAGGATAAATAACTCATGCTGAACAACCTTAAATTTTCAAATTTAATAACATTGTACATAAATAAATAGGACAGACAGTAACAAGTCTGTGGTATACAGCCTGGGTTCAAGTTTTGTGATTTGTGCTGTACCATCTTTGTTCCTCAGGGGCCTGACTTGCCCTCTCCAAGAGCAGGAAGGATCCAAAGAGCCCACTGGGACCTCCCACTAGCCCCCATTCTGGGGCGAGGGGATTCGGGAGTGAAAGTCACTACTTTCTCAGTAGCACCTCTGATTTGTTATCGGCATCCCCTTGGGTCACCCACTGCTGTCCAGGCATCTCAGTGGGGAGAGCTCTGCCCTGTGAACCAGACTTCCATGACAGTTTCCTGTTGGAGCCTTACCAGAAACCCCTGGCCCAACCAGGTTCCACTGGGCTTCTGAATAAATGTTCTCTCTCTGGCCTGAATGAAATCCCACCTGTTAATCCTTTCAGGGCCGTCCACAGTAGCCACAGCCTCATCTCAGGCACTGGGAGTCACTTACACAAACAAGAGACAGTTACTTCCGATGCTTGGCATCCTTCTCTGAAGCCTTGGTTTCCCCATGCCCACTGCCAGTACTGCTTAGAAACATCTTGTCCAGTCCTTTGAGTGACTCTAGCAGGTAGTTCTGGAAGGCAGTGAGGGCCGCACAGATGGCAGGCCCACCAAAGCCGTGAGTGATGAGGCTAAAGTGTGTCAGACAGCTCTGTACCCCGGGCTCCAGGATGAGTGCCGGGCGGCTGTTGCCCAGCGGGGAACGGTCCTGAGCCATCAAGTCTGCAAACTCCTTGCAGATCTGCCTGGTGAGGAAGAACATTTAGAGGTTAAGGAACAGGGTTCTAAACTCAGAGGAAGACCTAATTTCTGACTCTTTCAGACAGTTTCTCTTTGTAGCCCTGGCTGCCCTAGAACTCTAAGTAGACCAGGCTGGCCTCAAACTCACTGAGATCTACCTGCCTCTGCCTCCCAAATGCTGGGTTTAAAGACATGGACTGCTTCACCCAGCAATAACTGGCTTCTTTATTTACATTGTCTACACAGTTTGACCTTCCTGACAGCCAGCAAAAAAAACCAACTTTCACAAAAGTTAATGCAGCAGCTCAGTGCTGCACACTTGTGAACACATGATAATACCCTAATTTCCACTCCTTAGATCCTGTCTACAGAATGCAGCTCAGCTGCCTATTCCCTTAAACTTTCTGTGACTCCTTCCACTTCCTTGTCTGTGAAATTAGAACAGCCCAGAATCTGCCTTGCATAACTCAGCAGCAAATATTGATGCCTCAGTCAATACCATGGACACTGTATGTCATCTTACATCATCCAACGGATCTACAACATTATCCCCATCATATGGTTCTAGACAGGTTAGTGGCTTAGATGAGACCGGGATCCAGATCCAGCCTTCATGAATCATCTATATGTCTCAGGCCGGAGGATCCATCATCACTAATCTCTGTGTCTGGCCCTGCATCCTAAACAAACCAAAGTCCCAAGAGCACTTGATGCAATATGCATTTCATTCATATTCGTGAATGAAATGGACTCCATTTGGACAGGCTCCTCTAACCACAGGAAGAAGCCTTCAGTACTCTACTGAACAGTGTGTAAGTCTGGGGGTCCTTTGCTACCTAAAGGAGGAAAGCCCCACATGGAGGGTGGAGTTGTGATTTGAAGGCCAAATCTACAAAGATCAGCTGGACTAGAAGTTTTGGGTGGTCCAGACTGTGACCTTAGCTGCAGAAGATGGCTCTGAGATCTTGACCTCTCCTGTGCCTTTCCTTCCAGCTCTCCTCTGTCTTTTCCCACTCAGTGAGATGCTACTTTCCAAACAAGTGTTTGTAGTCTCCTGGATTTTATATATTGCAATCTTTTCTGAGATATGAAGATAGAGCCTTTGGGAGGTGATGAGGTCGTGTAGGATCCTATAGACCAGTGGTTCTCAACTTTCCTAATGCTACAACCCTTTTAATATAGTTCTCATGTTGTGGTGACACCCCCCAGCCATAAAATTATTTCATGGCTCTATCATAACTGTAAGCTTGCTAGTGTAAATATCTAATATACAGACTATTTGATATGTATAATCCCTTATGGGGTCCCAACCCACAGGTTGACAACCACTGTTGAAGACACTATTAGTACCTTTATCTTCCTTTACTGTATGTAAATCAGCAATATTAAGTGCTGTCTATATGTCAGAAAGCAGGCCTTATTAATAAGGCAATTCCACCATGCAAAGGCTGTTCCCACACTGAAGTAGCATTCAAGTAAACATTTCCACAGACCATATTGTCCAAGCCCTGTTCTCTCTCACACTGATTTTTAAGGGCATTTTTCTATTAAAAAACTGTGTTGTTTTGCATTATTTCCCTGGAGATATCTGGACTTCAGTAGCTATTTTAACATTTTGTTCTTAATTTTCTGCCTTCTAACATTTCATACAAAGGGACTTCTGAGTCTTTTATTTAGTAGTAGATTCATGTCCAATTATTATGGGACTGCAAGTGAGGTAGATTTTTATTCTTAAGCTTTTTAGGTGTGTTCTATGAGTTTTAGTCTTTGCTTTTGATTCTTTTTATTGTATTTCTTTGCTTTGCCCTACTCTGGTTGGTTTTGTTGTCTAACTTTTTAACTATTATAGATTTCTGTTTATTTCCAAATGATAATGAGAAAGAAAAATGTGGATTTAGGTGGTTGAAAAAATAAAGAGGATCTAGGAAGAGTTTGGGGAGACAAATATTATATTAAAACTATTTTCAGTCAAAAAATAAAAGTAGGGCGGTGTAGGCGAGAGGTTCATAACTAAAGAACCTGATATATAACAGTGAATGGAGAGATTGTCAAGACCACTGAATCATAGGTACCAACAATGTAACTAGTAGATGAGACTGTCAGGGGATCAAGGGAAAGATAATGGTAATATTTCATGCTTTGCTGATGACCTAAGTGTAGTGGATTTATGACGTTATATTGTAAATAATTGTCCCACCTATGAGCGCTGATTGGCCAAAGGCAGACAGGAAGTGTGGGCGGGGCTACCAGACTAAGAAAACCGTGGGAATAGGAAGCACAGAGCAGAGATGCCACAGAGACTCCAGAGTTGCCAGACAAGCCAGAAGATGCAGAGGACATCTATACTGCTCTGAGAAATGGTACCAAGCCCCATGACTGAACAGGATAAGAGTCATGGGTTAGCTTAAGGGTAAAGAGTTAACAAGTTATATGCCTGGGCCCTAGGCTTATCAGCCTAAAATTAATGTAAGCATCTGTGCAACAGCAGAAGAAGCCATGGCTCACACTGTTAGTCCCAGCACTTGGGAAGCAGAGACAAGAGAATCTCTGTGAGTTCAAAGCCAGTCTGGTCTTCAAAGCAAGTTCCAGGACAGTCAGGACTGTTACACAGAAAATTCTGTCTAGAAAAAAAAAAAAAAAAAACAGTCGGAGATATCAGAGGACAGAGCTATCTACTTCAGCCTTTTTTGTTTTTGTTTTGAAACAGAGATTAAGATGCTTACAATAATTTTAGGCTGATTGGCCTAGGGCCCAGGCATATAACTTGCTAACTCTTTACCCTTAATCTAATCCATGACTCTTATCCTATTCAGCTATGCAGCTCGGTACCTTTTCTCAGAGCAGCATAGTTGTCCTCTGTGTCTTCTGGCTTCTCTCTGGCCTTCTGCTCTGTTCTTCCTGTTTCCAGAGTTTTCTTAGTCTTGTAGCCCCGCCCATACTTCCTGTCTGCCTTTGGCCAATCAGCACTTTTTATTAAACTTGTAGGCAGGACAATTATTTACAATATAATTATAATGTCATAAATCCACTACATCTAAGACTGCATTTTAAGAACAGCAGAGTGTCATGAGAGCGAAATGAGCTGGAAAGTTTCTGTGCTACTTCCATCATGCCAATAGATGCAGAGTTGAGTCACCTGACATGATGGCTGCATCAGTGAAGGCACAGGTTGTCCCTGCTAATGCAGCACACTTGCTGGGTCCTCCAGTCACCATGCCAGCTACACAGGAGTGACTGATTAAAAATAATTTCCCAATGGCAAAAACAGAAAAAGAAAGCAGGCCCTCACCACACACAGATGCCTCTTGATCCTGAACAGCCTCCAGAACCATGAGAAATGAGTTGTCACCTGACTTAGGGTACTTAGACCTGAAGTGGCAGCATGTAGTCAGGTAGTGAGATCTGCAGAGGGGTCAGGAATGGCCTGAGGACTTGAGGAGAAAGGTCACAGAAGCAGGACCCATGCCGAGGCCTAGGCTGGTCATGCCATGGAATCATGTAGGTGAGTGTAGCGCCCACACATGGACTGTAAGCCTGAATGTGACAGTCACACATGGGCCGTAAACCTGAATATAACAGTATGCATATAATAGGTATGTTCACTTGTGGTGTCTGTGTGTACCCTTGGGAGCTTGTGGGAATGTTTATAAAAGTCTAAATGTGATGAACATGGTATCTAAAGATATCTAAATACCTGTGTGTGTCTGTCTGTATGGCATGTACAAATGTTGCCATGTGAACTTAAGGAATCTAGCTGCCACGTATGGTGCCATATGTGCTATATGAACATGTGTGTAGTAGTCATAAGTAGTATCTAATGTACCCAAGTCTGACATGTATATCTGCATAGCATCCATGTTTGCTATGTGCCTTACTCACTTGGCAGCCAGAAGCATGCTCTTGCGGCTGTGTAGTTCCCCAGGGTCAGCATGCTGTCGGCATAGGTACTCAGCAGCTGCCTTGGCTGGAAACTCAGTCTCACAAACATAACCAAAGTCTCGAGCCAAGTGCACAGCTTCTCCTGGAGAAAGAGAAGATGTTACTAGGTGTACCTCTGAGACCAGAGTCTAGCCTTGAACTTCTTACCCCCCAGCTAAGGAGCATCCTGCTTCTGGAGATGCTCTCTTGGTTTTTCTTGTCAGTTCAGCTGGTTTAGAGTCCAGGGTCACCAACCTCCATGGAAAAGGGATGCACCCCCTCACCCACTTACCATATCCAAATAGTGTCATCCACTTGCCCTCCCCATACACAGACCCCAAGCAGCTCTACTGCACGTGCACTCATATGCACAGACACATAAACAAAAAGGATTAGTTTCAGAGTTTCCCACAGATACAAAAATAAGTGGGTACCGTAATCCCTTACATGAAATAACATGGTGTTTGCATATAAACCTACTTGCATCCTCCTGTATGTTACAAATTGTCTCATGATGATTTAAAATATCTAATGCTATAGAGATGCTATAGATGTAAATATCTACATGCATTACTGGTAATAATGACCAAAAAATGTCTGCATGTGTTCAGCACGGGTGCAACTTTTTCAAATATATTGAACCCTGGGTATTTAACTCCTCAGATGTGCAGACTGTCCACCTGCATTACACATATATTCCTTTATACATGGTACACTGAGTACATGCACAGGTGCAACAATGTTCACAGACATAACTAAATGATAACTTCCTACATTAGGAAGTCTCACCAGATGACATGTCTCTTCACATTCATACACACAGTCTTCAGGCCTTACCTTCCACCAATGAGGTCAGCAGAGTCACATTGGCTGCCTTCCGACGGCCAGCCGGCAGGTTGAGCCCAATCTTCTCCAGCCGTTCCCGCAGACACCGGCCTCCATTCTTGGATTTTGCCCTTAACGTACACAAAGACATACACACAGCTGTGAAGGTGAGAGAGCAGCCTACAGGCTAAGTGACTCCAAAGGACCTTCCTTGTTCCCTATACCAGCCCCTCTAAGGCTTGGGTGTAGCCTTGTCCTTGAGGTCCCTGAGCAAATCCCTACTTCTCCTGACCTCTGTTGTGCAGTCTAGATTGGGATAAGGAGTGGACCCTGTGGTAGAAGTCTTCATTCCTCTCCAGCCCTCTCAATAGCAGGAGCAGCCCAGGGTTGGCAGGACAAGCTAGCATCTGAGGGTCCCTCTTCCCCACTTCAGCACATGGGGACACATAAAATTGTGCACAGAGATACACAAGGAGATACAACTATATACAAAGTCAGTTACTATACACAGATGAACCCACCCTCAGTGTTTCCAAGAACATGGAGACAAATATCACTAGAGACACACAGACATGAACACCAAGGAACATACAGAGACATGTGCACATCAGAATCCCAGAGATGTGTACACAACAATCCCAGGGAGTTATAGAATGATCAGAAAGCAAGAGTAAAAGGCTATCCTTCTAGTTGCACAAATGTGCCCCCACATACACAGAGGTACACACATGTGAACAGCTAGCTGCATGAAAAGCAGAAAAGAAAAATGTATGAAAGAAGAATAAATAAATAAAAAAAGAAGCCAGGTGGTGGTGGCCTATACCTTTAATCCCAGCATGCAGGAGGCGGAGGCAATTGGATCTCTGTGAGTTCAAGGCTAGCCTGGTCTATAGAGCAAGTTCCAAGATAGCCAAGGCTACACAGAGAAACCTTATCTCGAAAAACCAAAGAAAAAGCAACAACCCAACTATCTGCAGATACACATGCAACTACACACACACACACACACACACACACACACACACACACACACACACACACACACACACACACACACACACACACACACACAGAGGACCCACTGTTGGCCACACATTCCCAGCTAAGCAGAACCTCACATTGGCCATCCCCTACCACACATACACATGCAGTCCTTAGGTCATTACACTTTATCCCTGAAGCAGATCCTCTTCCCAGACACAAGAACATGCAGAGAGAGAGAAAACCATGGCTCACCCTGCTGCTCACACCAGACTCACATCAGTGAGGCCTGTGTTGCCAAGGGGAAGAGATAAGGGAAGAGCCACTCTTCCCAGAACCAGCCCTGCCCACCCTGCTTAGTGGAGGCAAATCTTTTTCTTTGTATCCACACTTTGTTCTCTGCCCCTACTCAATCTCAGACCCAATAACTCATGGGAGATGCTAGAGACCTTAACTTGCCTCCCCCTAATCCCCAGACCATGTATAACCTTGAGTCCCTGATCACTGTTCTATCAGAGAACCAGAGATGGGGATGATGTTGGGGCTTGGAGTGAGGCTGACCCTCTTTCTCGGATGCTGTGAGGTCTGAAGAAACTAAAGATTTTGATTGGGGTGCTGTGTTGGGTTGTGGGCTGCCCTTCCTACCTTCGGAGGACACCCCCCAGAAGGGAGGCGTTGAGGCACTCTGGAGGTGAAAGTCGCCGCTGCACCTCCCCCACGGTCACCTTGTACTTGGATGTTGAGCTGAGCAATGACAATCGGCCAGGCACGGAGCAGAAGACCTCACTGGGATTGCTGATGCCGCCAACCAGGCTGTCTTTGGCCAGTGAGAGGGTGGAGAGGCTGCTGGCTTTGGAGGGAATGGGGACTGTGGAGCAGAAGCAAGGGTAGAGGGGGGGACACTGAGTCAGTGACCACAGGACAGGCATCAGCGAGCTTTGGTGCAGGCAGGTTGACTCACAGACTGTGTATGTTGAATGATTTCAACAATTTCCAAAGGGAGGGTTCAATAACCCCTGCTTTACAAAGGGAGAAACTGAGACACAATAAGGTGGAAATGACATGCCTAAGTAAGTCGATAGGCACAACACTGAACTCAGAGCTGTCTGGTTCTTGCCCTGGTATCTCATTCCTGAGCCCTGATGGTTCCCTCTTAAAACTTGGCATCAGCCAGATATTGGCATCATCAGAGAAAAAGCTGGGCAAGAGGAAATGGAGTTAAGCAGAGGCAGGATTCCTGAGTCACTGTGACAGGGTTGGGAAATCACAGATTCCCAAGTTCCCGTCTCTACTATGAATCTCACCCTCCCATCCAGAGTCCCACATGTTAGAAACAGGGGGTTAGGGCCCTATTAGACCTTCACATTTTCCCCTCCCCACCAGGTCCAGAAGACAGGGAATAAGGGTCTGTATGTCCCATAACACCCTCTCCTAAATGCTCTCTGTGTAGGACAAAGAGGGAATCAGAGAATTTTGTAAACTCTTGGCTCAGAAAGGAAGTTCTCCACGCAGTGAGTGTCTCCCGCTCCCTCCTTAACTGCAGAGGACGGGCCAGGATGCTTCCTTGGAGGTCTCCTGGTTTTCTCATTCAAGGGAATGGGGCCTTGGTAGAGAAGGTCTGTGTGTGGTGGAAACAGAAATCTGTGAGAACTGGAGTGGCGTGCTGAGCACTCGCCGCTGTGTACATACAGCCTCAGCCCTTGAACCTTCAGACTGTCCCCGATGGGGCTATTCTGGTTCTCAGTCTACAGGTGGGAGACCAAAGCCCAGAGAGGTGGAATAGCATGCCTGAGATCATCTTGGTAGTAGACTGACTAACAGCAAAGCTAGGACCAGGGTCTCAAAAGCAGGGCTCAGAATATACTTTCC
Source organism: Phyllotis vaccarum (assembly GCA_033318265.1). Lineage (NCBI taxonomy): Eukaryota > Metazoa > Chordata > Mammalia > Rodentia > Cricetidae > Phyllotis > Phyllotis vaccarum. The sequence goes on from JARWLC010000003.1 coordinate 41,830,509, forward strand.
CAGCACCCCCCCCCCCCCCGTACCAACAAGTCTTAGGCTTCAATCTTACGGAGAGGTTAAAGAGAACCCGATCCCAAGCTGGTGCAGCCCCAACCTATTCCGCTCCGCAGGACCATCCCCATCGTCAGGATAATGCCCAGGACCATCCCCATCCCCAGGACCATCCCCATGCCCAGGACCATCTCCATCCCCAGGACCACCATTCCCAGGATCATCCCCATCCCCAGGATTATCCCCATGCCCAGGACCATCTCCATCCCCAGGACCATCCCCATGCCCAGGACCATCTCCATGACCAGGACCATCCCCATGCCCAGGACCATCTCCATCCCCAGGACCATCCCCATCCCCACCCCCACCTGGCCACTCAGGCAGAGACTTCTGCACACTTCCAGTCTTCCCTTGCCTGCCACGCCCCATGCAGGACCATGTCCTATGATTTGCCTGAGAAGCAGGCTCTCCTCTCATGCACATAGACACTTACTTTTTGCCTGAATTTCTGTGCAGCCCCTGCTCTGGTCCCCATGCCCTAGTCTAGAGGGGTCTTTCTGAAACATGGATCACTCCATAGTCTGCAACCACCAGTGCCTGATTAGCCCGGAGAATCTAATCCTAGTCCATAACCAAATAGAATGATGCTCTCTATCAATCACACCCAGTAAGTTCCTACTGGGTAGCTCTTTTCTCCATATCCCCAGGTAAAAGCTCAGAGATCAGAATGACATCATCTACTGAGCAGAAGTAGGTCACCAATTCTAGCCACTGCTCCCAAAGGTTACGTCCCTGATCTATCTTTGCCTCCTTCACCCTCCTTAGTGTCCTGGATCCTGCCTCCTTTTCTGCCTCTTGCTCCTCATTTGTCTTTTAGGCCATGGTATTAAAAAGCAATGAGCAGAGCAGCAGTGGTGCATGCTTTTAATCCCAGCACTTGGGAGGCAGAGGTAGGCAGATCTCCGAATTCAAGGCTAGCCTGGTCCTACAGGATGAGTTCCAGGAGAACCAGGACTACATAGAGAAACCCTGTCTCAAACAAACAAGCAAAGCATTGAGAGGCTGGAGAGATGACTCAGTGGTTAAGCACACTGACTGCTCTTGCAGAGGACCTGGGTTCATTTTGCAGCATCCACATGGTGGCTAATAACCATCTTATAACTCCAGTTACACAGGACCCAATGTCCTTTTCTGGATTTCTAGGCACTGCACTCATGTGGTACATGTAAATACAGGCATATAAACACTCATACACATAAATCATCCCAGCATTTAGGAAGCAGAGGCAGGCAAATGGGTCTCTACAAATTCTGGGCCAGCCAGTGATACAAAGTGAGATCCTGTCTCAAAACAAACAAATAAATAGAAAAGAGAAATATGAGATTAATTTCAATATAGCAAATAGCTTATAAGGACTTACCATTCTTTTTTTACTCTAATAAGAGCTATTGTAATTTCAATGTACAATAAACATTTTAAAATTATTAATGAAGAGGCTGGAGAGATGGCTCAGTGATTAAGAGCACTGACTGCTCTTCCAGAGGACTTGGTTCAGTTCTCAGCACCCATGTGACAGCTCACAACTGTCTGTAACTCCAGTTTCAGGGGGTCTGACACCTTCACACCAATGCACATAAAATAAAGTTAAATAAATTATTATAAATAAATAAATGAGATATATTACATCCTTTCTTTGTATTTAGTTTTAAAAATCCAATGCGCAGTTTATATATTCAGCCCACCTCCATTCAGGCCAGTCACTTTTTAAATACCCTCAGCTTTATTCATTCTGTGATTAGTGGGCCACCATAAACTTCAAAAGGTGAGTACATAGGTTACTCCCATGAGTAAGGAGATGTGAGATCAGGAAAGACTGTCACCTGGAGGGCACTTGCCTAGACCTTGCAGTCAGCTGAACGTGCTCTTCAGGACACAGACACAACTTTTCTTCTGTTCAAACTCTGCCTCACTCAGCCTCAGCTTCAGCACCATCTTGTGGGCAGAGTTTCCTGCCCCCTTCTTCCCCAGCCCCTTGCATCCCATCTCCATCTTTACAGTTCTTGATGCCTTGTCTGTTTCCACAGCTGGTTTCCCACCAGCTAGGAGTCTGTAGGGACCAGGCCTTGGTACATGTGTCCAGCAGTGAAGTAGAATAAGGGAAGGAAGCAAGGACTTTTTGAATTCCGAGGAGGATGATGGCCACCATGTTTCTTCTTCCTCACCCCCCAGCCTGGAAGATCTAACCCAGGCCCTCACAAATGCTAAGCAAACACTTTGCCCCTGGTCTATAGTCCCACTGGCCATGTATTTATTTATTTAGAAAAAGGTTTTATAAGTTACTCAGACACCTATACCACAAAGGCTGGCATCTTATATCTTTGTTTATTGTGTGTTTCCACATAAATGTGAGTGTCGTGGCATGTGTGTGGAGATCAGAGGTCAATTTTCAGGAGTCGGTCTGCCCTTCCTAGAGACATACTCAAACCAGCAGGTTCAGAAAAAGTCATTTTTACCTGCTGAGACATCTCACAAACTCCTGATTATTTATTTATTTTGTATTATTTGAGATAGAGTCTCACTATACTGTTCTGGGTGGCCTAGGACTTGATATGTAGATTAGACTGGTCTTGAAATTACAAACATACACTTGCCTCTGTGTACTGGGATTAAAGGCATGCAACACTACACCTGCAATTCTGATATTTTTTAAAAATAAAAACTGATGTGTAAAAGATGAAAAAGAAAAGCAAAATCCATGATGAACAAGATCTTAGAATTACAAATAAAAGCAGAGCTGCTCTGTTCCTGTTCTCTCCTGAGCCCACCCTTGCCCCAAAGTGAGGACCAAGGCTGTTAATAGACACCAAAACTGGACGTGCAAGTGGGGGGTCCTCATCCTGATGCCTCCCCCATGTCTCCAGCCTGTGTGTGTGTGTGTGTGTGTGTGTGTGAGAGAGAGAGAGAGAGAGAGAGAGAGAAAGGGAGAGAAAGGGAGAGAAAGGGAGAGAAAGGGAGAGAAAGGGAGAGAGAAAGAGAGAGAGTGTGCACCAGTGTCCCTGTCACCCGATCTCTGTAATCCTCTGTCCTGTCCTGAGAGGATCTGGGGTAATGAAGCTGTTCTGTGGCTTGATTGTTTGGTGTTCCCATGACCATATACATTTGTCATAGAAATGGACGTTATGCCATTATATATTTTATATCTCACTGGAGGGGGGGTGCACACCTTTAATCCCAGCACTTGGGAGGCAGAGGCAGGTGAATTTCTGTGAGTCTGAGGTCAGTCTGATCTACAGAACTAATTCCAGGACAGTCAGGGCTACACAGTGAAACCCTGTCTCAAAAAAAACAAAACAAAAGAAGAAGAAGAAAAAAAAAACTGTTGACAGATGAAGTGGTGCAGTGGATAAAAATGTTTGCTCAGGAAAGATGGCTTGGCGGTTAAGAGCACTGACTGCTCTTCCAGGGTACCAGGGTTCAGATTCTGGTACCCACATGGCAGCTCACTACTGCCTGTAACTCCAATTCCAGGGAATCTAATACCTTCACACATCCCAACATTTAGAAGCAGAGGCAGATAGATCTCCGTAAGTTCAAGACCAGCCTGGTTTACCTAGTGAGTTGCAGGACAGTAAGAGTTACAAAGAGAAACTCTGTCTTGATAAAAACAAAGTGTAAAGAAACAGAGTGTCTCAGTAAGGTAGAAGGTAAGAAGTGGTTTCTATACATGTCCCCATGGCATGAATGTATGTGTGAGCATGAGCACACACAAATACACACACACACACACACACACACACACACACACACACACACACACCCCAATGCACACTACATAAAGTAAAATAATAAAACTGCAAATGGATTGTTAAAAATGGGGGGGGAGCAAGGTGACTCTCCTCCCTCCATGACTCCTGGCCACAGGGAGGTGTGGGGAGAGCCGGAAGGGCAGTTTTTCAGTTTCACGGAGTTTTTAAAGCCTGGTGTCCCCTAACGTCAAGCCCTGTGAGACCGGAAAAAAAAACAAGGCTTTGTGGAGCATTTAGCAGGTGTTACTAAACTAGCTGAGCATAAAAATCTGCTGGGCAGAGTGGTGCACGCCTTTAATCTAACTGTCAGGAGGCAGAAGCAGGCTGATCTCTGTGAGTTCAAAGCCAGCCATGGTCAGTTACTGAGACTCTACCTTAAACAAAACAAAACAAAAATAAATTAAAAGCCATTAATTCCTTAAGGAGGTACAGTAACCAGGGTGAGATTGCACATGACACACTGTTTGCCTCCCATGGACCTGGAGAGATGGTTCAGTGTGAAGAGCTGCTCTTCCAGAGGACCAGGGTTCAATTCCCAGCACCCACATAGCAGGAACAGCCACCTGTAACTCTAGTCTATGGGATCCAGCGCCCCCTTTTGGCTGCTGTGGGCACTGCATACATGTGGTGCCCAGACCTATATGCAGGTGAAACACCATACACATTAAAAAATTAAAAACAAACAAAAAAGAAACCTAAGCTCCAGAGAGATGGCTCAGCAGTTAAGAGGACATAGTGCTCTCACTGAGAGCCAGAATTTGATTCCTAGAACCATTTTGTTGGCTCACAACGGCCTGTAACTCCAGCTTCAGGGAATCCAATGGTCACACGCATATAAAATAAATCTCAAAAGGAACAAAGGCCCAGGGCTGGGGATGCAGTTTAGTTACAGAGCTTTGGCTGAGCACACGAGGCCTTGAACTCAATTTCCATAATAAGAAGAGGAAGAGGGAAGAAGGGTAAGAATTATAGACTGGAAGAAAATATATAAAGACGCTTAATATAAAAAAATAACTGACCAATAAAACACACAAAAAAAAAATACCCAACACCATTAACCATTAGGAAATGACAAACTAAAACAATGTGGATACATTGGATGTTTAGTTAAAGTGTGAGAGTGTGGGGAAACCGGAGCACCCACATCGTACTGGTAGGGATGTAAAATAATTCAACCACTTCAGGAAATGGCCGAGCCTTCCCCTCTTTCCTTCTGTCCACTCCCTCCTCCCCCCTTCTATCCTTCCTCGATGGACCCCTGTCATTGGAAGTTTTTTAACAATTAGACATAAATAGACCAGGGTCTGGAGAGAAGGCTCTGTGGGTAAAAGGCCCTGGTCACTGAATGGAGTCATGACCTGAGTTCAGTGGCTAGTGTCAACCCAGTGAAAGGAGAGAACCAGCTCCTAAAAGATGCCCTCTAACTGCGCACCCATGGTACAGACCCATGCACACATATCTGATAAATAAATAAATAAAATGGACCGCACAGGGCAGCAATTCCATCCCTAGGAATTCCAAGAGCAGAAAAAGCACATGTCTACCCGGAGGCATCTATATGAATGTCTATATGAATATTATTCATAACAGCCAGAAATGAAAATGTACTCAAAGTATTTACCTCCTCATCAAAGAATAAAAATCCCTTTAGGGATGGAGAGAGGTTATTCTTGCAGAGGAGGATGGCTTGCAACTGTCCATTTCTCCAGCTCCATGAGACCCTACACATCTTACAACTTCCAGGCTTTACATGTGGTACACATACATGCAAGAAAACCATTCACACACATACAATAAATAAACCTAAGACAGAAGGTTTAATTATTTTATCTTCTTGGTTGTTGTTTGTTTTGTTCTGTTTTTGAGACAAGGTCTCACTATGTAGCCCTGGCTACCCTAGAACTCACTCTGTAGACCAGGCGTCGAACTTAGAGATCTGCCTGCCTCTGCCTCCCAAGTGCTGGGATCAAAGGTGTGTGCCACTATGCCCTGTTATTTTAACTTCTTTATGAATACAAATGCTTTTCCTACACACTTATGTGCACCACAAGCATGCCTGGTGCCTGGGAAGTCTGAAGAGGGCTTTGGATCCCCTGGAGCTGCATGACCATGGGAAATCTAACCACTGAGCTATCTCTCCAACTCCCAAGAAGATTAAAATGCAAGCCATTCAGAGCAACAGTACAATACTATTCAACAATACAAACCCAAACAAACCAGCCCAATAGCTGACATATGTTATGGTGGAGACAAACTTTGATAACACTTGCTAAAAGAACCTTGAGGCAAAAGTCTGCATATCTACATATCCATAGGACATTCCAGAATATGCAAATTTGTGGAACTAGAGCTTTTAAACACTGTTACAGAGCCAAGTACCTCATTCCCTTCTCTCAAGTCCTGGACTGGCCCAGGCCCTCCTTCCTCAAAGCTAAAGAGAGCAGAGGAAGACTGTCTACTTCCTTCTTGATTCTGGAGACCCCTTAAGATCTAGGACCACCTGTGTGCCCTGAGGGTTTTCCCAGTCAGACCACCAGCCTCTGTCTTCTGGGAGAAAGAAAGGATTATTTCAAGGCATTTTGTAAGGCTTGAGGCAGGATCAAAGATTCACTACAGACAGGAATGAAGGACAGATGCATCCCAAATGGACTGTGGTGTGATTATACAACTCCATACATTTATTTTTAAAATATCATTAAATTGGGTGGTGAATGGCTTGGAAGGGAGTTTGCACGAAACCAGGTGACATGGATTTGATCCCTAAAACTCATGGGGTAGAAGGGTGAGAACCAACCCCCTAAAAGTTGTCCTCTGACCTTACAAACACAAAATAAATGAGTAAACATATAAAATTCAAACCATTGAATTGAGTGTGGTAACTTTGGCACACACCTTAAACCCTCCTGTACTCCATGGCTTCTACTACTCTCAGGAAAATTTAAAATTATTTCTATATGGGCAATAGTTCTTTCAATTGCCTTACAGGTGTAAAGTCCTGGCAGGTAAATGAAGAAGGGCTGTTCTAATGCTGGACTAGAGATTCTGACGTCATATAAAACTTGAATATTTCATCATGCATGTGTTTCCTTTATTCTCAATTTTTAAATAATACATTAAGATACTATTTATGAGACCAGGAAGCTGGCTCAGCAGGTAAAGGTGCTTGCTGTCCAGCCTGAAAATCTGAGTTTGATCTCTGAATGCCACATAAAGGTGGAAAGAAAGAACCACCTTCTGCAAACTGGCCTTTGACCTCCACACCCACCTACACACATACTCACATAAATGAATAAAAATGTAAAGTATCCAGGCAGTGGTGGTACAGTCCTTTCATCCCAGTTCTTGAGAGGTAAAGGCAGATGGATCTCTGTGAGCGAATTCGGGGCCAGTCTGGTCTACAGAGTGAGCTCCATGACAGTCGCTGAGGCTACACAGAGAAACCCTGTCTTGAAAAATCAAAAGCCAAAAACCAAAACCAAAAGAAAAAAGGGGGGGGGTTATAAAAGATAGTTGTTGTGGAGGAGAGGCCCATGAGAGACCAGCTCAGCCTGAAGACCTCTAGGTAGTGAATGTTTGCTGGGCACGGGGTAGATGACACAGCTCATGCAGGCTGTCATAACTGAACTCAGAAAGTTACGAGGAGGAAAAAGACACAGAAGAGGAGGGGGATGTGTTGAGGAGAAAGGTTTTGTCTGGAGTTCAAGGGGGGAGGACAAAGGTGGGGGGTGATGATAGCCAAAATTAGACATACGTGTGAAATTATGAAAAAAAAAAAAAGCCTTAAAAGATTCTACTTGTCTTGATCACTAGGCTTTTTTTTTTTAAACGCTGTTACAGAGCCAAGTACCTCGTTCCCTTCTCTCAAGTCCCGGACTGACTGGCCCAGGCCCTCTCCTCCCCCCCCCAAAGCTAAGGCTGTCTGTCTACTTCCTTCTTGATTCTGGAGACCCCTTAAGATCTAGACCACCTGTGTGCCCAGAGGGGTTTCCCAGCAACCCAGTCAGGCCACCAGCCACTGTCTTCTGGGAGAAAGAAAGAATGTATATCTCAAGTCTCATTTCAGACCAGTCCCCTCCAATTCAATTCTTTCTCTTTCTTTTCTTTTTTCTTTCTTTCCTTTTTATTATTTATTTAGCTATTTATTTATTTTACAGGTTTTCTCTGTGTAGCCTTGCTGTTCTGGAACTCACTCTGTAAACCAGGGTGTCCTGGAACTCACAGAGATTTGCTTGCCTCTGCTTCTGCCTCCCCCGTGCTGAAATGAAAGGTGTACCCCACCACATAAAAGCTCCGTTGCATTTCTAACCTCTACAGACCCTGTTTTTAATCTCCACAACGCCCCCCCCCCACACACACACACAGGTAAAGCGCTTGTGCCATTGTGCTGCCTTGGAGTCAGCCGGCCCTTTGTATATCCTCTGTCCAGTGTGCTCAGACTTCAAGCCAACCCGGCTCTCCTTGACTGAGCAGACACACACCCAGCACCTTACAAATGGCTGTCCTTTAGGAAGCCTCCCAACTTCGGGAGCTGGCCGCTTCTCCTGTGAGCTCCTAGGATGTCCTGTACAGATACCCCACCCTCTCAGCTGGAAAATACTGCAGAGCATCGCCATCTCCCTTCCAGTCTCCCCCGCTCCCTTCCTGTCTGCGACAGATTGAAAAATTGGAGGTAACAGTTGTGCTCAGAAAATGGAGCGGTACTCATTTGCCCTCCGGATTCTTCAGAATAATAGCCCCCCCCCCCCCCCCGCAAGGTGGCTGAATTGGGTGAGGGAGATGCCCCTGACCCCTCCCCTCCTGGTCAAGTGCCTGTAGTCCGTGGAGATGTATCTCTTAGATCTGGGCTGTGGGACCCACCAGGCTCCAGTGCCCTGCAGCGCTGCTGGTGAGATGGACACCCGAGGCCTCCCGGCGTTCTCAGGAGGAGGGTCGTTTCTGCGAAGGCAGGGGCGGCAAGGGTTTCCTGTGCTGGACCCCAGACCCTAGCAGTGCAAGTTTTCTCTGCACCAGGACGTTTCAGGGCTTCAAGACCGGCTTTCCTTAGGCGGGGCTTGAGCGATCGCCCATCGGAAACCATTTGATGACATCAGAAAGACTCTCGATGACCACCCAACCAGGGAAGCTGAGTCCCAGAAAAATAAAAACAAAAGCAAAATGCTAGCGTGTTGCGAGGCTCTCCCAGGGAACAAGGTCCGGTGGCAGCACCTTTGGCTTTGCCAGAGCCAGTCCTCTTGGGGTGAACTGTGGGAGCCCGCTGTCCCTGGGCATTGACCCCCCCCTTTCTCTTTCAGTGGCCCGCTGGACAGCTCCTCTTTCTGCACGTTGCCCCCAGCACTGATCCCTCCCTTTCCACCCTTGCTACAATGCCTCAGGCTGTGACTTGAGGTTCCTCTCAGTTTGAGTTAGCTTCTGTGGGTGCCTTAGCTCACTTCTCACCGCCACAGATGGATAAGAACTGCTGTCTCCCGGATGTGCACTTTCGGATCTGGGCAGGGTTTGGGTCTCTCTAGTGAGTCACTGAACCTGGATCAGGAGACTTGCAAAGTCTAGGCTAGCTAGTCAGGAGCCAGGATCTGGGGGCTTGTAAAGAGCCCAGAGGCAGGTTATTGTAGACTCCAGACTCAACTTTCCCTTCTACCAGGTCAAAACGAGAGTTGTCCAGGAAACTGACAACGTATAGATAGCAAAGAGCTGGTGAGGCAGACAGTGGGTCTCTATTATCTTCCTTGGACTCCCACTTTCTGGTGACGGTCCTCACTAAGTTCTAGGAGGTGTGTCCTCTCATCCCCCAAATTCCATACCTGTCTCTAAATCCCGGAAGTCCAGCCCCTTCTACTGCTTTCACTCTTACCACAAGCCTCCCCTGAGAACCTGCGCAGGGCAAATAGCTTGGGCTTGAATTCACTTGTTTGAAAAACAGCTCTGGCCAAATCCTGAGGGAGGTGTACCTGCCCTCTGGCACTACAGGCTCCTGTGTGCCTCTGAATTCCTTTGGGCACTCACTCCCAATCTAAGGAGTTTGCCCAAGGCCTGGGTCTCTCTGTTTCTGTCCAATTTGCCTCTTTTCCACCTTTCAGTGGCAGGGTCAGAACTTGGTCTTCCAACACAAAAATCCACTCAAAGGAGTGTCTCACACCCCTGCCTTTCACTAATGCAAAAAGACACACAGATATGGAGGCAAACAAAACCAAACCACCAAGAGGGCCTCACATCCTTAGAATCAAATACTCCAAATTCTAGGACATGTATTAGGTACACAGAGTACCCCAAACACAGAAATTGTACCCCAGAATACACAGATGCAAATCACAAACACACCGTAACAAAAAGAAACACGGCTGCCTAGCAGAGGAACTTACAGTCTGCACAGAAGCCTGAGCCCAGAGACGCAGACACCCCGGAAGAAAGCAAGCCTGACCCGGAGCATACGACCCATTGCAGTTTCTCCAATCCTAAATGCTTTAGGAAGTTTCAACTTAAAAGAAAATTTCCTGTCCTGGGAAGTAGAAAGGATGCAAGCCCCTGCTCCCTTCTTCTGGGAAAACAAGGAGCAGAAAGTATTTGCCAGGCTCTAAAGTCTTAAAGCTTAATAAAATGGAAATCATTGAACAAAATCTGTGGGAACAGCAACTCCCCATTCCCATTTCTTAGGAAACATGGGAAGTAGTTTAACTCGTTCTGCAAAACAACTCCAGATCCACAAGACCGCCCTCCAGAGAGGAGAGGCTGTTCAGTGTATCTTAGAGAGCGCAGCCTACCTCAGGTGAAAAACTCCTGAGCAAAACCATCCAGCTAGCCCCATTGCCCTTCTCCTGGGTGGAGAAGGATGTTCCCTGGCCGCTGAGCCTTGCGACGCACAGGAAACAATGGCCAAGGAGAATAAAACGTGTCTGTGCACCCAGGGCCTGCACCATCACGCCTGGCTCTGCCCAGGAAGTTGCACACCATTCCTTACCTTTCTTGATTACGGATTGGTCCAGGAGGCTCATTCCCGGGTCATCTATTGCCTGCAAATAGAAGAGAATGACAGTCTGTCTGGGCGTCTATGGACTTAGTCGGCTGTGGCTTCCCACGCCCCGCTTGCCCCAAAGTCCACGTCTGCTCCGCCCTATGCTCTCCACCGGCTGCCTGAGGCGGCTACCAGGACGGGCAGGCGTGACTAGAAATCGCCTGGGCTCCGCAACATCTGCGCCCAAGTCGCAGTTCTGCCTGGGTGATCTCCTTGCCTTACATAGACAACTACTGATCCTCTTTAAATCCCAGCCCAGGCTGCTTCGGAGAACTGGGGCTCAGCATGGCTCATGCGGATGTGGCTCCATCCCACAGTGGGGACAAGAAGTGATTCCACCAGGTTTGCTGCCATCCAAGCACCACGCATCTAACTCAGTTTAGAGGCTGCCTGTTGGCCAGACAGCATCTAACCAAGAACTCACTATCAGAGGCGTAAATGGAAGTTGGAGGATGGGAGAAGAGTCTCCTGTTTTTGTCATTTTTTTTTTTTCCAGCCAGAATGCTAAATCGCTGCCCATCCCGGGCCCCTTTGATCTCACCTGCAGTTCCTCCAGGCCTGGGGGCGCCGCTAGCCCCGGAAGACCCAAAGGAGCATCTGCAAGGCCGTGCGCGCCGTCGGCCAGGCTGTGCAGCAGCCGGGGCACAGCGGCAGCGTATTCCCGGCGCGTGTCGAGGCCCAGAGCGCGGGCCGGTGGCGCCAGCAAGCCGGGCGGCTCGTCGTGAGCGCGGGTGGCAGCGCGGGGCGCGGCCCAGGCAGCCTGCGGGGGCTGCGGTTGTGCCAGGGGAGCTAGGCCGCCGTAGGGGTCCGCGGCCAGGTGCGGAAAGGCGGCGGTGGCGTCGGGGCCCTGACCGTAGGGCAGCGGCGGCTGCGGGTAGGGCGGCGGGAAGTAGGGAGGCTGAAAGTCCGCGGCGGCAGAGGCGGCGGGCGTGTGGCACAGCGGTGGCGCGGGTCCGTAGGCCGCCTGGGGCAGAGACGACAGGCGGGTCCCGCCAGCCGCTGCGCCCAGCCCGTCGGGGCGCTCCTGCAGGAGGGGAGGCATGTGTTAGGTGGACCATTCGAGGCTGAAACTCAGCTCACGAGGATCCTGCTGCTGGCCACCAGCGAAAGCCCTGTGGGCGCAGGAGTCCCAGGCTGGGGACCTCGGGCTCCCGCCACCACTTTCTCGGCCTGGCAGAGGCTCTATGTCACCCTTCCCTCGCGATTTCGTTGGCGCAGGGGCAGGAGGTTTGGAAGGTCCAACACTCAGTTTCCTCCTTTCCCCCTACCCTGCCCAGGGTGTCCGGGACCGAGACTACTCACCATGGCGGAGTAAGTGTGCACCAGCATGGGGTGAGTAGGATGGGGCTTGAGGCGTGGTGGCAACACAGCCCTGGTCCGACGGCAGTGCGAGAACTTGAGCCCGGAGCCTTCACAGTCCGCGGGATCTCCGTCTGGTAGCTGGATGGAACCCAGCCCGGAACCCAGCGGGTGTGGGTTCCTCAGTGGTGGGTGCCAGCCGGTGGGTCCATGGAGATGGGACTGACGGAGATGATTACACTTGAAGAAAAGTCGGTCAGCAGGTGCTCAGCGTCCGCCCTTCTCCCTCTGAGCTCAGCCTGCTCCATGCACTCTAGTTATAGTGGCGGGGGCGCGCCAGGTCTCTGGGGGCGCGCATTAAAGGGACAAGCTATGGCCTATCTCATCCTTTTCCCCAGCGGCTGCCAAAAGGGAGGCGTGGCTCTGGTGGGAACCTGTGGGGTGAGGAGTGAATGAATTCGAGTCCTGGGCTCCAAGCTCGCAGCTGCGCGATCAAATGGAAGGCTGGATGGAGTACAAGGCAGGGGCCTACGTTCGCTCAGGTCTGTGAAATTTTTATTTACATTTGATTACTACATTTGTTTATTTAGTGTGTATGGGCACGCTGTGCCACGGTGCCCTTGGAGAGCTCAGAGGACAACTTGCAAGAGTCGGTTTTTTTCTTCCACCCTGGGGGTCCAAAAGTTACAAACTTGATGGCCAGAGCCTCAACCCAATAAACAATCTTGCCACCACTCCCAAATCATTTTAATGAACGCATAAATAAATGCACGTGTTCAGCTTTGACTTTAAGCAAAACGTTCCTCATTCCTGGCATCAGCTTCCTCCCTGTTAAATATTCTTTTCTGCAACCACCCACTGGAGAATGTGAAAGCCACTGGTGAGTGGCAAACTCAAGCCCATCAGTTCGTGTGCACACTTGTGTCAGCATGCATGTGTGTGGGAGGTTATGTTAGTTTCTTCTTTGTGGCTTTGGATCAAAAAGAGTCTGAAGATGCCTGCCTTTTTCAGACTTCCTGAGTTGGTAACCCACAATGCCAAGTCAGGATCCTCGGATATTGGAGACATGACCTAGCCAGAGGGAGTCGGAGTGTGTCTCGAGCTCAGCCTCAGAAGGGGTAAGGAGCCTGGTCTGGCTGTGAATCTGTGACACGGAAATGGTTGAGTGTGTAGCTGACACTGGGTGGAAGTGGTGCACTGTTATACTTGTGCATGGTCTATGTGTTAGTGTGTTACCATGGTAAGTGCTGCCTGTCTGTCAGGCATGTCCTAATCTCTACCACAAATCCCTCTTCCTTTCTCCCCAGATTCAACCCTTATCCCCTTGAGAAACAGAGGAGAGAGTAAGTAAAGGCAAATGGGAGAAATACTAAGGTTGGAGAGAATAACCACCAGAAGAAAGATTTCTTATTAGTGTTAAAAGCAGGAGTGGTGGAAACAATCGTGTGCATACTCAGCGCCTCAAGTCCCTTATTACCCTCATTTTCAGGTGAGGGAAAAAGCAGAGAGGCTAGATGACTAACTGGCCTATGGCCAGATAGCTTCGCTTCGGGGCAATGCTGAGGTGCACCTTCTCCAACCTCCCTCCCTCTGTGCTCAGGGTCATTATTCTTTTCTGTTTTGGACTCAGGTATTGCTTAAATCCTAATTGATTTAATAATAATAATAATAATAATAATAATAATAATAATAATAATAGTAATAATAATACCCAGGGGCTAGATATTGGGGAAAAGCTGAAATATCAGAGTGACAGAGGACAAGTCACAACCACTTCTCACCTAGCCAGCTCCTCAGCCTAAAGGAGAAGATCCTGTCTCCATGAATCCTCAGACTGAGTAGGGTAAGTACAGGCCCAAAATGAGGGGAAACACAGGGGTGAGCTCCTGTCTTTTCCTGACTTATATACTATTCTTCTGCCCAGCCGTATTACTTCCTGTGCCAACCTCCCTAATCCTGAGATTAAAGTCATGTGTTTCCAAGTGCTGGTATTAAAAGTGTGTGATCCCTAGTACTGGGATTAAAGATGTGTGCTGTCAGTGCCTGGCTCTGTTTGGCCTTGAACTCACAGAGATCCAGAAGGATCTCTGCCAGTGCCTACTGAGTGTGAGGATTGAAGGCATGTGCCTGCCACCACTGTCCGACTCTAACTCACTGGCTTACTCTGAGGCTAGCTCTGTCCACTGATCTTCAGGCAAGCTTTATTCGATACGCAATATATCACCACACCCAGAGGTTTACAATTTTGTCTCACTCTTGGGTGGCTGTGTAATTCTGGGCAAATCTGGCTTCTCTGAGCTCTGTTTCTGCAGCTGTAACGAAAGCAAGGGTGTAGTGTATTTATGATGTTACATTGTAAATAATTGTCCTTCCTACCAGTTCAATAAAAAGCACTGATTGGCCAAAGGCAGACAGGAAGTGTGGGAGGGGCTACCAGACCAAGAAAACTCTGGAAACAGGAAGACCAGAACAGAAATGCTGCCACAGACACTCCAGAGTTGCCAGACAAGCCAGAAGATTCAGAGGGCAACTATACTGCTCTGAGAAAAGGTACCGAGCCCCATGGCTGGACAGGATAAGAATCATGGGTTAGTTTAAGGGTAAAGAGTTAGGAAGTGATATGCCTGGGCCTTGGGCGGATCAGCCTAAAATTAATGTAAGCTTCTGTGTGTCTCTGTGGGTCTGTGGGTCTGTGGGTCTGTGGGGCTAAACCTTGAGGCTAGGCCCGAAAGTCTGGGCCAGAAACCTCTTACTACACAAGGGGGTGGGAGGAGTGGAGAGGAGACATTGTTTTCCCAGGTTCCTTTCTAAAGAAGGAAAAGATGAGAAGGTAATACCATTGATCATCTGATATATCCCAGAATGCACATGGGTTTCTTTCAGCCCAGCAGGGGTAGGGGTAGGGAGCTGTGAGGAAAGGATGAGGCCTAGCTAGCAACCAAGGATTCATCCCTAAGAGTTTCCCAGAGGCAAGAGCCAGAAGCAAGGGGGACAGATGGGGCAGATGAGGCAGCTGTGCAGCCTTCCTCCTCAGGACAGATCTAAGATCTGGTGGGAGCTTGCTTATGTCTGTGAGTGTGTGGCAACTTCCCTCATCCTCTACCCTCTCTACCTCACTCACGGGACACCTGAAATTAGTCTCTGAGAAGATGTCAATGCATAGCTCACAAGTTGGTGGACTTCTGTGAGAAAAGCCAAAAATCATGACGAGGATGATGCCTGGCCCAGTGCAATTCCAACAGTCTCGGGACGGCAGGCTGTCTCTTAACGTCTCTGGCTTCCCTGACTCTTCCTTGCTACCACCTCCTTATATTCTGACCATTTTCCCTTTCATTTTCACTTCCTCTAATTTCCTTCTCTCCCCCCCCCTTCATCTTCTATCCAAAATCATACAAACAGACGCCCTTTGCACAGTGGTTCTCAACCTGTGGGTCTTGACCCTTGTGTGTGTGTGGGGCTCTTTCACAGGAGTTCCCTAAGACCATCTTTACACAGATATTTACATTACAATTCATAACAGTAGCAAAAAATTATAGTTAAGAAGTAGCAATGAAAATAATTTTATGCTTGTCACCGCAACATGAGGAACTGTATTAAAGGGTCGCAGCATTAGGAAGGTTGAGAACCACTGGCCCTAGGCCATATTGAGTTATCCAAGTTTCCAAGTTGAAGTTGAACTCACATCTCTAACAACCCTCACCTGCTTATCCTTCTAGATTCAATAGCACCATAAATTATATCACATACTTCAACTTCAAAGAGCTAGCTAGTAATATGTATGAGAACTTTTAGTGAGATTCAAGTGTCAGCTGATAAGATCCGAAGTCGCTTGCCAGTATTCTTGATTTTTTTTTTTTTTTTTTTTTTGGTTTTTTGTTTATGAAATGGGATGTCACTCTGTAGATCAGGCTGGCCTAGAACTCATGAACCTTCTGCCTTGGCTTTGCAAGTGCTGGGATTACAGGCATGAGACACCACACCAAAGCCTGAGTGTTCCTATTTATAATCCATAAACACCCACCACGGAAGACATGGAGCAGGTATCTTACACAGCACTCCTTTCTCAAAGCCCTAAGCTTTCTTACCATCTTCTTCATAGACAGAAGTCTTAAAGTGTGGTACCCTGTCCATCACCACCAATCAATTTGGGGACTTGTTAAAAATACCAGTTCTTGGACTCTACCTCAGACCTACTGAATCACTAACTCTGCAGTAGATTCCAGCAGTCTTTTAAATAATCTCTAAAGCAGCTGGGCAGTGGTGGTACACACCTTTAATCTGAGCACCTGTGAGGCAGAGGCAGCAGATCTTTGTAAGTTCTAGGCCAGCCTGGTCTATAGAGTGAGTTCCAGGACAGTCAGGACGATACAGAGAAACCAATAAACAAAAACAGACAAACAAAAACCCCCTAAGGGACCTAGGTTGTACAGGGTAAGGCCCTGGCAACAAACTTCCAACAGGTGCCTTGAGTCCCTCACTCTTGTGACCCACTTCCAAGTCTATTGAGCAACCTTATGCCTGACCAAGCCCCTTCCCTACTGAAAATGCTTCCGGGATCCATGAAACTAAACTCACTAACTGGCATTCCAATACTCTCAGTTACTTTTTCTTCCCTGTTCCTTGAGTCACAAGAAGTCTAAAGGAGAGGGTGGAGAGATGGCTCAGAGGCTAAGAGTACTAGCCACTTTCCAGGGGAGTCAGATTCCTTTCCCAGTACCCACGAGGAACAACACATCTGTAACCTGTAACTCCAATTCTGGGTGATCTGACACCCTCTTCTGGCCTCCACAGGCACCAGACCCATATGGTGCAGTACAGACCCCTCCCCCCTGCCCCCCAAAGTGTAAAGAAGTGGAAAGTGTATCGAGGCCAACAATGCCTATTAATTAAGTGAATAGTGAATTTTGCTGGTCTGTTAAGGGACTCTTTGAAAGAACTTTTAACATGATCCAGAGTACCAGACATGACCTGGGGTAGCTACACACAGAGCTCATCTGAAAAGTGAGTTGTTTTATCTATTTCTTCTGGGGAGAGACATGATCTTTACAATCTGCTTCTTCTTCTGAGATCAGTAGAGCTGTGCAACACCAGGGTTTCAGATTGGGTTTCTTCTGTTTCAGGCAGGGACAAGGGTTCTTCTTCACATTATAAAGCGTACAGGTGACAATTTCTTACGGCCTGTTCTTTGAGATACAAACACTCTGATGGAGGCTTGGGGACATGAACAGAGATACATAATTAGATACTCCTTGGGTGTTTTCATCCCGTCGTTGTCCCCCCCCCCCCCAACCTCTCCCTCCCCTCTCCTTCTGGGCTTCAGGGTTTCACTGTATTTCTGAGGCTGTCCTGGAATTCACTCTCCAGATCAGGCTGGCCTCAAACTCTCTCTCTGCCTCCTGAGTGCTGAGATTAAAGGCTTGTGTCACCAACGCCCGGGTTCTCCTTTTTTACTTAAAAAGAAAACTTGTTTTGCTTCCGTTGTTGACAGAGCCACATTCCACCTAACAGGTCAGTCTGCAGTGCTCACTGGGACGGGAAATCTGGCACAAGACGCTGAGGCTCCATCTGGTGGCTGGAGCTTACCACTGCAGCTCGGCAGCCCCCTGCCCCTCTCAGCTGAAGGACCAGGAGCAAGCACTGCTTTGCAAGTTTCAGTCTAGTCCCCTGCCTCCTCTGGAGCCCAGAGCCCTCCCACCATGCCTCATGGAGGACAGAACTCAGTTGGCCTTATGTTTTCAAGCTCTTCCAGATTTGGCATGCAGGAGGGGAACTCGGCAGCAAGGACCATGAGGAGTAATCACATGTCATTCCCATGATTCTGAAGAACCTCTATATTAACAACTCTTAAATCTGTTGACCTCTCAGAGTTCTTTCTATGCCCTGGGCTAGGGGAGGATGTTCCATGGGCAACGCAAACCATTTACCAAACAAGTTCCTTCACGTGTCGGTTCCTCTCCGTTTTTCAGTGCATTTGTTATATTGCCCAAGTTGGCTCCCAAATCTCCCTCCAGATTCAGCCTCCAGAGTGCTGAGGCTGTAGAGACAGGCATCACAGCCAGCAGTTCCATTTGCAGCCAGCCATCTTCCTAAAACACAAACTGGATTCCATTTAACCTACTCCAAAATCTGCAATCTGTCGCTGGGTATCACCTAACAGTGGAAATGCATGCCTTAAGTCCCAGCACTCAGGAGGCAGAGGCAGGCAGATCTCTGAGTTTGAAGCTAGCCTGATCTACAGAGTTTCGGGATGTCCAGGGCTACACAGAGAACCCTGTCTGAAAAAAAAAAAAAAAAAAAGATATCAGGCCAGGCTATGGTAGTGGAGTGGTGACCCACACCTTTAACCCCAGCATCACTCTGTGACAAAGGTAGGTGGATCTTTGCAAGTTCAAGACTATCCTGATCCACAATGCCAGCATTAGTTTTCTGGATTTGTTTGAGCAAGACTGGGTAATTTGAGATTCCAGGTACATTTTATTTTGATCTCTGTAGAAGTCATTGTGAATACCTTTATGTTTCATCATCTGTCTTTTGGATATTAAGCGCCTCATGTGAAGATTAGTCTGTCTTCTGAGATTCCAGTTTTCAAAGCAGAGAACATCTGCTTTGCATAGCTAACCACACAGGTAAGCAACAGAATGGACTCAAGTAGGCTTTGATGGAGCCTGTACACAGAACAGATCTGAGGCTGCGCTGGCTCTAGGTGGGAATGGCTTCCCTCCTGCTCTTTCAGGCCCTCCCTCTTCTGGCATGGAACACAGGTCAACGCTGGTAGCCTGAAAGCCACATTTGGCTTCCATGTTTTGTTAGGCCAATAGTGACTTAATTGAAAATAAAGTTTTTAATATGTGACTTGGATTTCAGATTTCTTTAGAAGTTGGAACTTGGCCTGTGTTATGGCTCAGTGGATAAAGGTACTTGCTTATCTTTAGAACCCACACAAAAGCAGAGAACTGACTCCAAAGCTGTCCTTTAACCCCGTGAGTGCTATGACACATGCACCCACCCCAACCACATCCCCTTATAACACTTCCCTTTAACTGGAGTGTATGGCAATGACCCTGGAACTAAGTTGCTACAAGGAGACTGTTCTTCTGAGTGCTACACCAGGCCCAGCCACATCATCTGGGTTTATGAACTGTTACATTAGGCTGTGTCTAAGACTTCTCTGCCTGTGAAACCAGAGCTCTAGTACTTTCTTCTGGGCTCTGGGGAAGATGAATGAGAACATCTGCTAAGTATTTAGAAGGACACACCCTCAGCAGGTGAGCATGTTAAGTCTGAAAGGCATGGAGTAGGTGCAGGGCAGACCACAAAGGCAGCTTCTCATCACCAATGAACATTTATTGAGTGTCCACATGTGCACAGCTTTGAACTTGGCAGTCACAGAACGCACTGGGGGCGAGGGGGAAGCAAAGGGTCAGGTGTATTAGGGTCTCCAAGGGTTCAGAAAGGTAGTTCCTGCTGGAGCCGCCAGTCGCGTCTCCCTGCAGAGAGGAGTCTTAGCAGGGAGTGGGGTAGAGGAGTTGAAGCCAGGCACCACGGTGGCACTGGAGTGCAATCACTGGGAAAACATGCGGATTCTAGGGCGGTGTTATCTCCTGCTCCTGGCTCCAGCCAGGCCAGATGGCACCAGGGGCACAGGGATCTGATGTTCAGGTGTCCAAGCAGGGACAAGGACAAGCAAAATAAATAACCCCCGACCCCCATATTCACTCTGCTGCAACATGACACAAAAGCTCAAGAGACCTGGGACCGAGGGCTTTTGGGTCCCCTCAAGGAAGGGCAGGTGGAAGGAGGTTCCCTACCCCCCACTGGTCTGCCTGCTCCAAATTGCCCTGGAAGCGGAGGGGCAACTCGGACCCTGGGTCACTAAAGCTGAAAAGGAAGAACTGCGATGTCATTGGCCTAAGCCTGCTCTGCCCAAGAGGACCAAAGGCAAGAACCAAATGGCCAATTCAAAGGGCGCGGACCTTGGGGAGCCAGAAGGGGCGCCACAGCCTAGGGGAGGCCACGCCCTGGCCGGCAGGGCACACAGGCTGAGGCAGTCAGCGCCTGCCAGCTCGCTCCTCCCCTGGAACCTCCCTACTGTCAGGGAGCCAGACATTGGGTATAATGACACTCAGTTGCCCTCTCTCTGCGGGCTGCTCCAACCTTCCCCGGCCTGGCGGGGCCAACCTCTGTTCCAAGCCAATCCCTGCCCCAAGGGGGCTGGGAGCAGGATGCAATTCCTTATACTTGAGAGGTGGGCATCATGCCCTAGCCCTCAGAAAAGCCAGAAAGCTGGGGTGTTTGTAGGGGAAGTCTGAAGAAGGGGTCTAGTTTGGGGGCTTCAGGGAAGATGCCTCCTCCCTCCTTCCCTCGCCGCCCGCCCCTGGGTCTATTCCTACTGGATGCCCCTCAGGGCTCTGACAGGCACTGCTCCAAGGCAGCCATTCGGTAATGGCTGGCTGTTTCTTCACCCGCTTGCAGCCTCATGGCCTCCCGGCACAGCCGGTTGGCTCGCGCCAATTCTACCAGGACCCCCTGGTAGGCAGCCACCATCTCAGGCTTGACCGAGTTGGGGCTTACACTACCTAGCAGCTGTAGCAATTCCTGTGGCCAGCGGGAGCGCAGGGCAGCGGGGGCCAACCAGGGCAACAGTGGCACACACCCTGTGAAGGCTTGCATGCCCAGGAACCAGAGCTCTTGCAAGTCAGCCCAGATGCCTTCATAGTCTGGGGACAGGGCCAAGACAGCCTGGTCAGAGCCAGGGGTGGCCCGTGCCACATGAGACTGTGACAGAAAGAGGATGGCGGCTGCGAAGAAACCTCGGGAGGCTGGGGTTCCCTGGAGAGCTGAAAGAATGGAGAGGGGAGGGGCATGAACCAGAGGAGCCAAACGCCCTTGTGGATATGCTCAGATAACAGAAACATCACCAGGATTCACATGGCCTAAGATCAAAGCCTACTTTCAATGCTTTCACCACGACCCTGGGTGTTTAAATCGTTCTGGGTCTCGGTCTCTTCATTTTAAGATGGGGGCAGTAGCACACTAATCTTTGCAATTTGTTGTGAGAATTAAATAATCGAGGCGCACTCCATCATTAAGACCTCTAAACACACAAGAGGAAGGAGTAAGTCTCATGTCAGATGTAAGAAAGAACCTTCCGGAGTTTTCCTTACACAGCAAGG
This sequence comes from Phyllotis vaccarum, assembly GCA_033318265.1. Classification (NCBI taxonomy): domain Eukaryota; kingdom Metazoa; phylum Chordata; class Mammalia; order Rodentia; family Cricetidae; genus Phyllotis; species Phyllotis vaccarum. Next base: position 41,851,787 of record JARWLC010000003.1, read on the forward strand.
ACACTAGCAGCTGATGGCCCAGAGCCCAGAAACAAAACAAAACAAAACCAAACCAATTTGACTTCTGGCCAGAAGAGGGCGCCAAAGGGCATAGCGAGCAGCATTTTAGCTCTGGCCCACCTGCCAGTCAGGGGTTCAGGAGGCCCCTCTTCAGGTCTCCAGGAAGCTGTTCAACTAAAGTGATAGCATTTTTGGGTGAGCCAGCACTGGGTCCATAACATGGTGACTCTCCTTGGAGTCTAAATTCAAGGGGTTCCTAGTTCAGAGATATGTCCTCTTCCATGGCAGGGTACCCTGCTGGGATCCCCACACAGAAAACAGGCAGCTGAGGGTATGGGCACATTACACCCTGTTCCCAGGCATCTGCTCTGTTCCTCCAACCTGACAGATGGGGCACAGGGAACAGGCGGGGACAGAGGGACCCAAGCAGACACCCACGGTCAAAGTGGGAGACACTGAGGGCTGTCAGGGGTTGAAGGGAATGCCCTTCCCCCTGCATACAACTAGAGAGAGGTAGGGCAGGGAGAAGGTGGGCACAGAGGATAGTGCTGATGCATGTCACTGAGGGGGTGAGGTGTTAAGAGGTAAAAATCTCAATGCAGCAAACGGGGTCTATGGCTCAGGGCCTGGGTGGGGCAGTTCCACCTTTAAAACTGGGGATTCAGAGTTCCCAGGCAGCCAGGTATTCCAGGTGCCTACGCATGTGCCTCTAAACAGGTCTGTACCAAGCATCCACCAGGCCTTGCCTTAAAAGTCTTTAAAAGGAAGAAACTTATCATTTTGGGAAGGATGGGGGTGGAGGACAGAGCAATACTGTAGAAATTGCCTCTCAATGGGAAAATTCTGCTAAACCATGTTCTGAAAGTGAGGACTTAGGTTCTGAACACAGCAAGTCCACTCATGTGCTCTGCCCCCAAGGCTTACCTGGAGAGGTGCTAAGGAGACGAGCCATTAGGAGGCCCAGGGTGGCCACATTGGCAGCTAGAAGCAGTCTCCCTTGTTGCTGCACTAGTGAGGGCAGTGATGTCATCAGGGTGTTCATAAGAGATGTGAAGCAGGCATCTCGCCTAGGAAGAAAAGGAGGAGGGAGGGGCAGGTAGCGGCTTAGTAGACTCTGTACAGCCCTCTGGAAAACCTGGCATCTGAGGTCTCTAGCTTCACTGGGCCAGGGCATGCCAGGACTTCACGTAGCAGGGTGAGAATTAACTTTTGACTGTCAACCCTGCCATCTGGGTTGGTCAGATGCCAACTCGTTGAGGTGACTGATGGCTGGAGGAGACAGACATGTCCCAGGTTCTGAATACAACAAAGCCACAGTAGTACTGGCTTTGTTCAGAAACCTGCTTACACTAAGAAAAACCTACAGACATCAGGAAACTAAGTAGAAGGCTGAGAATGGGGTGACAGGGTAGTCTCCCTCTGCTTCCTTGGCTCTCCTCCCAGCCTCTCCCAAGCCCCTCACTTGATCAGCCCTGGCGCGGTGACCACCAGGTTGAGGAAGATGTGACAACAGGTCTGCAGGCCGATCTCCACGCTGTCTGGAAGCACTGAGGTATCATGGCCGGGAGATGTGAGTTCCCACTGCTGCAGGAAGTATTTGCACAGAAGCGAGGGGGCCCCTTCCTTGATCAGGATCTCCCGGGGCCCATCTTCAACAGTGAGGTGGCACCAGCCGGGCAGGAGGAGCCTTAGCACGTGGATGGAGACAGATGAATGTGAGATTGGAAGAGAGAAGGGCACCCTGGCTTAAAAACTGTAGACTCTAGGGAAGAGGAAACACTTTCACCGTATTGCAGAGAAACCTCAGAAGTCACTCAGGTCTGAGTTCATGGGGGCTCTGCCACATAGCACGATAATGGCCTATATACTTCTCAACCTCTGAGGCTCACACTTCCATAATCTTTTTTTCCTTTATAATTTTTGAGTCAGGGTCTTACTCTGTAGCCCAGGGTGACTTCAGACTCACAGCGATCCCACCTCAGCCTCTCAAGTACTAATATTAAAGGTGAGAGCCACCAAGCTTGGCCATTTTTAGTTTTTAAATGTGGGTGAGATTTCTGCCACATGAAATCGGTCTAGAGAAGTATGCAGCAAAATACCTGGCTTTGTAGCAGATGCTCAGAAAACGCAAGGCTGTTTCTACTAAGAATTTGGGAATCAGCTAGGCATGGTGGTGCATATTTTGGGAGGCAGAAGCAGGGAGATATCTGTGAGGTGTAGCCATCCTGGTCTAGATAGGGAGTTAAATAAAGGCCAGCCAGGGCTACATGATGTGTCCTTGTTTTCAAAGAGAAAGGAGGAAGAAGAAGGAAGGAGAGAAGGAAACAAGGAAAGGAATCTAGTGACGGCAAATGGTGCTCGATAGCTTAGGAGTTCTGTGGGAAGAAGCCCCCAAAACAATACAACTAAAAAAAGAATCTTAACGTTCCGTTCACGACCTGTCAGGGAGCCCAGTTTAGGGGACATAGGATGTCCCTGTGTGACCCCTGTCTTTTTCTTAGCTTTGGCTTATTCACTTTTTCCTCTCTTTTTGGGGACAAGGTCTTGCCCTGGAAGAACTGGCACTTTTCATGTAGCCCAGTTAGGCCTTGAAGTCTCAGATATTCCTGTCTCAGTCTTCTAAGTGCTAGGATAAAGGCATGTGTCACCACACCTGGGAAGCCCTTTCTCTGGGATGGTCTGACTGGACAACATATAACCATAAACTCACCGGAGAGCATCCCCTGGCCAGGAGGGCCCTGGAGTAGTGGGAGAGATGGCCAAGTTAGCCACCTGCTGCGATATGTCACTGGCTTCCTCAGCCTCCTCATAGAGAGTTTTGGCATAGCGGACGAGGAAGGGCAGCAGTTGGCACACCTCCTTACGCAGAGATGAGGTCTCCTCAGCCAGCCAGGCCCCCAGGATCCGCACCGAAGCAAACACAAAGGGCTCCTTCTGCTTCTCTGGCCCCACCTGTTGTCACAAGACCCCACTGAAGTGCAGCAGAACCAGAAAAGCCTCCTCTGCCTCCACAGCCTGCCAATAACCCAACAGAACTGGAGGGGAATCCTGGCCTGTAGGCCTATAGACCTATCAAAGATGGGCACCGCGGGTCAGCGAGATGGCTCAGTGGGGAAAGGTACTTTACAACCCCAAAGGAGAGAGCCGACTTGTCTTCCAGTCTCTACATGTGTGCTGTGGCATGAATGCACCACCCCTTCACCCATCCAAGAAATGTAACTTAAAAAGGGGGGCGGGCAGTGGTGGTAGGACTTTAATTCTAGCACTCTGAAAGCAGAGTTCAAGGTCATTCTAGTCTACAGAGTTAGTTTCAGGACAGCCAGCCATACACAGAAAAACCAAAACCAACCAACCAACCAAAAAAACCTGAAACCACCCCCCCCAACACACACACACAAAACATCACTAAGCCTACTTCTACCTTAAACTCAGCACATGGGATAAGAGGGGGCCGGGACTCACCCCACAGGGGCTAGTTACCTAGCAGGCCCTCACTGTGGACAGTTGAATCAAGTGGGTCTCAGATAACATGCCTGATGCTGAGACTTCAGGTCACATACCCCTAACTCTCTACCTCTAAGGATAGCTAGGGGACCAGGAGAAACTCAGGGGTCCACAGCTAAATAGCATTCCTTTATTAAGAGAGGCTCTAAATTGAGGTGGCAGGAGAGAGACTTGTCATTGAGCTGTGAGGAGTCACCCCCATTTGGGTTAAATCAGAAAAGGAGACCAGAGCTTAGCATGAATTACTACATAGAAGGCTGGTGGTCTAGAGGCTGAAGCAGACCACTAAAGGGACCAGTCTTGCCTGAATCCTAACGGAGCAGCAGAGGAGGCTTCTCAAATACACACAGTGGACAGGATGGTGGGGGAAATAGATTTAGCCCAAACTCTACCGAGGAAGGAATCAGGACACTCTCTGCCTGCCCTCCCCCCCTCCAGCTTTCTCTTGCATTCTACAAGTTTACATGTAAGACTCATAAATACGCAGGCATGTTTATATGTAAGACAGTGGTGTAGAGTGAGCAAAACAGACCTGCTCCAATTGTGTGTGTGATGTGTAGAGTGTGTGTACTGGGGAGTATATGTGAGTGGGAGGTTACTGTGTTGTGTGTGTGTGCTGTGATCAGAGTGCACATATGGTGTGTGGTATGGTGCTTGTGTGGAGGCCCACAGCAGGGAGGGAGAGGAGGCTCGGCCAGGCACTACTCCTAGAGTGCTTGCTACAGTATCAGACAGCATGTACAGGAAGATCCCCCCTGTACTCCCAGCTCCTCCTGGGTCCTTACCTGCAGCAGGTAGTGAATGACAGCTCCAATAGCCTCTTTCATAATGCTCACAAGCTGCACCTTCTGCGGCTCCTTCAGCAGGGACTGCTCACAGCGCGTACACTCCTGGATCCCCAATTCCATGAGGGCATAGCAGGCGGTTACCACATCTTCTTTCACCTCTGTGCCTGTCTCCTCCAAAGCCAGCCGCACCTCCACGCATGCCAGATTCACCAGAAGGGCCAAAAACTTGCTCCCAGAGCTGCCCACTGGGATCCAGTCAGAGCCGCAGGCATGAGCCAGGCGGGCTGCCAGCTTCAGTGCAGGGTTACGCTGCCAGGAGCTCAACTTACTTCCTAGGATGCGTGCCAGCCCAGCCTGTAGATCCCGGTGGCATTCAGGGGGCACAGTTGTTGGGGGCAGAAAAAGGGGCAGCAGCTGGCAGAGCTCAAACTTGCTGGCATCCTCAGCTCTTTGGAAATCCTCACTGAGGCCTCGCAACACAGCCAGCAGGTCGGGCTCCGCCTCCTTCCAGCACTGTGTCTCTGCAGCAGCCAGCAGCCCCACCAGGAGTGCCAGGGCCTGGTCAAAGCCATAGCCATGCCCCAGGTACGCCTGGCACAGGGCAGACACTGTGCCACCAGCAATGAGGTGCCGGGGCCCTCGGGGTGTGCCTGCAACAGCTGTCAGGCACTGGTAGGTGTCATCAATCATAGAGCGGCGGGCAGCATCATCAGGGTCCCCCCGGGCTGTAAGGAATGTGCTAAGGATGGGGATCTTGTTCAGGACCTGGGGGTGGCTGGCTAGTTCAGGGTCACTGCAGAAACAGGCCAGCAGGGCCACACCTAAGGCCCGGAGAACGTGGTCAGGGCAGCCATCAGGTGCCTCCTTAGTAGTCAGAAGTCGATTGGGAAAGGTGAAGCCAACGGCATCAAAGATCCGCCGTCGAGTTTTGGCATCAATGTCACCTGCTTTGACTGCCTTGGTCACCTACGGTGGGTGGGAGGTAATGCACTATCAGCAGGAGGAAAGGAAGTGTAGCAAAGACTGTCCCTTCCCTGCTCCCTGGGCACTGAGGGCTAGCAGGAATGGGTTATGCAATGGGATCCATTCTGGGGTCATTTCATTCAGCTCTTCCTTTCTCCTTGGAGACAGATAGGTGTGACCTCTGAGGTCCCTGTTATCTAAGATTATCTCATGGAAGAGAGGTCCAGTGCCCCTTAATCAGTCATTTGGGCAAATGGTCACCTGGCATCTAATCCATTAATTCTGTACAACCTGGGATACAAGGGCTTTAAAAGCCAATGTTTAAAATCCTCTAGGATTCAGGGTCCTTCCCTAACTACTTGTCTCCAGAGAAGTCTCTGATCCATTTCCACCACCTTCTCATTGGAAATGGCTCCTGTGTCTCGCTGCTCCGCATGTCAAAACATTTCCTCTTACATTTCACCTAAACACCTCCTCTGCTGCAGTGTGAGCCCTTGACTCCAGAGCCTTCTCCCTGTTGCCATGGCAAACAAGCAACTGCTGCACTCCCTCCTCCCTTCACCCCCCCACACCAACTCATCCCCCCCCCACCACTGCAGCTCCTGCTCTGCTGTCCCCAGCTGAGGTTTCTCTAACAGACTAAGACCCATACCACTCCTTTACTTTTAAGAGACCATCTCCACTCTGGCCATCTTCTAGAACCTGTCACTAGTTACTTCTAATCCTGTTACTCTTTCAGGTCCAAGAAAAGCCACCCCAGCCCTCAAGTACTCTGCACTAGTTACAACCTGCTGCTGTTACCCTATGAGTCAGCTCCCATCTGCTCTGGGACGCCCCAGAAAGCAAAGCAAATCCAGGCAGCCTCCTCCATGGTCCCAGTACCATAGCCTTATTCACCTCTTACCCTCCCACCCCCTTTCCCAAGGGAGAAGAGTGCAAAGGTAGAGAGATCTTAAGGCTTTTGGTGACTCCAGGTTGCTAATACCACTTACATACCCCTGGGGACTTGCTGACCCCATTCTTTGGGGGCCCTCCTGTCCAGCCCTCCCACCTTCCAATTATCATCCAGGTCCTTACAAGCAGAAGGGCTGCAAACTGCTCACTGTCATTCTTGGCCTCACGGAGGGCTCCCAGGTAGCGCTCCAGGGTGGGGTTTCGGCTCTCTGCCTGGTTCAGAGCTGGCTCACAATCCGAGGCCATGATGCCCGCCTTGCCCAACTGTGAACACAAGAGGGACTGAGCATCCCTCTGCAGAGGAGGGGCGGGGGCGGGGGTGGAAGTGGAGGATGTAGGGAGGGATTAGCACAGAGGGAGGGGAGGGTGGATCTGGAAGGGTGGCTTCCTCATGACTGACCTCCCTTGGGGGAGCCCCTTTAAGAGGCTGGACCAACAAATTCATTAGGATGAAGGGACCCTGGTCCAAGGTCACCCCCAGAAAAGTGGGAGATGGGGATCATGCATGCTGCTGCTTAGCTGGACAGCTCTCCTCACCAGTCTAGAAGTGGGAAGGAGCTGGCTCCACTGTTCAGCTGCCCGTGGCTGCCAGACACCGGGTTTTATCTCTCTCCAGGAGGTACATGGGGAGTGAGTGGTGAGGACAGACAAGGGAGGTATGAAGACATACGCGGGTGAAGTTCGATTATCCGGACTCACGCTGACAAGGAAGAAAAGGACATTCTAGGGTTCCTTCCCCCTCCCTTCTTCAGAGAAAGTAGACTAGCTTCAGCAGAAGTGAGGAGGCAAGCTCTCCAGAGAAGGCTTTGAAGACTCCCCTGAGGACCCACCCCTTCAGCCAGGACTCACAATCGCCCCCGCAGCCTCCTTGCCTTCTCTCTTTTCCCTCCCTCGGGAAGAGGTTGCAGAGGCTGCAGATGCAGGAGCTGCAGCCGCTGCTGCAGCAGCAGCAGCAGCAGCAGCATTAACCCCTTGCACTCCCTGTACTGTCCCTGTCCATCCCGCTACCAGCCTGTGGGTGCCCGCACTGGCTGGAGAGAAGGAATGAGAGGTCAAGTAGCTCTCAGGATAACAGACTCCAAAAGCCGGATAATCGAAGCGGGGCTGCTGTGATGGAGAGATGAGAAGGGGAGAAGGGATCCTGGCGGTCACCACCTGTCCCGCCGCAGCCAGGGCACAACACGACATTGATGAAGTCGAACGACAGGGCAGCGATGAGATCACACTTCACGATGGCGCGGTGATGTCACGGAGAGATCACAGCGAAATCACGACATGAAGGGGGACAGCCCCCAAATATGATAGGGCAAAAATTTTAAAGGATAGATAAATACTGAAAGGGGCTGTGACAAAATGGAGTCTCGACAGGGCACGATGATGTCGCGATAGGGTCCCCGGGGAGTCTCGGCATCGATCAGCGCCGGCTCGGAGAGGCTCCGGCTGAGATGCAGGGGAGGGCTTTGAAGGGGGCTGAGCTCACCAGGCTGCGGCCCCGAGCGGTGAAGTCTTTCTCCGGGCGCGATGCTCCGGGAGCCTGGGGCCGCTGCTCACGCCGCGTTGCCCACTCTTGGCTCCAGGCAGCTCCAGCTCCACCCCCACCCCCGCATCGCTCTCGACCAATCAGCACTGTTCTCACTCTGAACTCTGGCCAATAGCGTGGCAGGGCGCTAAGCAGTAGGGGGTTGCCTCCGGTGCGGCCATCTTACTTGTGGGCATTGCCCGAGTCTGGGGCCTCGGTGCTCGTGCAAAGGAGGCAAGGTGCAGACCGCCCGGCTAGGGCTGGAGGCGAAAGGCTGAGGGCCCGGACGTCCTCGCTTGTGCGTAGTTCTCCCCTCAGCACTGCCCCTCCTCCCACCCCGGGCTCGCGGCTGGAATTGAGCTTCCGGAGGGTGGGGGCGGGAGGGCTGGCTCAGCAGGAAGAGTGTGTTTCCGGGTTGAGCCGGGGAGGTGGGAGGAGGCGGCGTTTCCGGCCGCGGTCGCTGTCCAGGGAGGCTGAGGCAAGAGGGAGCTGTCCGGGTGGGGAGCCAGTACTTCCTTCTTTCTCTTTCTCCTCTGCGTGAGGGGAGAGAAGGTTTGGGGTCCCCGAGCCCATGGACCGGGAGGAGGCGGAGGCCGCCGAGAGCCGGCACCCCTCTATGTGGCCCTGAGCCCCGGTAGGTGGCCGGGGCGGCTGGCTGCCAGGCCGAGTACCATGAGCTCAGGGGAGGGGCAGAGGCGGGACGGGCGATGCCTAGGGGGACGCTGGTATGGCGTTGGGACCCGGAGGTGGCGCTCCTGGTCCGGCCTGGGCAACTCAGCTGCTTCTGGCCTTGCAGGTACCACAGTCCTGAGCCGAACACCGGCTTTGGGACTCAGGCCTGGTCAGGCAGCTCCCTACATTCTCCGACAGAGTGGCAGACCAGGCTCCGGGTGCTGCCGTATACACCCTCGACCTCTCTGCAGCCTCGCCCTAGTTACTGTCTCTGATGTTTAATGATCTCCCCATCGAGATTAAAAGAAAAAAAAAGTTGATACAGAATAAAGGGGGCGCGGTTGGACACGTTTGAGAAATCTGCCTCCTTGAGAATTTTGACAATTATGATTCTTAGAGGGTCCTGCAGTGGCTGCAGAGAGCACAAAAGTGAAGTGAAGGAAATCAAAATAGAAAATCTCAGGCGGGGTTCCAGGAATGCCTTGCCTGCTCTCACCTCATGGTGGTTGTGCCCAACCGACAATAGACAGCTGTTGAAGCGCGTTAGCTGACTCTCCTTGTGCTTTCTTGTGATTAACAGACTGGGAACTAGGAACAAATTGGAAAGACGACCTCCTGGAACAATCTGTTCATTTTTTCAGCTATTTGGAAAACAGTGTCTGCAAATATAAGCAAAGCTATTCATGGCAGTCTGTTCTGTAACTTTCTCAAATATGTAAGACTTTTTTTTTTCCCTTGAAGCTTTATTCTTGATTACTCACACCCGCTGAATAGACGTGCTCTTTCGTTATTCAAACATATCTTATCGCTGTGTACATAAATGGAGTTCCACGTATGAAGCTGACAGACTGAACTATGATACATTTTCCATCAACCTGAAGTATTAAGTAAACATTGCCCCCTGCTCTGTCAGAACAGCTGCTGCAACAGAGTGCTTTTATTTCGGGTGTACTTGTAACGCCCTAAATGCCAGAACTACTGAGAGCTTTTCTAGATTTTTATTTGTCAAGTATTGTGGGGGTGTGTGTTCTCTCTCTGGGTTGTCACGCTTTGATTTGATAACAAACGCTTTGGATCTTAGCGGTGTTTTGTTGTTCCTGACTCTGGTCAGCAAGCCTTTAACTGGACCCTAGTGGTGATTTGTGCCCATAGGCAATTGTAGGTTTCAGTCTAATAAATGGTTGGGAGTGAAATGAAATTCGTTCTGCCCTCTTACGCACTTCTAATCAGCTTGCTAGTCCAATGGTGTTTATTACTCATGTTTTCAAAGCCTATTCATTCCTTTTTTGCCTTTCCCACCCACCTGCCAGGATACTGATGACAGGTATTGAGAGCCACCTTTAGTTTTTACTTTTGTGGAAGGGAGGAATGTGTTGGGTAAGAGCCACACACTCACACACATACTCTACACTCCATCCTGAGAGGCTAGAGAAGTTCTATGTACTTTCTCAGGCTACGTTTTATAATCTCTTGATTATGAGTATGTTTGTGACCACACACCTCTGTTCTGCTCCTTGCTCTCTAATGTACAATTACGGAAAATGCTAAAAATAGGGATGGACAGATGAAAAGGAGAATTAAGAGAAAGTCCTGAAGGTGCCTATGGCTCGGTGAAAGACATGATCTCAGTTTGAAGTGGGATGTTTGTGTCTCTTCATTGCCTGGCATTGGTATTGAAATCCTTTCCAGGCAATTCTGATCTTCCTGTAGGCTGGCTGGAGGTGAGGGTTGGGGCTGTCAACCTCTTAAATTATTTATTTATTTATTTATTTATTTATTTATTTATTTATTTATTTATTCATCCATTCATCCATCCATCCATTCATTCATTCATTCATTCATTCATTCATTCATTTATTTATTTGAGGTAAGTGTCGCCTTGGCTGTCCTGGAACTCACTCTGTAGATCAGGCTGGCCTAGAACTCACAAAGATCCACCTGGCTCTGCCTCCCAAGTGCTGGGATTACAGGCATGCACCACTACCTCCAACACAGGATTTTTAATTTTTATGAGTCAGTGTTTCATTACATTATCTAGGCTGGCCTTGAAGTCCTGGATTTAAGCAATTCTTCCGTAGCCTTTCAAGTAGACTATGAGTTCAGGTATAAGATTCGTTTAACCAATGGATTTTTTAAATTGCTTTTTCAACGCCCTGTCAAATCATATGTTGTGAAGATTTATACAAGAGGAAAGAAACTTCTGGAAAAATCAGTGTCATTCTCCTCTCCCCTACTCCATCTGACAGCCACTAGATTATAGAGTAGATGGCACAGTGCCAAAATTAAACATGGGAAGAAGTATAAAAGAATTTAAGACAGGAATTGCAAATGACTTGGGTCTGGCAGATAATGTAAAAGTGTAAGTTGGGTAGATCTGTAAGATGATGGTGGGGACAGTAACAAACTGGACAGTAATTGCTGTGCCTGAAGAGAATCACCTTGAAAACTGTAGCAAGACTGGATTGAATAATCATGATTAGTTAAAGGAAGCCCAACCTCTCATAGATAACAGAGTACTTTGGTCAAAGCCAGAGAGCAGTTAGGAGACATAGAAGTAGGAAATCAGAACTGCTTTCTCAGGTTGGTGCGCTTTCCCATTCTGCCACATAGATTTGCTGTTCTACTAGACAATAGGGAATATAAGATGTTTCACTTTAACAGCAGATTCATTTTATATCTCTTGCTCTGTTGTTACACTGATAATTGTAGGTTATGCCAAAACTCAGGCTGAAAATTTACTGGCAGGGATGAACATTGAAAGACACACTTGAAATTTCTCTTTCTCCTGATCTGTCACGTGTTCTAGCATTCTACATTTCCAGGAATCAATTATTATAATTTCTTTTCTTTCTGTCTTTCTAGGGTGCTGGTTTTGCCTCTCTGAAAGGCCATGGAGAAGAGGCTGGGAGTCAAGCCAAGTCCTGCTTCCTGGATTTTGCCAGGATATTGTTGGCAGATATCAGTGAAGCCGCTGAGAAGCCTGTACCTGTTTTACATTTTCTTCTGCTTCAGTGCTCTGTGGTTGTCAACAGGTATCACTTTTTAGATTTAAGATTTAACCTCTTCTGCTCTGCCCCCTCCCAAACAATCTGCCCCCTGGATTCCTGGGTTCATTTTAAAGACCTTCCCAAAGTCAGAAAAGGACCTGTTGACAGGATTGGTCATCATTTTGGTGGGCTTTGCTTTGGAATCAACATATGAATTAGACTTTTCTCTCATAAGGAAAAATTGGTATTCATTTCATCATTTTATAAAGGTAGACTGACTAAACCAACCAAACGAGCAAAACCTTTCAAAGTTGGGTAGATTGGAGTCCTGGAGCTGGACATTGTTATGTAATGACCGAGGTCCAGGGCACATTACCCTAAAGGTTTCTAATTTTTTTAAGTGGATCTCACTATGTAGCCCAGGCTGGCTTTGACCTTGTGATCCTCTTACCTCACTCCACTTATCTCCATGAAATACAAGATCTGCCCCTTAGCTTGACTTGAGAGAGATACAGTAGAAGTGTGTAATGCTAGGTGGACATACCTGCTTAGTACATGGTGCTTGTTTTCTTTCTTAAGACGAATCCCTACTTTGTTTTGTTTTTGTGACAGAGTGTCACTGTGTAGCCCTGGCTGATCTGGAACTGGATATGTAAACTAGGCTGGCTATAAACTCACAGAGATCCACCTGCCTCTCTCAAGTATTAATATTAAAGGTGTCAGCCACCATCCCTGGTGGAGCTCATTTTAACAAACTGGTTTATTTTTATTTTGGAGGAGCTGTCTGTGTGTGTGTGTGTGGAAGTTGGAAGACAGCTTTGTGGGGCTGCTTCTCTCCTACCTCTACGTGGATGCTGTGGTCAGGCTTTCGAGGCTGAGTCATCTCACTGGCTCTTCATGTTTGTTGTTTTTCATAGAAAGGAACCATGTTGATAGACTTCACTCTCCCCCTCAAGATTTCTTCACCCTAGAGCCTCCTGTCAGGAGTTAGTGCCAAGCGGTATGGAGTGTGAGAAAGCAGCAATCTGAGAAAGACTGAATATGACCTTACTCTGGGCAGCATGCAGCCTTTTGCTGTACAGACCGCTGTTAATGGCTAACCATTCAGCTTGTGCCCTCACATCCTTGAGGATTTCTATCTTTGTCATGGTCTTGAGAATCAAGTAGTTACTGTACTTAGCAATTTTAGTGGCACTGACTGTGAGTTTTGTTGTCTTCCTGTGGTAGCTGATGATTGCATGATTATAGTGGTGGAGACTGAGTTGATAGAAAGCTGACCCAGATATTTGTTTATGGAAGATGATTCTTTGCTCACTAATTCTGGGCTTCATTTTATGTAAGATAATTTGAATTAGTAATTTATTATGATCACATTAGGCAAATCACTCCTTTGGGAATATACCAACCCCCTCCCAGGCGTCTAGAAACATTACCTACCATCTTACTTAATTTTTATGATAATCCTGGAATAGATAGTTTATGCTCGTTGTATTAATAAGAAAGTCAAGACCCAGAGAGGCCAAGTGTCTTAGTAGAGTCGCACAGTGCAGCACGGCCCGGCTCAGCTGTCTGCCGTTGTCTGTCTTCCTGTTCTCTGAAATTCCTTCTGACCTTCAGTCATCTTTGACGGACCAAAGCTGTTTTCCCAGAACCACCATGGCAAGTTATTTGAAAGATTTAGAGCTCAAGGGGAGGAAAAAGTGATTCTGACTCTTTCTGTGTTTTTCACTTATACTTGGTTAAGAGTAGAGTTGTGGGGAATTTCAGCTTTAGATAAGAAATTATTTTTAATCTAACATGATGAAGATTAAAGCAAAAATATGTAGGGTTTGGGATCTGGGCTGGTGGTAGAACATTTGACAAGCATGTGAAGGGCACTGGGTTCAGCTCCACACTGCAAAACAAAGAAAAAAAAATAGTACAGCTAAGACAGAGAGGTGGTTGCCCTCAAATAGTGCTAGAAAATTTGAACAGAAAGCATTTTGGCATAAATGTCAGCAAAGTTCATAGTCCTTGACTTTATTCCCTTTTCAAGAGTTTTGGGGTTGAAGAGATGGCTCAGTGGCATTGGCTGGACTTCCAAGGATCCCTATTTGTTTGCTAGATCTCATATGGTGGCTCACAACCACCTGTAATTCCAATTCCAGGGGATCTAATGCTCTCTTCTGACCTCTGTGGGTACCAGACACATAAGTGGTACATAGCTATACCAGCAGACAAAATACTCCGATACATAAAATTTAAAAAAAAAAAAAAAAAAAGAATTGTTTTTGGTGGAGGAGTTAGGGGGAACTGGAGAGATGGCTTAGGTTAAGGGTATTCATTGTGTGCTGGGCATGGTAGTGCACGCCCTTGATCCCAGTACTTGGGAGGCAGAGGCAGGTGGATCTCTGTGAGTTCAAGGCCAGTCTGATCTACAAAGTGAGTTCCAGGATAGCTAGAAACCCTATTTTGAAAAACAAAACAACAAAACAACAGGCTGGAGAGATGGCTCTTCCAGTGGACCCTGGTTCAATTCCCAGCACTCACATGGTGGCTCACAGCCATGTGTAGTGAGATCCAGTGCCCTCTTCTGAAAAACAAAACAAAGCATTTGTTGCTCTTCCAGAGGATCTGAATTTTGTGCCCAGTATCTATATATCAAGTGGTCAATAACTTCTGGCCTCTTACATGCAGGTGCCCTAAGTGCCCTAAGATCACACATACATAAATAAAACTGACTTTGTCTCAGATACATTGTGAGACTTTTGCTTGTGTGTGTGTCAGGAGCTAGGCATGGTGATTCATGACTGTAGTGCAATTCTTTTGGTTTTGTTTTCTGTTTTTTTGTGTGTGTGTTTTGAAGACCTCTCTATGTAACCTTGGCTGTCCTGTAACTCACTGTGCAGACCAGGCTTTCCTGGAACTCACAGAGATCCACCTGCCTCTGCCTTCAGAGTGCTGGGATTAAAGGCGTGCACCACCACCTCCTGGCCCTTTAATGTAATCTTAACAGAAGTGCTGTGAGTTTCAGACCAGACTAGCCACAGAATGAAACCTTGTCTCAGAAAAACAAGTGATTGGACTGGGGAGACAGACACTTGCACCAAGCCTGACAACATGGAACCTGTAGAGAATGGACTTATGTGCTGCACGTCCTTTACCCTTCACCACACTTTGGCACATGTGCATCTACACATATGTACAAACAAAATAAATACATGTAAAAAAAAGAACAGAAAAGTTTATTGTAACTAAATCATTAGATAGTTGTTGTGAATAAGAGCATTCATCAATCCTTGTTTATTTTGTGCTGTGAAAGATTGTTATGCCTGCCCCAAAGCACAGCAGTAATGTTTTTGCATATTTATGTGATGGATATTGTCATAGTTACTGTCAGTGGTCAGTGTGACAGAAAACTAGAGTTACCTAGGAAGGTGGACCCTCAAACTTAAGAATTTCTTCAATCAGGTTGGCCTGTGGCTAGTCAGTGATGGATATATAGGAGGGTCCTGCCCACTGCTGTGGTGCCACCCCTAGGCAGGTGGGCCTGGGTTGTATAAGAAAGGTAGCCGAGCAAGAGGAAGCAAGCAAATATGCGGCACTCCTCCCTCGTTTCTGCTTTGAGCTGCTGAGGCATCCCTCACTGATGTTCTGTAAGCTGTAAGCCGAGATGAGCCCTCTTCCCCAAGTTGCTTTTGGTCATGGTGTTTATCACAGCAGCAGCAAGTCCACAGATACACAGTAGTAACAGTTGCCATCCAGGGTTGCCTACTTAAGAAGGATGAGTATGTGGGAAGCATAGTAAACTCAATGATAAAAACAAGATAAACAACTGCATGTTCACTACGAGGCCAATGGTATGAAATGAAAAGAAAATCACACCATAGAAACCTAAAGTAAAATGTATAACTGAATGTTTACATATTATGATCTCTTTTTATTCTTCCATATTTTTCAGTGTTTTAAGATAACAATAACTTCAACTTCTTCTTTATCTTCCTTTTTCTCCTCTTTCTCTTTTTTCTTTTACTAAAGAGATGAAAATATACCAGGAAATGCAACATCAGAATGACATTGTTGAAAACCTACCAGCTAGTCTGAGTTGCTATTTATCTACTTGTGTTGTCAGCTTCTACCTAAGCGTTTAAGTTTTTCCCTGATAAAAGATGTGACTCTGTTATCATTTAGCTCCTTGACTATATGAATTCAAATCTAAGGGAACTCTGTAGTTACTACCCGTTTCTGGATACCATTTAGGAGTAGACCCCTCCTTTGGTAGAGATTCTGGGTACCCATTGACTTCATCTAGTTGATTCCTTTTTGGTTCTGCCTTGGGCTCT
Organism: Phyllotis vaccarum; assembly: GCA_033318265.1. Classification (NCBI taxonomy): domain Eukaryota; kingdom Metazoa; phylum Chordata; class Mammalia; order Rodentia; family Cricetidae; genus Phyllotis; species Phyllotis vaccarum. The sequence continues at coordinate 41,867,496 of JARWLC010000003.1, forward strand.
GTAGTAAAGTCCAGTGTCTGATATTTTCCTTGTGGGCTATTGAGTTAGAGTTTTTCTGTATAATTTTAATGTAATGTGGTTTGAGAATAGCATTTTGGATGTGGTGATTATCATTTGGGAACAAATGTGAGATGACCCTAAGAATTTGGAAATTGCTCAGAGGTTAGTCAGCTTCTTTTTGTGTGTATGTTATTTTGTTTTTCAGACAAGGTTTCTCTGTGTAGATTTGGAACCTGTCCTAGATCTCGCTCTGTAGACCAGGCTGGCCTTGAACTCAAAGAGATCTGACTGCCTCTGTCTTCTGAGGGTTCCTGATTAAAAGTGTGCACTATCACCTCCTAGCTTAGTCAACTTCTTGAGAGCAGGAATCTGACCTTTTTGCTTGTGTGAGGTATTCCAAGCAAGTATAAAATTTGGCATATAAATGTGATATAAAATTATTTGTTGACTGAATGGCACATTAGCAATAAGGGTATGTAATCTTTTGAGAATTAAACTAAAGCCAACATGAAGTAGAGGTCTACAAAGACAACTTAAGGAGACATAATGCCTTTGAAATTAACAGATGGGATTACTATCTGAACTATATTAACATGTCTATTCAAGAATGGGTGTTTCTGAAGAGTTATGTGTGTATGAGACATAGACCTAATTGACTTTGGAATCATAATACAAGGAAGCCAATATAAACCTAAGAGTAGCAGTTAACTCTGGAAACTTCTTGATCTTCTGTCTCTGAGAAAGCGATTGCATACCTGGTTAATTATTAAAGGACTCTGGCTCTAGATGAGGCAGTAGAGTAACAATGAATGCAGCAGAGTGCTCATTTCCCTGTTCTGGAAAAGTATCCAGTTTGATGAGAGAAGCAGACAAGCACTATTTTATCTTAAGGGAAGGGATAGAGGGATTCAGGCATCATGCTACTGGAAGCAGAAAGAAGCACTTTGCTTAGAGGCTGTCTTAGTTAGGGATTCTATTGCTGTGAAGAGACACCATGACCATGACAACTCTTATAAAAGAAGACATTTAATTGCTATGGCTCACTTACAGTTTCAGAGCTTCAGTCCATTATCATGATGGGGAGCATGGTGGTGTGCAGGCAAATGTGGTGTGGGAGTTGAGAGTGCTACATCTGGTAGGCAACAGGAAGTCAACTGTCACCTGGAGGGAAGCTTGAGCAAGAGAGACCTCAAAGCCCAACCCAGAGTGACACACTTCCTCCAGCAAGGCCACACCTCCTAATAGTGCCATTTTCTTTGAGAGCCATTTTCTTTCAAACCACCACAGAGGTGAATGGAAGAGCCATGGAGTTCTTTCCAAGAAGCTGACACCTAAGCAGTTTTGAAAGTTGAGCTTGAATAACTCAGAAAGTATTCCCAGGCAATGAGCACTGGAGAGCTACGGTGTAGTGGATAAGGATGAACCATGCCCTGCTTAGTGCTACCGGACGGGCAGTTCCTGAAGGGGTCGGGAGTGGCCAAGGGACAAGGAGTCTTGTTTGTCATGCCCAGAAGCCTGTCCACAGATCATCTCCTCTGTAGCCAAGTAGTCCTTGAGCTTTCCATCCTTATGACTCAGTCTCAGCTTATAAGTACCCCAGGACTACAAGCCTGTCACTATGCCTGGCTCCATTTCTCTTTCTTCAGTGCAGTACTTGTGCATGGGAGGTGAGTGCTCTGTTACTGGGCTTGTTTCGAGCTATGGTTTGTGGTTTCTTGGGAGCAGGCTCTATCCAAGTCTAGGCTAGCTTGGAACTCACTGAATAACCCAGACTGGCCTAAACTTGCAGCAGTTGGTGTCTCAGCCTCCCAAGCACTGGGATTATAATCATGAGTCACCACACTTGGCTTAAGTTTTCTTTTTCTTTTTAGAATAATTTATTTTTATTTTATGTGCATTAGTGATTTGCCTGCATGTGTGTCCATGTTAGGGTGTCAGATCTTGAAGTTACAGACAGTTGTGAGCTGCCATGAAGGTGCTAGGAATTGCACCCCAGTCTCCTTGTAAGAGCAGTCCTAACCACTGAGCCATTTCTCCATCCCTGGTTTAAATTTTCTTGATTATGCTCTGTAATCTAGAAAAAAGTTAAAGTTGTGCTCAATATGTACATATATATATATGCTATAGTAAATAATATTAAATGAATGTCTATGTATGTATAAGAGAAGCCCAAAAATTTTTTAAAGGATCAATAAAAAGTAAATATGAACTAGTATTTAAGAATTATCTTTAGTGTGTATGCATGATATGAACATATGGATACCTGCATACCATGGCAACACTGTGGAGTTGACTCTCTGTTAACCCCTTTGACACAGCTTCTGAGGATCAAAGGCATGTTGTCAGGCTTGAATGGCAAGTACTTTACCCTACCAAGCCATCTCACCAGTTTTCTTTTTATTAAATATTTTAGTATATAGAATAATGAGTTTTAATATTCTTTTTGTACACAGATATTATTATATCTTGTTTATATTTAATCCCTACTACTTCCCCATCTCTACTTTTCCCAGATAATTCTTCTTACACTTTTATATATGTATGAAATTTAAAAATATATATTACATATAATATATATAGCATGTATAATATATATAAAACCTAGATTCTGCATGAGAAACAGGTGGTATTTGCTCTGGTGACATGATGCTCTCTATTTCTTTCCACTTCCCTGGAAATTGTGTAATTTCAGTCTTTATGGCTGAACAAAGCTCTATTGTGTAGTGCCTCATTATCTGCCTGCTGATAGGTGAAGATAATGAGGTGCATATGCACTGGAGAGTATCTTTGTCTTTCTCTTGATAGGCATCTGGCTGGTTCTCTGTGTTCTGCTTTGACCTTTATTATTTACTTCTATCTATTACTTTAGGATTTAGATTGTTCTTATTTTTCTAAGAACTTAAATAATTCATTTGAGATGTCTCTGGTTTTCACATAAGTGCTCGACAGCTATAAACTTTCCTTTTAAAACTGCTTTGCTGTGTCCCAAAGGTTCTGTAAGCTGTGCTTACATTTCATTTTGTTCTAGAAACTTCTAAATTTTATCTCACTTCTTTAGTGTTCCATTAGTCATCCAAGAGTCTACTGTTCATCTTTAAAGATTTATATAGATTTATATAGTACCTGTGTTTTTCTTGTTAATTATTTCAAGTTTTATTCCACTGTGTTGTGTTACGGTAGAAAAGGTTATTTCATTTCTTAAGATTTGCTTTATGGCTGGCTTTAGAGAACCTTTCGTTTGGTTGGCTGAGAAGAATTTTTACTTGGCTCTTGGATGGAATAGTCTGTAAATGTCTCTTAGGTCTACTTGATCTGTTGTACAGATTAACTCAGAAGTTTCTTTTGTTTTGTTTTTTAAACATTGAGCTATTTATTTTTAAAAAGTACGTGAACTCGTATTTTTAATGAGGGAAATTACAAATAGATTAGAATAAGAAAAAATGATAATTTGTTTTGTTGACAGGTTATCATGTATCTCAGACTGGTCTCTAACTCACTGTGAGCTGAGGATGACACTAACCCTCAGATCCTCTTGCCCTCATCTCCTAAGTACTGGGATTGCAAAAGTGTGTCATCATTGGTTTATGCGTGGCTGGGACCTAAACCAGGGTTTGGTGCTAGGCAAGCACCATCCATGCTGTGACTCAAATCTTGAAGTTTCTTTCTTTCCTTCATCTCTCTCTTTCCTCCTCCTCTTCCTCCTCTTCCTCCTCCTCCTCCTCATTTGACAGGGTTTCTCTGTGTCTAGCCCTGGCTGTCCTGGAACTCATCCTGTAGAAAAGACTGGCCTCAAATTCAAAGAGCTATGCCTCCAAGTATTGGGATTAAAGGCATGCACCACTACTGCTGGCTTCTTGAAGTTTCTTTACTCCTTTTTATTCTGTATATCTTTTTTATTTGCTTGTTACACTTACTTGTGTGTGTGTTTGTATGTGCACATGGACACCAGTGTTTATGTAGAAGTTGGAGGGCTTCCTTTAACCACATGGGGTCCTAGGAATCAAACCAAGGTTGTCAGGCTTGGTGCAAGCTCCTTTATCCATCGATCCATTTGCTGGTCCTTGATGTCCAATTTTTTTTTTTTTTTTAAATAAAGGAAGGTATTGAAACTACCAACTATTACTGTGTCAAGACCTATCCTTGTCCATTAGCTTTGTGTTTAAACTGGGAGCCCTGGGATTTGTTGTTTATATAAATTCATAATTTTTATGTCTTCCTAATTTTTTCTTTATTAGTATGTTGTATCATTTTAAAATCTTTTCTAGCTGGGCTTGGTGGTGCATACCTTTAATCCTAGATCTCCATGAGTTTGAGGTCAGGGCTACATAGTGATCCTATTTCAGAAAAACTAAACAAAAAGCCCAAATCTTTTCTAGTTTTGGTTTGAAGTCTGTTTTACCAGATATAAAACAACTATGCCAGCTTGGTTTTGGCTTTTATTTTCTTGATAAACTGACTTCCATCGTATCATGCTCAGTCTGAAGATATCTTTGCCAGAGAGATGTGTTTCTAGGAGACACTAGTAGTTGGATCTTGTTTTTGTAATGTAGTAGGCTAGTATGCATATCTTAATTGGAAGGTTAGACCATGTAATTCAGGGTTACTATCGAGAGACATGTGCTCACGACTGTGCATTTGTCCGTTGTTCCCTTGCTATACAGATGTATTAGTAACTCTTCTTGTTTCTATGACCAAACCCTTGACAAGAAGCACCCTCAAGAAGGAGAGTTCATTTTGGTTCAGGTTCAAGGACACATTATCCATCATGGTGGTCGTGAAGGAACATGGACAGAATATGTGGGTAGCCAGGAAGTAATGATGCTCATTCAGTCTGGACCCCATGGACAGTACTGCCCACGTTTATGTGGGTTTTCCACATGGCTCTGGATCCTGTCAAAATAATGTTGAGTATGACAATCACAGTGGGTTGTTGTTCGTGTGTGTCTTTCTCCCTCATTTGTATCAGGTGCTTGCTAGTTTACAGTGTTGGACATGATGGATTCCCAGTTCTCCTTTGTTCTGCTTTTCTTGTGAAATTCTTTAAAAAAAAAAAAAAAAAAAAAAAAGATTTATTTTCTAGGTGGTAGTGGTAGCACACACCTTTGATCGCTTGGGAGGCAGAGGCTCTGTGCTTTCAAAGCTAACCTGGTCTACAGAGCGAGTTTCAGGACAGCCAGGACTACACAGAGAAACCCTGTCTCAACATCTCCCACCCCCACCCCCAGTCTGTTCAGCTTTGGCATCTTTGTCTATTCTCTTGAGTCCCTGTCTTCATTTGCCTTAAAGTGCACTGTTTTCTTTGTTCTCTTGGTTCATATTCTGCACTTTTTAATTATTTTCCTTCTCAATCCCTCCTCAGCTTCTCTTATTTTTTTTTTGTTCTTCAGGGATTTGTTTCACCCCACCCCCTTCAAGCAGTCTCACCCATCCCTCAGATGATAGCTCTGTGATTACCACTCCCAGATCTGTCACTGCTGCTGAGCACCAAACTGCCTAGCCACCTGGATGTCACATAACTACCATTAGTGTAATATGTCAAAACGGAAGCCAGATCTTTTCTTCTCTTTCTTTCCTTTATTCCCTATAAACATAAAAAGAACATCTCCACCCATATTCAGAGGTAGAAATCTCTGAGTCATTCTCTATTTCTTCCCTCCTCCATATCAGAAGATCATCATTCATATCATCTTTTATGCTCCATTCTGCTGCACATATCATTATCATTCTGCCTCATGTTTCTAAATCACATAAATAAGCTTCTTTCAGACTCCCTGAGACTTCTGGTCTGAATTCCTTCATGAACTTCTTGTGATGGCCTAGCAGCTCTCTGTATACCCTGCGTTGTACGGTGTAGTGTTAGGCTTTGTGAAGAGAACTCCAGTGTAGATCTTACCCACAAGGCAAGTCTTTTTTTGTGTCTCCACTAGCAGATGATGTTAATATAAATGCTTAACATTGGCAGGGCTGAGTTCCAGCGTGCTCCTGCCTCCTACCCTAATCACCGCTTGACCTCTAATGATTCTGTTTGCTTCTCAATCCTATATCATTCTCTCTCTAATAAACACCTGGTGATCTTACTTTGAGTCCTTAGCCACAGACTGGTTCTCACTGGTCTGCAGCCCCACCCAATCTTTTTACAACAGCTTCCTCAAGTTTTGGTCAAATGCAGCTCTCTGCTTTCCAACATTAGGGAAACTTCCCCTTCCTGCTTAGGTTCCAGCTTTCTGTGGTACTGAGTGGAAACCCTCCTTTAACAGAGAACTAGGCTTTCTGTGGTACAGTGGGGCATTTTTAATGGAGAATTGGGCAGTTGGGAGGGGAGTCATTTTGAATTTTGCTTTTCTTTGGGCTGCAGCCTTATTTCTGATTGTTGCAAATATTCTGCATGGTAGATGGCAGTTATGTATTCTGTATAGTAGATAGCTATGTTGTATTCTGTATGGTGGATATTGGTTATGATGTGTTCTCTATGGTAGATAGTGGTTGTGGTGTGGTGGTGAGTTCTCCATCCTGATTAGGAACAGGGGTCTACTGTGATGACTTAACAGTGTCTTGTAGCGGAGAGCAGGTAACAAGTTCTGATGCTAAAGTAACTGTCACCCCTTTGCATTTGTCTTGTGTGACTTTTCCTGCTTTACTTTTTCAAACAGCCTGCTATAGGTTCTTCATGTCCCAGGAGGAATGTATCTACCCTTTCTGTTTGATCCATTTTACAAATGGCAGAGAGTCTTTCTTCCTGGTTCATGAATCCTATTGTGTAGAGTGGCCAGTCTTGAGGACTTCTTGCCCTACCAGGCTCTAACTGGTCTACTTCTCCCAGGACGTCTGCATTTGCCCAGTTGAGTGGATTTAATTCCATATGGAAAGCAGAAGAAAGGTTGTGGCTACATATCCTTACCATGTTCTCCACTGTTTGCATTCTCTGTGTTCCCTAATGCAGTGTCTTGTATTCTTATCAGTCCAAGATTCTGCATGAAGAGATTAATAACCTCAGAACCCACAAAGACTAGAGATGGAACACAGAGATGGCTCCGAGCACAGCATGGGGTCTCTTCCTTTCTAGTTGCCATTCTGTTCTTGTGTTTATGAGCCCAGATAAGTGCTCCTGATGTCAGGAGTGTTCCTGTATCTGGCACAAGAGCCGAAGCAGCTGTTGGTCTGGACCCCACTGTCTTCCTTATTCCTTTTTTGTTACACTTCGTGATCTGTAGCCTTCTTATGCCAGGAAGAACAAGTCATATCTCTTTTTTTGAAAGAATGATATATTTTGAGCATGCATTGGTCTTATTTTCAGGAAAAAGCATTTTTGGGAGCCCTTTTAGGTATTTCCATTTATCTTCTATGTGCTGGACACCTGATTTCAGGTCCATGACTAATGGAATATCTCTTCTAGCAATGAGCCTTCAGCAGGAACTTTCTCCTGCTGAACTGTCCTATATTCTTAACTTCATTGCAGTACAGGAAGGCAATGAATTATTAATCCTCAATATGTCTCCTTAGATTGTAGAGTAATGGCTTTTGAGGGAAAGGAGATTTTTCTGGCTGTTGACACAAATCATGCAGCCTTCTGATTTTAGAGTCCAGCTAACTGGCATGAGCAAGTCTCGGGATCTTGTTATGTCATACTTAGCTGATAAAAGTTTGTAAGTTGGTCAGAGTTCTTACAGTTAGCCTCTCTCCTGATGACATGAAGCTGTCTTCTGTGTCCTAAACATTCTGATGCAAGAGCTAATCATCTTTAGTTCTCCCATCTTGGAAAACATTATTTTTGGTGGGTTTTCTTTGCCCTTTAGAAACTCTATGCAGATATAACAAACTTATTTGCCAAACAAACTTGTGCAAGAAAGTGAAGAAAGATGAGAAAATGGAGTGATTGACAGTAAACATAGCGTAATTTAAAAGCCATCTTAAATTGATTCTTTTTGGGGATTTTTTTAGGGGAAGAAATAATAAGGCAGTAATTGGGTTTTTTAAAAGCAAAAAAGTTACAGGTCAAAGCATGGCCTTTGGCTTGTTTGTAGATTTTATAAAAATATCAGTATTTGGATTACCTGCTAGTTTAAAGCATGTGTCAGAAACTGCCAGGAATATGCTCATGAGTGCATGTGGCCAGTGCCCAGACACCTGTTTCCAGTCAAGCAGTGCTACAAAGTTTGAGTTAAAATTAATGGTTCTTATTTTTGTTTGTTTATTTAATCTGTGTGTGTTGGGCCCAGGACCACACTTATGACAAACATGGTTCTACCACTCTGCCACTGAGCTACAGCACCAGGTCCTAGGGTGTGTGTGTGTGTGTGTGTGTGTGTGTGTGTGTGTGTGTGTGTCTGTGTCTGTCTGTCTGTCTGTCTGTCTGTCTGTGTGTCTGTCTGTCTGTCTGTCTGTGAGGGAGGGTCTCATAGTTCAGGTGGGCCTTGAACTCAAGTATTGGCATTTTAGATATGCAGTGGATCTCCTTTTAAAGCTATCTTTCTGATCTTCTACCAAGAGGCTTCCATAATAAGAGTCAGCAGCCCATGAGGTTAAGCTTCCAGAGCTCCTGTTGACTGAAGATAGTACTGGATATGTTTCAGAGAGAAGATATAAAAATTGGTCTTTCTGGGCATAGTGGTGTACACTTGTAATCAGCACCCAGGAAACAGAGACCAGTGGAGCTCTGTGAGCTCAAGGCCAGCCTGGTCTACATAGCAAGTCCAAGGCTGCCATGGCTACATAGTGAGACCCTGTATCAAAAAAAAAAAAAAAAAAAAAAAGTTGCTTTGACTACCTTCCTCTTTATAAGCTAGCAAGAGATAGACCTCAGCCAAGAGCATGGGCTCAAGAGTAAAAGAAGCCTGGCTAAGCCCTGGGCTTCTTATGGACTGGTTCTTCATCTATAAAGGGGGGGTGAAAGTACCTGTTGTAGGGATTACATGAAATACTCATGCAAAAGGCTCACCAACTTTTAGATTCAGTCAATAAATGTTAGCAGTATTAATTTTCATATGGAATTCAATTTGGTACAAGTCTTGTTTAATTTCAGAGTGATTTGGCAGCAGTAAGTTTGAGTTCTGTACTGACTTAAGTCTGTCCAGTGGGATCTCAGTTTCCATTTCTGCATTGTCAGAGAAAGTAGGCTCCCATCCATTTCTGCACAAGTCTCTGAGTGAATGAGCTCTATCAGGTCCTCTCCAGGGCTGTGATATGTTTCTGAGGAGCACCACATGTCACCTGTTTAATTACTCTTTCTCCTCCTCTAGCGGAGACTGTGTTCTCCCACACCACCACTGTGTTCTCTACCCTCTTTCACTTCCCTCAACATGATGATGTGTTTATGCTTGGTGAAGTCTTGTGCCAGACCGTGTTGGCTCTGTCTCTTGGTCAGGAGAGTAAGTTGTTCTTATTTTTTGAGACAGAGTATTGCTGTGTTGGTCAAGCTGGCCTCAATCTTGCCACCATCTTGCCTCTGCCTACCTCAGCACTGGCATTACAGATGTGTGCACCACACCTGGACTAAAGCTGATAGTGAATTAGTTTTGGATCTTGTGTTAGAAGTAGATAGCAGAGTTAGTCCTTTCTTAGTTCAGATGGTAGTTTTTTTGTGCCAGCTATTGTAAGCTTTAGAAATAGAGTAGTGAGCTAGATTAGTTTCTGCCCTCATTGACCTTCTTTCTATTAATATCTTTTACATCCTTGGGGAATGGATATTCTCTTTCCAAGAAATACTTGGAGTTTGGGTTTGGAGAGAAGGTTCACCAATTAAGAGCACCAGTTGCATTTCCAGAGGATCTAGGTTTGATTCCCAGAAACCCACGTAGTGGCTTTGTAACTCCAGTCCCAGGGGATCCAATATCCTCCTCTGGCTTCCCTGGGTAATGCATGCATTGGTGCACAGGCATATATGCAGGCAAAATGCCCATACACATTTTTTTTAAAAATGGGAATTTGAAGTTTCCTTATGGTCTCGAGGTAATGTAATGACAGTGACGACACAGTATACCTTGTAGAATTCTAGGAATGTAGGAAACTAGGCTGTTACTAAGATGATGATGATGGGATCTCACTTGTAGTCTGGGTTAGAACTTGTCATCTAGACTAGACCAGGCTGGCCTCTAATTCACTGAGATTCAACTGCCTCTATGTCCCTAGTTCTGGGATCAAAAGTGTGTGCTGCTACAACTAGCCTGACACTGAGCAATTTGAGGCCTCAGCTAAGAATTCTGTGGATAGAGGCTTGACATAGTAATGTTTGATGTAATTCCCTCATATTGCTAGGGGGCAGTAATGGGAAGTTGGGGTTGGTGGGAAGTTCTAGGCCATCCTGAACCATGTGGTGTGTCAAAAAAGCAAACAGGCTAGAGATACATCTTGGTGGACACTTGCCGAGAATGCAGGATGTCCTGGGTTCAGTTTGTTTGTACCACAAGTCAGAATTATGCAGGCATATGTCTCCAATTCTCTTTCAGCCCAACTTACTCTCACCTTGAATAACCCACACCCCCTAATCCTCAGTGAGAATATTTCTCTGAAGAGATAGGACAAGTACTGTAGGTATAGTCTTTGCTCCACATTTAGATGTTACCATTTATGGGCACTAGATAGACCTAGTCAATCAATATTGGAAGATCGTACCTGCATCAGGATGTTCTTGTCTTTTTAGTTTCAAGTTTGTTACTCCAGTGAATATCTCCAGCATCCTGAATTTCCCTGTCAATCACAAAGAGAAGCTAGACAGTACTCTAAGATGAGAAGAAATTACTCTTGAATGGGGAGTTAAACATTACTGACATTGTCTAAAGAATAAGAAGTGGAGGAACCCTGGCCAAGTCCGGTTTGAGGCTCTGGAGACTGTCCCTAAAGCTGGTGCCCAGAGTATCCTGCCCCAGGTCCCCTTTGAAAACTCACTGGGCAGAAGGAGTTTTTAGGAATGCTCTTCCAAAAGGCTCGTTGTTATGCTCTGATTCTAATCCGGCAACATTTGAGTCTGAGGTAAGAGAGGGACTAGACTATTCACAAGGCATGGCGAAGAGGTGTTTACATTGATTCGGGTTTTACAGTTTTAAGAGAACTGCCATCTACCTATTAGCCTCCCCAACCCCCAAATAACCTCAGTGTTTATTGACCAAAAGCAACCTGAGTCAGCTGGAGGCTATGGAAATGGGTCTGCCAGGGTGAATGAGTCTTAATCAGAATAAATGAAGCTGCCTTGTAGATAGGCACTCAAAAGCCATATTCCATTTCAGAAAATTGAGTAATCTGTACCCTGCCGGGTCAGTCTGCCACAGTTCTGAGTCGGCTTAGTAGCAGGCAAACTTCCCTCTCTCTATGTGCTCCCCTCTATCAGCGTCTGCTGCTTGACTTTCAGAGTTGCCCTCCACTGTGCTCTCCAGGGTGTACTCAGAAGCTGACATTTCTCACAAGGTACTTTTCAAATAACAAGGTGGATTTTAGTGTTGTTCCTTCTGAAAGGTTAAAGGGTGGGAAGCTTGGCCTTTCAGCACAGGAAATTGGACCTGGAACAGGGTTATTTACCCAGGATGGCCAAGGCATAAGCAGAAGTTTTCTTGTCTCTCCTTGAAGTCTTCTGTGAATAAGGGTTCTCTCCTTTTGATTGAGCTGTTTTGCCTTCACCCTTCTGTACTTTTGTGGGAAGTACTTGGCAGCATGGCTGCCTCCATCAGTGGGGAAGAAATGGTAGAGAGTGAAAGCCAGCGTACCGCAGACTTCCAGAGGTTTGTTTGCATGTGTTCCTATTGTGCGGAGGGGCACAGAGATGTAACACATGTCACATTTTGGTACCCTGCCTAGACTTAATCTTTTGACTAAACAGAGAGATGATGCCATTTCATTGGTACAAATGGGAATTTCTCTGTGTTTAGAGAGAGTTCATATTAGAAAATTAATGGTCAGGAGCCTTGACCAATTTATCCAGATTTATTTTTGTCAGTAGAATGCATAAACTATGAAACTTGAAAGTGGAGGTATAAGGTAGAGAACAATGTCTTAAAATATATATAAAGCAATTGAAAGCTACATGTCTGTATTAGATAAAGGGACGTAAATGTCAGCACTGCATCAAGTCACACTTTTCTAATATTGTAATTATTGGCTCAGTGTTTGTTATACTTGGAAGCTTGAAATATGCTAATTTTATAAGTACTGGGGATTGAATTCAGGTTCTCTAGCATACTAGGCAAGTACTCTATGGTGTGCAATACTATGTCTCTATCAGCTGCATTTTAGATAAGTTCTCTAAGATATTTATTATTTTAGATTTTATATTTTGGTGTGGGGTGTGTGTTTATGTGCATGTGGGTTTATGTGCATGTGTGCTTATGCAGGTAGAGGTCAGAGGTTAATTATCTATCTATCTATCTATCTATCTATCTATCTATCTATCTATCCGTAGGGTCATCACTATGTAGCCCTGACTGGCCTGAAAATCAGTATGTGGACCATGCTGGCCCCAAACTCACAGAGATCTGTTGCTTCTGTCTCCTGAGTGCTGGGATTAAAGGCACATGCTACATGTCTGGCCTTACCTATATATTTTGAAATAGAGCCTCTCACTGAACTGGATCATCAAATGATTAGACTATAGACTGGCTGGCAAGTGAGCTTTAGGGATCTGCCTGACTCCCCACCCATACCCCTTCCAGAGCTGGGGTTTCAGGTCCCAGCTTCTGCCCCTGGCTTTTTAATGTGGCTTCTGGGGCTTTAAGCTCAGGTCTTCATGCTTGTATAATAAGCATCTTACCAACTGAACCATCTCTCCAGACCTTCTCTAAGACATGCCATTCAAATAATTAGTAAAATCTAGTGTTATTTTAAACTATAGATACTTTTTAGGTCAACAGATACTGTACTGGGCTAAAATAAAACCCAGTTCCTGCCTTAGAGTTCACAGTATGGAGGCAGGGAGAAGCAGAAAAGACGGATGCATGATAAAATCCAAGATGTGCTATGGGAGCACAAAGAATAGGGCAGAGGAGCCGAACCCTGCTCTAGAGCAGGTGGCTGGTGAGATGTGGGCTATTTTGATTCCTTTGAACCTCCCTCTCTTGGATCCATCTGAAGTGGTTTCAATCTGTCCAGCTCTTTTCACGTCTTTATCTCAGAGGGAGGGATGGAGGGAGAAAACTGCAGCTCTGTAGCGTCTAGAGAGTCAGAGCCCTGAGAAAATTATTTTTGTACAGATACAGATTGCCTTTGATTTAATTTAAATAAACTGGCTCTCAGAAGCTCTAAGAATACTAACTACTCCACAGCTCTGCTTTCATTTACACACAGATGAGAAGGCATCTGCAGCTCCTCACTTTATTTGCTATAAGCAAAAAGTGGCTTGAGATATTTAAGTCTGGAAGCTCAGTTGTATCGAGTCCTCATATGTCCCAGTTCAGCTACTGCAGATGTTTTATTTTTTAATTTTTTATGACACTTACATAATGCTGCAAAAAGAGAGGCTTTCGATAGATAAATTGACAAACTTTTTCTCCATTCGCCATATCTGCTGAAATAACACTTTATAGCTAGCTGTATTTTTCCTTGTTTCCTTTTATGCTTATTGCAAATTTATTTAATCTGTATGTCTTCACTGTAGCGTTCTAAATGACCTTCTCTTTAGAAATGAAAAAAAGAAAAACAAACTAGAGATGAGGGGAAATTTTTTCCAAAACAAAACAGGGCTCTGATTCAAGGTTCTTTGTGTGGGCTTCAGAAGGAGGTTGGTGTGATTGTAGTTGAATGCAAATAATCTATCAGCTCACAATAACTGCAGCATTTTAACAATATCATTGTCACAGGGACCTCACAGGAATTGCTAGATCCTTGATGTCATTATCTAGGTACTTTTGGGGTTTTTTGCATTTATCCTTTAGAGAGCAAACACTTTTGTATTCAACCCAAAGCTTATCTGTTATCACTTGATACCTGTGCTTTTTGAAGTACAAAGACAGCATTACATGGAAAGGTGTGGGCTTCCTTCACGCTGTGGCTTGGAGGCGTGCTCTCTTCACTGACAGCCTTCTCTAGAGAGTCTTTTAGTCATAAGGTGGTGGGAGAAAAGCAAAGCAGGATCCTGAGTACATCATATGCAGCAGTGTAACCTCCCCAGTTACAGGATTTTTTAAAAGTACATGTTTTAATCATTTGCCTTCAATCTGCCTTTAAGTATTATAAAGCTCCTGATGACTGGATTGTTTCTGAGCAGGTGATTTTATGGTAAGAGAGCTATTTTCAGCTATACCAGTGATTTGATTAACACTTGGTTGTGGAAAATGGCTCTGGGCTAAACCTTGACAGATGGGCCTTTTGAAACGTAATGACAACTATATCCAATTAATGCGAACTTTTCATTTATTAGTAAATAGCAGGCAGTAGCTGAGTTAAAATTGAGATAGGATGGGTCCCATGTTTTTACTTGCCAGAACTTTGAGTTGTTTTAAAATCTTCTTTGTCACCATTACTCAGGCAAAGGGCAGGTGTCAACAGTGATGGATGGCTCTCTGCCTAGGTGACCTAGGAAGCTATTCTCCACTGTTGACATTGTTCAGAAGTTTCCATGGTGAAAACCTCTCTCATCTTGAAGTGAAGTGGAATGGTCTGAAAGGCATTTGAAAGGACTTTCCAGTTTAGGGTTTTGATAAGAAAGCCTATTTCCTAGCTGGTTCATTACTCAGTGATCTGTTCAGCCACTTAGCATTTCTTCAGGCTTGCTCTACACAACTCACCATGCTTCTGCATCCTAGATTCCCCTCTTCTCTTCCTGAGTGCTGAGATTGCCAACAGTTTTACCACACCTAACTGACTCTAATGACTAAAACTCAGGTGACCCACACTGGACATGACATCTTTTGCTCAGTTTTACCACTTAAAATAACAAATTTATTTAAACATTGGCTGAGCTTTAAAAGCTAAGGAAATTCTATGAATGTCTTGTCAAGCCTATGAACACAAAGCTACAGCCTCCAGCACTAACAGAAGGAAGACTTCATGAAATGGATAAACAGAGACCATCCATCCAGGAGAGACATGTAGGTGGCAA
Organism: Phyllotis vaccarum; assembly: GCA_033318265.1. NCBI lineage: Eukaryota > Metazoa > Chordata > Mammalia > Rodentia > Cricetidae > Phyllotis > Phyllotis vaccarum. The sequence goes on from JARWLC010000003.1 coordinate 41,882,515, forward strand.
GTGGGTGCTAGGAGTTAAACCTGGGTCTCCTGGAAGAGCAGCTGCTGCGCTTTTTTGCTTTTGCTTTCCTTTTCTTTTCTTTTCTTTCTTTTTCTTTCTTTCTTTCCTTTTTTTTCAAGATAGGGTTTCTCTGTGTGGAACTCTGGGAACTCAAATTCACCTGCCTCTGCCTCCTGAGTGCTGGGATTAAAGGCCTGAGCCACCACCTGGGCTAATCACTGAGCCATTTTTCCCACTGTGAAACCCTTTTTTATTTTACAGATCATCAAGAGTTAATGCAAATAGCAGCAGAGACATTATGTGTTACGCTAGGGAGTTTGCCATAACGGCCTGTGCAAACATGGAAACACTGCAGTCAAGGGAAAGGAACCAAAGCCTAAGAACGCTTGTTTAGCGGAGAGTTTAGTTTCAGCAAGTTACCTACACCATAACATTTAACAAACTGTGCTCTTAACAATCTACACATACAGCGAAGGCAGCACATAGTAATTATTTCCTTTTCAAAGGACTGCTTTGTGAGGCAGCTGCTACCTTCAGTCCGACGTGTGCAGTTGAGGAAATAAAAGTGTTGGCCCTTTTGAGAAAGAGGAGGGGGGCAATGGTTATTACTCCGGCCTTTTCCAAACTTTATAATACCTAATTGCACCCTGTTAGGATTTTGTTACCCCCTGCCTGGCCTTCCGAATGTGCTCTACAGAAGAAAACTGTGAGGAGTAATGTGGTGTGCTTTTGTGTTTGTTTGTCAGTGGGTGTGCAGGTGACAGACATCGTGACAGCAAAAGGAAGGTGGGTGTGCCCTAAGTTGGTTTTTGAACAGTTCTGATCATGTGCCTATGTTTCCCAGTTTTCTGAGGTGGCCATCTTGGTTGAGACGTAGCATACCTTTGATGATGGCTGCTGGAAGGGAGATGGTATAGAGCCACAGTTCACAAGTTCAGCACCAAATTTAAGGCTTCGGCTTTACTGCTTAATAATAGTTCATTAATAGGTCCAGGGGAAAACATCGATGAATTCTAAACATTGTTACAGAATTGTGAGACTTCATAAAAAATAATTTTCGCTTTGATAATTCAAACATTCATGGAGACGAACAGATTTTACCTATACGATGCCCTCATTGTGCTGTTTTTTTGCAGAAACCCCCAGCCTAGGGAAGAACTTATCTTTGAAAAAAAAAAGAAAAGCTTTGGGCTTTTTCTTTTCTGAAGCAACACTGGTTCCTACTTCTGTTTCCCTCACCAGTGCAGTAGATGGATTCAGTTTAGTTCTCCAGGGAATTTTCTCAATGTGGCTTTTGAGCTAGTGGGAGCTAGTGGGTGTTCTGTCTCCCCATGTGGTTGCCAGCCAGTAGAGTCTCCAAGTTTGCTCCTGACATCAGTCAGGTTTAACTACCTGAGTTTAAAGAATGCCAGAGGCAATTGCAGTGTGTCTAAACATTTCTAGAGTTGTTCACAGCTTACTGAAGTATTTAGTGAATTTCTTCCTGGCAATAATTCATTTATTCTGCAGAGTTTCAACTCTGCTACTTTGAATTATAGAACCTGGTCTAGATTTTGTGCCAGATTTATTAGAATTCTGCCTTTTAAGGAGTGATGAGAATAAGCAATGCTAGTTCCAGGGCCTCTTGTTTTGGGGATCATCCAGGTAACACATATGGGAGTTCTATCTTCTTTGCTTTGCCGTCATTATAAACAGTTATCAGTTTTGCCTATTGCTCTCACCCTAGATGACCTTTTAAATGTTCTTACCTACAGTGAGTTCCAGCTATTCTCAAAGGGTTTTCAGTCTCAGATTCTACCAACTGTAAGTCCTTTTTTGTAAGCATTTAATATTGCTTTTGCCTAAGCCCTGGGAACAGAGCCAGCCTATAGAGCGTGGGCAGGAAGAGGAACTGATCTAAAATTGGAGTTTATTTTCACCTCACCTTTTATCCACATTACTTCTGGAGTCCAATATTGACTCCCCCAGTGCCCCTGCCCTGTCCTCTCACTAACTGTTTTCTTGAATTGAATCTTGGAGAGGTTAAGTTGTCCTTCAAAGGTTAAGCTTCTGGTAACTGGTGTTCAGAGCTGAAGATATAACTAGTGTCTGTTTGAGATGGTTAATTATCTTTTCATCGTCCAAGAAAAGGAATTATTCTCATCCAGTGAATGGCCGGAGAACCGGTTTTCTATGTTTCTAATTATTGAATACCCAATGGAACCACCCGTGTGATGGCTTATTTTTGTGGTCAACTTGATTGGCTTAATAAGGACTTAGCAAATCAATGAGCCACATATTTGAGTGTATTTGTGAAAGTATTTCCTGAGGGGTTGAACTGAAGACTCCCTCTGAATGTGGATGTCCCATGGACTCCAGTCCCAGACTGCCTAAAAAAAGGAAAAGGGAGAAAGCAAGCTGAGTACCAGGCAGCATTCATTCCCTTTTCTCTGCCTGCTGGTCAGCACCACAGACCATGCTTCTCCGTGGTGGACTGCACTCTGCTGACCTTCCTTCCGTGGTTGTTTTTACTCAGGTATTTGGTCACAACAATGGAGAAGTAACTAAGCAACATGGAGTGGCATTTAGTGATAAAATACTGGTTTTGTTTGTGTAGGTGTTTTATGTAGATAATGACTAAACTTTATTTATTTGCTTTTTAATGATAGGATCTTGCTCTGAAGCTCAGGCTGGCTGGGAGCTCCCAGTGATTCCCTACTTTCGCCTCCCAAGTGATGGGCTTAGAAATGTGCATTACTATTTAGTTGAGTAGAGATGGTGCACATCTTTAATCTCAGCACTCAGGAGGCAGAGGCAGGCAAATCACTGTGAGTTTGAGGCCAGCCTGGTCTACAAAACTAGTTCTAGGACAGCCAGGGCTGCACAGAGAAACCCTGTCTCAAAAAACAAAAAACAAACAAACAAACAAACAAACAAAAACAAATAAAAAGAAGAAGAAAGAAAAGAAATTTAGAAAAAGAAAAAAGAAATATGCACTATGAAATCTGGTAGGCTCAATTTTTATAACAGGAAACCAACAATTTATTTATTCATCAATAAAACATTGAAAAATAATAATATATTAAGAGCAGTTAATGAAACAAAAAACAAGCAAATTAAAGACAATAAAGGAAAAAGTCAATGAAAATAAAATGTGGTTTGAAAAATAAGTAAACCTAAGAAACTAAATCAGGAAATAAGAAGGAAAAGAACACTGCTACAAAATACCAAGAATTCAAAGAGCAGGACCAGGGAAAAGGCACAGAGGTTGAGAGCACTTGCTTGGGTCCCAGCATCTGAGTCAGGCGACTCACAGTTGCCTGTAACTTGAATCCAGGGACCTACACTCAGAATGCTCACACACTCAAGATTAAAAATAATAAAAATAAGCATTTAAACAATGAAAAGAGGAACTGAGTATGATGGTTCACTCTTATAAGCCCAGTATTCAAAGTCTGAAATAGGATTGGTGTGATTTCAAGGCTAGCCTAGACTACAGAGTGAGACCATTTCTCAGAAAGTAAAAACAAACAAAAATAACCCAGAGGGTATTCATGATAGATTCATTAAACCAGGGTCTACAAACTGCCCAGAGCCTACATAGGCTGCTCCCAATTTTGTTTTTAAAATATTCTAGGATATTTTAATAATATAGAATGGTTTTATATGTTTTCATACATGTATCTAACATATTTTGATTGTATTTATCCCTTAACTATCCTCACTGATCCCTGTTACCTGCTTTTGTATATAAATTTATTTATTTATTTGCTTGTTTGTTTTGTTTTTAAAGACAAGGTTTCTCTTTGTAACATCCCTGAATGTTCTGGAACTCCCTCTGTAGACCAGGTTAGCCTCTGCCTCCTGAGTGCCGGAATTACAAGTATGCACCATCACTGTCTGGCTATTATGTTTTCTTTGTGGCTGCTTTTGTTCTATCATGACAATTAAGTAGTTACAGCAGAGCTTCTAAAGTCCACAAAGCCTAAAATACTATCCGACCCTTTAAGAAAAGCTTTTCTGAGCCATCAAGGTTGGCCCAGTGGCCTGCCACCAAGTCAGACAACTAGAGTTTGTTTCTCAGGATTCACATAGTAGAAGGAAAAAAACCAACCTCTGCAAGGAATCCCAAATTTTTATTATATTTACATATTTGCTTATGTGTGTGTGTACATGCATGGGCATAGGCATGCATGCATAAGGTGCCCAGGCATTTATGTCAGGCATGCATGTGGAAGTCAGAGGATAACTGTGGATGGAGTCCATTCTCACTGTCCACCTTTATATGGGTTCGATAGATAGATCAAAATCAGGTCACTTGGCCTTTACCTGTTGAGCCATACTTGTACTGAATACTTCCTTTTTGGTATTCAAAAGGGATGAACTACTTCTGTGTGATTTACTACATCTAACTACATTTGATGATACACTCTCTTTCTGGTTCTCTATCGGTCTCCTGTCTCGAAGACTGGGTTTAAACATGGTGTGTACCTGAAGATAATCTTGAACTTCTGATTTTATGTGGTGCTGGGGCTTTGTGCATGTTGGCAAGCACGCTTATCAACTAAGTCACTCTTTGTCATGAATTTTCTTACATTGTTCAAGGACTGAATTTTGGGGAAAAACTTTCTAAATTTATTATATTCATAATGTATGGATTCTCTGAAGTTTTGCAAGATGCATGCTGTGTCTTAAAATTTCCCCAAATTTTGCTGGTGATAATGGGTTTGTTTTTTGTTTTTTTGTTTTTTTTTCCAGAATGAGTTCTCTCCTGTTCACTAAGGATTGAGCTCTTTGTTAACACTTTCCCATGGTCATGACATTGACAGGATTGTTTTAACTGAGGTTTCCAACATTTAGCAAAGGATGGACCATCCTAAGGGAGTTTCCACATTTTTTTTTGAAGTTTTTTTTTTTTTTTTTAAATTAATTTATCATGTATGCCTGCATGCCAGAAGAGGGCGCCAGATCTCATCATAGATGGTTGTGAACCACCATGTGGTTGCTGGGAATTGAACTCAGGACCTCTGGAAGAGCAGCTAGTGCTCTCAACCTCTGAGCCATTTTTCCAGCCCCAGGAGTTTCCACATTTACATGGTGATTCCTATATGTATTATTTGATGACTAATAAAAGTTGAGGTGTTTCTAAAGGCTTTTCCTTAAGTATAATAAAGCATAAAAGATGTTTTAATTTACAAGAAAAATCTCACACTTTGAATGTCACAGTATCTTCCCATTCAGTAATAATAATAATAATAATAATAATAATAATAATAATAACCATACAAAAATAGAAAACAAAAGAGAAAATGGTTTTTGGTTTTTTTTTCTTTTGAGAAGGGTTTCCTGAGACATGGAACTTAACACATACTCACAGGCAGGTTCCCGACTTACCTTAAGTGTGTTTGGCTAGTTATAGGAAAACAAAAGGAACCTTCAGAATATCTACATATAAGGGAATTTTTGAACATATTAAAAAAGACTCCCACCTGGACTGTCAAGATGGCTCAGTAGGTACAGGTACGTGAGTTTCATCCTATGACCCACATGGTAGAAGACAAGAACTGTCTCCATCACGTTGTCTTCTGACCTCCACTCATACACTGTGAGCAGGCACACACTTGCACACTCACACACAGTTGAAAAAAAAAAAAAAAAACCTTTTCTCAAAACTCCCACTTTAATCCTCAAATCAAAAACACAAAAACACCTTTAATCCTAGCACTCCGGTGGCAGAAGCAGGTGGATCTCTGAGTTCAAGGCCAGTTTGGTCTACAAGTAAGTTCCAGGACAGCCAGGCCTACTACATAGAGAAACCCTGTCTCGAAAACCAAAATAAAATAAAATAAATTTTAAAAAATGAAAAAAATCACATCAGCCTGGCTCAGAGATTTTTTTTAATTTTAATTTTAAGTTATGTGTATATGTGTGTGTCTGGATATGGGTTGGTGCACTTGAGTGCAGAGGAGGTCAGAAAGGGATGTTTAACCCCTTGGAACTTGAGTTACAGGCTGTTATCAGCCACTTTGTGAGTGCTGGGAACTGACCTCCCATCCTTTGCAGGAGCAATACATGATCTTAACTGCTGAGTCACCTCTTCAACCCCAAAGACTTTTTTGTTTTTTGAGGGACTGCAAAAGGAATTCTGGCACATCTCACAGCCACTCAAGAGAAGTGAAGTCAAATGCTCAAAATGAGAAACAGTTCAAAGAGATCTCTGAGGAACTTAGGAAAATGTTGAGTGTTGTTTTGTCTTGTGAATAGTGACTAACTTGGATCTATTGCTGCTTGAACTACTGACTGTAGTTACATAGTTATTGGCCCACTTCTCTGACATTGCCTGCTGAGACTTTTACATCCTGCTGGATCCTTCTCCTGCTACTACCTCCAGATGTAGTTCTTAACTAAATCTCTATCCTTCTATTTACTGATAAATACTCAGGGATCAGAGGCTGGGGTGAAAACCTACTAGCTCAGGAGCAACTCACTGACCTTTCCTCTTCACCACCTCAGAATGAGAGCTTCTCTTCAGTTGCTCTAAAGCAGATGTCCCTCCCTGTTACTTTCTGTGTATTTCTCTCTATCTGTGCCCCCCACACTTCCTCTGACTCTCTATAATTACTTTCTGTCAACTAGTTGCTAGCTCCACTTTCTGAGCTAAGGTTGATTTTATTTAATTAATACAAACGAAACTTTGGGTTAACAATGTTATCATATATTCAGTAACAATCAGATGCTGCTTGCTCTATTTAAGCCTAACCATCTTTTCCTGTTGACAGACATACCACGTCCACAATCTGGTTACTCTGACCACCTTCTTCAGATTCCTTTTGTTTTCTTGGATCTCTTTCTATACAGATCTCACCTGTGGTAGCGTTTCTCTCTGCCCCTCAGTAGCTCCTTCAACAGGAGAGTGTCTGCGAGTGGTCTCATCCTTTATACAGAAGACTCCATTTCCTTATGTGTTGCTCTTAACTATTTTTCTGAGCATAGGGATTGCCGAGGCTGGTTTGTCTGGCAATAGATGCCAGATTCTGTACATGAATACCAGTTATGATGTTTCTGGGCTAGGATGATTCCATGGACTGAAGGCAACAGACAGGAACTTGAACCTGATCCCAGAGATGCTTGCTACAGAAGTGATACTCAGTGACTTTAGGGATCAGAACCTCACAGTGCAGAATTGGTGGCTTCCAAAGTCTCCAAGGCTGGGAGAGTTTAAAATTCACACTTCTGTTGTGAAGGTGTGCTAAAGGCTTTATTACATATATTAATCTTGTCTGATTTTTATCAGGATTGGATTTCTAATACAGTTGAGTTATGTCTAAAAGCTTTTCCTTATTTTATACATCTAAAAGGCTACTTTTCAACATGCAGTCTCCTGATAAGTAAGGACTGCTTTCTGAACAAAGGATCTCCAAGCTATGACATTCCTAGGGTTTCTGACTTGTGAGTTCTGTGATGATGTTGAAAGGACAGAGTTCTTCCTAAGATCAGTTTTATATTCATAGGATTTATGAGGTTTTCTCTAATGTGGATTCTCAGATGGGTAACACTTGAGTACTTGGGACATTTCCTATGTGCACTGTGTCTTTTGTATACAGTTGCTTGTTGGTAAGTTTTAGAGTGTGTTTAAAGAGATGCTAGTGAGATGACTTGTTCATGAAGATCATGACACCATCATTTCCATTCATGAATCTTACCACTGTGATGTTGCTGGTGGTTAGTAAAGGAGCAGCTGGGTCCAAAGACCTTCTACATCCTTACTGTCTCAGAACACGTATTTCAGGGGTGTTACTGATTTACTTATTTATTGAGAGAGCAGCTAACTGCATAGCCCCGACTTTCCTAGAACTTACTGTATAGACTAGAGACTGGCCTCAAACTCACAGAGATCCACCTGCCTCTGCTCCTCAAGTGCTGGTATTAAAGATGTGTGCCACTATGGCCAGCTCTTACCAATGTTTATAAATCACTAAGCCACAGTTTATCAATCATAGCAATGGCTGTAGACACACTACCAAGATTCATGCTGTGGATGACTGTGGGAAGGTGGATGAGGACACAAAAAATATTTCGGTAGTTTCTTCTTTATTTCAGGACTGTATTTATTGATCTTTTCCTATTTTCTCTGGTTTTCTAAATTGCCTAGTGTGGTGTTAGGTGCCAATGTGCCTCTCATTTTCCAGAGAACAATGGCAGGCTGGTTTCCATACATAGAACTTCTGACTCAGCAGTCTAGAAGCCTGCCTTTATCTTCTTTTTATTTCCCAGTTGATTAGTGTCCACATTTAGTCTGTTGGATATTTAGTGAAAATTTCGTGGGAGTTAGATTAGTTTTGGTCAATTAACAGGTTGTTATTTTAGTGTGTTTTCAGTTATGTGTATATGCAGATGTATTTATTCATCAGTGCTTTTATTTTATTGCATGTTTTCTATCTGATGTCAAATATACATATGTGTACACACATACACACATCTTATGTATATTTACATTTTTTTCATTTTTATATGTTTGCATGTGTTTCTGCAGAAGTATATTTGAAGGTCTGAGGTTGTCAGGAGTCATCCTCCACCAATCTTCCGGTTTGGTATTCATTATGAGGCAGGTCTTACAATCCAACAGAGCTCATATCTACAGCTGGCTGCTTGCTTGTTCTGAGCAACTCTTGTCTCTGTCTTCTGAAGCCTGGCATTTACATGAGTTCTTAGGGTCCAAAATCTGGTCTTCCCCTGTGTGCCAAGTGCTTAACCACTGAGCCATCATCTCTCAAATCAATTTTCTATGTTATAACTTCAAGGATAGGACTAAACTGATGAAAGAACATTTATTGTGGGTCAACAGGAAGTTTAAAGAGGCATTCTCAGTTGGTTATTGTTGTGCATGACTGTAACTCTAGCACGTGGAGGCAGGAGAATCAAGAGCTTAATGATATTCTTGGATATATAGTAAATTTGAGGAAAAACAAGCAGGTTTGTAATCCCACTGTTAGGGAGACTGAGAGGATTCGAGTTCAATGCGCCTGGTCCACAATGAGTTCAAAGACATCCTTAGCCCCTTAGTGAGATGATATCTTTAAGTAAAAGGTTACAAATGGATGAAGAGATAGCCCAGTGATAGTACTTACTACATACATGTCTGAGGCCCTGTTCCATATCCAGTCCTGGAGTGTAGCTGGAGGTTTCTGTCTCACCAACAACTACCAAATATCCAGCAGCCACTTCCCAAATAATTGGAGGCTTAATATTATAGTAAATGCTGGGTCAGTAGCTCAAGCATATTATCAACTAGCTCTTACATTAAAATTAACCCATAATTCTTACCTATGTTTAGCCATGTGGCTTGATCCCTTTTCTCAGCCCAGCATTCTCATCTTGTTTCCTCTGTATCCAGCTGGCTTTTGAATCTCTATCTTTCCCCTTCCCAGAATTCTCCTAGTCTGGTTGCCCTGCCTATACTTCCTTCCAGGTTACTTGCCAATCAGCATTTTATTAAACCAATACAGTTGACAAATCTTTACAGTGTACAGGAGCCTTATCCCGCAGCACTAGGGTTGGGGTGGAGGGAGGCTTTGTGCTGGGTAGTCTTATGTCACCTTGACGTAAGCTGGTCATCTGAGAGGTGGAAACCTCAGTAGAGAAAATGCCTTTGTAAGATTGGCTGTGGATAGGCAAACCTGTGGAACATTTTCTTAATGAGTGAGTGATGGGGAAGGACCCAGATTATTGTAGGCAGAGATACTCCTTGGCTGGTGGTCTGTGTTTTATAAGATACAAGCAGAGCAAGCCCTGAGGAGTGAGCCAACAAGCAGCATCCTCCTAGCCTCTGTATCAGCCTCTAGCTCCAGGCTACTGCCCTGCTGAGCTCCCGCTCTACCTGCTTTTGATGATGGACTGTTGTTACTTGGAAGTTTAAGTGGAGAAAGAACACAAGCCCTTTCCTCAGGTTGCTTTTTTATCACAGTGCTCTGTAATAATAGAAACCCTGACTAAGACAGAGTGAAAACAGCTTTTATTTAGACCTGGTTTTGTCAGAGGTGACGTTCTAGAAGATCAATTTCATGCCGGAAATAGTTCAACTGAGAATCTGGGATTATGTTATTTTCTAGATTATATACAGTAGGTTCTATTGCATGTTTTCCTTTATTTATTTGCATAGTATGGGT